>CM057451.1:514790000-515465000 GCA_016271365.2 Neoceratodus forsteri
ATGCCCACAGCCGAACCCAGCATCGACATGGCTGGGGTCACCAGAGGATGGGCCCGAGGGGTGGACACTGCACTCTGAGGGGTATGCGGTGGCTGGGCACACAGCTGGTCAGCCAGTGTTGCCAGGACAGTTGTCACCACAGTGGTGTGCCTAGCCATGGCTACAGTCACGTCCACCCACAGCAGAGCTAACTCTGCCAGGAGCAGGGCATGGTCCCCGCTGCACCACTCCTCTGCCTGGCACAGCTCCGCATGGAGTGCATCCACCGCTACTATGAGCTGGATCTGCTGATCCACAGAGGCCTGCAGCAGATGGCTGTGGTCATCCATGGGGTCGTCTGCATGGGCACCATGCCAACCCATGGGTGAGACCTGGCCCTGCGGCGCAGCACCCCATGATGGTGGGCGTTGCACGAGGGTGCCATCCTGAGGTATTACCTCATGCAGTGCACCATTGCCACCCGCCATCACCAGCCCCCCTTCAACACTCTCCAGCTGCTGCCACTGCCCCTCCGGCTGCTGAGCACTGGACATCACCAGCGCGGCTGCATCGGCACCACCTACAGCACTGCCACGGCCACACGCCAGTGCTGTCCCACTGGACACCGCAGACATGATGGGCACAGCAGCCGGTGGGCAGTCAACTGTGCCAATGCTGCCCGCACAGCCGCCCTGGCGGTCACCTGTCGAGGGTGCCCCCTGTGACACACCAGCATCACTGTCCGGGACGTACATCACGTCATCATCGGTGCTGGAGTTGGCCCCAATCTGTGTCTCGACACACAGGACACCATGCCTGGTGTCATGCTGGAACACAGCCAGGGCCTTGTCCACACGCCACAGGCATCAGCCCGGACAGCCGTGTAGGGCTGTTGGATGTTGGACCCTCGGACACCGGTGGAGGTGGATGGGCGCTCCACCTGTTCCAGGACCACACCCTCGGTGGACACACCCACCCCCGCTGCTCCATGCAGATGCTCAGGAGCTGAAAGGCAACACAGTACCAGTAGCAGAGCCGACCGACCTCTGGCCCCAACCCCCTGCCACCCTCACACTCTCACCACCGTTCCTACCATGCAGTGATGGGCTGCCACCCGTCTGGAAGCCTCCACCAGGCACACCCTGAATGGCACAGTGCTGCATGCTGCTGGCCACCTGCTCCTCACGCGGCATCAGGCGTGGCACAACCTGTTGTCCCCCCCCATGGTGGTACGTGCCATCTGGATGGCAGCCACCTTCTCCTTGATCCTCCTTCTGTCAGTGCCAACCTTCTTCTTGCATTCCTGCACAAAACACTGGTGGCTGCCCTGCTGGTTGACTGCACGTGCCACCTCCTCACATGCTGTCACCCGGGCCTGAGGTGTGCCCCTCTATCCACTCAGGAGTGGCTCCCTGTCCAGGTAGGCCTTGAATAGGCATCCAACTCTGCCCTTGTGAAGTTCGGCCTTTGCTTACACACCCTCCCCTGCTCCTCATTCTCCTCACGTTCAGACATGCCTGTACCTGTGGAGATGGACAGGTGTTAACATGGACTGTTCAGTGCCATACCACCCTTGCAGCCCACTGTCCCAATGGCCCCACAGTATGATGCTTACCTTCAAAGGCTGCAGTACCAATCCATGGCCTGTGCAGTTCCATGATGCCCCTTATAGTGCAATGCATGCAAACGAGGCCATGCACAACTGTAATGGGATGCAAATGCAGCGGGTGCGCCGCGGAGTGGCTCATGAGCTGATTTGCATATCATGGCTGAATATTGCGCGGCTGCAACTTGCACAATAGAGTTGTGCATGCTCAGGTTGTGGCACAACACTGTGACATGCGCAGTCGGCCCCACAGCATGCATGCACATGCTGCCGACATGTACACCAGTGGCACAGCATACGCACATTGCGCAGGAGGCAGCACAGTGCCTGACCACTATCATGCCTGTGGCACTCAAGAACTGTACGTCCTACGTGGCACACGTGCTATGGTGCAGCTGGCACAGTGCCATCATGCCTTTATTGCACCACTGTGCCATGGTTTCCATTGTGCCTCTGCACAGTAGGCCACTGCACAGCATTGGTTACATGCCCCTACCGTGCATCATACAAGGGGCCCCCAATAGCGCAGTGGCGCTCTGTGCGCAGCCAGACCCATGAACCCGTGGATGACCTCTGCCCTCTAGGCGCCATATGGCCAAATGACTGCTACCATATTGCACCGCCGGTGCCCGCGTGATTACAATGGCAAAGCCAAGACTGCCGCGACGTGGTCCACGATGCTACTGGCTGCCATTTTGATGTCTGGTTAGTGAGGGACATGCCGCACACCAGGCAATGTCATGCCCCAATATGGGGTGACCTGGAGCTCACTAACCCCATGGCCCTTGTACAGCCACACACTTGGGCCCTGTTTGACCAGGCGCCCCTCCAGAGGCCTTGGACGGACGTGTGGCAGGAGGTTGTGGATGATAACCGGCAGCCAGCGCATGGCAGAGTGGTGTCGCCACCGCTATGGTGATCTGCAGCGTTGGGACCCGAACAGGCTAAGGTGCTTGCAGGCACGAGTATGGAGGACTGCAGTGCCACAGCCAGGTAGGTGCACTTTGGCATTCACCAGTCTCATCCAACAGTCCTTGGGACACAATGGTCACCATGCCCCATGTCCGGAGGGTGGGGGTGGGTCAGCACGTGCATTGGAGGCTGTGGGGGTGCACCGTGACTGCCCTGTGCCACCACAACCCAGACACACTGTGCGGCATGTCGCACAGGTCAAGGGGTGGGGAGCCTGCAGTTCAGACAGGTACTGATGTGTGTCTTTCCATGTTTCCCTCCTAGGCCTTGAAGACAGGCAGAGAGCATGGCTGGCAGCAGTAGGCCAGGGGCAGAACCATGCAGAGGGGAGAGGGGCATCAGCCAGCCAACATGGGTGGTGCTGCGGGGCACCAGCGCCAAGGTGACCGGGATGCAGGTGAGCACCATTTTCCCCTATACAGTGTTTTGCTTGTGGTGGTGGCTTCAAATTGATAGGATACCTAGCCTTAGTGTCATGGTTGTAGTTTTCAGTTGTCGTGTGTGTTAAATGTCAACAGGTGTAGAACTGTGCCAGTCTGACGAATGAAAATCTCATACATTAAAATGTTATATCTCGGAAACGGTTTGGTCTTTTCACTTGAAATTTGGAGGGTGTTGACAGCATGTCATGCGGATGACAATTACAGTGTTTCCATATTGGAAAATATTTTTTTGGGTGCAGATATGGCGTGGTGCAGTTTACCTTCTGTGGACAGCGTTTTGCTTGTGGTGGTGGCTTGAAATTAATAGGATACCTAGCCTTAGTGTCATGGATGCAGTTTTCAGTCATTGTGTGTGTTAAATGGCAACAGGTGCGGAACTGTGCCACTCTGACGAATGAAAATTTCAAATTTTGACATGTCAGATCTTGGACACGGTTTGGTCTTTTTACTTGAAATTTGGAGGGTGTTGGCATGTCCTGTAGATGTTAATAGAGGTGTGTATGTGTCAGACAATATATTTTTTGTGGACACATCGTGTGACATACTTTATGTTTTGTGGACAGCGTTTTCTATTGTTCTACTAGATTAACATTTGTTTGGTGGCTGGCCTTGCTGTTGTGAATGTACTTTTTAGTCATTGGGTGTGTAATGTGGCCTGACACTTACAAGCTGGTGGGAGCGCCTTGCGCAACTTTCTACTTTTCTATTCTTTCTTAGAAAGTAAGGAAATTCTATGCAAAAAAACTTCATTAATGCATCAGTTAGGGTTCTTCTACAGCGAAAAAAGTGAGGAAAATCGGTATTAGGGTTGAAGCCCCCTTGGACCCCCAGCCCACCCCACTGGCATCGGGTGCCGTTGGAGTGAGTTGGTCCCTAACTCTCACCTCATTCTCCTATGCCTCTGCTTCTTACACATGTGATGGGGTGAGAGTTGGGGCCAGCGATCTAACCCGCGCCCCTGATACCGATGGGGGTGGGCTGGGGAGTCAGGGCTTTCAACCCTAGTACTAAATTCCTCACTTTTGCTGTAGAAGAACCTTAACTGATGCATTAACAAATTTTGTATATATATATATATATATATATATATATATATATATATATAGTTAGGTTAAGTAAGCAGTTTAATGTTGAACTCTAATGTTTGCAGTTTAATAACTTCACAACCGTTTAACATATTTGAAATAAATTTTGTATATGTAGTCCCATGTGGTAGATCTGCAGATGTGCCAAGTTTCATTTCAGTTGGATGTGCAGATTCCAAGTTCTGGATAGTGCAAAAAGTGAATTTTTTATTCATTGGTTTTGCTGTTTTTTTTTTTCCTTTGAACTTGCCTACAGCCTAGATGGTTTGGAATTTTGGTCTAGACTTTACAGGACAGAAAGGGACTGGTCCACAAATGTGATTTTTGCTTGTTTGGTGAAAAAATATTAATCTGTTCCAAAGTTATTTAATTTTGAAATGTTGAAACATTTTATTCTGAGCATGATCAGTAAGCATTTCATGATAGCTGTATAAAACGAAAAACAAAAAAGAATCCTCTTTTGTATTGTAATAATCCTTTTTTGTTTACCACCACCTTTTTCCGGTTTTTTTCTAAAAAAAAAAAAAAATACATTTCAAAAGCCACAAAAATGACATCCTGGAGAGAAACCAACACATCTATCTGACTGATCAGCACCCCATTAGGTGTGATCTGCACTTCAATGTTGGAGAAATGCCCTTGAAATATTATTTTTTTAATATTATAAATCTTTTTTCGTGATGCATGATATGAAAAAATAATCTTTTTTATATTACGAGTCACAAAAAAATATCCTTTTTCATGAAGGTAAAATCCTTTTTCCTTTGCTACATCTTATTCCGATCACCATCCCCCTTAATGTTATGTATTGCCCTGGTGTCTAGTGGCACCACCCAACTGCCGATCTCCATCCCTGTTATTTTTTTCTTTCCCTGATGTCTAGTGGCACCTCACAGCCTCCAATCACTATCCTCATTAATTGTATGTATTTCCCTGGAGTCTAGTGGTACCAGAACCCTCCGATCTCAATACCCATATTTAGCAATGTTTCCCTGGTATCTAGCAGCACCCGCTCCACAATTGCCATCCCCGTAGTGCCTGTAATAAAGAAAACGATCCCTTCATGTCTTTTTTTAAACCTGCAAAAAAAGGTCCCTCACCAATCTGACCCCCACCCCCACCTCCCACTCAGCACCCATCACCCCACACACTCTCACTCACCTAAACGAGTCCCAGGATGAAGATCCACTCTCCCATAGAAGACACATCTTGCTGCTGGAACCAGCGACTGCAATATGAGAAACTAAGGGAAATGCTGCTTAATATATTTCAATGGGGTTTTCAACTTTCATGCAGAACTAGGCCATTTTTGCATATCTTCACACCAAACTTTCAACGTGGCCTTTTGGGGACCCCACCTCATGAACAATGTCACTGAAATTCTGCAAATCTGGGCGGAAAGGTGATTTCGCAGTCACTTTGCAAAATCACCTTTTTCAAGTGGGATTTGAACATTTTCAATGCTTTTGTTCATAAGGCGAGGTCATAGGGAGGTTAAGTTGAAACTGAGGGGTCAAAATACATAAAAATGGCAAAGTTATGTGCATGTGTTGAAATTTTGCTATGCTCGCTCGTAACTCTGATAATTGTAAATATTTTTACCCCAAACTTCCAACATAGCCATATTTTTACAACACCTCATGAATGTGACAGCTGTCATTTTTGAAATCCTGACCACACTGTCTTTTCACACCTGTGGCATGGAATGATGTTGCAGTGTCACAGAATTACATTTTGGCAGGGATTTGGAAATGTTCAGTACCGGCTTCATGAGGTGGGGTGATAAGAAGGCTATGGTGACAATTTGGTTGTTTTTTTGCTAACATTGGAAGCACATGACCCAGAGGGCAGCTGCTCAGCAGAAACCCATCCCAGCTGAGGTCTTATCCTCTGCCTGGGATAGTGCGAGTGGTGCAATACCAAGTACAGCGGTATGAGTGGTATTGCACCATTAGCTTTCTACTATGCGCTGTTCTGGGTTAACTCTAATCTCGTACGCTATTAAGTGTATGACATTAAGACCCAGTAGGGCTAAAAACTGTAAGGTGAACTAGAGCTTCTACAGCAAGCCTGGTGTTGCAGTGGACTCAGGACTGTACTGCTGACATCACTATAGGGCAGAGAAGTGTCTCACACTGTGCAGTGCAGTCACATCAGTTTTGCAAGGGAAAACTACCAGTACTCAATGTACGTACTGTGTTCCATCGTCCCCAAGACACTCTGTTAGCAATGCATTGTGCCAACATCCAAATGCCTTGTCAGTATGTTTTTTTGTAAAAATTACTCGTGCGTGAGTCACTCCTTTGCCATATAGTAATGTGAGCAGTAGAGCCGTGGGTTCACAAAAACACCAGGCTTGCTACAGAAGCTCTGGTACACCCTGCAGTTTTTAGCAGCTCAGAATGTAAAAACTAACTGCAGAGGACTGTAATGAAATGCAGCTCCAGAATCAGTGCAAAAAGGGGTACTTATGCATGCAAGTCAAAAGGACTGGGCAAGGTGCTCTTTAAATCTCAGTCTCTCTATCTCTCAACAAAATATTATTCTGTTTTAGAAGATGCATTTCCTAGCAGTTGAAACTCTGCCTCCTGTTATTGTAAGTTTCATGCCCTGTCTTTCACAAAATCGGGTCAAAAGGACCGGGAAAGATGCTGACAGCTACTCTATCTTGTTTTACAGAGGCAGAAGCAAGTTAGTTTTACACAACACACACACACACACACACACACAATTGTCAATGCCAAATGTTTGCTTGCTGGTATTAGTATTGGAAATGCAGGAGTTAGACAGATGCAGAGTAGGAATGACAGTGAAGTATTGAACATGACGCCAACCCCACCTCCACCCTGCAGAGATGGACAGGCATTGGGGCATGCATTTGGGTTGTCACCCATAAAGTTCATGTCATTTCACTTGACCCTATCCTGCAGACACTGACAAGTGTTGAGGTATGCCTTGGGTTGTTCGGCTTTACAGTCACCCCACTCTATAAGGACATATGCTGAAATGGGTGCAATATAGAATGGGGTGAACTGTGGGGCCGAAGAGCCCAAGGCACAGCTCGATGCCTGTCGGGGGCTGCAGGGTGAGCAGTGGGGTTGGGATGGCATGAGCATTACAGTTGGCAATCCAAAGGCACACCCCTGATGCCTGTCAGTCTGTACAAGGTGAGACGTTATGGTTAGAAACCATAACGCCCCGGGCATGTGTTGGTATTTGCAGTACAAATTTTCAACATGGGCCTTTTGTGGCCCCCACCTCATGAAAGCATTTGGGACCTCTTCTCATGAACAGTGGCAGTATGATTTTGTCAATGTGTCCCGAAATTTGAGTTTCCACAGCGATCATGCCATTGTGGGCCAGATGTACGAAAACACAGATCGGGCAGGATGTGAAGAATGACAGCTGTACCATTCTTATGGAGGTGTGAAGAGATGGCAATGTTGAAAATCTGTAGTGAAAGTATTAATAATGCTCAAAGTTCTAAGTGTATGTGGAAACTGCACAACGCATGCACATAACACAGTCCTACAAGCAATTTGTTTAGAGCAAAATACACCTTTCTGCTGACCTGCAAGCTAAGTATATCAAAGCAGAACTGTGTGACTTAATTATTAGCAACCTTTCTGCTGACCTGCTGGCTGAGTAAACTAAAATCAAGTATGTTTAATTTTATTTTTAGCAACCTCTTAGCTGGCCTGCATGCTGAGTTATCTAAGGCAGAATTGTTTTAATTTAATTCCAGACCCTGTTGCTCTGAATCTGTTTAAGGCAGAATTGTTTCAATTTAATTCCAGCCTCTGCTGCTCAGAATCTGTAACCCACCCCTTTCCATACACCCCCCCTCTCCTTAGCACAAACAAAGGCCCTTACCTGCTTTAAACAAGTGCCTCTCCTCTCTGCAGATTTCTGCTTTGGGGAACGGATCAAGGTGCCACCCCATGGGCGGACGGTCACGAGAGCCAGATTGCTGAAGCCCTCCCCCCAGCACAACACAGCCAGGTACAGATCTCAGGTGGCTGGACGCCATGCTGCTAGGGGCACTACAACTGCTGCTTCTCTGTAAAGTAGAGGAGCCCCACCGACGCTGTGTGTCGGCTCCCCAACTCCCCCACCACCACCCTTGGTCGGCTCACCCTATATAGGGCTGAGGCTGAGTGCTGAACCAATCAGCCCACTTCTCCACTAGCAGATTATAGCAAACAGCCACTTGAGGCAGCACTGTACTGCTTCACCAACCTGTGTCGATCCTTGGCATTCCTTTATCTTATTTATCTCTCCTACCAACTTTACTGCTGTACCACCAAAAGCTTTTTTTCCTCTGCTTCTCACCATTGTACTACTTCTCCAATTAGTGTCCCCACCTATCCTGGTATACCTCTTGTTCACTAAACTGCTTCTCCAAGTAGTGTCTCCACCTTATCCTTGTATACTGCCTTCGTCTTCTCTTTCATCTCCCCTAACAACCTTATTGCTGTGCCACCAGAGGCAACTTCCTCTGCTTCATGAGTCCTGGCATTCTCTTTCTGACCTCAGCTCGCTATTTACTTGCTCTAGAATGTTCACATTAATCCTCACCTCAGTAGTCCTCCTCTACCAGGGACTGCCCAGTCCTTCACCTGTGGTTCAATCTCCTGACGCCATCCCCACACAACTTCGGCTCCCACCTACTCTCTCACTCACCATAGTTCATTTGTCCTCCCCCCTTCTCATCTCCCAGCTGTAACCTTCCACCACCACCCTCCATGTCAAATTACATTCCTCTCCTTCCCTGTTCTCTCCTCCCTGGCCATTCCTTGCTCAGGCGGCAAATCTGTTAAGAAGACATCATGCCAACACCAGCGAACAGTGAGTGCTGGCCCTCCTCAGAATACTTGCTCTACTGCTCCTGATTTCAGGCAATGTACACCCCAACCCAAGTCCCTTCTTGCACAACTCCAGCACCTCACATCACGGGCTAAGAATGGCTGCTATGAATATCTGCAGCTTGCCCAAGAAGTTGGCATCTCTACAGTGCTGGATGCTGCAGCATCAGCCAGATGTGCTAGCCCTTACGGAAACCTGGCTGTCACACTCCCAGGCTTCACCATCTTTAGATCTGACAGGATTAGCAAACGAGGAGGGGGTGTGTGCATTTTACATCCGTGACTCCCTGTTATGCCATAGCCCACCAACTCCCTTCCTAGATCATGGGGCACAGGCACTGACAATAAAACTCACAACAGACCCCTCCAGAGCCCCTATTACCATTACCATGGCTTACATCCCACCATGAAACCAAGTCACAGCCTTTCATTCAATGGCCAACTGTATATCCAGCTTCCCTCCCAAAACTGAACACATTATGCTAAGGGATTTTAACATGAACTGGCTGTTGAGCTTGGCATCCTCTATGAAAGACACTCTCTCTGCCTTAGATCTGGACCATTTAGTCAATCAGCCAACCAGGATGAATCCTAGAACTGGATCTAGCACCCTGATCGACCTTCTATTCACCAATCTGCCAAACAAAATTTCTAACCTGGTTGTCCTTCCAGATTCTTTAAGCAACCATTCCCCTATCCGCTTCACCAGGTTGTGTCAGCAGCAGATGCCTCAAGCAAACAATTTTACCCAACGCCATTTCCTACCAGAAGGCCTCACTAAACTAAGGAGATGCCTAGCCCAATGTGATTGGTCCCCTATCAGAAACTCCCCCTCTATAGATGGAGCTCTGGATTATTTCACCTGCACGTTCAACACTGCGTGTGATAGATTTTCCCCCATCACAAAGGTCCAATCCAAAAAACATAATGCCCCCTGGGTCTCCCTTGCCCTACTTCAGCAGCTAAAGAACTGTGATGATCTCTGGCACAAAGCAATTGCCTCAGGGGTGCCAGCAGACAGGCTCGACTACAAGGCTGCCCTCAATAAGTGCACCTGGGCCGTAAGGAGGCCTAAAGCAGATTACTATAAAATCACCCTCACCTCTACCTGGGGGAATGCAAGGTTGTTCTGGGACAACCTTAAAGAACTTAACGGAAAAGCCAGGATGCCTCCACCCTCCCAGCTAACTGTCAACAATGCTTACTCCTCGGACCCTACTTACCATCGCCAATTGCCAAAATGCCACATTCTCTGACCTGAGTGCAATCCTTCCAAACAAACTTCTTCGACCCCACCCCCACAACCCATGAACCAAACAATACCTACCTCCCTTTCCACCTCAGAGTTATTACTAGGAGGGAAGCAAGGCCTTACCTTTCAAATACCCTCGGGGGTTCAAACTATTGCAAAGACTCCTTTGATATGAGAATCCTCAGCTTGGTGCTAGACTCGGTACTTTCACCACTGACTGATCTCCTTAACCTCTCCCTATGTCTGCAGCAATTTCCAACAGACTGGAAGTCAACCACTATCACACCAATTCTGAAGAATGGAGATCCCACCTCACCCAATAATTACCCGGCACTTCTCCATTCTACCACCTCTCTCAAAAGCCCTGGAAAAATCGTTGCCACTCAACTCTCCAATTACCTGCTCATGCACAACATATTATGTAGAGAACAACAGGGCTTTAGAACAGGGCATAGCACAACAACTGCCCTCACAGAGTTCTCTAACTCGCTGCACAAAGCCCTGGATAAGAAACACCTAGCAGAAGCAGTGTTTATTGACCTCTCAAAAGCTTTCGATACTGTCTCACACACCCTGCTCCTAAATACTCTCCGCCTCACCAGGCTGTCCCCCTGGACCCATCATGTGGTTTGCAAGTTACCTCTTATATAGGTCCCAACATGTTAAGATTAACAACACTCTCTCGACTACCCTGCCTGTCCACTCTGGGGTTCCACAGGCTTCCATCCTCGGTCCATTATGATTCAGCATCTCCCTGAACACCCTGCCAAAAGCCTGCCCAAGTAAACGTCTGCTCTATGCTGATGGTGCGGTTCGGTTTGCTGCCCACCCAGATCCCACAACCCTACAGTCCTCACTACAACTTGCATTCAACCACATTGAAAACTGGTTCATGGATCATAGACCAGTGGTCAATGTAAAAAAGACTAAGTCAATGCTCTTTGCACACCGGCAAAGCAGGAACGCAGATGCCCAACTAAAAATCTTCTCCAAAGCCTGCCTCCCCTTGGAGCAGGTCCATACCTACAAATATTTGGGCCTTACTTTTGATCCCAGCCTCTCATTCCACCCACATATTAATAACCTCACCTCAGCCATAAATATTGACACAGGACTACTGTATCGGCATAGAGAATGCCTGCCGCCAGAGGCCCTCAACCTTGCGGTCACCTCCTCTGCTCTCTATCTAGTGGATTATGGACTAACCATATATGCGGCCGCTGACCACACGGCTCTAAATAAAATCAATGTAGCCATCAACAAAGCATGCAGACTCCTCGCCTGGGTAGACAGGCATACCCACGGCTGCACCCTGTATGCCCTAACAAATATCTTCACTCTAGACAAAACAGTCCACGATCAAACAGTACTCACCAAAAAAATTCATCTAGGTCTCACACCCCCTGGAGTCTCTGCCACCCTCTGCTCTGCTCATGCCACAGCTAACACCCATTTGGCTAACAAACTGATATGAGTTGTCCCCAGGGTCATGACCTCACTAGCTCAAAGGTCCTTTTACTACAGAGCACCGTTATGGTACAATGAGCTCCCTTCGGCCGTTTCCTCTATAGCCAGATTGGGCCCATTCAAAATAGCCCTCAAAGACCACATACTTTCCACCCGCCACTGCCAGTGAACCAGCCAGTTTGAGCTGTGACTCAGCACCACCAACACCTGGCTACTGAGCTCTGGCCAGGCCTGCTAGGTCCTGTCTCAGTATTAGAGCTGTGATGCAGGTGCCTGCAAGTGCACATAGATCATCAGTTCACACCTACACCTCATAGAGTAGGTTTGGGCTAAAGTGCCTTTTACCCTACTGCTGCTAACTCTCAACACAAGACTGACTGTGCAAAGACAAAGTCGGCTTCCCAATAGCTTCTTAAATGTACAGGCCGCAACCTACATACTACCTGAACTGTATATTGTCACTTATATTCTCCTTAGATGAACTTGTTTTAGCTACCCCCCACCTCCCACTGTGTATATATTTATATCCTGTGTTTTCCTTTACCACATTGAACTATTGTATTCTACATGCTATTCTTATGTTGTGTACTATGTTGAGGTTTTGTACTTTGACGAGGAGCCTTTGTAAATGAGTCTTTGACTCAAAGGTTATAAATCCAATTTACTATAAAATAAATAAAATAAATAAATTTAGTGAATCATTTCTCCAGATTTTCAACATAGGCATTTTGTGACCTCTGCTCATGAACACTGTCACTATGATTTTCTTAATCTGTCCCAAACATTGATTTCCCACAGCAACCGCGGTATTCTGCACCAGATGTGTAAACGCATATTTTGGGCAGGATGTGAAAAATGACAGCTGTACTGTTCATAAGGACGTCTGAAAAAATGCCAATGTTGAAAATCTGGAGTGAAAATACTGCAGATTTGTGAGGTTACAAGGGTGCGTGGAAACTGCATCACGGACGCTTTAACACAGTCATTTTATGGACAGTTGTCACCAAATTTTCAACATAGGCATTTTAGGACCTCTGCTCATGAACAGAGTCACTGTGATTTTACATACGAACATACATATGAACATACGAATCTGCCAGCAGAACACACCAATCGGTCTATCTAAGTCTGCCTGAGTGAACAGCTAGCACCCTAGATTGCAGCTGCCCCAGCCTCCTCCCCTCAGTTCTTCCCCCACTTGTCCCAGCCCCTGCCCCTGACTCTTCCTCTTGCTTTATCCCACTCCTCCTTAAAGCTATTGACAGTCCTACATGTTACCACCCCCTCTGATAGCGCATTCCAACTAGACACTACCCTCTCAGAGAAGTAATGCCTCCTCATTTCCCTATTGAAACATCCCCCTTTCAACCTTAGTCTGTGCCCCCTCGTCTCTCTTCCACTCCTCAGTTTAAACACCCCCTCAGTGCTAGGTTTATTTACCCCCTCGGGTATTTAAATGCTTCAATCATATCCCTCCTATCCCTCCTCACCTCCAGTGTGTACATGTTCAGCTCCTTCAGCCTAACTTCATATTCCTTTCCTTCCATCTCCTTTAACATTTTTGTTGCCCTCCTTTGCACCCCCTCCAGTAACTTTATATCTCTCCTCAGATATGGCCTCCAGTATTGCACATAGTACTCTAGGTGCAGTATGACCAATGATCTGTAAAGTGGTAGGATCACATCCCTGTGTCTGGATGAGAACCCCCTTGCGGTGCACCCCAGCATCCTGTTTGCCTTCACTGCTGCTCTCGTGCACTGGGCTGAGTTGTTCATGTTCACAGTTACCAACACCCCTAGGTCCTTCTCCTCCTCTCTGATCCCCAACCAATAGCCCATCTTCTGGTTCTTAGCCCCGAAGTGCATTACTTTACACTTCTTTGCGTTGAATCCTAGCTGCCACTCCACCAACCATGTCTCTAGTTGGGTTAGGTCCCTCTGCAGTTTTTCCCATCCGTCCTCTTCGTCCACCACCACCCCCAATTTGGTATAATGTGCAAACAGACTAACCCTGCTCCCCACACCATGTCCTATATCGGAGATAAAGAGTACAAATAGCACCAGGCCCAGCACTGACCCCTGTGGCACCCCACTTCTCACTGCTCTGGGTGCTGAAAGCTCTCCCCCAACACCACCCTCTGCACCCTCCCCTGTAACCAGTTCTCTACCCATTTAGTCAGCTTTTTTCCCCACTTCCACTGCTGTCAGCTTCCCCCCCCAGTCTCCTATGAGGCACTGTATCAAAGGCCTTACCGAAGTCCAGGTACAGGACATGTACCGCATGGCCTCTGTCCAACTCCCTTGTCACCCAGTTACAATACTGTATTAGGTTGGTTTGACAAGACCTCCCTGAGATGAACCCGTGTTGCCCCCAGACTCTCCTTCAATATCACCTCCATAAGCTTACCCACTATGGACATGAGACTTACCAGCCGATAATTTCCTGGCTTCTCCCTAGGCCCACTCTTGTGTATGGGCACCACATGAGCCACCCTCCAGTCCTGGGGCACACACCCCATTTCCAGGGAGGTGTTGAACAGATCTGCCAGTGGCTCAGCCAACAACTCTGCCATCACCCTCAGCACCCTGGGGTGGATGCCATCGGGACTTGGTGCCTTGTCCACCCTTACTGCCCTCAGCCCCTCTAGCACCCTACTTCCTGTGATCATTTTGTCTGTCACCTCCTCCTCCTTCTCCCCACCCCCAGCCCATTCTGGTAGGGGCCTCCCTCTCCTTAGTGAAAGCGGGCAGAAGTACTCATTTAGAATTTCCACTTGCTCCTCCCCTTTCCACCCAGTCCCCTCCCCGCTTTATCCTCACACTACGTTCCTTGCACTTCCTCTTTTCCCTGACATACTTAAAAAAGTCCTTTTCCCCTCTCTTTATGCCCTGTGTGGAACTTAATTGCCTGGAGGCCTTAGCTTTTTTCACCCTCCTAGTAACCTCCCTCCTTATCCTCTCCCTTCCCTGTTCTCCTGTACTTCCGGTATGCAGCTGTCTTTGCCCTCACCCCTTGCAGCACTTCCTTGTTCAGCCAGCATGGATTCTTGCCTCTACTCTTCTTACTTCTGGCCCTGGTGCAGGCTACTGTGGCCTCTGTTAGCCCAGTCTTTATGACTCCTCACTTTTGTTCTGCATCCATCCCCGGCTTTATATCCTGGAGTCTCCCTTGCAGTATTGCTCCCATCCCCCCAATGTCCACCCTAATAAAGTCCACCACCTTACTGCCCATGCCTCCTGTCTCCCTGCCCAGCGTGACAATGAGCCACACTGTTTGGCGGTCGCTGCAGGCTAGTGGGTCCTCCACCCTTACCTCCCTCACCGTCTCCCCATTTGCCAGTACTAGGTCCAGAGTGCTACCAAGCCTTGTAGGCCCACTTACTAATTGCGTCAGAAGGCTGTCTTGGAATGTATCAAGGAGCACCTGCTCCCTGGTACTGCTAGTGGCCAGGGTGCTCCAGTCAGCCAGTGGGAGGTTAAATTCCCCCAATATCACCACACTCCCCCTTCTACACACCCTCCTTATCTGCTCTGCCAATTCCCCATCCAGTTCCCCAGATTGGGCTGGGGGACTGTACATCACTCCCAGCCTCAGTTTTCTGCCCTTGGAGTCCAGGAGCTGCACCCAAAGCACCTCTGTCCTCTCCTCTTCTCCCTCATCCCTTATGCATTTAAACCCTTCCCTCACATAGAGTGCAACCCCCCCCTTCCAACCCCCGGTCCCTGCTGTATATCCTGTATTCCAGGATTACCAAGCCCTAGTCATGGTACTCTGTGGCCCAAGTCTCTGTCACTGCAGCAATGTCCACCTTCCCCTCTGAAAGGGCTGCCTGAAACTCTGCAATTTTGTTCCCACGCTTCTTGCATTGAGAGAGACCATCTTCCACCTGTGCCCCTCCTTCTCCTCACTCTTCTCCTCATTGGCCTCTGTCCCTCCTCCCGGTAGTCTGCACCCTTTCTCCTCCTTATTCTTACCAGGTGGTGGAGCCTTCTGTATTACACTCAGACCACTCCGCCTTTACCTATTTCTAGGGGGGTGAGCTCATTAGACACCCCCGCCAACTAGTTTAAATCCACCTTTAGTAGAGATATACCCCTCTGATTCTGCCTTTAATACTCCCTTCCCCTTCCTGCTCAAGTGTACCCTGTCCCCCGCATACAAGTCACTATTTCCCCAGACCCTACCCCAGTTAGTCACTAACCCATAATTTTTGGTGTGGCACCAATCTCTCAGCCGCTCGTTGAACTTCTCAATCCTACCCTTCCTCCCCATGCTTGCAAATGGTACCAGGAGTACCTCCGTGAATGCCACCGACTCTCCCACTCCCTCACACTGCCTGGCCAACTACTCGAACCTCCCCCTCACTACTTCCACAGTCTCCCAGCCAAGTCTTTTGTACCCACATGCAACAGTAAATGAGGTTTCTTCCTCCTCCTCGCCGCACACTTGAGCAGTGCTTGCCCTGCCCCTCCTGCAGTCAACCTTGGGATAGCTTCAACCCAAATATGGCTGTGCCTTTACCCCCTTCTTCCTCATCTCACCCCTTTCAGTATAAACTCTCTTAGGATGAGTAACCCCCATCCCTTAGCCCCTTTCCCTTCTAATGCCCCTTCCACCACCCCAGTATTCATTTTTCCCTGCCCCCTACCCCCACCAGTTGCACCCCCTGTGACTTCTGTAACTGTACCCCCTACTTCTGCCTCACCCCTTTTCTCTGCCTTATTCCTCCCATCCCCCTTGAACCCCTTCCCAGCCTAACTACTTCCTACTGGGCTTCCTATGTCAACCTCCCCTCCTCCCCTGCTGATTTCCAACCCCTCTCCTATCCCTGCTGTTCTCGATTTAGAGTCCCCATTCCCTTCTACCCAGATAGTGATGCCCCTCCCATCCTTCCCCCCTTCCCGTAGCCTTCTCTTCTTCAGTCACCACCCCTCCTTCGTTACTAGCCCCCTTCTACCCTTTCATCCTCACTATCTCTTCCCCTAGTTGTTGCCATCCCTCTCATGCCCCACTTGTCCTCCCCCCCTTCGGTATGTTCCTTCTCCCCCTCTCTCTCTCCCATAACAGAGGCTCGAATCTATTCCTAGTCGGTACCTCTCCTACATCTCTTCCCCCTGTTGGTTCCTCCCTCCTATTTGTTCCCCTCTGTGCCACCCCTGGTCCCACCACTGGTCCTTCCTTACCTGCAGGCATCTGCTCTCTCCCCTGGTACTCCTTGTGGTCCCTTCCTCCCCCAACAGGAGGCCCCCCTCACATCGGGCACCCCCTCCCTTCTCCTCTCTTTTCTGCTAGTGCCTCTGATACTAGGGTCAGTTTCAGTCCCGAGTTGTTCTTCCTCCATCCCCTTGCCATCCCCTATTCCCCCCCCCAGCCAGGTTGCCTACCATACTCATCTGCCCTAACACTTAGACTCCTCCCTAACCTCCGCAGCGCCTCCCTCAAACTAGCCAGTCATCCACAGACCATACAACCCCCCTCCTCCAAGCCCAGTCCAGGATCATGACGGACCCACACCCTGTACACCCCACCACCCTTCCAAAGATGCCCGCCCTATTGACATGTGGCACCTGCCCCATTTTGGCCCCCAACTTATGTTATGGGCTCTTACTCCCAGGTTTTGTATCCTACTACAACTGTTAGGCACCTATTTACTCAAATTCCTGCCCCCCCCACACACTAGTCCCCCTCTGGCCCCTTACCAACCAGGGTAATTCAGTCTCAAATCTCATCCATTAGATACTGTATTACTGCAGCAATCCTAAAGCCTCCATGCCCATTTTTCACCACTCACCTACCATACTTTTTGTTCTCAGCTGTCATATAGTTTCACTTAGCCCACTTAGAAATCCTATTGCACTCCAAGTATTACTCAGCTCAGTTAGAGAAATAAACAGAACAATTAAATATGTGTTATTACAGCAATCCTGACAGTATAGCTCAGTACTTATCTCAGTTAGAGAAATAAACAGAACAACTAAATCTGTATTATTACAGCAATCCTCAAAGTATCCAATCATTGCTTTGTCTCCACCCCAGAGACCCTGCTGTAATATAAGACCACAAAGGAACCTGAGCAGGAGGGTAGGCAACTCTAAAGTCCCAGCAGAGCTCCGTTGAGCTTGCTCACTCCCCCCTCTCACTCGCTTGTTCTGTTTTTGCCAGCGCTGCAGGCTGCCCTTTTGTACTGGGCTCCTGCCTGAGTTGGCACCTTTTTCTGCCCACAAAGAAATCCGCAGCTGTCCCTACAGAGCTCCGTTGAGCTCACTCACTCATTCCGTTTCTCCCAGCACTGCAGGCTGCCCTTTTGTACTGGGCTCCTGCCTGCACTGGTGCCTTGTTCTGCCCACAAAGATTTTCAGAGCTGTCCCAACAGAGCTCCATTGAGCTCACTCACTCCCCTCTTTCACTCATTCCATCTGTTTCTCCTGGCGTGTTGCACCTGGGTTATGCTTCTATCATCCCACATACACCTCACACTGTATTACTGGTCTATTGTACTGTGATACTGCTATTTTGCACTAACAAAGATTTAGGCACCCATCATATAAGCATGAGTGCCAGGAATGTGCTTTGCTGCTAATATATGCCAATGTTTATCATGCAGTATTCATTATATCTCACTATAATACATTTATCTAGATTATAGAGGATAATGTATGGATCGCTATCGGTAACCAGCTCGTTAACCGTTGAGAGGTTGCCATGGCGACCTTGTAAACCTCAAGAGTGAAGCTTGAGAGGTTTATGTAGCCATGGCAACCTCAAGACAGTTAAACCAGCTGGTTGCCGATAGTGAACCATACATTATATTTTATAATGTATGGTTCACATAACTAATTAAAAAAATACAGCAGGAACCTTACAACTGCTGTTAGATCCATCACCACTGCTAATTTTGGGTCATGCTCACTGCCATGGCCTTTCAGGAAGGTCATAGATTTCTGTAGCAGGCATGCACAGACTGTTCCCAGTTGTTAACCCATTGATGTGACGTACCATCGATGGGTTAACAACATGGTGACATCACACTGATGGTAAAACTTTGTAATAGAAAGGTAGATTTCTACCTATAACAACGTTCTACTATACATTATATGTTTGTCTTTCATATATATTCCATATATAATTTACCTAATCACTGATAAGATGACTCTGAGGAATCATCAGTGATTATTGTATCCTTATATTCCCATATAATTATATGTAGTGTGTGTTTTACACTCAGGAAGAAATGCCACATGTAGTTTGAACCCATCAGCGTATCTTTTGTCCAAGCTATAATGCAAATGGAAGCATATTCTGTCTCATATGATACTCATTAGTAATTCTGTCTCCAAAGTCATCATCCGATGGAGAATGACTTAGGACCAATACATATTGTTTCTCATATCTGTAACTATGAGGTAATCTCTGTTGATATGCTGTTATCTGTAGTATTTAGTCTTCTGCAACCTACTGTAGCTCCTCTGGAAGAGTGGGGAGAGAGACTGAGATCTTGGAGAACCTGAGATCCTACAGTTCTGGAGATTATGTACATTCTTCAGGCTAATGGTGAGAAACCCATCTCCCTTGTGATCTTCTTTGTCACATGCTTGGCGTAAGTAGTCTAATAAACATTCATTAGTACTCTTGCTTGTTTAAAAATGTTTCTTGGCAGACTCCAAAGACACAAGATCTGTATTATTAGTATTATTATTTTTTACTCTACTATCTGAGATTGTTTACGTAACATAAATGGCGACCACGAGTAGAGTCTGGATGTTTGCCAAGTCGCATTTTTAATTTCCTCTGTAAATTAAAATACTGGTTGAGAAATCTCCAGTAACAAGCAGCTGAAAGTGTCTTCTGTTTAACATTTTGGTCTGTTGTATGTACCACAGTGCAAACAAAACAATCTCTTGGCAGATATTCAATCTCTGTGTAATGAGTTGTTTTACTTCTGTTTGTTGTTTTTTCCCCTCTTCTTTCTCTGTGGGAACACACAGCTGTAAAGGGAACCAAACAGACAGAGAGACTGCTTTCTTTTGTGGATTCAAATCCTAATGGGTATTTACTCATCTAGGTGTCCACATATGCCAAATGTTGGTTGTGTCCTTTCATGAACTTTGGTTGCAAACAAAGTTTTTTATTCACAGACAGTTAAGGGTTTCTTATCTTAAATGATATATCTAAAAATATCAGTACTGAGTTGAGGCTGGATGCCTTAACATACCAAACTGCTTACGGTGGTTGGTCTGGTTTTGCTGAAGTAGCAAAATCTGGTGGTAGCCCTTTAAGGGATATCATTGGCCATCACGGGGAATTGAAACATGGTACCAAAAGAGTTGATCCTGAAGGATTATTAATTGCAACGTTGTTTAATTGTTTTGATGCTGTTCTAAATAAAATACCTGTTTTGGAATCTGAGTATTCTGCTTGCAAAATGGAGAATGCTGCTTCCAAGCAGGAAATTAGTCTGGAAAAGGCTTCTCATAAAGAAAGGATAGATGGACTGAAGTCTCAACTGCAGTCTCTCCGTCTAAAAAAGGAGTCTCTCTTTAATGAGAGAAGCAGTCAAGACCTGCATGCCTTAATAGATAACGCTAAAAAGGCAAAACCTATTAGAAAAAAAGTTTCTCAAACAAATGGTGTTTTAGCTAGTAACACTGATTCCTTATGTTTTGAAAACAGGGAATTTAGGGATGATAAGTCTGAAGTAATTACTGAAAGAGTTAACGTGCTGGTATTTCAACACCAGACCTTGACTGAACAGCGTGGTTCAGTATGTTTTCATTACAGCAGACTTGAAATGAAGGTTTTGAGTCTAAACTGTGACACAGCTTCTGTTGATAATAGGCATGTTTTAAAAGATGGGAATGTCTTGCGATCTGAAAACAAGGCACTTTACAGTGTGCTAACTCCTGTATCTGAGCAGTTAGAATGCAGGAGTAAAAAGTCAGATATGGTGAACTTGCACCATCAGCCAGAGGTATTGGCAGGGCATACTAACTTAATGCCCCAAAGACCTTGCCTCTTCTGATGTTGAAGAGTTTGATTTTGAACACTCACAGTATGCTGTAGAGTGGACTAGAACAAAGGCTAGCCACTTGTTTTTCTGTGATTTACAAAATGGAGAATTGTTAGAGTCTCAAAATGGTGGACACACATGTCTTCAGGTTGCACTCCATACCATCCCCAAGATGGCCGCTCATGGTCATGTGATGATGGTCATGACACAGTAACCCAAGATGCCCATGAGGTAATCCAAAATGGCAGACCACCACATCACGGAAGTTCGATCATGCAGTCATAGGGAGCTGTGATTGCTGCCATAACCGAACAAAACACAGGAGGTTTTCGGCATGATTAATAATGTTATCAGTAAGACTAGTGTTTCTGAGGGACAGAAGATTCTCATTAAAAATTATGCTGATGTACTTTTGAATGAGGCTGGTATGCAATCTGTCATGAAGTCAGTGTCTGACGCTGCAGAAGAAGCAACTTCTGCTAGCAATGTTTACTATACAGTGTGCATGGTTAAGGAGCACATTGCAGTTAATTACATGAAATGTTGTGATTCTTCCCTATGCATTTTAACATCAGTTTTCCCTCATAAGACTGAACATACTGCTTTTCCTATGCAGTGCATTAATACCTTAAGCTGCAACATTAAAAACAATGTTGCTACCATCCAGCAACCTTCTGGTGGGGAAGTCTACTTTACATTTGATGGGGAAGGGTACAACCCTGATTCTGAAAGCCCTGTGGCTGTGATATTTTCTGCATCACAGGCCACATTGGGGGGGGGAGGGTTACAGGTTTGATTTCTGAACCTGGGCTGACAGCTGTTTCAGTACTATTTTCTCCACCCCTGATGGCTACTGAACCACAATCCATAGCTGGAGAACTATGTGCAGCTTGCACAACACTTTTCTCCACTGTGCAGGCACCACGATAGTGCCAGCACTGCCAGCATATGATGCAGAACCCCTTCCATCAGTGACATCTGAATCATCCCATATTGTGGCTGCAATAGCAGGCATAAGCCAGGAACTGTCTGGGTTATTCCCAGCACAAGCAATAGAAGACACAAGTCAGAAACAGTCTGGGTTATTCCCAGTACAGACTATAGCAGGCACTTCTGCTAAGAAGGTACAAGGTATCCTAATACTGATATCATTGTATTTTCTTTTGGGATCATGAACCATCATTCCACATGGCCTGGTGGTGCTGAGGGTTGAGGTGCTGGACACCACACCTCGCACCACACCGGCGACCCGGGTTCGGGAAAGGACTTGGGCCGCCGGGGGTTGGCAGGGGAGAGGAAGGATCGAGCATCCCATGACTGCTCTCCTTCCTCTGGGGAGGGTAGGGGCACTGCAGTGCACTGTAGTGACAGCTGGTGGAGGCTGGTGGCGCAGCAGCGAGCAGCAGAATGGGGGCATGCGTGGTGGGTGTCGGCACATTGTGCCTGGATGCCATTGCACATCCGTCTCTCGGGGAGAAAAACCAGGCAGAAAATGGTGGAGTGAGATCTCGCGACTGATGGCTGCATCTGGCGGCCCCCGGTACCCGAGAGGATCCTGCATACAGGTTAGCATGAGCAATTAAAGGCTGGCCCTTTGGGGGTGCCAGATCGGCCCCGTGGGGTGCGGGTGTCAGCGGCCGGAGATCGCGAGGGATCCACTCTGCAGGAGAAGAAAAATAGAGATGATATAAAAAAAATAACCATGGTCCCAGCATTGGTTAATCCTAACACAGTTTTAGGGTATTATTTTGAAACTGCTACATTAGATATAGCAATCTCAGCAGTTTTAGCCCAAACATGCAATGGACACATCAGACCCACTGCTTATGCATCCCAGATGCTTGCCCCAGTGGAGCTGAAATACAACCTTAGTGAAAGGAATCTTTTGGCTACATACTGGGCAGTGAGGTACTTTATGTACATCATTGGATATGCACCCATTGTGCTGCATTCCAATCATTTGCCAACAAACTTTCTATTGTCAGAGAGAGTAAAAGATGACTCTGCATCCAATGCCAGACTTACACACTGGTCTCTCATTTTGCAGGATCAAGACATCGTTGTCCTTCCCATCAAAACTTCATCCTTGTGGGCCCATGGCCTACAATTTACAGGAGAGACCTATGATTGTTCACGCCAACCCCCTGACCTACCTGTCCAGGGCTCTTTCTGACAGAACCTCAGAAAGTGTTAAAAGACACCACTGTGTGTCATGTTTTGACTGACAACTCAGCCACACATACCAATAAGGGTCGGATAGCAGGGTTTGGAATTCTTATTGTACATCCTGGTGATGACAAAGTGTGCATGGCTAGTAATTGCATCATCATATATGTACGATTCACAGGCAATGTTAAAACACGTCTGGCAAATAAAATGAAAAGCAGGAAAGTGAGGAGTCTCCTAATTACCACTAAAGTTTGTGGATAGTTTAGAGAGCTGGAAAGTCCTTGAGATACACACAGCTTGTGTTAAGAGAGTAATAAAAATAGATTTTTCCTTACGTAAAATTATACCAGCACTCCACGAGAGGGTTAACTTCTGCCCACTTCAAGAAATGTCCTTGAGATAATTACGGAAAGTACAGCAGATACTATGTTTTTATTATAGTTTCTAACTAGGTCTGTTTCTCTCTAAACTGAATTTCTTTGAGAAGAAAACAAGCTTCTATTCCAATTCTCTGATATTACCTCTGTGAAATACAGAGACTTGTTTGTGTACAACACAACCCTAACCAGTATAAATACAAACTGTACATTCATAAGGTTTGAGCATCTTGTAAAATTTGAAGCTTATACTCCAAAATAAGGACCCTCATTTGAGGGCAGTGTATAGGTTCCTTAATAAAGGAACTGAGGAATAACTTCTAGAAATAGCTCTTATAAGAAAGTAAAAATGACATTCACCTATCCAGTGATGGCCTACTCATTTGGAACATCACTGCTGTAACACTCATGAAAAGATACGGGTAATTCCTAAACACCTAAGGGTAAATTTTATCTACTGTACCAAGTACATGATACTCCAACTGGTGGACACCAGTGAGTCAGTAAAAACCCTAGATAGACTAACATCCTCTGTCTTATGACCACACATGAGAAATTATGTAGAATACTGCATCAGTAAGTGTTTGATCTGTGAACAGAACAATCCTATACCAGCTAGGAAAAATACATTGTTACCCCTGTGGCATGCAGGCCCCTGGAACAACAGCCAGATTGACTACACTGGCCCTATGCCAACCACTAAGAAAAACTAGTCTGCACTAGTGATCACCGACCTATTTTCCAAACAGTTTAAAGCTATCCCAAAACAGAACAACACAGTCAAAGTAACTGCAAATGTCTTGGTAAACCAGTTATTTACCAGGTGGGGTTTACCCCATAGGTAAATTCTGATTACAGGGATTCGGCTTTATAGCCAGCAGGAAATTCTGGATTTGTTATGGGTAAAACAAAAGTTTCATATCCCTTACAACCCACAGTCATCAGGACAGGTGGAATGGGCTAACAGGCAGATCAAAGTTATGTTATAATAAACTTGTTCAGAAAACCCAAAAAGGACTGGAATTCATTATTGCCTTTACTCCTTATGGCTAAAGCTACCAACTTTCCGAGGCCTAAAACTGGGACGGTCCATTCTGACCATGACCCCCCACCACCACGTCACTCCCACGGGCACCACCACAGACAAACTGCACACAATCAATTACATTTTGCTGCTTGCTCTGGCCATGCCACCCCACAGTAACACCAGTAGCAATTATTCAGATTAAAACAATACATCATTATGCTGCAGCAAGTTCCAAATTTTCTCAGAAGAAGCCAGAAGGGGAAGGAAACATATTCAATTCAGTGCTTTACAGTAACTGGTAATTGCTTTTTTTCTTTTAAACTTAGATTGTGGGCTTTTAGTGACACTGTAATTTATTTGCTGTCTTTACTTCAAATTGTTTTGGGGCTGTTGAAAATTTAAAATGTAGTGGTGGTGTATTTCTTTGCTGTCTTTAATTGCTGCAAATTTTCACCCCCCTCCCCTTCCCCCAACTCTTAATTATATGCCCTGCTAAATCTGACTGACAGGAGCTAAACACAGGGGATAGTAAGGGGTGTGGAGTAGGAGGGGCATAAGGGGGAAGAAGCCCACCCTCAGCAAGACAAGTGTTTTGACTCATTTATTTATTTATTGGTTTATTTTCTTTTTTAAAAAAGAAAAGTATCTGAGGATCAGTGGCAGGATTTTTAGGACAGTAAATGAATAAAAAGGGAACTAGGAGAGCTTCAGTAACAGACAAGTAGTGGAATTGCAGTATAATGTGGGGAGTAGTGCAATGCAGAGGCTATGGGGCAGCCATATTCAGGCAGACCTTCTGGACACTGAGGTGCTGCCCTATCTGCATGCATCCCTCTGGACTGTGGGATGAGGTAGCCAGACTCAGAGCAGAAGTAAACTGGGTCAGGAGTACCATCACCCTATCCAGAGACCACCCAGTCCAATGCAACTGCCTCAAAGGATACCGAGAACGAGGAGCACTTGGATGACAGTGGGCTCAGGGAGGGTTAGAGCGGTCAGGCAGAGGAACATCCCAGATCCTATTCCACTCAAGAACTCATATGCCACACTGGCAAATGGGGACAACCAAATAGAGGTACCCAGAGAAGTGGAAGGAAAGGATGTGGAGGTTAGCCAAGGAGGTGACCTCAGCGGGGAGAGCAGTGGACCCCAGAGGAGGAGGAAGCGAATCCTAGTGGGGGACTCCATCATAAGAGGGGTCCAGCTAGGAACACAGGAGGGGGAGGACAGGGAGGTGAGGTGCCTACCAGGTGCCATGGCATGGAGGGATGGAAGGAAGATCCTGGAGATCATTGGGAAGGCAAGACGGGAGGGTGAGCTGGATGTCATTATCCACCTAGCAAATGGGGAGCCAAAGGAAGTTCAGGAAGAGTTTAGGATATTGGGGAGGGGTCTCAAGCAAGTAGATACTGTCACTTTCTCAGAAGTACTACCTGCGAGAGGCAAGGAGAGCATAGGGGTGCATGCACCAGGAACTTTAACTCATGGTTGAAGAACTGGTGCTGTGAGGAAGGGTTTGGATTCATTGGTGACTGGGGACCCACCTGGAAGGATGGAGGTTTGTTCAAGCCTGACGGCCTGCATCCATTCTGGAGAGAATCAAGCACTCAATGATAAGTTTAAATGCTACATTGACAAGCATTTAAACTAGCAAAGGGGGGTGGCAGGCCAGCAAGGAGGGTACCTACTTGCTCACCCACCACAGCTAGCAGTGGAACCAGTGAACCGGAGGAGTGGCTATCTCTACAAAGCAGTGTGCAAAAGATGGAGATCAGCGCCAAGAGGTGGATCGTCAGAAAAGGGGCACAATTCAGCAGAAGGGCAGACAGCAAGGAGAACCAGGGATAAAGGACAAACAAGGAAGGGCTGGAATAGAACAGCAAAACAGTCTAGGGAGGTCAAATCATGGAAAGCCATGTGTGCCAATGCCAGGAGCCTTAGCAACAAGATGGAAGATCTGGAGCTGTCATGGTGCAGTCAAACCTGGACATTGTGGCCATCACTGAAACCTGGTATAATGATAACCACGACTGGGAGATGGCCATACCTGGTTTACAACATGTTCAAAAGAGAGGGCAGGTAGAAAGGGAGGAGGGTGGCACTGTATGTGAAAAATGACATAAGGGCCACAGAGATCCAAGAGGAACAAAATGGGGAGAGATACTGTGGGTTAAGCTGGAAAGGAAAATGGGGCCAGCCATCCGCACAGGTGTGATCTATAGACCACCAGCCCAGGAGGAAGAAACAGATAGGGAGCTGATGTTAGCCATCCAAAGGATAGCAGACAAGGGTGAGGTAGTACTGGTTGGAGACTTCAATATTCCAGACGTGGACTGGAGCATCCCAGCAGCAGCATCAACTAGGAGCAGATTTATCTTAGACTCCCTTCAGGGTGCTTTCCTCAAGCAACTGGTCATGGAACCAACTCAGCAGAAGGCAATACTGGACCTTGTGCTCACAAACAGGGACAGTGTGATGGGGTAACAGTGGGGAGCACCTGGGAACAGTGACCACCAGTCATTGTGGTTTGAAATCACAGAAAGAGCAGAACCAAACCACACAAAAACACGTATCCTGGATTTTAGGGGGGCAGACTTTGGGAAAATGGGGAGATACTTGAAAGAGGCATTAAGGGGAATGGGGCAGGAATCAGGGATTGAGGAACAGTGGGCAGTATTTAAAATGGGGATTACAAGAGCAACAGAATTATGCATTAAGCAGGTTAGCAAAAGGAAAAGGAAGAGGAGACCATTATGGTTTTCCAAAGAGGTAGCAAAGAAAGTGAAAGCCAAAAGATTGCATACAGGCAATACAAAAAGACACAGGCAGAAGGGGATGGGAGAAGTACCAGGAGAAGCAAGGGAGGCAGGAGGTCAGTAAGGAAGCCAAAGCTCAGACAGAAGACACATTGCAAAATCAGTGGGTAGAGGACAAAACCTTTACAGGTACATAAGTGAAAAAAGAAAGGCAAAGGGAGGTAGTGAGACTGAAGGGGAGGATGGGGGCGTGGAGGATGACAACAGTAAAGCTGACATATTGAACAGCTATTTCTACTCAGTCTTTACTGAGGAAGAGGAGGATATAGCGGGTCTGAAGGAGTACAAGGGGTGAGAATGGTGCAGAAATGGACACAAGTCCCTTTACTCGAGAAAGGGTCCTGAAGGAACTGGAAGTAATAAGAGTTGATAAAGCAATGGGGCCCAATGGGATGCACCCCAGGGTCCTTAAAGAGCCAAGAGAGGTGGTGGTTGAACCTCTGGCTATCCTGTTTAGCCAATCACTGGAAACAGGGGAGGTACCCAAAGACTGGAGAACAGCAGATGTAGTCCCCTTATACAAAAGTGGGAACAAAGAGGAAGCGGGAAACTACAGACCAGTCAGCCTCACCTCGGTAGTGGGGAAGATCATGGAAGCACTACTGAAGGAGAAACTGGTGGAACATCTGATTGTCAATGGACTACAGGACCCAAGGCAGCATGGTTTCACCAAGGGGCAGTCATGTCAGACCAACCTCGTTGAATTTTTTGACTGGGTGACTAGGGAGGTGGATCAGGGGAGGGCAGTGGACATGGCCTATCTGGACTTCAGCAAGGCCTTTAACACTGTGCCACATAGAAGACTATTACACAAACTGGGGAATATGGGTGTGGGCAGGACAGTAGTGTGGTGGGTAGGTAACTGGCTGGGCGGCAGGACACAGAGGGTGGTGGTAAATGGCTGTCACTCCACAGAGGAAGAGTGACCATGGGGTACCACAGGGATCAGTGCTGGGACCGGTTCTATTCAATATCTTCATCAGTGACATTGCGCAGGACCTAGAAGGCAGAATTTCACTGTTCGCTGATGACACAAAGCTCTGTAACAGAGTAGACACACCAGAGGGTATAGACAGAATGAGAAGGGACCTGCAGAAACTTGAAGAATGGTCAGGGGTTTGGCAGTTGAAATTCAATGCAAAGAAGTGCAAGATAATGCATATAGTGCACAAAAACCCTGGCACAATATATCAGTTGGGGGGTGAGGATATAGCATGCACCAAGCAGGAAAGGGATCTTGGGGTTATCATCTCTGATGACCTCAAGGTAGGGAAACAGTGTGACAAGGCAGCAGGTAAAGCAAATAGGATGCTGGGATGCATAGGCAGGGGCATCACCTGCAGGAAAGGAGGTCATAATTCCACTATACAAGACACTAGTGAGGCCCTACCTGGGTACAGTGTATAGTTCTGGAGACCTTACCTATGTAAGGACATAGACAGGGTAGAGAAGGTTCAGAGGAGGGCAACAAAGATGGTACATGGATTGCATCACAAGTCCTATGAGGACAGGTTGCAGGAACTGAATATGTACTCCCTGGAGGAGAGGAGGGAGAGGGGGGATATGATAGAGACATACAAGTATCTTACAGGGAGGAACAGGGTGCAGGAATACACTATTTTTAAGTGAAAAAGATGTTCCAGGACTAGAGGGCATGGGATGAAGATGGAGGGAGGACGATTCAGAGGAAACGTGAGGAAGAATTTCTTCACAGAACGGGTGGTGAACAAGTGGAACACCCTGCCAGAGGAAGTGGTGGGGGCTGAAACAATCACGGGATTTAAGAATGCATGGAATAGACATAAAGGAATTCTGGAGGTCTTGGGTAAGGGGCAACAGACTTCTAGGAAAACATAAAGTGAACTTACAAGCTCAAATGGGCAGACTGGGTGGGCCACAGGCCCTTATCTGCTGACACTGTCTATGTATCTATGTATCTGTGATGTACAGAAAGTTCATTAGAAGCAAACCTGTGTTAAATTGTGGTCAAACATTTGAGCTGCATGTATTGCTCTTCCTGACAGTCCCATCCAACCCTCTCATAACTCACCTTATTTGCTGAGCAAACTTCACTTCAGTGACTCCCGCCACCTCACCAGATTGTTTTCACACACCTCCCTACAGTTGATCAGGTTCGGATACCTTAGTTCCCTGCTGCCAGTCTGTTCTCTGCCTGGAGTCCCTATCAGCTGCTAGCAGGCAGACATCCACATGAGCCTGTTTGCACTACTACCCAGTCTAATCTAACAGGAAGGAACATGCTTTACTGTGCTCCCACTGACATGCTTGCAGTGCAACACAGGTGCAAGGGTTAAAGTTGTAAACTGCTGTCCAGCCTGAGCAGTGCCACAGTGGTGCTGAAATAACTGTCACTCATGGATTAGCAGTCAGCAAAAAAAAAAAAAGGGACAAAACTGGGACAAGTATGCAAAAAAAGGGACAAAAGTGATATTTTGCAAAACTTGTGGGAACACTGGGACATGCTGCCTAAAATAGGGACTGTCCTGGGAAAATAGGGACTGTTGGTAGCTTTACTTATGGCAATAAGAGGGACACCCTCTGCAGGTACACAGTGTACCCCATTTTTAAAATCATGACCAGACAGTCCATGAGACTCCCAGAACATTTACTTCTGGACCTGTGTACTGCCACTGCTGATGGAGCATCAGTAGATAAATATGTTAAATATCTCAAACAAGACATCCAAAAGGTACACTTCTTTGCTTCACAATGTATGGGCAAGGCTGAACAACAGGCCTTATCCCATTGTAAACAAACTCAGTCCAGCAGTCTACCAAGTTAGACTGTCTCACTATAACAGTCATTGATAAACGGCTATATGCCAATTAAATGAACCTTTTTAAAGGAGGTTAAATTACTTTTCCATACCCCAGTGAGCGGAATAGTACTAAACTAACTATGTTTTTCTTTTCTCTTTCCTTTTAGGTTCTAGAGAGAGAGAGAGAGAGAGAGATGCTTGCTTTTATGCTTATTATTCTTTTTAGAAGTATGGGTCTTCTTACAAGCCCAAACTGCACATCTTATTGCAGATAAGAACCAGGGACCTAAACCTAAAAAGCTTATTGAGGCAGAGTAACTTACAAGCCCACATGATTTAATTGCATCCTGTGGAATTCACAATAAGTCCTAAAAGACATGTTCATCGTCCAGAAGGGTAGTGAGGCCCTACTGAATGTTATGATCATTGCTTTGGATCAAGTCTAGCAGTTAGACTTGATCTGGACTACTGTTTACATTTTATTAATAATCAGGAATTTTGCATCCAAATTTATATGGCAATAAAAGCCATTAGACCTTAAGGTTTTTACCGCATGATGCCCCATAATTTGTGACACTTAATATTGAGTGCCCGAAATAGAACCCTGGCCCACCCAGTGGTCTAACAGTCACTTCCAGACCAGGTACCCTAGTTAATAAAGTGCAGTTCATGCATATTCCAGTGATTTTAAATCTCACCCTTTAAACTTGAAATGATTTGTTTTATGTTACACAACAAACATTTCCCACTTTTGTTTTTAAATAATGATGTTACTAGATACCCTGGCAGCATGCCAGGTACTCATTAATGACTCCCTATACAGGGATTGATAGCACCACACACACAAACAGGATTTTCACATCCTGACCACTAGTGGTACATCTTATGACTGCAAACCTATCTGAACGCACTAGGCATTTTGGTTTTTTGGGTTTTTTTTTCCTTCTCATTTTTTTTTTTTTTAAACAACAACACAGGTTTAGACTCAGACCTATTTGGCTCTGACATATCTATTTGAAATAAGGCTGATATAGCCATTATTCAAGCACATATGTTAAAGGGTCATGATAGTATGAAATATAATATCATACCCCCCACCCCCCATTGCATGGTATACATGATTTTGCTCATTAAGAGTGATTTACATTTACAATATTAAGGATATTGTGAAGGGGTTTGACCTAACAAATGTTCATGTTAATTAATTCGTTTTCTGCTCACATTAAGGAAGCAGGTGAATATCACATAGCTAGGAAAGTCCTGTGCACTGCCTATAGCTGATATGTTCTTACAACCCTTTGGTTATCTCTTCCAGGATCTGGGATTAAGACATATCTGTGATCTCATACATGACAGACGTATGGGTCAGTGGCATTGCTACATTTTGCACTTCTATTGCATGTGTTAACAAACGTTTATTTGAATCTAGCACCATTCCCTTGTCAATGGCAAGGAACCTTGGATATGTCACCACACATACCTGTATTGCTCCATGTTTCAAAACTTATTCCTGCACAATCCAGGAAGCCATGTTTGTGACTCTCATAGTGTTATTGCTGCATTTTCATCCAGCAACATCCATCTCTGATCATCTGGCAACTGTCCATTCTATTGATCATCTTGATGGGAACTTTTATTGTGAAAAGGTTGAAAATACCTCATTTCCTTGTTTACCATGAGGTCTTGGAATCGTGACTGACTCTGAACTTTGATTGTCGTACCTGAAAGGGACATCCCCTTTTATGCAGATGTGACATCTTCCAACTTGTCTTACCAACTTGTGAATACTGGCCTAATAACTGAAATTAGGCTTCCACTTGTGAACTTTCAAATAAACTGTATTCAAGTCCAGCCAATTAAGATTCTACAGTCAAGCTCATTGTTATGCATACTATGAAGCAAGTCTGGGGTAGGGGCAATCCCCTAACCTCAGCAAGAAGACTCTTCTTCGTTTGATCTACAATCAATAAATCCATTTTCTTCACTGCTTGTTTTCCAAGCCTGGCTGAACCTCATACAGACTGAGAACTGAGTACTGTCATAAACCTTTACACTTTGTGCAGCTGTGTGATCATATTCAACTGAACACTGTTGCTATTCCATTGTAAAACTCAATGTGCAATCTAATGCACCCCCCCCGCTGAGGCCTCTGAAAATACTGCAGCTTCCTGAACATTTGGATCTACCTTGGAAAAATCTAAATACATTGAATCTGAACTACAAATCTTCAACTAACACTTGAAGAAACCCTGGATTTATCCCTGGAACTGTTCGTAATTTATGCCTTGTAGACACTGACATTTGGGGCCCGATTCTCAAACGGGGCTGCGTTCAGCGCACACTGCGGCAAACAGCAGCTTGTGCCAAAGCCCCATGCACCAGGGACCCTGCACCAAATTCAGGTACAGGAGGGGTCCTGGCGCCTAAGTCCCAATGCTTGCGGCAACCCCAGCCATGCGGCAACTGCATGGCATACAGGAGGGTTCACTGCAAGCCCCTTGAACCATCCGCTGCATGGTCCGTCCAGTTAGGGACCGGCCGCAGAGGTGTGCAGAGGGCTGTGCCAGTCCCCTGCACTGTCTGAGAATGGGGAGGGGCACTATCTGCATGGGTGGGGGGCACGGGGGGGCACCAGTGGGAGGGTTGGTGGCATGTGACATGGCAGTAACAGGGACACTACCACATCTATACATGCCGAGGGACACATCGAGGATCGGGTGGATGCTCCTGCCCTGGATGCCCTATGGGGGCACAACATGGATTGGGATCCACTGTGTGGCACTTGCGGAGCACAGTGGGGTTGGGGAGGTGGGACACGCCACACTACCCATAGGACAGCTCACCCAGGGGAGTGATGTCTAAGTCCCCTTACGCCAGCCCTGGCTGGTCTAAGGGGATTTAGAAATTCTCCCACTGGGTGCTGTCTGTGAATTGCAAACTGCAGCTTGTGTCGGTGCAGTCCACCTAGTGCCATGTCATAGGGCAGTGCAGGGCGCAGGGCTGGCACAAGCCCTGTTTGGGGCAGGCAGCCTGCGGTTGACGCAGGCAACCTTTGTGAATTGTGTGGAGGCAGCCCTGGACGCATGGTGCACCTTGCACCATATCTGTTTGGTGCAAGCACCTTACGTCAGACCCAGGACTTTGAGAATTGGGCCATTCATGTCCTGTTCAACATACCAACTGAAAAATGTCATCTCCAAGGTAGTATATTCTGCTGATATGGAACATTGTGTGGTGAACAACTATACATTATTCTGATATGGACTAAAAGTTATGCAAAGTGAACTTTTCTAACCTCTGTTTTTATTCCTAAACATATAATGGGTTATATGGTAATCACACCTGTTCCCATCCCGGAACCAGATACCATTAAGTCTAGTCCTAACTATCTTGATGCTCTACCTTGATTTTTAATCATTTTTAATATCCATACAGGCAATTTAAGTTTGTTTCTTCAATTTCTTCCCAATAGGACAGATACACACCTGATATATATCAGTATTTACTGATTGTTTTGATATTGGAAACCCCCATTGTGAAGTATTATTCCAAATGTTTATAGTAACACAAGGTTTACTAACATTTCCCCCAATAATTACATTTTGTTGTTGAAGGAAATCTCTGAATCACCACCATGACTAATATATGCTAATGTTTATCATGCATGATTCATTATACCTCACTATAATACATTTATCTAGATTATGTTTGTCTTTCATATATACTCCATATATAATCTACCTAATCACTGATAAGATGACTCTGAGGGATCATCAGTGATTATTGTATACTTATATTCTCATATAATTATATGTAGTGTGTGTTTTACACTCAGGCAGATATGTCATGTGTAGTTTGAACCCGTCAGCATTTCTTTTGTCCAAGCTATAATGCAAATGGAAGCATATTCTGTCTCATATGATACTCATTAGTAAGTCTGTCTCCTAAGTCATCATCCAATGGAGAATGACTTAGGACCAATACATATTGTTTCTCATATCTGTAACTATGAGGTAATCTCTGTTGCTATGCTGTTATCTGTAGTATTTAGTCTTCTGCAACCTACTGTAGCTCCTTTGGAAGAGCGGGGAGAGAGATTGAGAAATTGGAGAACCTGAGATCCTACAATCCTGGAGATTATGTACATTCTTCAGGCTAGTGGTGAGAAACCGATCTCCCATGTGATTTTCTTTGTCACATGCTTGGCATAAGTAGTCTAATAAACATTCATTAGTACTCTTGCTTGTTTACGAATGTTTCTTGGCAGACTCCGAAGACACAAGAATCTGTATTATTAGTATTATTATTATTTACTCTACTATCTGAGATTGTTTATGTAACAGGCACTGCAGGCTGCCCTTTTGTACTGGACTACTGCCTGCATTGGCGCCTTTTTCTACCCACAAAGAAATCCACAGCAGTCCCAACAGAGCTCTGTTGAGCTCACTCACTCACCCTCTCTCACTCGCTCGTTCTGTTTCTCCCGGTGCTGTAGGCTGCCCTTTTGTACTGGGCCCCTGCCTGCATTGATGCCTTTTTCTGCCCACAAAGAAACCTGCAGCAGTCCCGACAGAGCTCAGTTCAGCGCGTTCACTCCCCCTTTCTCACTCGCTCGATCTTAATCTGTCCCAAACATTGACTTGCCACAATGACCAAGCTATTCTGCACCACAAGTACAAAAACACATTTTGGCCAGGATGTGAAAAATGACAGCTGTACTGTTCATATGGAGGTGTAAAAAAATGCCAGTGTTGAAAATCTGGCTTGCAAATATTACAAATTTGCGAAGTTAGAAGGGTGTGTGGAAACTGCACAACACACAGTTATAAAAAAAAAATATTATGGACTTTCATCACCAAATATTCAATATAGGCATTTTAGGACCTCTGCTCATGAACAATGTCACTGTCATTTCCTCAATCTAGCCCATAAACTGATTTTCCATAGAGAACGCGCTATTCTGCACCGGAAGTGCAAAAACACATTTTGTCCAGGATGTGTAAAATGACAGCTGTACTGTTCATAAGGAGGTGTGGAAAAATGCCAATGTTGAAAATCTGGAGTGAAAATATTACAAGTTCGCAAAGTTACGAGCGTGCGTGGAAACTGTGCAACGCACGCTCATAAAACAGTCATTTTTGGATTTTTTTCACCAAATTTGCAACATAGGCTTTTTGAGAGCTCACCTCATGAACAGTGGCACTGTCGTTTTGTTAATCAGTCCCGAAAGGTGATTCCGCATAGTGACCGCGAAAACACCTTTCGGGACCGAATAATGCCATGACAGTGACTGAGTTCATGAGGAGGGGTCCCAATAACACCACGTTGAAAATTTGGTGCCAAAATTCCCAAAAGTGCCTGAGATATGTACCAAAGTTGAAAAAACCCTATTAATGACATTATACAGCTTACCGGCATTTCTTCAGTTCGCAGTCGGCTTTGAAGAGTGCAAACATGTTCCCGGTCCACCGAAGATCATCGTGCTGGGCTCCAGAGGTAAGTATGGAGTGAAGGGGGTGTGAGGAGGTGGGGTGCGCAGAGGGTGGGCGTGGGTTGGGGGAGGGGCCACAGAACTCATCGAGGGACCATTTTCTGTTTTACAGGTTTTAAAAAAGGGGGAAACAAAAAACATTGCGGGCCTTTTTTTTTTTTCAAAAACAGGGACATTTGGCACACTGGGGTGGACTCCCAGCATGCCACCTGAGTAATTTGGGTTGGGGCTGTAGCCGACGGGGGATTGGGCACCCCTGTCAGAACATATGTGGAAAACTGCCCTCATCACTCCTCTCTTGAAGAGTGGTGACCAAACCCTGCCTAGTAATTATCGGCCCATCTCAATTCTACCCCCTCTCTCCAAGGTTCTTGAAAAGATAGTCGCCACCCAAGTCACAGACTACCTTGCTCAACACAATCTCCTCTTCCCCGAACAGCATGGTTTCTGAAAAAACCATAGCACCACAACAGCGCTTTTGGAATATACCAGCACTATCCATGCGACCCTGGGCACAGGACAGATTGCTGGTGCTGTCTATATAGATCTTTCCAAAGCATTTGACATTGTCCACCACTCACTTCTGATAACCTTGCTAACCCAAATAGGTTTCTCACAGGATACCACCACTTGGTTCTCGAACTACCTGTCTGACAGAACCTAGAGAGTCAGACTAGGGCATACCTTATCATCCCTCCTCAGAATTACATTTGGGGTCTCTCACGGGTCAATCTTTGCCCCCCTACTTTTCACTCTGTTCCTTAACTCCCTGCCCAAGGCCTGTTCTGGGAGTCTCCTTCTATATGCAGATGATGCGGTTTTATTCAACACCCACACCAACCCTACTGCCCTCCAAGTAACCCTCCAAGGGTCATTTAATGAGGCTGAATCCTGGTTTACTGAACATAGGCTCGTTCTAAACTATCAAAAACAAAGTCCATACTGTTTGCCCATGCCCAAAACAAATTCAGTAATCACCCCCCTGCTCATCCATAACTCCCATAATGAGACCCTGGAACAGGTTTCTACCTTTAAATATTTAGGAGTTAACCTAGACTCAGGGCTAACCTACCATGAACATATCCATTGACTTAATATGGCTTTAAATGTGTGCATTGGTCTGCTCCACCACTACAAGCACTGTCTCCCCCCGAAGCCCTACAGCTAGCCATCTCCTCCTCCATCCTGTTACTCATTGATTATGGGATTATCTTCTATGGTGCTGCCGACAACACCTCCCTCAACAAAATTATGTTTTCCTGAATAAAGCCTGTAGACTGGCCACAGGATGTGACCCGGCTTATGCACACCAATACACTGTATACCAGTACAAACTGGCTCAATTTCAATGATCACCTAAAGTACCAGACCTGTCTCCTTGCCAAGAAAATCATGACTGGCCTCACACCCCCTGCTCTTGTGATGCTGCTCCCCCCCTCTAACAGCACCAGACGCACATGTCACGCTGAGAAATCGCCCTACCAGGTTCCCCACTGTAAAACCTCCATGGGGCAAAGAACTTTCAGATACTGTGCCCCCAGTTGGCTGAACTCACTGCCCATACCAGTCCTCCTGGCTCCTACCCTGGGACTGTTCAAATCCCTTCTCCATAGCAACATATTGTGTGACTCCACCTGTGACTGTACCTGACCTACCCATGACCTAAAACTGCCATGACAATGGACCCACTTGGTCCTGCTTCTAGAATGCCTGTCCCTGGTTTCAGTCTTACCCGAGCCTCAGACTAGCTGACACTCACTGGACTGCGCTGCTTGCACATTCCAGTCATAAATACTGTACTTCTCTACAACAACTACTGTACTGTATGATTGCCCCTGTAGTTACTGTATTTATTGTATTTTGCCACTGTACTGCATTGTCTATGACTGTTGTAATTATCCTGTACCACATCCACCTGTTGTACTTTACCATGTATCATTCGTAAGGTGTGATATTTCCCACACTGCTATTTATACTGTGATGTCTGTACACTGTAAGCTCTGTATTGTTTTCTATGATGTGGAGCCTTTGTAAAAGAGTCTCTGACTCAAAGGTATTAATTCCGGTCATATTCAATAAATAAAAATACATAAATAAACATACGGAGTGGGGGGGAGAGCCGTGGGGGATTGGGCACCCCTGGGTACACAACAAATTGGGGTGGGGGACATTATGCCAATGAGGAGTGGGCCCCTGTTGGCAAATTGAACTGGGAAGGGGAGTTAAAGCTGATGGGCATTGGGCCCCGCCAGCAAAGAAAGGCTGTTGGGGGCGCTTGATTGCAAGGGGGATTGGGCACCTCTCGGCACACAACAAATGGGGAGGGTTACAGTATGCTGATGGAGAGTGGCTCCCCATCAGCAAATGTACGGGTCGGGGGCATGCGGATGGCAGGGTACCACCCTGCAATGATGGATCACTCCCTCATTGCAGCAAAATGGCTGATGCTGCAATGACGAGGTGGCCCCTGATTGCAGCGGCAAAAACGTTTCAACTTGGTGACACTTCTGCAGAACCAGTGTCATCAGGACACTGCGCCTGCATTGGTCCACCAGTGCCAAGCCGCCAAATGCAGTGCTGTGGTTGGCTGCCACAGTGCCACACCTCCACAACCTGCTTCTCTCCTAAGCTGCCACATAACGTTTCTTGCGCATGCACGCAAGCAAACATAAAAAATATACTAACAAGACATTTGGATTTTGGCATAATGCATTGCTAACAGGGTGTCTTGGGGAAGGGGGAACACAGTATGTACATTGAACACTGGTAGTTTTTCCTTGCAAAATTGCTGTGATTGCATTCTACCGCACAATTTGACTCACTCCTGTGCCCTAGAGTGATGTCATCAGGACCCAGCAGCCCAGCAGCTGAACAGTAAAGGCAAGTGCAGCAGAAGGCAGAGTAAACATTGGCCAGAAATAACAAATGCACACACCCTTTCAGGTCTAGTACTGCATATAATGACTATAAGTTGCAACTTTTTGGACCATCATGAAAGGTGCTCTTTAAAAGAAAACTTGATAAGCACATTCAATCAGGTGCTATTCTCAAATATTTTCAGAATTAAAGGACAGGAGCTCATATGGGCATTGCCTTCTCGCTCCTTACCTACCTCAACATGAACCTCAGTATAAACCTCACACCAGGGGTGTCATGCAACCAGAAATTTTTGAGAGGCACAAAATCCAAACCTCTCGGGGGGGGGGGGGTCCAGGAGCATGCTCCCCTGAGAAAATTTAGAAAAACTGAAGTCAAATGGTGCATTTTGGTGACTTTTAGCAGGCTAGGAAGCTGTTTCACAACATGCTAAATGCCATCATGATAGAGCAACGATATGTTTTTTCTGTCTTTGTTCAGTCTGTGGGCAGTGACCTTTTGTATTTCAAACAAATAAAAACAGAAATAAGAGAAATATCCATATCAGAAGACGCATTGATTACAATAAACTTTATCCCAGCATTAGACCGTAAATGTATACCTCATTGGAGATTTCAATATGCAATATTACAAAACTCTGAGTTCATTTCAAGAATAAAAAAACAAATAGAAGAGTTTTGGATATTCAACTGCAACAAACAAAGGAAAGTATGGTAAATCTGGGATGCATTTAAGGTTACATTCAGAAGAATAATCATTTCATATCAGATTACGCAAAATAGGATACAAAAATAAAAATTAAAAAAATAGATACAGAGATAATGGACTTACAAGAAAAACACAGCCAAGGGAACCTCAACATACAAGATTTACGCCTGCAGTCCAATGGGTGGGCAACCAGCCATGCCTACTTCATGAGTTATATAAGCAGTTCTTCCCAGCCTCCCTCTGAAGCATTTTTTCTTTGCCAGCCGGAGGCTCTGTTGGTCTGTCTTCTTACTTTGGGCCTGCTGTGTTCTTGCCTACGGCCTGCTTCAGCCCTGCCCCCACCCTTCCCATTTTCAGTGCTCTGGGACCGGTTTGGTTCTTGTCAATAGGTACTGTATTCTGCAGGTAAGGTCCTTGTTCAAGTAGTTTTTAACAGTCCTCCCGAGGTGCAATATTCAGTAGCAAAATGGGGGGGACCTTGGTTTCTTTGAAGAACCAAATCGAGACTTCCGGTGACGTCAACAGCCTAATGGCAGCTTGATCTCTTGGCTCCCTTAGCTCTCTGGGAAAATCAACATGCATCTGCCTAGAAATACCATGAATTCGCCTGCTAAAACAATGAGATCGAGAACCATACTAACAAGGAACACCTTGACTCCTGTAGAAAAGCTAAAGGAACTACTGCTACAAGAAAATACGGGAGTCTCGGCCAAGACCACTGACTCAGAAACCCGCATGGCAGCAGAACTAACAATGGAGGAGGAAGGCACAGATATAATAGCCTTAATACTCCAAAGCGCAAAAACAGTCACAAAAATAGACCAAACATTGTCAGATCTCAGATCGGACCTGGGGAAAACAGAACATAAAACTGACCAACTTGAACTCAGCCTCACAGCAGTAACAGAACAGGCTGACTGCCAGGACCAACTAGTACTATACCTGCTGGCAAGAGACAGAGAGCTGACTCATTGACTCAATGACTTAGAGGGACATAGCCGTCGTCAAAACATACAACTATATGGGATTCCAGAAGGAGCAGAAAAGGGCTCCATAGACATCCTCACTTTCCTGCAGTTGGTTCTCCAGGAAGTCCTTCAGCTGTCACCAGAATTCGACCTGGCTATGGGCAGGGCCCATCGCTCACTGGCACCAAAACCCAGCAACGCAGTAGAGTGACCACGACCCTTTGTGGCTAAAATGACTTCCTATGCAGCCAAAGAAGAGCTACTAAGGAAAGTCTGGGGAACCAGAAATCTGTCATACCAGCAACAACGTTATATCCTTAGACAGCGATTATACCTCATCCATGCAGGACAGCAGATGAGTGATGTGGCCGATCCTGAAACAACTGCGGGCAAAAAACATCACGGCCCAGCTGCTATATCCGGCCAGACTACAGATCAAAACAGAAAAGGGTACCCACGTCTTTGAAGACCTCCTGATGGCATCAAAATATCTAGAAGGGAAAGGTATAGTGGTCCCCATGCTCAAGAAGGAAAACCTAGAGAAAGAACTGATTAGATCTGCATGGTCTGTCACTCATAAAGGCCTCCCCAGATCACACAAGTCACAACCAAATCATCAAACCCATCTGAGGGCTAACTTGCACTCCATCCTCATGGATCTCTGAGAAGAAGGGCTCCAGACAGCTTCAGGCTCTACGGAAGATGAAAATCTAACTCAGGACACTTGATTCTGAAACACTAAAGGTACTGTGCACTTCTTGTAATTGGACTGGGACGGGTTCCGCCAAGCACCGACTGCACTGCACTGCCTAATCCACAACGTCAACTGTGAGGCTGTAAAAGAAGCTGCCTCTGCGATGCCTTGTCGATCCGAGAACCGTTAGTGGGAATAGCTCACGAAATGTCTGTGCCAACATGACTAACCTGATTTTTATGTTGGCGTGCTTGCGCAGCCAACATCTTGCGGTAGTGCAGATTTAGAGGCGCGGTCGCTGTTGGGCGAATGCAGGGCACGTACCACTAGGTGCGTCCCTCATTCCCCAATCAGCCTGCATGCCGGCGCCACACCATGCATACTAATGTGGTGAGCACATCTAAGGAAAGGTCCACTTCAATGCGAACAAAGCTCGTCACACGCAGCGGACCCTTCCTACATGCTTTGCCAGCATCAAACATGGCGGCACAGTGGCGGCTAAACTGCTGACTTCTGGGGTGCCCAACCCCCCAGTCGGCATACCCTGCCCCTCAAGTATGTGCTGATGGGCAGCCCACTCTATCAGCAGAATGTGTCCCCACTTCGTTGATTGCCGGCGGTGCCCGGAAATCCCGTCGGCATCTGTCCCCCTTTCCCGCTTTAATGTGCCAATGGGGAGCCCACCCCGCCTGCATGATGTCCTCTTCAGGCTGACGGGTGCCTAACCGTCGGCTACTGTACCTCAAAAGAAACCACCTGTAAAAAGAAAAGGTCAGCAATTTTTTTTTTTTACACTACCTGTAAACAAGAAGGTCCCTCATAGTCTCCCTACCCATCACCCGCACCCACCCACTGTGCACCCTGCCTCTCCACACCCCCTCACCCCATACTTACCTCCGGAGCTCAAGGCGACGATCTTGATGGACCAGGAACACGTCTTCACTCTTCAAAGCCAACTGCGAACTGAGGAAATGCCAGTAAGCTGTATGATGGAATAAATAGGGTTTTTTCAACTTTGATGCAGATCTCGGGCATTTTTTGGAATTTTTGCACCAAATTTTCAACATGGGGTTTTTGGGACCCCCCCTCATGAATTCTGTCACTGTTATGGCATTAATCAATCCCAAAAGGTGATTTCGCAGTCACTGCATTGAATCACCTTTCAGGACTGATTAATGCAAGGACAGTGGCAGTGTTCATCAGATGGGCTCTCAAAAAGCCTATGTTGCAAATTTGGTGGAAAAAATCCAAAAAAATGGCTGTTTTACGAGCGTGCGTGACGCAGTTGCTACGCACACTCGTAACTTCACGAATTCACAATATTTTCATGCCAGATTTTCAACATTGTCATTTTTCTACACTTCCTTGTGAACAGTACAGCTATCATTTTCACATCCAGGCCGAAATGTGTTTCCGCACTTCCGGCGCACAATACCTCGGTTGCTGTGGGAAATCAGTGTTTGGGGCAGATTATGAAAATGACAGTGACACTCTTCATGAGCAGAGGTCCTAAAATGCCTATGTTGAAAATCTGGTGACGATAGTCCATAAAATGACTGTGTTACGAGCGTGTGTTGCGCAGTTTGCACGCACGTTTGTAACGTTGTGCACTTGTAATATTTTCACTCTGGATTTTCACCATTGGCATTTTTCCACACCTCTTGATGAACAGTACAGCTGTCATTTTATATATCCTGCCCGAAATGTGTTTTCGCACGTCCGGCGCAGAATAGCGCGGTCGCTGTGCAAAATCACTTTTTGGGACAGTTTGAGGAAATGACAGTGACACTGTACATGAGCAGAGGTGCTAAAATGCCTATGTTGAAAATTTGGTGCCGAAACTCCATAAAATGACTGTGTTACAAGTGTGTGTTGCGCATTTCCCACGCACCCTTGTAACTTCGCAAATTTGCAATATTTACATGCCACATTTTCACCACTGCCATTTTTTTACACCTCCTTATGAACAGTACAGCTGTCATTTTTCACATACTGCCAAAAATGTGTTTCCGCACTGCACTACCAAAGCCAATGCCAGTGCGACAACATTCAGCATTGACAAATGCTTGTCTCTCTCCCCTTACCCAGCCCCAATTAGCAGAAGACCAGCCCTGTGATTCTCTCAGGAATACCCAACTGGAAAACAGCTTCAAACTGTCCCTGTTCCTCTCACCCAGCACCATTTTTGTCTCTTTTTTTTATCTCTCCTTTCCTTCTCCCCTCGCATAAAGTATGGCAGAAATCTCTTCCTAGAAGAAAACTGGAGAAATGGGTCATATTTATATTGATTGACATGACAACCTGCATTCAAACTTAATATTTTAAAACTGACCTTATATATTATCCTTCTGGCATTGGGTGCGGTGCGGGGCGGTTGGGGGAGAGAGCGGGACAGAACCAATAGAAATGCTAAGACTAGAAATTAAGAAGGCACTTAAAATAGAACAAATGCATAAGACTTTGGCAGATGAACAAAAAATGGAAGGAGTGTGCAAATACACCCAAAGTTCATTGAAGCAGCCCAAGGGGGTGGGAGGGAGGGTAAGCGTATCACCATGCACTGTGTACTGTTTAATCTGGTGCTGCTGATGTTGGTCCTACCAGTGGACTGGGTGCAACGTGTTCTCCAGGCCCTAACAGCTGAATCCTGCCCTGCTTCGACGGGGTAGAAGGTGCCACAAAAGTGACACCCCCCAACCCAAGACACCAACACTAGGTTGACCTAGGAAGTCACCGAGATTCACTGGGGAAAACACCTGACGACCTCTTCCCCACCTGGGAAGATGCCACTTCTTATTCTTTTTTCAAGATCACCCCGATAGTGGCTAAAGATACTCGTAGCCTGGGAGATGATCAAACCCCATGTTTATAAAGTTAACTTTATTATGGTTTGGAATGAAAATGTTGTAACTGCAGAACTGTTAATGCAACAGAAGAAATTGCAGCAAATAGTGACATCTTGTGGCAAAATTTGTGTACTGCCACAAAAATGTTATATGTTAACCTGGCTTGTTGTTTTAGTAAGCCAGAACAGATTTTGGTTTTTTGAATGTTGTAAAGAGTTTAATGATTTTATGTGGCAAATGATAAGACACACTAAAGGCAACAGACTCTGGCCTTGTCAACCTAAAATCTCCAGCCAACAATCAGAAATTAAATTGGTTGATTCAAACACACATTATGGCTCAAACTGACACCAGGGTACTATCCTACAACATAAACAGAATTAACAATCCCATCAAATGAAAACATAAACAGAATTAACAATCCCATCAAATGAAAACAAGTCCTTTCCTACCTCAAAATGCAGAAATGCAAAATAAATTTCTTACAAGAAACACATCTATGGACTTCTGGTGACGTCGTCAGCAAAATGGCTGCCTAATCCCAGGGCTCCTTCCCTCACCACGCCAAAAAGCAGCTCCACTCAAACCAAACAACACAAATATTGCTAGAAATGACATCAGAGAATAGTGGAGGTAGAGCCCAAAGAAGATCCAGGTCCAAACAGGCAAAATCCAAAAAGGATCACTGAGGATTGAGCCCCACGAAGTCGGCAGCCAGTGGCAGAGATTCACCTGCAAGTATGGCGGACAGAGATACGGAGACTGAAATGCAATCCCTATCCTGCTTGCATTTCGAGACCCTGCTGGCTGAAATAAGGAAATCTCACACTGAAAACAAGCAGGAATTCGATAAACTGCATACCGATATCCTGAGCCTAGACAAACAAGTGGGGTCAGCAGAGGACAGGATTTCCACCACAGAAGATGATTTCATCCACCTCTCTCAGGTGGTCAATTCTCTGGTGCACCATCAGGAAAAACTAGCAGCAAAATACCTTGACCTCGAAGCACACTCCTGCAAGGATAACCTAAGAATCTACTGTCTCCCCGAAGATGCAGAGACTGGGGACATGACCAAGTTCTTATCAGACCACCTCAGGCATGTTTTGGATTTACCAGCAGCCTTCCAGTTCAAAATTGAGTGGGCTCACAGAGCCCTTGTGCCTAAGCCCACCTCTACATCAGCCAAACCCTGGTCAATCGTGGCGAAATTTTCTAGCTTTAAAGATAAAGAACTAATCCTCCGTGCAGCATGGCAACAAAAATGGGTGGATTACAAAAGGGGAATGTCTTCTTTTTGTCCAGGACTATCCCCCACCTATACAGCAGCAACATACAGCCTATGCACCCCTTCTCCATGCTCTACGGGCCCTCGGAGTGAAGTTTCAAACTCCCTATCCCTCCCAATTGAGAGTGCACTGGCAGTCAGGCCGGAGCTTTACCACACTGTGGAGGAGGCAATCAGAGCTTTTGGAAACAAAGGACACTCCTTACTGGCAGATGAAACTCGGAGCAACTGCTCTTTCAATCCTCGATCAGCCTGGCAACCAGCAGCTCAGCATAATGCGAAGCAGAAGGGTCAGCGACTGGCCCCAGCAACACTGCAGGACATCAAGACGCTATTGCGGGGATTTGCGCGTCCTACACCTGCAGATCCACCAGGACTTGGGGACACTTGAGCAGTATTGTAGAAACTGTGAGTAAATTTAATAACTTAATTTAACTAATTTAATTTAACTTTCCTGTGCTCCCAGGTCGCTCCTGTAAAAAAGCTTTCAGCTTACTGTGCTACTCCTGGTTGAACAGCTAAATAAAAAAATTAAAAATGTAATAGTTCTTCCCAGCTGAGCCGTATTCATAGGGGAGAGTTCTCTGCACGTGGGCTAGAAGCTGAACATGAGACTCTGAGTCACTCCTTACAGACTTAGCCATTTCTTTTTGTTTCTCCTGTTCTTTTGATTAACTAATGGCTACGAGAAGACATTGGACAGCTTCATGAAGATTTACCTGATATTTTACATGTGCTTCTTCAGTGTGTCATAGGAGTGTGGGCCCCCCCCCTTCTTTCTTGCTCCTGCCTTCGTTACTGAGACCCTTGCACCCACTATGCCCTGGAAACTTTCATTTTTTATTCTTTCGGGCTGGTTTCGATCTTCAATAGTCTAAGTACTATGGTATGGGCACCTGAAATCTGGATGTGGGGGTGGAAGGGGGAGAGAGAAAAAAACGAAGGTGGGAAACAAAACAAGCTGATTGTCTGTAGGAATTAAGGCGCAGCTTATATAATATGGAATAACCCTTGCAGATGATATATGAGGGACATTCTCATAACGTAAACCATACCTGGATCTCAAATGTTTGATATGCATTTTTGGCATGTGAGGGGGATTGATGAGTCACTTTTGATTTCGCTCTACTGGCAGTTACTCTTATTATGGGTTGAGCTCATAGTCCACACTCTACTCCGGACCATGCGAGGAGCATTTTCTCTCCACGATCGTGGGGAAGCTGCTGTACCTTGGTGCTGCAGCTCCACAACATGGGCTCCCCATCTGAGCTGGATGATGAAGTTGAAAGGCCATTTCACCTGGCCAGGACCCGGCTTTCTACGGGCCCAGGAGGGCCGGGCCAACACAGTGGCTCCTTCCCCTCCTACCCAAGTGCATAACCCCACTCGGGCTACTAAGGAACACTTTTGCTTGTTCCACTACCTTGGGGGTCACTCTGTACATAGTTATAGGAGCAGATGGAGGATGCTGCCTGTTTTCAAGTCCTCTCTGCTGGCTCCAACAGTTTAAAGATTATTATCTAACTGTTGGCTGTTATTATTCTTTCTTTTATATGTTTGTATGTAAATTGCTACTTCACTCGATGTATACAACTCCACACTTACAGTCTGGTACTTATCAGGGGAAGGGAAAGATATGGGATCACCCCCCTGGGAAAAAATGAGGGTGGACCTAGTATTCACTCGCAAGAACACGAAATGGGACACGGGGGTGGGAGTTATACAAACCCTGGAAATATTTCAGTTGAGAGCCCCCCCATCAAACTTAAACGGAGAATAGACATAATATTACAGTGATCTCTCACAATGTTAATGGTCTGAATAGCCCTGTAAAGAGATATGGAGTTCTCTATGCAATTAAGAAGCAGAGACCGGCCTTTACCTTTTTGCAGGAAACGCATTTAAACAAAGCTGAACACCTGAAATTGGGGAAGTTTGGTTTTACTCAGACAGTAGCATTGTCTTACAGAAAGGGAAAGAGAAGGGGCACGGCCATTTTGGTTTCTCGGGGAACCCAGTTCCAGACATCTGCCTACTATGAGGACCCGGAGAGCCACCTGGCAATTCTGCAAGGCTATTTGGAGGGCTCACTTATCACACTGCCTTCTATATATATTCCTCCAGGCTCCCCTGCATCAGTGATTCATTCTTTGCTTCAAAAAATCACTGAATATCAATCAGGTACCCTTGTAGTGGGAGGGGACCTAAACCAGGCTCTGGAGCAATTGGATACTTCCAATTCTGGATTTACAAGGGGGTCGGCTGCTCTCCGGGCCCTCAGGGAATATCTTAAGGGAGCATTCTGGGCAGATGCTTGGAGGATAACACATCCTGGGAAGTGAGAATACACCCATTTCTCCCACTCACATGGTTCCTACACCAGAATTGATTAGTTTTTGATTTCCAAGGAGCACCAACATCAGGTTAGGGAGTGTGGCCATTCCCCTTCAGTCCTTTCTGACCATTCCCAGTTTACTTTAAAACTGGACTGGAAAAGAGGGAGAGGTCAGACCTTCTGGAAATTTAATAACTACCTGCTAAACTCAAAAGATTTCATGGACATGGTTAAGACTAGAATACCCCAAATCTTACAAGAGAACGACTCCCCGGATCTCCCCAGAGCCATCCTATGGGACACTGTGAAAACTGTGTTCAGATGAGACATTATTAAATATGCGGCCCACCAGAGCAAATAACAAAACCTTCAGATGGAGAGGTTGCAGCAGCAACTTCAAGATCTTCAAGAGCAGCATGAGAACGGGGATAGAAATATATACCCTATATGCCGAGTAAATGGAAGGGAGTTCATGGGTCTCGGGGGGGCTAGCGCTTGAATGTTAAGCTGCGCGGCCTATCTCGAAGAACCTCGTGGAGAAGCTCCCTTTCACTGACTGACCGAGGAGCTCGGTGCTCGAAAGATTCGGGGGTTTCTATGGACATTGTGGGGGTGGGAAGATTTAAGGAATTTTCAGCATAACCCACAAAAGTTAAATGAACCTCGTGAGTGATATTTACAGGGTTTTAAATGTAATATGACATGCTGTGGGGTGTCAAGGAGGCTAAATGGCCCAGAATCCTCTCTGGATGGGGGCATGAAGTGGTCGCCAGGCTCAGCTGTGCAACATGAAAGGGAAGGGAGATCAAAGGGTAATGTTGTTGAACATGGGAATAAGCTGGTGATGGTGGTAGAAGCTTTTGACTTGCGGGGGAAGGTTGAACATAGAGATATATCTATGATTCAAACCCTGCTATACAATTTTTGGGGAGCATACTGGCGTGAGATAATATCGCCTTGTATGGGAGCGCCGAGGGTATTCTGTATATAAGTTGGGGGATAGTTTATGGTTGGGGGTATGTTATGTTAAACGTTGGTATTGTGGTTCCACATTTAAAAGAAAAGTCACCAGGTTGTAAGGTACAATGAGATACGGAAAGAGCTGATTAAGGAAGGAGGAGCAAGAAGAAGGAGATTGAAAGGTAGATGGCATAAAAGATAGATTGAAAGTGGTGTCATGGAATGTTAGAGGGTGTCATCTCCAATTAAAAGAACATCGATAATTACTGCCCTGAGGAGAGTTGGTGCACAGGTGGCCCTTCTGCAGGAGACCCATTTGACCCCTGCTGAGCATCGAAAACTGATTAGAAACTGGGTGGGGGACGTGCATGCATCCTCCTTCTCCTCACATAAGAGGGGGGTAGCAGTTCTTATTCATAGGAATCTCCCATTCCAGGGAACCAGAGTAGTGCTAGATAAAAAAGAAGGCAGATTTGTTTTCGTAGAAGGCATGCTTTCGGAGACCCCGATTACATTTGGCTGTGTGTATGCCCCTGCAGTTCCTGAACCCCAATTCTATAGGCACATACTGGAGATACTGATGAAGGAACAGTTTAAGGGTTTGATATTAGGTGGAGATTTCAACTGCACTCCGGACACGGTGATGGATCATTCTGGGGGGAGAGGTAAGGGAGGTAGGTATTTGAAGGAGTGGAGGGAAGGGTTACAAGATTTAGATCTAATAGATGTGTGGAGGACGGCGAATCCGAACCTCAGAGAGTATACATTTTTCTCTAATCCACATAAGAGTTGGTCGAGAATAGATCACATTTATACCGAGGGAGCTTGGTATCAAAGGGTGGTGGGAGTACAACATGAGCCTATCCATATATCTGACCATGCGATGGTAACCCTGACGGTAGAATTAGACAGAAATAGAGAGAAGACTAATATATGGCGATTCCCTTCATATCTGATGGGCAATGAGAACTTCAGGGCGTTCCTTAATGAGCAGGTGCAGAAATATTTAGAGACAAACAAGGAGACGGCCCCGTCCACACAGGTTTTATGGGATGCAGGTAAGGCTTATCTAAGGGGGGCCATTATAGGGTACGTGTCTGGGTATAAAAAAGAAAAAAACAGGAAATATGAGGACCTATTTCAAAAGGTCAAAAGATTGGAAGGTTAGGGGAGATGAAGCTAGTGGTCCAATGTTGGCTGCAACTAGAGGAGCGCTAAATAACTTGTTGGAGGAGCAAGCAAGAGGGCATATGTGGCTGGTGAAGAAAAGATTTTATGAATGGGGGAATAAGCCTGGCCCTTTGCTAGTCAACCTGATTAGGGGCAGGAGAGGAAAGGCTAGAGTGCTGGAAATAAAGAGTCGACAAGAGGCCATAATGAGAGACCCCCAAGCTATAAGGGAAAGATTTAAGGAATTTTATAGTGCACTTTACAGAAGTGAAGCTGAAGGGACCCAGGATCAGATGAGGCAGTTTCTTGATGGGATTAGGCTGAAGGAGTTAAGTGAACAACAAAGGGAAGCCCTAGAGGCCAGCATCTCCAAGGATGAAATAAAAAAGGCCATTGGGGGACTTAGGGCAGGCAAGGCAGCGGGACCAGATGGGTTCCCTATTGAATTCTATAAAGCAGCAGGACAACAGGTGATTGACCTATTGTGGGAGGTTTACAGAGTAACCAAGGAGGGGAATGCACTTCCCCCTTCAATGGAAATGGTGACCATATGTGTGATTCCTAAGCAGGGTAAAGACCCTAGGGACTGCGTGCTACCGCCTTCCATTTCACTGTTGAATGTGACAAGATATATGTGAAGATCTTGGCTGGCAGGCTTGAGACTTTAATGCCCAATCTAGTGCACCCGACCAAACTGGATTTATAAAGGAGGCATTCTTATCATAACGTAGGAGATTGCTGAATGTGATACATACCTCTTCCGCGTCCAGAAGCTACTCTTGTCTTGGCACTGGGCCTGAGAAGGCCTCGACCGTGTCGAATGGGAATATATGTTGGAGGCTCTTGGTCGGTATGGAATAGGGAAGGGTTTCTAAATATGGTAAGAGCCTCTATCGGTCACCAAAGGCTACAGTATTGGTCAATGGAGGCCTATCACAGGTCTTTGGCTTATATAGAGGACAAGACAAGGCTGCCCCTCTCCCTCTTTATTTTGATCTAGCCCTGGAACCCCTGGCCACAGCTATAAGACAATGTGCGAGGTGAAAGGAGTGATGGGATTGGGAGGTCGACAGCATAAACTATCCTTATATGCTGATGATTGATTTTATATCTAAGCCAGTTAGAAATTCTTTTCCTGCTGTCCTGGACCTGATTAATGGTTTTCACTTTTCACTGGATAGAAAATAAACCTAGCTAAATCGAGGTAATGTGTCTGGGTGGGGGAATTTAGTGGATTTGTAGAAATGGGGCCTCACGGGAGGTGGAGAATTGTTACAATACCTGGGGATAGGTATTGGGAGATCTTTACTGATTTATACAGCTAAATTACACACCAATGGTTGAAGGCGTATTGAGAGATATGAAAAGGTGGAGGGCATTCCCTGTGTCCTGGATAGGCCGGATGAATATCATAAAAATGAATATCCTACCCAGAATTTTGTACCTATTACAGATGCTTCCAATGGGCCTCGCCAAAAAGGATACGAAGAGACTGGAAAGGGGGTTTTCTGATTATTTGTGGCAAGGGAAGAAACCCAGAATTAGCCTACAAAAATTAAAACTGGTGCCGAGGGAAGGGGGATTAAGCTTCCCAGACATAAAAAGCTATTTTTTAGCCTCACAGGTGAGAGTAATTAAGGACTGGGTGGCACACCCTGAGGTAGCAAGTTGGCTGGACCTGGAAGGGGAGGGTGCGAAGGGTAGACTATCCGCCTATCTAAGGAAGGGAGGTAGGAGGGCCTACTTGAATCAACTAAAACCCAATCCACTGGTGCTGTGGACACTTGAGGGGTGGGAACAGATTAGGGCAAGGGTAAGTGATGGCAAGGCAGAAACACTGCTCCTTCCACTGAGTGGTAATCCTCTTTTCCTCCCTGGTCTAGAGGATCAAGGATTTGTGGAATGGGACGAGAGAGGTATACACTGCGTGAAGGATTTGTATGATGGCCTGAATATTTCCTCCCTAAAGGAGCTAGGGGAAAAGAGGGGAATCCCGGGTAACCATGCGTTCAGATTCTTTCAGGCTAGGGACTTTGCCCGAAGTTTGGGAGGACCTGGTACGCAGTCCATACCCCAACAAAGTCTGGAGGTGACAGTTTGTAGAGCTCAACATAACCCTAAGGGGGTGATTGGCAGGGCGGTGCGGATCTTTAGAGAGGCCCTGAATAGAGAAAGGCTGGGTAGTAGGGCACTGTGGGAGAGAGACCTTGGGATCTCGATTTCAGAGCCAAATTGGGAACTGATGTTGGAAACACATTTGGGCCTATTATTATCAAATAGATACAAGGAGTCGGCCTATAAATTTGTTCATAGGCTATTTTACCCCCCCGGTAGTGGTTCATAAAAGCCGCCCGGAGATATCAGATACTTGTCCCCGATGTAAAACCGAGGTGGGTACATACATACATTGCTTCTGGAAATGTTCCCGGATACAGGGCTTCGGAAGGATATTGTATGGTTTCTGAGTGAGAAGACAGAGGCCAGGGTCTCTCCCAACCGATAGAGCTCTTATTTGGAATTGGGTGGAGGAGGAGGAGGAATGGAGCTTGCATAAGAAGTGGCTGAGGGTGGCCTTGGCAATTGCCAGGCAATGCATCCTGAATACTTGGATTTCAGCAAAAGATCCCTCTCTTGACCAATGGAGAGCAATGATTTTGTCTGTTTTGGCTATGGAGAGAAGGGCCTACCACTTTCAGGAGAGAGCAGAGATGTTCGGAATCATATGGGGTCCACTTCTCTCAGCTATGCCACAGGAGGATTTAATGGTCATGAGCTAGGGTATTTAAAATTGTAAAATAGTGAAATAGAATGACAGTACCTGTATCCCTAGCTCTAAGCTGAATAATCTGAATTCTGTATGAATTGTAGGGAGGGTATACCTGATGAGGAGGGTAGTATTGTGAAAGGGGAGAGTAAATTGTACCTACAACCTAAAATGAGGTGACTCATAAGAAACTTAAGCTAATTGCTTTTATACGAATAGTTGGAATGATGTGGATGTCTGTAAATAGTTTTTAGTAAATCTCATGATTAAAATTAGAACTCATTTGGGGGGGAATTTTTTTTTTTTCTCTTTCTCCTCTCTCCCTTTCCCTTTCTTATGTATGTTGTAATTGACTAAACTGTTGTTGTATTGTTCATTTAATCTAGCTTAATTCGCTTAATTTGAATGTAGCAAGGTGTGGAATGAAGTGGAAAGGTTGATCTATATAATGTATGATGGTAGTAGTAGAATAAGTTATATATTTGATTGTATGTAGAAGTTTGTTGGAAAAAGCAAATAAAAATATTATACAAAAAAAAAAAAGAAATATATACCCGTGCTTGCAAGCCACGAAACAAGAAATACAGAACATACTTGACATCAAAACGGAGCAGGCTCTCCAGCGTCTCTCCATTAGGGATATGAGAGCGGGCCAAGGGCAACTCGGTTGCTAGCTCACAGGCTGTGACAACAGACCTCACAGGCCTCTATCACTCAGATCAGAGACTGAGTGGGCAGCTACTAAGAACTCCTAAACAAGTCTTGAACACTTTTAGAGCATTTTACCAGAGTTTATACACCCCGGAACAGCTGCAGGACTGTCCCCGGAATGAGGGGTTCTTAGCCAAACTGAATTTCCCAAGGCTCACACAAGAGTATCGTCAGTCTATGGACAATCCGATTTCCCATTCTGAGGTAGAGTCTGCAATTCGGAGTCTGAAGACTAACAAATCTCGTGGCCCGGATGGGTATACAGTGGAGTTTTTTTAATTTTCAGGGAGGAGATTGACCACCCTCTACTGGAGGCCTGCAGAGCAGCTCAAGCAGGAGATCCAATACCAGAATCCTGGAACAATGCTGTCATCTCTAGTATACCCAAACCTGGGAGGGACATTGTCCAGTGTGCAGCATACCGACCCATATCAGTTTTAAATATTGACTACAAGCTTTATGCAACAATAATAGCCTGACGCTTAGAGTAACTCCTTCCACAACTGATCAATTATGATCAGACAGGGTTTATTCTGGGAAGACAATCCCAGGATAATATAAAAAGAACTTTGCATCTCCTGCATCACGCTGCCCAGTCAGGATCCCCATTCTTGCTGTTGAGCCTGGATGTGGAGAAGGCCTTCGACCGGGTGGCGTGGTCCTTTTTGGGGGCCATGTTCCGGAGCTTTGGGTTTTTGGACTCCTTCTGTAAACTTATAAATAATATTTACACTAAACCTAGAGCTTACATTAAAGTAAACGGAGGACTATCTGCACCTATATCCTTGTTTAGGGGCATGCAGCAGGGCTGTTCCTTGTCACCACTCCTCTTTGCCTTATACCTTGAGCCTCTGCCACAGCTCTTATGACAGGAAGCAGAGATGAAGGGTGTGGTGGTTGGGGAGGAGACCCATAAACTCACCCTCTATGCAGATGACCTCCTTGCATACCTGGGAAATCCAGAGCAATCCCTGGGCCCTTTATGGGACTGCTTAGGTGAATTTAGTTTGATGGCGGGATATAAAATAGACACAGCTAAAACAGAAGTCCTACAATTTAATTATGAGCCCTCAGACATCATAAAAAATAACTTTCCCCTTTAAATGGAATCTAAAAAGTTTAAAGTACCTCGGAGTCCACCTGGGCCTGGAAGGCTTGCAGCTGTTCTCCCTTAACTTCCTTCCCATCCTGGAAAAATTAAAAGTTGATCTTGAAAGATGGGCTATGATCCCGTACCTCTTCTGCGATGAGTGGAAGCAGTCCATATGGTTCTGCTCCCCAGGCTCCTATACCTTTCTCAATCCATTCCTATCCAGTTGCTTGAGAATTATTTCTCTGGTTTAAATAGAAATATAGCTTGCTTTTTGTGGGGTGCTTCTAGACCGAGGGTCAGATTGTCTGTCCTTCAAATGTCTAAACAGTGAGGGGGATTATCCCTTCCTAATCTGAAGCTGTACCATCAAGCAGCACAGATGGGGACAGTTTTTACTGGTTAAATACAACCTATATAGCAAAATGGAAAAGCTTGGAGTGCAGGGAGGAGGATCCTGTAAATTGCAATAAGACTCTTCTAACAAAGAAAGATAACTACTCCCCCCAGAGGGAGAAACCCATACACGACTCTGTCACTGCGAGCATGGTATGGGGTACTTGACGACAGGAGATTTGGGAGATGGTGTACAAACCTTTCCTCGGTCCCCTATCTGGACTCCTTTGAGCTGGCTAGAATGGATCTGGGTTTTCAGTTTTGGGAGAAGAGGGGCCTGCACCTAATCTGGCATTTTTTATATGGTAATTCAATACTAGCATTCCCAGATCTGGTGGGAAAGTATGGAATTAGGTGGCAGGATAGATTCTGATAATTTCAGATCAGGAATTACATCAGATCCCTACAGATAGATACTTGAGGAGAAGACCCACCCCCACAGATAGCTGAGTTAATGAAAACAGCTGTGGAAGGTAGGGCACTATCAGCTCATATAATTTCATACCTATTTTGAGCACTTATTACCTAGCAAGGAGACACCACCAAACAATCAGACAGGCATAGACGCGAGATATGGGAGCCCCTATTCCTGATGACGTGTGAGACAGAGCTCTGGGGTAGGTTCAATGGGGAATATCTGCAGTGAGTTGGGAGGAATTTTCCTGGAAGATTTTTATTAGAATTTTTAGAACTCCTGCAATACAGGTAAAATTCCAAGACAACAGGTCTCCCCTCTGCTGGTGAGAATGTGGGGTAACCCCTGCAGCACTAGTCCACATACTATGGGACTGTCCAGTATTGGCCTCCTTCTTCCAGGATCTACAAAGAGCCACCCACTCTATATTTGGACCTGAGCTTCTCCTAACTCTATGCTTTATTTTTGTCTGGACACCCCAAAAAATTATAGAGACCCCCTTATGGGGAAACTACTTAACATCACCTGCCTAGCAGCCCAAAAGGCCATTACTAGAAAGTGGCTTACCACACATAAGATTACGATCCATCACTGGCATGATATAATGATTGCACTATATATAATGGAGGCTCTGACAACGGTCGTGAACAAAAAACAAACTCAATTTGAGTTGATCTGGTGGAGATGGGTCTTATACATTTGCACCCAGAGACCAGACTTTGTACCTTGACGTGAATTCATTGAATTGAGAGAATGATCAGAGCAGAGAACACTAGACTGACAACCCCACCCCTCACTGTCCATAACCCTTAGTAAAAATCTTTCTCATTAAGTGTGTATATTTGAAAAGGCCTTATTGATTCACTGATCGCCTTTATGTCTTAAACTGTATGGATTTTATAATCTTTAATAGCTGTATACCAAAAGTACCTTTACTGTTCAGATCAACTGCATTGTGTGGCTCTGTTTGTTTACTTTAATGTACTGTTATATGAATGTACTGTCGTCTTTAAAAAAAAAAAAGAGAGAGGACCTCCCTCTTCTAAATAAAGTTTTAAAGAAACATGCCATTGGCACTGAGGTTGAGGTGCTGGATGTCACACTCACACCACGCCGGTGACCCGGGTTCTGGAACAAGTCTGGGTCATCGGGAGTTGGCAGGGGAGGAGATGGAGTGCTCATCCGTTGGACTGCTCTCCATCTCCGGGAAGGGGGGGGTATGCTGCCTCGGTGCCTTAGTGGCCTCTAGCAATGGCTGGGGGCATTGCAGGGCACTAGCAGACAAATGGGGGAATCTGCTGTGGTTGGCACTGGGAAGGAGTGCGTGCAGTAGTGCGCATGTGTCTGTCCATTGGCATCATTGCATGCCACACACAAGGGGAGAATAGGGAAAAAATAGCACCAGTCACGGCGGCATGATGGCCATCTTCATGGGGGATATACTCTAGCAAGGTACATGGCACTGGATTACGGTCTGGGTGGATGAGTGTTGGGGCTCTCCACCTCCCCGCCGTAATCCAAGAGCACGCTATGGGCCGAGCTGAGGATCCTCGAGACGCCATTAGAAAACCCCGAGTATGCCTGGACGTGATAAGGTAGGCAGACTGGTTGCCAGGGAAGAAAAAAGTATAACACAAAAAAAAAAAAAAAAAAAGAAACACATCTATGTCCCCGGGAAGCTTAAAACTCCAGAGCAGAACCCACCCCATTGTTTACCATGCCTCCCTGGAGAGGGGGAAGAAGAGGGGGATAGCTATTCTCCTCTCAGTCTCACTGCCATTTGAGGAACAGGAGGTGATGGTGGCCCCAGGGATCCGCTACATAATGGTGACTGGCAGAATCCAAGACACACCAGTCACCATGGTAAATGTCTACACCCCACCAGGCTCACCCATAAACTTTTATGTAGACCTTGTGAAACTAGTAGCAGAAAAGGCACAAGGAAGAGTGATCATGGGAGGGGATTGGAATCTGGTTCTTTTTTTTTTTATTATTCTTTCTTTATGCCCCCTTCTCACCGCCTTGCTTCTCTTTCTTCAGGAGATTCCTTTGTGGCCTTGTACATCCCTGCTCATCATGCCAGGCTCCAGTGCAGTCCATCCCCCCCCACGGAGCCTTGGTTGTACCCCCCAGGTGGGTACAGGATAGGACCCCCTTACCATCCAGACGTGTCTGTCTTTTGTCGGGGGGATGCTGTAATCAGGCACTGGCGGGGACACCAGGATCGGGGCCTGGAGCTCCATCTACAGGGAGCGCTGCAGGGTTTTTCCATTTTTCTGGCCCCTCCCACAGAATGTCAGCACACTAGGGGAGCCTAGGGGTGGCGCACATCGAGACGTGCGAACGCTCCAGGCCCGGCCAACGTTCCCCCTCCCTTCTTTCTGCAGTCCCACTGCACCTCCACCCGTGGTCACCCAGGTGGCGGTAGAGCAGCGGAACATGCATCCCACCCTACCCCAGAGGAGGAGAACGGCCTCTGGGCGCTCAATCCTCCTCCCTCTGGCCGACCCTCCAGCAGCCCGAGTCCGTTCCCGAACCTGGGGTCGCTGGCGCAGCGAGTGGTAGCCCTACCGCTGCACCAGTGGGACAGCTTGGAATCTTGTTCTTAATAGAACACTAGACTATACATCTCATATACTGAATCCCAATACCAAAACAGCCCGCCTAGTTACAAAACTAATGACGTGGTAGGACTGATGGACATTTGGAGGAAGAAATATCCGAGGGCAAAAGATTATATGTACTATTCACCTCGCTTTAAAATCTACTCTAGACTAGACATGTTTTTCACATATTCTAAAGACCTAGAACAAATTAAATCAATGTGGGTGGGCACCTCCACACTCTCAGACCACCAACCTATGTTTCTAGAGGTGGAACTACATCTCCCCAAAAAAAGAACCCAATGGGGACTAAATGTCTCCCTACTAAGAGACAAAGAGGTGAAATCTGAGATACAAAAAGTAATAAAACAAACACTTGAATTTAATGACACCAAGGATACACCCCCACAGATACTATGGGACACTGTAAAAACAATGGTACGAGGCAAATTAATTTCTATAGCGGCCTACAAAAAAAAGAAAAGGAGGAAACAGATGGATGCACTTGGGGAACAGCAGAGGGCAGCTGAGGCTCAACAAAAACAAAAATGGATCAAAGAAAGGGAGACAGAGATTAAAGACTTAAAAACTAAAATCAACAACCTTCACAAAATTGAGATGTAGAGAGCCTTATGGTACTTGAAACAAACATATTATGAGGGTCGGGCACGAGCAACAAAATTCTTGACCGGCTCAGGCAGCAGACTGCAAAAGTGAACATTATTAAAATCAGACACCCAACAACCAGACAACTGTCACACTGATGGGAACAGATTGCAGAGGCCTTCACAGACTACTATAAAAAACTTTATCATACCCAGGCAGACTCACCAATAGAAGATAAAATTAGATTCCTTATTTCCCTTGGGCTTCCAACCCTCGCCCATGAACAATGCCAGAGTCTGATGTCCCAAATCTCTCAAAAATAGATCCCAGACACCATAAAAAATTTAAAAACAGGTAAATGCCCAGGCCTGGATGGCTTTGGAGGGGATTTCTACAAAGCCTTCCTCAAAGAAACGACTCCACTCTTACAGGACACTTATAATGAGATGTGGGAAGGGGGGGAACCTGCCCCCCATCCTGGAACTATGCCACTATCACAGTGCTCCCAAAAGAAGGGAAGGACCCAACAGAATGCACCTCAAACAGGCCCATCTCCCTTCTAAATGTCAATTATAAAATTTACACAGCAATAATAGCTATCCTCCTCAACCCCCTAATTTCACAATTAGTACACCCGGACCAAACGTGTTTCATCATGGGACGACAGGCCTCAGATAGTGTCCACAGAATGATAAATATTATAGAACACATAAATAGATCCCACTCTCCCACATGTATCATGAGTTTAGGCACTGAGAAAGCCTTTGACAAAGTGTCAGGGGGCTTTCTCTTCCTGGTCCTGGAATACCTCGGCTTTCCATGAGCCTTTATAGAGGGTATAAAGGTCCTGTATGTTGTGCCCCAGGCCCAGGTCAGAGTAAACAGGGGCCTCTCAGATAGATTCCACTTAGGAAGGGGGACGAGACAAGGTTTCCCTCTCTCCCCCATCCTATTTGCTTCTATATAGAACCACTAGCAAAGGCTATAAGAAATGACCCCAACATAACAGGAGTTCAAATTGGGAACACAGAATATAAAATCTCCCTCTATGCAGACAATGTCCTGCTATATCTCACAGATCCTGAAATGTCCTTGCCCAGGATATGGCAGCACCTGGAAGAGTTTGGTTGCCATGCAGTGTATACCTTAAACAAGACTAAAACTGAAACCCTGAAATGTCATTATAACCCTTCCCAAAGGATCCTTGAAACGTTCCCCCTAAACTGGTCTGTCACAAAGATAAAATACCTAGGAACCCAAATACCAAAAAACCTAAATAGTCTATACATGGTTAACTTTGAACCCCTGACACAGCAGACCCAACAAGACATCACAATATGGTCATTAATGAATTTCCTGTTATACTGTAAGATACAGGCACTAACAACAGTACTACCGAGGTTCCTGTATATGTTCCTATGCCTCCCTCTTAACATCCCACAATCCAAACTCCAAAAATGGCAACAGCTCATCTCCCACTTTATATGGTCCCCAGGTAGGCCCAGGATCAGAGACGCCATAATGCAAAGCGAAAATAAAAATGGGGGAAGAGCAATACACAATCTAGAAGATTATCTGGCCACCCAACTCAGACAGTCATTGCAGTGGATAACGGAAGGATACCAATCCCACTGGAAACAAATGGAAGAGACAATGGCAGAAGGAGCCCCACTAGGGGCAAGGGTGATGAACCCCCCCAATCAGGTCACAAACGGAGGGTGCATACCCTCTCTCACTCAGCAATACCATCCAGACAGTACACAGAACATGTAAAAAATACAAACTCACATCAACCCTGTGGCCTCTCAGGTGGTTCGCCTGGGATATTAACTTTCTACCCTCTAAACAAGACCTGACCTTTAGGAGGTGGTCGAGGCTGGGACTATACTGCCTGGGCCAGCTTCTTCAGGAAGGAGTGATCCAAGAATTCACACAAATAAATAACACATACCAGCTAAGGAACTCGGACCACTTTCAGTTCCTGCAGCTCAGAAACCATATAATGGCCCTTCAGGGTCAGGACCAGGACAGTCACGGGTGCGCCCTGGAACATCTCCTGAACACAATACAGGACATCTTAAACCAAAAACTAACTAAGGGGCACATATCGACCATATATAAAGCACTACAGGGACTGGGCATGCAATGTATGGATCCCCTCAAGAGAAAGTGGGAACGGGAGGCTGGACTGAGACTGGAGGAAGGGAAGTGGGAGAGGGTGTTCCTGAGGGCAAAAAATACTACACACTCCTCATGCTGGCAGGAGTTTGCATGGAGAATAAAAACAAGGTACTTCTGCACACCACTGATCCAAAATAAATGGCAGGGTGACTGCTCGGTTGAGTGCTGGAGAAAATGCTCAGAACCCGGGGCACACCACTTCCACATGTTCTGGCAGTACCCAGCCATCCAGCCTTTCTGATGGAGAATCCGGATGACCTTGAAAGAAATATTCTCATTAAATGAGACGCTGACCCTCCCTCAGTTATTGCTGGGCCTTCCGCCATCAGGGATCCGAGGAGCAGACAGGCTGTACTTGTGAAACATACTGGTCGGGGCAGCACATAAAGCAATTACTCGAAGCTGGCTTAAGGAGGATCCCCCTTCCTTTGAACAATGGCTATCAATAATACAGGATATCCAAAACATGGAAGGATTAACATATAGGGTAAACTTAAAGCCACATGTGTTTGTTTGCAGATGGACACAATGGGTCATTTGGAGGAGAGATAACCCTGCAGGACCTTTGGGATCAAACCTGGAGTGAGTGCGGGGCCTGGGGATACACGGGAATTCAGAAATGGGGGACGGGTCTCAATTAGACAACTTGGATCCACAAAAATAAAGGACTTAAAGGTATGAAAGTTATAGGCTAATGGCAGAGGTATAATAAAGATCAACGGGATTGTCAGGACCAGATTAAATGAAATGTATTGAACAAATTATATATGGAAAGAGATGATTGTCAAGAAAATGTTTGTGACTTGCAAATAATATGCCTGCCCCCAATATTTCAATAAAGATGAATTTAAAAAAAAAGAACCAACTCAAAATCAGTTGTTGCTAAATCAAAAGCAGCTTTTATTCCCCAACATTTTGCAATTTATGCTTTATTAAGGGATATCTGTAATTACAAATACAGTTACTATGTTCTCTTACTATTCTAATTCTCACTTTTAAATGAATACATTTGTCAGATTGTGTTTTTTAAACCTTCTGTACCTTTTCTATATACCTGCTTTTGTTATTTTCTGGCTTTAACAAACGTAGGTTCACATAATTATTTGAGATGTGCTCTTGGTTCTAAAAGTCTACACTAGTTTTTCTTTCTTTTCCTTTTCTCCCTCCCTCCTCCCTCCCCGCTTTCTCTCAGCTGTTTTACTTCTTCCTTCGTTTTCATTCCTATTATTTAGAAACATAGAAACATAGAATTTGACTGCAGATAAGGACCGCTTGGCCCACCCAGTCTGCCCATTTCCCTACCTAATGGATAAGCTGCAGATCCTAGTTAACCAGCAGCCTACTTCTTTCTACCCCCACCCCCTAGAATTGCCTTATGACTGTCCCATGCATGCTTGAATTCAACCACTGTTTTTGACTCCACAACCTCCTCCGGAAGGCCGTTCCATGCATCCACAACCCTCTCTGTGAAAAAATACTTCCTTACATTACCTCTGAGCTGCCCCTCTATCTTCAAATTGTGCCCCTTGTTCTTGCACACCTCTTTTTTTGAAAGATGCTACCCTCTTGGACTTTGTTGATTCCCTTGAGGTACTTGAAAGTTTCTATCATGTCCCCCCTCTCCCTCCTTTCCTTGAGGCTGTACATATTAAGCTCCTTTAGTCTCTCTCTCCATATGTCTTCTGGTGCAGACCCTGCACCATTTTAGTTGCCCTCCTCTGGACAGCTGCCATCTTGTCTATGTCCTTGTGGAGACTGGGTCTCCAGAACTGCACACAGTACTCCAGATGGGGTCTCACCAGCTGTCTGTACAGAGGGATAACAACTTCCTGTTTTCTACTGGTGATGCCTCTCCCTATGCATCCCAGTCTCCCCCCCAGCCCTCCTTACTGCCCTCTTACATTGCTTGCCCACCTTTAAGTGATCTGATATGACTACCCCCGGGTCCCTTTCCATTTTTGTTGTTGTTAGTATCTCACCCCCCATTGTGTACTCTTCCCTTGGGTTTTTGTTTCCCAGGTGCATTACCTTGCACTTCTTAGCACTGAATCTAAGCTGTTATACATTTGACCATTTCTCTAACCTTGCCAAGTCCCTTCTCATCCTTTCCACCTCACCTTGTGCATCAACTCTGTTGCAGATCTTTGTGTCATCTGCAAAGAGACATACTTTTCCTTCCAGTCCCTCTGCAATGTCGCTTATAAAGACATTGAAGATGACCGGTCCTAATACTGAACCCTGCGGTACCCCACTAGTAACCCCCCTTTCTTCAGAGTGGACTCCATTTACTATTACCCTCTGTGTCCTATTCTCCAGCCAGTTCTTTACCCAGGCTATCATCTTGGGACCCACTCCTAGGCTGGCTAACTTGTATATTAATCTTTTGTGTGGGACTAAGTCAAATGCCTTGCTAAAGTCTAGGTAGGCCATGTCCACAGCCCCTCCCTGATCTACTACTTTGGTCACCCAGTCAAAGAAATCTATTAGATTTGTCTGGTCTATAGTATTTTAAAGATTCTATAACAATCAATTTGGTTTCATGTGTTTAGTACTTTATTGTATAATTTTGGAACTAATGTTATATGCAGGTGTTTGCACATTATAGTGGTATGTTTTGTACTAAGAGGTGGAAGTTTTATTAGCCAATAGTAATAAAAAATGTAAATGGCTTTTTTAACCAGTGAAACACATATGCACTGATGATGTTATATATCACATGGGATTTTTTAAAGTATTTATTCGTTGTTTGTGAACTCAGTCCTCAGCCTTTGATAAAGGACATAGTATTGTTTGAAACTAGTCAGTCGGGACACAGATGTTTGTCTGCTTATGGATCAAATTGTGAAATTCTCAATTGTGGTGGCGTCCCTCTTTACAAGGTTGTGTTTGCTCAAAATTCATTTTGCCAATGTTTTACATACTGTACATGTAACATGATGCACAATGTACTGTATTTAAAGGGACAGGCATCATGAATAATTGGCCTAACTTGCTTTGAGCTGCAGTGTGAAAGAGCAGAGAGAGATGATGTTTGTCCTTCTGATGTAGAGTTTACTGCAGCGTGAGAATCAATCAATCAATCAATCAAAGTCTTTATTTAACGAGGCGATCACCATTGAGCAAGCTCATTTTCGAGGTGGACCTGGGTTTGTTAACAAAGAACAAGGGACAATATACATGGGATGCAACACACAAGAAAATAGTAATAATACAAATAAAGTGAGATACAATAATACAGTATATGCAAAGTATCAGCAGGTAGCATTGACAGTAGTATATGTTTGGAACAGAAGATACAGCTAGTTTTGGGTAGGACACAATTTTTCATAAAAGTAAAGAAATATACATATCAGGTGCACTGAACACAAATAAAACCTAATATAAAAAGATGTATAGTGATATGGTATGGAGAATTTAGAGCTGGAACCAGGGTCAAAGGAATGTGGAAGGGACAGATATGGGGTAGAAAAAGGGGAGAGGGAAGAGTCGATTATGGATGTGATCAGTCTTTTAACAGCAGTAATCAGAGTGTGCTTGGACTTATAGGAGTCACTATTTAGGGTAGACAGGCACAGGACTCATTATTATGATGTAGATGTAGAGATTTAAAAGCTGATGGGGTGAGTTAATTTAAAGTTTTTTGCAGCTTGTTCCACAGTTGAGGGAGCACAAAGCTGATGGCTGCTCTGCCAATGCAAGATTTTGCTTTGTAAACATAAAGGTAGATATATGAGGTGCTCCTCAGGGCATACTACCCCAGAGTGCACAAAGGTAAACAGACAGAGATATACTGGGGCAGTTTATTTGAGATACCTTTGTATGTCTAAACTGCAGCATTTTTTGGCCGTCTGTAAGCAAGGGATTACCATCCCACTGCCGTGTACAATGCACAGTGGTGGGTTGAGTATGGAACACCCGTGATAAATCTTATGGCTCTGTGATAAAGCGTATCAAGTTTGGCTAGGGTACCTGCAGGTCCCTGACTATATAGAAAGTCTGCGTAATTCAATAGGGAAAGAAAGGTAGTTTGAACCAGTTTCAGTTTAGCGCCTCTTGTGAGGAGATTATTAATCCTAAAGAACAGACCAAGTCTTTGTCTAAGTTTCTTTGCCAGTTCTTCTAAGTGATCTGTGAAAGTAAGTCTATGGTCTAACCAGACCCCCAGGTACTTGAACTTTGGTACATAGTCCAACTGCTCACCTAGAATGGTACTGATCTGCGGGAGTGTCCCAGCAATTGCAGGATTCATTGCATTTTGAAGGGGCAAGAGGACCATTGCTTTGGTTTTTGGTTTTTTTTTGCATTTAAGAGCAGTTTCTGGTTTATAAGATGATGTTGCAGCAGATTAAATTCATTTTGAAGGGCTTTACAGGCCACTTCAGGTGTGGGGCTACTAGCATAGAGTACCGTATCATCCGCGAATAGGTGTATTTGTGCTTCTTTGATGGGGGCATCTACGTTGTTAATATAAATGGTGAAGAGCAAGGGACCAAGAATGGAACCTTGCGGTACACCCCTCAATAGGGGTTTTGGTGGAGAAACTTCCCCTTCTGCCTTTACTTGTTGAAGTCGTCCTGAGAGGTAGTTGGAGAACCATTTAGGGATAGGGAATCCAAACTAATGTTCTGGAGGGACGACAGAAGCAGTCTGTGATCAATGGTATCGAACGCCTTGCTTAGGTCCAAGAAAACTGCGCAAAGTTTTTTTTGTCTAATTCAAGCTGCCAGTTGTTTGTCACCTTGGCTAGAACAGAGATTGTACTGTGCTGTGCTCTAAAACCGGATTGTAATGGGTTGAGCAATTTTTCTGATTCCAGGTACTTCCGAAGCTGGGAGTTCACTATTTTCTCCAGCATCTTTGACAGGATTGGAAGTAGGGAGATTGGCCTGTAGTTATTGAGGTCACTAGGATCTCCTGACTTAAACAAAGGGGCCACAAGTGCATTTTTCCAAATGGGCGGTAGGTCACCCTGGGACAAGGATAAGTTGAAGAGATGAGTAATTGGGACTGCGAGGACACGGTAGCTGATCTTTAAGAAGTACGGGTCAATGAGGTCGGCCCTAGCACTTTTCCTAGTGTCCAGCTGAAGGAGAAGATCTTTGACTTCTTTCAGGGAGGTAGGCTGCAGAGAGAAGGATAGACTGGGGATGGGTTTTTCTTGTGTATCCAATCTAAGTTGTTGGCGGAGGATATTCGCGGGAGAGGAGTCAAAGGCTAGCCCTGCAGCGGCAAAATGATTATTGAGAGCATCGAGGAGAGACGGTCTTCCGGAGATGACAGTATTGTCGATCAATAATTTAGTAGGTAGGGAATTTACAGTGGTGTGACCTTCAGTGTCTTTGATAGTCTTCCAGAATTTGGAGGCATTTCGAGGAGCTCTCCAGCTGAGAGCGGTAGAAATTAGCTTGGCTTCTCTGACCATTTTGCTGCAGAGGTTCCTCGCCTCGAAAGAATTCCAGTCATTTATTAAATTAGTTTTTCCTAGCAGTTCTCCAGAGTACATCCCTACCCGTAAAGCATCTTTCAGGTCTTCTGTAAACCACCGACAGGATTTGTTTCTGGCACGAACTTTACTATGGGAGCATACTTGTTGAGAGCCCCTAGCACAATTTCTGAGAAAATATAAGCCGTAGTCAGGGACTTGGCTAGATAGAAGTCCTGCCATCGCATGGAGTCTCTTAGGTCTGTTATATACCCATGGAGATCAAAGTTGCGTATGCACCTTTTAAAGGAGAATTTTGGTACAGTTGTGGATTTAAGAGTGGATCTTACACACGCGATGAAGCAATGGTCACTAATATCAGAGAAAAAGATGCCAGCAAGGGAGAATAAATGGGGTTTGTTAACTAAAATGATATCCAACAGAGTACTGTTATTAGGGTTGAGCTTGTTAGGACGAGTAGATTCGTTTATTAGCTGTGACAACCCAAGGGAATCACAAAACATTTTAAGTGGGGTTGATGCACTGGAGAGCCAGTCTAAGTTGAAGTCCCCTAGTATGATACACTCTGAAGATGCCAAACCCAGGATGTTTTCAAGATGTTTTAACAACTGTACTCCAGCTGATGGGGGTCTGTAGCATCCTATTATACATAATAAGACACCGGTGGCAATTTCAGTCTTTAATGACAAGCTTTCAAATTCTTTTGGGACAGAGGTTGAGTCAATTATGGAGGCAGGGAATTTATTCTTGATGTTAATAGCTACCCCACCACCTCTGGTTTGCCTGTCAGCTCTGAACAAAGAGTAGGAGGGGATGTTAACTTCATTGTTACTGGTTGCCGGTCATAGCCAGGACTCCGTAATCACCAGAACATCTGGAGCAGTACAACATACCCAGGCCTGAACAGAAGTGATTTTTTTTAATAGGCTACATACATTAACATGCAAGAATGTAAGCCCCTTGAGGCTTTGTAGCTCTGCTGGGGAGTCCATGGGTGCCACAGGGCCTGGATTAAGCTCAACATTTCCTGAGCATAATAAAAGCAGGAACAAGAGTTTCCTGCAGAGTCCTAGGAGAAGTGTGGGTGGCTGGGTCTTCTTTCGGTTACGTGATTTGTCTGCGGCAGTACAGGGAGTTCTGAGGCTAGTTCCCAGTTTTCCTGATGCTGCATACAATAATACCCTGACCGAGAGAGTCAATGGGAGTGAGGGGGAGTATGCAGAAGGTGGTGTAGTCCTGTGGGCAGGCTCTAGGAGAGTTCCTGTATGCCGGTGCAGGTGAAGGACCAGCAGCGGGCTAGGGAAGTTGAGCACTACAAGTTCTTCTACTTGATAGGAAAAGTCCCAGTCGGACAATGTAAAAAGAGAGCCATTCTCCACTCTAGGAGTTATTTTTTGATTCACATTCAGGTCCAATACATGTAAGATGAGCAGAGACAAGCATAGAAGCAGGTAATATGCCCTCATTATGAGACTATCACCCAATGGGCACTACAAGTGCGGGCAAGAGAAGGGATTCTCAATGGAGGAGAATTTCTTAATTCCTGCAGAAAACTACAATAGGCAGTGGAGCCTGAAGCAGTAATCCTTAAGTACAGCTCCTAGTCAGGCTAATAAGAAAAGAGTTCACCTGACTATAGAGTAGTATTAGGGCAGAGAGGCTTTGAAGCAAATTCTTAGCTACTACTCTGGAGCAGACTAAGTACTAGAGAGATCACCTGACCTAAATCAACTGCCTTAGCAAGACAGGATATGCTAGTCAGCAATAAGCAAACCTAAAGTACCAAAATGGTATGCCTCAGTAAGACAGAATGAGATAAAGCTGCTAGAAGGCTTAGTTGCAAAAAGGGGATGGGAGGAATTGCAGTTGTTGACAGTAAGTAACCAATAAATTAAAACATCAGATAGGAGTGGGCAGAGACTGTGTGCATTTAAAGGAGGCCTGGGAGGGGAAGGGGGGTGGGACGAAAAATTAAGGGGAAGTTTGCAGAGCTAGCACTGAATCAGTGCACATACAGTTGGAGAGAAACTGCAGGGGGGAATGGTAAGTTACTTTACACAGGCCGAGCAGAACAGGCTAAATTAAAATATATTAATTAGAAGCCGAGTACAGGGATGCAGGCTTACATTAAACCACACATCTTGGTGCTCCTGTCTCAGGTGAGTGAGACCAGCCAATCAGGGAGCTCTACACAGGCGTGGAGCCAATAGCGCAACCCTGAGAAGGCACTGAAATTGAAAACAGCAAATTGCAAGTGATGATCTGGTTCAGCGGTCACACAGCCCAGAGAAATCGTGGCAATTTTTCAAGCATTGTACCTTATCTATCTCTTTGGGGGTTGGGTGGATCAGGCTCCTTGCACCATAGAGGTGCTATGGCTGGATCGTGACCGCTGCCCGTGGGGGCAAGTGACACCTTATCTATCTCTTTGTGGGGTGGATGGATCAGGGTCCTTGCACCGTAGAGGTGCTATGGCTGGATCGTGACCACTGCCCGTGGGGGCAAGTGGTACCTTATCTATCTCTTTGGGGGGTGGGTGGATCAGGCTCCTTGCACCATAGAGGTGCTCTGGCTGGATCGTGACTGCTGCCCGTGGGAGCAAGTGGCACCATATCTGTTTCTTTGGGGGGTGGGTGGATCAGGCTCCTTGCACCGTAGAGGTGCTATGGCTAGATCGTGACCGCTGCCCATGGGGGCAAGTGGCACCTTATCTATCTCTTTGGGGGGTGGGTGGATCAGGCTCCTTGCACTGTAGAGGTGCTATGACTGGATCGTGACCACTGCCCGTGGATAGGAGGAGAGTGGAGCTTGAGAAGGAAATAACCCCATGCCTCTCATATGGTTTATGGGGAGTGATACTTCTTCTTGGAGGTGAGTGAACAACAGATGCGGCTAGGTACAGGTCAGCTCATGATACTGTCTTGTACCAGTGCACTGAGCTGAAGGATGGCCTGCAATCAGTACTTTCTGGCAATAGGCAGCTTTCATATGCCATCAGGTTAGCTCATGGATCCCACCCTCCCAGCAACAAGGGTCATGAGGGTGCTGAGAGTACAACCAGCTCACTGTTTGAAAACAAAAATAGTTATCCCTGTGGTTTAGTGTAAATGTCCATTGTTGGAGCATTTAGCAGTGCATCATAGGGACCATTCAACTAACTACCGTAAGACTGACAGTAATGTTATCTTGCCCAGTTGCCCAAATGTATACTTAACATAACATCCTGTCAGCAGGCACAAAAGGCCAAGGGGCAAGGGCTATGATACCCCTGGATGCCCCCATAAATTGGAACCTGCGCGTAGCCTGAACCGACCTTACACACATGGCTAGCCAGACCAGACAGACACAGACAGTGACCCGACCCACTCCCTCGGCTCTTCTCTACCTCTCAGACTGAGCCGACTCCTTGACTGAGTCAAGGATAAGATGATCCAGGAGCGTGATGTGTGTGAGCATCAAAAAAGTATTTTTCAAAGCAGCCAGGACTCGGCAACGGCAACCCTACCTACCGGCTACCACTATGCTGTACCTGGCGTGGCCTGGTCCTAGCCCTGCTGGCTCCAAATCATCCCAGCCCTCTGGTTCTTGGTCAGTCCCAAATCAGATCCAGCTCTGTCTGGCTCCAGGTCCAAGAGTAATCATCCGATGCTTAATGATGGCTTATGGCTGGCAGCTGGCTAGCCTGGGATAAACATCACTGGTGCTCAAGTCGTACGTCCTCCTGTGAAAGCGCAGTGCCACAAGCAGCAAACTAATGGTGCCAAAACTGCCTGGTACTGTTGAGTATATATGTGCTGGCCTGTGTGACTACAGTGGTTTATTTGACCCTAGATATGCAACCCCCCCAAAAAAAAAAAAAAACATGCTGCATCCAATCCACACAGTGATCAAATTCAAGGGCCAAAAAAAACTTTTAAAGGAGTTGGGTGCTGCTATTATATTTATTTTTTACTAGTGTGTGTGTAATGATATTTGGGAGGCACATGCCCTCTCATGTCCCATGGGCATGACGCCACTGCCTCACATCCACTTCTAGGCTTCAGAACCGTAATGTGGGACATTAGCTAGTACCTGGCAATAGCACTAATGGGCCATCTTCTGGACTATTTGCAGGATTCATGCAGGTTTTTTTTCACACCTGTCTTCAAGCAGTCTCAGGTGCCCACAGGCTGGCAGCTGTGGCATACGATAACCTCCTTTTCTGTCAAGGCAGATCACAGTCTCTCAGGAAAATGTCCTGACACATTCAATAGGCACACACAGATTCTGTATACACAGGCTATAGAAACATTAAAAGTCACTCCCTGTTGGTTGACTGTGGAAACCCGGGCAAGCTTCCTGGATGGCTCTGGCTAGCAGAACACTAGCCCTCCTCTTTTTCTGAGAGCTTACTGCCAACTCTTCTCTTTTAGAACTGCCTTCAACATTTTCTGGGGCAAAGGCCGCTTCTGACTGGCGCACAGAGCAGTCAGTCAGTAGAATTAGTACACAAAACATACACTTGATACCTTATTGGTTGGCAGAAAGGGCACCAAGCATACAGTACAGACATTCTCCCAGAAGGCTGTTGGCATCAGGTGCTGAGATCCCTGACCTCTGACTGGTTGGCAGCAAGGTCAGGAGTTGGCAAGATGATGGCTGTCTTTAAGATGAAACAGTTGTTTATCTTCAAGTCTCTTTTGTTGGAGCTACTGCACTGCTTTTATTTTCACTGCCCCCAGTTTAGTAGCACACACTGTGCTTTGTTATCTGGTCAAGGTGTTAGGCAAATGGATCTTTCTTCATGCCCGTCAGGAGCTCCGTGTTATGCTCCCCCCAGCAGAGCAGTCTCTTTACAGCAAGTGGCTGGCAGCCGCATTGACTTAAAGGCACCTCTGAGTGCCAAACTCATGCTTTCCTTGTCTGTTCCCCTCCTAGTGTCTCCATGCCCCCAATGACTGCTGGTGTCCCTGGGGCTGGAGCACACTACTGGGAGTGATGCTGCGTTAGCCATGGGTTGTGGTGGTGAAATCTGTCAGTTTTTGGTTGAGTGTACATAGTGCCAAGCGGCAGTGTACAAGGAGTCAATTTGCACATTCAAGCATTCACTTTGAACATGCACACATTGCTGTGTGGCAATCATCATAAAGGAACAGCATGAGTGAGGATATATTGCTCCTCCAGTTCCCCACCAGCCTACAGTCCTGGGGACTGAAGAGTAGAAGATGGCAGGCAATTTCTGGTGGCAGCAGGAGTCCAGGAAAGCCCCCACTATTTGAGGGGGGATTACACTCTTCCCCACCTAAATACTTGACGTCCATGCCAAGTCCATCAACAGAGGCCATCTGTAACAATAAATGGTGTACAACACAGCAGCCAGGTAGCATGTACAGTCTATCTAGACAGTTGTTTCCTGACTAGACTGAGCATACAGTACATATGAACATATGAAGAAGCCAGCAGAAGATGGCCATTTGATCTATCAGGTCTGCTCGTATTGCAGGGTCCACAGCTTGAGCTAATGTCCCTGCCCTCCCTCCCCAATCCTCCCATCCTCCCTACCCATGATCCTTTCTTTCCCCCATGCCTATCCCAGCCTCTCTTAAAGCTGCCCACTGTCTTCAATGAGATGACCTCTTCCAGCAGTGCATTCCAAGTGTCCATCACCCTCTCTGTGTAGAAGTGCTTCCTGGCCTCCCTCCTAAACCTTCCACCCTCCAGCTTAAGACTGTGCCCCCCAGTGTTATGGTTGCCACGCAGCTTAAAGAGACTCCCCTTATCAACCTTATTTATCCCTTTCAAGTATTTGAAGGTCCCAATCATGTCCCCGCTCTCTCTCCTGTCTTCCAGGGAGACGGGAGTACAGGTTCGGTGCCCTCAACCTCTCCTCGTACGCCTTACCCTGCTGACCCACTATAATCTTTGTAGCCCTCCTCTGGACCTTCTCCAGCAGGTTAATGTCCTTTTTGAGGTGTGGGCACCAGTACTGAATGCCATACTCTAGATGCGGCCTTACCAGTGACCTGTACAAGGGCAGTATAACCTCCTCTCTCCTACTACTGGTCCCCCTAGATATGCATCTCAGCATCTTGTTTGCCTTTGCTGCTGCTTTTTTGTACTGTGTGGAGTGCTTCAGGTCACCAGTGATCATCACTCCCAGGTCCTTCTCCTCCTCTGATGCAGATACTCAGACTCCACCCAGGTAGTACTCTGTCCGGGGATTCTTGGCTCCAATATGCATAATTTTGCATTTCTTAGCGTTGAACCAAGCTGCCAGATCCTGGACCACCTCCCCAGGTTTTCCAAATCTTCCTGTATGTCTTGTATCCCTTCAGCTGTGTCCACTCTCCTGCAGAGCTTGGCATCATCCGCGAATAAACATTTTGTCCTTAATGCCATCCCCAATGTCATTGATGTAGATATTGAACAACACCGGCCCCAGCACAGAGCCCTGTGGGACCCCGCTGGTTACCGCTCTGGTACAGATAACTCTCCCCCCCACAACCACCCTCTGGGTTCTGTCCCTCAGCCAGTTTTCCACCCATCTGGCCATCTTTGCCCCAACCCCAAGATCCACCAACTTCCTGATCAACCTTTTATGGGGCACAGAGTTAAAAGTCTTGCTGAAATCAAGACAGAGGATGTCTACCACTTGGCCCGTCTACTGTCTTAGTGATACAGTCAAAGAGGTCAATCAGATTCATTTGACACAATTTCCCCCCATGAACCCATGCTGCTTCGCATCCTGGAGACCATGTTCCTCTAGATACTCCACCAACCTTTCCTTTAGTATGGTCTCCATGAGCTTGCCCACAATGGAGGTCAGACTGACTGGTCTGTAATTCCCTGGGTCATCCTTAGGACCACTTTTGTGGAGGAGCACTACATGTGCTGTTCTCCAGTCCTGCTGTACATTGCCTGACTCTAGTGAACTATTAAATAGGTCTGCCAGTGGCCCTGCCAGCTCCTCAGCCAGTTCCTTTAGTACCCTTGGATGTACTCTGTCTGAGCCTGGTGAATTGGCCACCTTCAATGCCAGCAGCCCCTCCCTCACTCTATCCTTCTCTATCACTACATCTGTGTTCCCCTCCCTCCCTGCTCCTCTTTTTCCTCCTGAATGCACTGGTCCATCCTTCTCCCTGGTGAAGATGGAACAGAAGTATACATTTAGTATCTCTGCTTTTCCCCCATTGTCTTCCACCCACGCCACCCCTTTCTTAAGCCTAGCAATCCCTTCCTTCTTGTCCCTTTTCTCACTTATATAGTGAAAGAAAGCCTTCTCCCCCTTCTTAATTCCTTCAGCTATCTGCAGCTCCTTCTGTGCCTTTGCTCACTGGACTTCCTTACTTGCCTCACTAGCCAACCTTGGATAATATTCCCCATCTACCTCTCTTTTGGTCTTCCTGAATTTTCTATAGGCCAATCTCTTTTTCCTTACTGCCTGGGCAACCCCAGAACTGAAGCAGCTGGGCACTTTGGCCCTTGTGTTCTTAGCCCTGAGCCTAATGCACTCATCTGTGGCAACCAGTATTCCTTCTTTAATGATGGACCACCTTTGGTCCACCCCCATATCTGCTTTGATGCCCACCAGATAGCTCCTTAGCGCTTCGCCCATTTTCCTGACGTCTGCCCTCCTGAAATCCAAGATTTTGGTCTTAGTCGGGATGCTATCCCAGCCCATATCCAACTGGAACCACACTGTGCAATGGTCACTTCCACCCAGTGGCTTCCTGACCATTATTTCCTATTTAGTACATCCTAGTCTATACAAATACACCTAGTCTAACAACAAAAAATGAAAGGTCTTTCATATACACAAAACAGGTGCCATGGTAGTAACCTTTATCATACCACAAGAATGGGCAATTCCATAACTTTGCACAATACTGTAACATTGATCAGTGCAATGGCAACATAATTTCACCCTCCTTTTTTACCCCTTACTGTACCTCCCACTCTGGGTGATACGATCTGGGCTTTGCAAAGAGACAATTCAAGGCAGAAATCAGGGTGTGACATAGCTACCTCTGTGTACTATGTGCAAGTTGGTAGGGGTAGCTGGGGAGTCCTATGTTAACGTGAGAAAAGGTTTGACAGCTCTCAGAATGACAGAGTGGAACAGTCACTTCTTCCTTTGTATCAGGGCATGCACTCCTTGTTTCATTAACCAGCAATGAGGCATCCTCAGTCAAAATGATTTCTGCAACTTCTTCTGTGGCTTTGCTTCTGCTGTTTCTACAACCTCTACAGGTTCTCCACTTTCTTCCTCTGGCATTTCCTCAAATATGGGCCCGTCATCCAAGGGTACATCTGGTGTTGGGGTATCCGCCGATAATATAGTTTCTAATGTAACCCCTAGATGGCGCTATCCCAGGGGCTACTACCCCTGCCTGATTTGCCACTAACAGGTTGAGGGGCCTGGATCCAATGGCGGGTGCCTCCACCCAGAGGTCAGGGTTTGCAATAGTTAAACTAACTTGGTCACAGCCCTCTGGGACACTGCAACCCCCCTTTCTTCCCACTAGTGGCCCACAATATATCAAATTACCTTCACAGTATACACTTACCCCAGGTCTGGTTCCGCACTGGGACCTCCTGTGAAATGAGATACAGTGCAACAATCACAGTACAGTACTTTAACATAGACAAATACCTCAGGCAGTATACTTTGCTGGAAACAAGCAGCTCTGATTTATTTAGGGGATATAACAAGGACAGGGGAAATCAGGTTAATTAGCTTATCACTCTAATAATCTCATTATGGCTCTGTGCACAGGCCTATCCCTATCAGTTACTGTCCCTGGGTACCCAAGCCCTAGTGGCTGTCCAAACCGTGGCAGCTGGTAGGGCCCTTTCACACAGAGAAAAGGAGAATTAAACAGTCAGCAGTACAGTAATTCCATTTGGATTTAATGTGGCAATTCAACAGGGAGGCGACCCTGAATTAGTACTCACGACCTCCAAATAAGATAGGGTCCTTCAATGTCAGCAGGGCTCACTTGAGGTAACAAACCTCTTCACACATCCATATAAAAGAAAGCACTATACCAGGCAGGCTGCATCTGTATCCCAATCGCAATTACTGCACAATACCCGGAGAACACACAGCAGATTCAGTTCCTGACAGACAGAGTGCAATTTTCAGCAATTCCTCCAGTCTTCTACAGGGTGAGCCTGGTTTCTACTCTTCAGAGATCCTTTGATTCTTTTCACAGGACGGATTCAGTCCTAACAAGCTGTTACACAAGCTGCAGACCGAACTCTGGGCCTTACACACGTTTTTGACTAAAACTGCACACTGAAAAGCACAGGGCTCCTTCCTTCTTCACTGCCAAAGCTCAACTGAAACTCCAACCGACAAAACCGGCACTTCCTTTGAGTTCCTCCCAGTTCTTGACTGGATTGGCTGTCACTCACAATAGACTGCTGCTGTTGGTCCAAAAGGCACTGAAGTCTAAACTACATCTCCCAGAGTCACTGCCCATACAATCCTCTTGTGGCTGGCTCAGATTATGAGTCCAAGTTCTGATTCGGTCCAAGGCACCATTTTAGAGCTAGCTTACCCCACACTGATTGGTCCAGTTCAGCAGTTCAAAACTAGAATGGGGAACTAGCAGACACAGTTCTGACTGCAAAGAAAGCAGGTTAGACAAACTGTAATTTCATTATTACTCTAAATAATTTCTGGCAAACAGTTACATCTTTCAGATAGGTTCCCTTTGCACTCCTAGTGACTGCAAAATGAAGTGAATTGGCAGCAGCTTGAGTGGTACTCAATCAAAGAAACACACAGTCCCCCATACAACTAATTATGTCTGCAAGCAGACAGCTCTTAAAAGAGACAGTACCAGAGGCTCTAAAACACTCACTGATAAATGGCTTAAATGCCAAACACCATTCAGGCTTGGAGCATTCAAAGGCAGAAGAAGCAGAAAAGCCAGAAGGTGAAGGAAGGAAACATATTCAATTCAGTGCTTCAGAGTAACTGGTAACTGGTATTTTTCTTTTAAACTTAGATTGCAGGCTTGTAGTGACACTATACTTTCTTTCTGTGTTGTCTTTACTTATAATTGTTTTTGGGCTGTTGAAAATTTAAAAAATAGTGGTGGTGTAATTCTGTGCTGTCTTTAATTGCTGCAAATTTTATCTTGGCTTGTCTGACTGTCCTGTAGCTGGGTGAAGGGTGTTAATTGTCTGGCCTCTGACCTCAGCTACGTGATAACTGAAGGTGGGGCTTAGTCACAGTTAAAGCAGCAAACAAAAGTTCATCTTCTCAGAAGAAGCCAGAAGGTGAAGGAAGGAAACATATTCAATTCAGTGCTTCAGAGTAACTGGTAACTGGTATTTTTCTTTTAAACTTAGATTGTAGGCTTGTAGTGACACTATACTTTCTTTCTGTGTTGTCTTTACTTATAATTGTTTTTGGGCTGTTGAAAATTTAAAAATAGTGGTGGTGTAATTCTGTGCTGTCTTTAATTGCTGCATTTTCGCCCTCCCACCCTTCCCCAACTCTTAATTATATGCCCTGATAAATCTGATTGACAGGAGCTAAACACAGGGTATAGTAAGAGGTGTGAAGTAGGAGGGGCATAAGGGGAAGAAGACCACCCTCAGCACAAGTGTTTTGACTCATTTATTTATTTATTGGTTTCTTTTTCCTTAAAAATATATATCTGAGGATCAGTTACAGGATTTTAATACTGTAAATAAATAAAAGAGAACTAAGAGAGCTTCAGTAGCAGATAAGTAGTGGAATTGCAGTATAATGTGGGGAGTGGTGCAATGTAGTGGCTGTGGGCAGCCATATTCAGGCAGACCTTCTGGACACTGAGGTGCTGCCCTATCTGCATGCATCTCTTGGGACTGAGGGATGAGGTAGCCAGACCTCAGAGCGGAAGTAAACTGGGTCAGGAGTACCATCACCCGTCCAGGAACCACCCAGTCCAATGCAGCTGCCTCAAAGGATGCCGAGAACGAGGAGCACTTGGATGACAGTGGGCTCAGGGAGGGTTAGAGCAGTCAGGCAGAGGCACATCCCAGATCCTATTCCTCTCAAGAACTCATATGCCACACTGGCAAATGAGGACAACCAAATAGAGGTACCCAGGAAGTGGAAGGAAAGGATGTGGAGGTTAGGCAAGGAGGTGACCTCAGTGGGAAAGCAGTGGACCCCAGAGGAGGAGGAAGGAATCCTGGTGGGGGACTCCATCATAAGAGGGATCCAGCTAGGAACACAGGAGGGGGAGGACAGGGAGGTGAGGTGCTTACCAGGTGCCACGGCATGGAGGGATGGGAAGGAAGATACTGGGGATCACTGGGAAGGCAAGACAGGAGGGTGAGCTGGATGTCATTATCCACCTAGGTACTAATGACTTGGCAAATGGGGAGCCAAAGGAAGTTCAGGAAGAGTTTAGGAAACTGGGAGGGTCTCAAGCAAGTAGCTACTTCTGTCACTTTCTCAGAAGTACTACCTGTGAGAGGCAAGGAGAGCATAGAGTGCATGCACCAGGAACTTTAACTCATGGTTGAAGAACTGGTGCTGTGAGGAAGGGTTTGGATTCATTGGTGACTGGGGACCCATCTGGAGGGATGGAGGTTTGTCAAGCCTGACGGCCTGCATCCATCCTGGAGGGAATCCAAGCACTCAATGATAAGTTTAAATGCTACATTGACAGCATTTAAACTAGCAAAGGGGGTGGCAGGCGCAAGGATGGTACCTACTTGCTCACCCCCACAGCTAGTAATGGAACCAGTGAACCAGAGGAGTGGCTATCTCTGCAAAGCAGCGTGCAAAAGTTGGAGATTAGTGTCCAAAAGGTGGATAAGCAGAAAGGGCAAAATTCAGCAGAAGGGCAGACAGCAAGGAGAACCAGGGATAAATGACAACCAAGGAAGGGGCTGGAGTAGAACAGTGAAGCAGTCTAGGAGGTCAAATCATGGAAAGCCATGTGTGCAAATGCCAGGAGCCTTAGCAACAAGATGGAAGATCTGGAGGCTGTCATGGTACAGTCAGACCTGGACATTGTGGCCATCACTGAAACCTGGTGTAATGATAACCATGACTGGGAGATGGCCATACCTGGCTACAACATATTCAGAAGAGACAGAGCAGGCAGGAAGGGAGGAGGAGTGGCACTGTATGTGAAAAATGACATAAGGGCCACACAGATCCAGGAGGAACAAAATGGGGAGAGATACTGTGGGTTGCTGGAAAGGAAAATGGGGCCAGCCATTCAGAACAGGTGTGGTCTCTAGACCACCAGCCCAGGAGGAAGAAACAGATAGGAGTTGATGCTAGCCATCCAAAGGATGGCTGACAAGGGTGAGGTAGTACTGGTTGGAGACTTCAATATACCAGATGTGGACTGGAGCATCCCAGCAGCAGCATCAACTAGGAGCAGATTTATCCTGGACTCCTTCAGGGTGCCTTCCTCAAGCAACTGGTCATGGAACCAACTCGGCAGAAGGCAATACTGGACCTTGTGCTCACAAACAGGGACAGTGTGATGGGGTAACAGTGGGGGAGCACCTGGGTAACAGTGACCACCAGTCATTGTGGTTTGAAATCACAGAAAGAGCAGAACCAAACCACACAAAAACACGTATCCTGGATTTTAGGGGGGCAGACTTTGGGAAAATGGGGAGATGCTTGAAAGAGGCATTAAGGGGAATGGGACAGGAATCAGGGATTGAGGAACAGTGGGCAGTATTTAAAATGGGGATTATAAGAACAACAGAATTATGCATTAAGCAGGTTAGCAAGAGGAAAAGAAAGAGGAGACCATTATGGTTTTCCAAAGAGGTAGCAAAGAAAGTGAAAGCCAAAAGACTGCATTCAGGCAATACAAAAGACACAGGCAGAAGGGGATAGGGAGAAGTACCAGGAGAAACAAAGGGAGGCAGGAAGTCAGTAAGGAAGCCAAAGCTCAGACAGAAGAACACATTGCAAAATCAGTGGTTAAAGGGACAAAACCTTTTACAGGTACATAAGTGAAAAAGAAGGACAAAGGGAGGGATAGTTAGACTGAAGGGGAGGATGGGAGCAGGTGGAGGATGACAACAGTAAAGCTGACATATTGAACAGGTATTTCTGCTCAGTCTTTACTAAGGAAGAGGGGGTAATGGGTCTGAAGGAGTACAAGGGTGAGAATGGTGCAGAAATGGACACAAGTCCCTTTACACGAGAAAGGGTCCTGAAGGAACTGGAAGTAATAAGAGTTGACAAAGCAATGGGGCCAGATGGGCACCCCAGGTCCTTAAAGAACTAAGAGAGGTGGTGGCTGAACTCTGGCTATCCTGTTCAGCCAATCACTGGAAACAGGGAGGTACCCAAAGACTGGAGGACAGCAGATGTAGTCCCCTTATACAAAAGTGGGAACAAAGAGGAAGCAGGGAACTACAGACCAGTCAGCCTCACCTCGGTAGTGGGAAAGATCATGGAAGCACTACTGAAGGAGAGATTGGTGGAACATCTGGTTGTCAATGGACTACAGGACCCAAGGCAGCATGGTTTCACCAGGGGAGGTCATGTCAGACCAACCTCATTGAATTTTTGACTGGGTGACTAGGGAGGTGGATCAGGGAGGGCAGTGGACATGGCCTATCTGGACTTCAGCAAGGCCTTTGACACTGTGCCATAGAAGACTATTACACAAACTGGGGAATATGGGTGTGGGCAGGACAGTAGTGTGGTGGGTGGGTAACTGGCTGGGTGGCAGGACACAGAGGGTGGTGGTAAATGGCTGTCACCCACAGAGGGAAGAGTGACCAGGGTACCACAGGGATCAGTGCTGGGACGGTCCTATTCAACATCTTCATCAGTGACATTGCAACACGATATAGAAGGCAGAATTTCACTGTTCGCTGATGACACAAAGCTCTGTAATAGAGTAGACACACCAGAGGGTGTAGACAGAATGAGAAGGACCTGCAGAAACTTGAAGAATGGTCAAGGGTTTGGCAGTTGAAATTCAATGCAAAGAAGTGCAAGATAATGCATATGGGGCACAAAACCCTGGCACAATATCAGTTGGGGGTGAGGATATAGCATGCACCAAGCAGGAAAGGGATCTTGGGGTTGTCATCTCTGATGACCTCAAGGTAGGAAACAGTGTGACAAGGCATCAGGTAAAGCAAATAGGATGCTGGGATGTATAGGCAGGGCATCACCAGCAGGAAAAGGAGGTCATAATTCGCTATACAAGACACTAGTGAGGCCCCACCTGGAGTACAGTGTACAGTTCTGGAGACCATACCTACGTAAGGACATAGACAGGGTAGAGAAGGTTCAGAGGAGGGCAACAAAGATGGTGCATGGGTTGCATCACAAATCCTATGGAAGACAGGTTGAAGGAACTGAACATGTACTCCTGGAGGAGAGGAGGGAGAGAGGGATATGATAGAGACATACAAGTATCTACAGGGAGGAACAGGGTGCAGGAAAACACTATTTTTAAGCAAAAAGATGTTTCAGGACTAGAGGGCATGGGATGAAGTTGGAGGGAGGACTATTCAGAGGAAACATGAGAAAGAATTTCTTCACTGAACGGGTGGTGGACAAGTGGAACACCCTGCCAGAAGAAGTGGTGGGGGCTGAAACAATCACGGGATTTAAGAATGCATGGGATAGACATAAAGGAATTCTAGAGGTCAGGGGTAAGGGGAAATAGACTTCTAGGAAAACAAACTGAACTTACAAGCTCAAATGGGCAGACTAGGTGGGCCATAGGCCCTTATCTGCCGACACTGTCTATGTATCTATGTATCTATGTAAGCTCCTGGAAGTCTTTTGGGAACCCCATTTGCAGGGGTTACACCTTCCTAGCCTGGGAAAGCGTCTGCGTCCACAGGCAAGTACCCATAAGTTTCAACTGCAACCATATGCATTTGCATTAGGCTCGCACATGTAATCATCAGTCAATATATCATTTTACCAAGAACACATTTTGAAACATTGCAGTACGTCATCTTTACACTATTACATACACATTGTACCATAACTCAAGTTATTACCTTTGTACATGAAACCTGAAGAGAGGGGCCCTTCCTATCAGTTATCTCTGGGCTGGATGGGGCAAGGCACCATACTTAGAGGGCAACAGCATCTCTTGAGTTAGCACTGATGCTCAGTTTGGGCAATGAGCTCGGGACACATACACTTTTATGGACAACATTGAGAGGCAAGTCCACAGGCCTCCCAAGTGAATCATAACTGAGGTGCACCACAGGCTTTACAGGTCGACCAGTCTTTCTAGGGGAACTGTTATAGTCTCTGCACTCTGAGCCTCATTTTCAGCATTGTCCTCACTTGTCAGGAGTCTCCATGGGGGTAGAGAGGCTAGAACTTGGGGCACTTTCAGCTCCAGGAGTTACAGTTTCTGAGTCCACAACATTTGGCTCGCATGGAGAGCTTTCGGACACTGGCAGTGGACTGTCAGGGCACTCAAAATACTCTTCTTGTTCGTGTATCACCAGTCTGCCCCAATCTATCATTTCCTCCCTGAAAGCTCAAACAGTTCAACCATGCACAATGATTCCATTTCATCTGATCTGATGCTTTTGCACTTCACTTTCTGGGAGCATTGTCTCCAGGGATGAAGTTGGGGCTTAGACAGTCCAGAAGGCCCAGCTTCATCTCCAGTATTGACTAGGGATTGCCCTGAAACAATTGACTCAGTTCGTAAGAAGGATAGTATTCAAAGTCACTCTCACTTTCTTCCGATATGGACTGACAGTCATGCTCAACTGGGACTTGTGGAGGGGAACACTTTAACTTTGCTTCTGTAGGCAGACTTTCTTGATCTTTCTTAGCAGCAGCTCTAGTCACTGGTCCAGAGGGGCATCTTCTAGGGCTCAGACTCAATTAAGATTTGTCCAATGGGCGGTAAATGATTTCTATGCATTGTTTTACATCTTTTGAATTATTCTCAGGCCTTACTTTGTACACTGGCAGATCATCTAGTTTGCCCACTACAATGTGGAGGAGATGGTGCCATCTGTCAGCAATCTTGTGCTTGCCATGCAGTCCCAGATTTCTTAGCAATACGATCTCCCTCCTGGGTTCCTGTTAATTCACCTTTTATCATACCTTTCTTTGGTGGCCAGATTTCTTTTGGCAGCCATGGTTTGAGCCAGATTGGTACGCATGAGTTAGCTGGGCCTTTAACTTTGCACATACTGTAAATAGTTGTCAGCTTGAACCCCATCAGGAGAGACCCCAAACACACATCTACTGGTAGTCGAGCTTCTTCCAAACATCAGGCGGTAGGGGAGAATCCAGTGGCATCACTTTTGGTGCAGTTATAAGCATGTACCAGGGTGCTAATTTGTTGGCTCCATCTAGGCTTGTCCTTTGGGTGCAGGGTGCCTAGCATATCTAGCAAAGTGCGGTTGAAACGTTCAGGCTGTGGGTCCCCTGGGGTGGTAAGGAGTGGTTCTGGACTTTCGCGTCCCCACAGAGAAAGCATCTCTTTGATCAGACGCACTCAAAGTCTCCCTTGATCAGAATGGATTCTTTGTGGAGCCCATAGTGAACAAAAGTTTTCTACAAGTACTTTGGCCACAGTGGATGCTTTCTGGTCTTTGGTGGGAAAGCTTGGGCATATCTCGTGAAATGGTCAGTGACCACCAGCACATTACTGATATTTCTTTGATCTGACTCCAAACTCAGAAAATCAATACAGACCAGCTCCATGGGTGCACTGGTGGTGATGTTAACAGGGGCAGCCCTCTGGGGCAAAGCTTTCCTCTGTAAGCAGCGACTACAAGTTCGAATGTGTTGCTCCACATCAGCCCCCATCTTAGGCCAATAGAATCTGGATCTCACAAGTCAAGTGTTCTGTCTATACCAAGGTGCCCCATGTGGTTGTGCAAGTACCTCAGTACTGAGTCTCGAAAGGCAGTGGGCAGCACCAGTTGTTGTTTGTCTACTTGTCCCTCTGTCTACTGTTTCTCTGTATAACAGTTTATTGATCAGTTTCAACTTAGGACCTTCTTTGTATAACAGTGCAGTTCTCAAATCAGTGGAGCGTAATTTGGACACATCTTTTCCTGCATAGGGCTTCTAAAGCTGCTTTGATCATGGGATCGCTGATTGAGCCCGCCAATACTGTCATTGTCCAGCTGAGGCAGTGCACCAATGTCTATTGCAGAAAAGTGGCAATAAGCAGCAGGTATGCAATTCTGAGGGTCCCAAGCAATCCACCATGCAGTCCATCGTGCCCGTGGACATTGTTCCTCCCTGTCAAACTTCCGCAGAGTGCCCAATGTCAGGTTCTGCCAATCGGACCCAATCATTCTGGGGAACAGGCCTCGGAGAGAGCATCAGCATCTATGTGGTTCAGACCTGCTCGGTATTCGACAGCATAGTCATATGTAGATAATGCAGAAAGCCACCTATGGCCAGTGGCATCCAACTTAGCTGAGGTCTGCACATAGGTCAAAGGATTATTGTCAGTTTAACTAGTATTTTAGCCCCATACAAGTACTCATGGAATTGGTCTACAATCAGCCCACTTCAAAGCTAGGAACTCTAACTTATGTACAGGATAGTTCTTTTCGGATGGGGTCAGGCTTCTACTGGCAAAGGCCACTGGTCTCAGGCCATTCTCGTGCTTTGGTACAACACAGCCCCAACCCTTGCAAGCTAGCATCAGTGTGCAGGACGAAGGTTTTCTTGATCGGCATAGGCCAGCACTGGAGCATGGGTAGTTGATATATGATCTCATGAAAAGCAGTCTCACAATCAGGAGTCCAGCAGGCCCCAAATACTTCACTCGGATGAAAATACACTCTTTCAGTCTTGAGGGACGCTGACTTTTGGTATTTTTGTGGGTTGGGGAAACCCTTGAGTAAGGTTAAGTAAAGGGCGGATCACTCTTGAATAGTCCTTGATGAAGCTACCGATAATAACCACAGAATCCCAGGAATCTTGCAGTTCTTTAGATTTTTGGGTTGTGGCCAGGTGGTCAAGGCCTCAACTTTACTTGGGTCGGTCTCTATTCCTCGGTGGATACTATGTGTCCCACATACTTTACTGATGTTTGAAAGAATTGACACTTATCAATGGACAGTTTAAGGCCAAAGTCCTCCAGTCGGTCCAATACCTTAAATAATCTGCTCTCATGTTCCTCCAGTGACTGCCAAACACAATAACATCATCTAGGTATACCAGGCACTCTAGTAAGTTCATGTCCCCACTGCACGCTCCATCAATCATTGAAAAGTGGCTGGGGCACCTGAAATCCTTGAGGCATCCTCATGAATTCATAGAAGCCAAGCGGACAGATAAAGGCACGTCTTCTCACGGTCCTCTGGAGCCCTGGGATCTGGTGAGTACCCACTGCGGAGATCCAGCAGAGAACCACTGCCCGTTTAGGCAGTCCAAAGCATCCTGAATGCGGGGCATTGTGTACTGATCAGGATAGTCTCGGTTTAAGGTGCGATAATCCACACACATCCTTACTGTTCCATTCTTTTTCCTCACTACCACAATGGGGAAGCATAAGGGCTTCTGATTCTTGTATTACACCAGCAGCTAACATCTTGCAGATGCCGTCTCACATCATCTATGTCCAGCAGGTGCCAGGCGTCGAGACCTCTCACAGAAATGGTTCTTTCGCATGCAGCGGATATTGTGCTCAGCTCCTGCACGCATCCTACATCCCATTCCTTTAAAGAAACACCTGGTCTCTCTGGGCAAGCTTCTCACTGATCCTCACTTTCCATTCAGCTGACAGCGGGAGTCACGAAATCAAACAAGTCAGGCGTTACTCTGTCATTCTTCCTTGAACTCTTGCTGCTGGTAGCACTGCAGTGTCTGCACAATGCACATTAGCCAGGATGCAACCTCTGTTTACTCGAATGTCTCTTTCAGACACATTATGAACTTGGACCATTACCCTTCTGGCATAAGCATGGGCTCTAGCGGCAAAATACTAGGCTTGACCAGCAGTCCCTCTGGCAATTTTCCATCGCCTGGTGCATCCAACATTAATATTTTATTCTTAACATCCTTTCTGATACGGACCTCTCCTGTAAGGTACACTGGGCATTTGGCGCCAGGATCAGAGACTCAGGATCCTTCTTCCATACAATTCCGACTCGGTTCCTCTGGTTCTGTTTTTTCAGCATCTCTCTGTGCCTCATAGGCCTTCTTAATTAAAGCCGAACTCTTAAAGCTCTACTAGTCTTTGACCCCTGTTTTCATAACACAACTGTGCCAGCCTTCCGAACATATGAGCATTTGTTCCAATCAACAAGGACACCATCATACAGTCCAGTGGGGGACACACTAAGGCTAGGGTCTCTACTTGTTCGGCCACTCCAGCCACTGGAGGTGGGGAGACAGCCAAATTCGGATATACCCGGAATAGGGGTAGGCCTTCTCACTTAACCCCCATACATGCAGTCCTTCTAATGGTTGAGGGTGCACGCCTGACAAATGCTTCTGATACCAATCCTGAAACATAATGTCACTTGGGAGCCACTGTCTAATACAGCTCTTGTAGACACTCCATTCACCTTTACAGTGGTCTCCATGGAGGGACCCACTATTCTGGACCAGTCTGGAGAGGGTAGTGGGGCCTGGGCAACTGACCTTGCCACAAAAGGACGTGAATTAGCATTTTGGTGCCCTCACTGGGATCATGTCGCACCTCTTAACCACTGTTTCTTCTCCGAAGCTCTCCTTGTAGCCTATATGCAACTTTGTCAGTGTCTTTTGGGACTGGCATTCCCTTTCATGTGCCCATCTTTCCCACAATTATAGCAAAACATACTTTCTGGAGTTTGAGCTGGCCGAGGCGCACACTGGGAGCCAGGCGGGGTATACTAACTGGAAACCTGGGTGCCATCTCTGTCTGCGGCGTGATAAGCATTTGGAGACATCTCGTCAGTTCTCCACTTCCATGGTCAAGGAATTGAGTTTGAGCTGTTATCAGCAGGAGATACATGGGTGGGTACCCCACCCCCATAGCAGATACAGTCGGATATAGTCAGGGCCCGTACTTGCAGGCGTGGCCTTCATAAAAGGACTGTTTTTGAATTCCCGGATCTCTCTCAACAGTTCGCCCCATTGTGGCATATCTTTTCCTTGTCAGAGCACTCATTGACTGTCAACCTCTGCCCTGAACTTCACTTGATGGGTCACCCTCAGTCACTCAGGTATAGCCACAGCTGTTGGTGCAGGTACCTCCCGAGTCGCCTTTTCTCAACTCTCGAATTTCTCTCATTAACTCATCATAGGAGGGTGGGATTCCAGTCCAATTTGCCAGGCGTAACTGAAGCAACAGCAGTTCTGAGAAGGGGCAGACTTAATGATTCTGTCCAGTCTGGTTCGGTCCAGTTCAATCGCTGGCAAACTACCTTTCTGAGGCATTCTTGCAACAATTTTCCAGCCGAGATACATACACAGACAACAACTCCCCTTGGTACTGTTGGCATTTCTTACTCTCCACCAGGTCCTCATCAGAATCTGGGTCTCATACACATTCTCCAAGGCCTCAAGATAGGCCTGTGCAGTCGCTCAGGTTACTGGCCCGCTTAGCACGGATGGTAGCCAGGGCAGGACCTCGGAGCTCTCACTAACCCTCTTTAAGCACCCGCCTTCGGGCATTGCCATTCTAGCACTTGGGGGCAACATAGTCTATCCAGGTCTCCCAGTCATCCTCCCTTGGGGGTGGGAGGGTGCCAGAGAGATCCTCAACCTTCGGTAAGAGTCGTGACTAGTGGCAGGGGCAGAAATAGGAGTCTGCATTGGTTCAGCCACCATTACGGGCACTGGAGCAGGAGAGGGTGTTGGGGGAGGAACACCCCCAGGTGGCAAGAATAGTTTCTTCAAGTCTTCCACAGTTTTCCCCTCCCAGCAACCATTCAGCAAATTTCTCCTCAAAAGTTTCAGATAGTGGTGGGGCTGATTCTCCAGGTCTTTACTGTCCTAGTTATCACTCTCCAAGCAGTGAGGGCTCCCTCTGGGGTAATGGTCTGTGGCACTTTGGAGCTATCTATGGGATCCTAAACTCTACTAGGGCCAGGAAAGTGTGGGTGAGCAGATTAGCATGCCGACCCACCACCACAGGGTTTGTAAACCTTCCACCTTGGAAAGTACTCCTGCACAGTGTCCGTGTTGATACCCAGGGGATGTCCAGGATAAGCATAGCATTTTGGGGTCGATCTCTCCCAGTACACCACTCCACCAGCCGTGCACAGCCACTTCTGTCGGGTACCCATTTTTTCTTAACAGTGGTTCGTAAATATGGCCACTAGAGGACACACAATCCCAGCGGTGAGCCTCCAAGATGTAACCCCTAGATGGCGCTATCCCAGGGGCTACTATCCCTGCCTGATTTGCCACTAACAGGTTGAGGGCCTGGATCCAATGGCGGTGCCTCACCCAGAGGTCAGGGTTGCAATAGTTAAACTAACTTGGTCACAGCCCTCTGGGACACTGCAACCTCTTCTTCCCCACTAGTGGCCCACACAATATATCAGAATTACCTTCACAGTACACTAATACCCCAGGTCTGGTTCCGCACTGGGACCTCCTGTGAAATGAGATACAGTGCAACAATCACAGTACAGTACTTTAACATAGACAAATACCTCAGGCAGTATAACTTTGCTGAAACAAGCAGCTCTGATTTATTTAGGGGATATAACAAGGACAGGGAAATCAGGTTAATTAGCTTATCACTCTAATAATCTACTATGGCTCTGTGCACAGGCTCTCCCTATCAGTTACTGTCCCTGGGTACCCAAGCCCTAGTGACTAATCCAAACCGTGGCAGCTGGTAGGGCCCTTTCACACAGAGAAAAGGAGAATTAAACAGTCAGCAGTACAGTAATTCCATTTGGATTTAATGTGGCAATTCAACGGGAGGCGACCCTGAATTAGTACTCGACCTCCAAATAAGATAAGGGTCCTTCAATGTCACAGGGCTCACTTGAGGTACACAAACCTCTTCACACATCCATATAAAGAAAGCACTATACCAGGCAGGCTGCATCTGTATCCCAATCGCAATTACTGCACAATACCGGAGAACACACAGCAGATTCAGTTCCTGACAGACAGAGTGCAATTTTCAGCAATTCCTCCAGTCTTCTACAGGGTGAGCCTGGTTTCTACTCTTCAGAGATCCTTTGATTCTTTTCACAGGACGATTCAGTCCTAACAAGCTGTTACACAAGCTGCAGACCGAACTCTGGGCCTTACACACGTTTTTGACTAAAACTGCACACTGAAAAGCACAGGGCCTTCCTTCTTCACTGCCAAAGCTCAACTGAAACTCCAACCGACAAAACTGGCACTTCCTTTGAGTTCCTCCCAGTTCTTGACTGAATTGGCTGTCACTCACAATAGACTGCTGCTGTTGGTCCAAAAGGCACTGAAGTCTAAACTACATCTCCCAGAGTCACTGCCCATACAATCCTCTTGTGGCTGGCTCAGATTATGAGTCCAAATTCTGATTCGTCCAAGGCACATTTTAGAGCTAGCTTACCCCACACTGATTGGTCCAGTTCAGCAGTTCAAAACTAGAATGGGGAACTAGCAGACACAGTTCTGACTGCAAAGAAAGCAGGTTAGACAAACTGTAATTTCATTATTACTCTAAATAATTTCTGGCAAACAGTTACATCTTTCAGATAGGTTCCCTTTGCACCCTAGTGACTGCAAAAATGAAGTGAATTGGCAGCAGCTTGAGTGGTACTCAATCAAAGAACACACAGTCCCCCATACAAACTAATTATGTCTGCAAGCAGACAGCTCTTAAGAGACAGTACCAGAGGCTCTAAAAACACTCACTGATAAATGGCTTAAATGCCAAACACCATTCAGGCTTGGAGCATTCAAGCAAGCTCCTGGAAGTCTTTTGGGAACCCCCATTTGAAGGCGGGTTACACCAATACATTGCCGCAATACTCTCGTGGCTCATTATGTCGGGAGGTATTACAGCAATAGGGGGATTACATTGTTGCAATGTTACAACTACCCCGTCGCTGCATGTGTGGTCAGAGAAGGAAAAGCAATAGTGAGGAAGGGATAAGGCAGCAGGAGGTGTAGTGCCTGGCCAAGCTGCTCCTGTGGTGGAGTGGCAAGGCACTCACTCTTGCAGCACAGGAGACCTGGGAACTAGGGTTTGGTTCCTGGTCTCCCAAAACTGACTGTTTCTTTTTCCTTTTTTTTTTTCAAAGACATTTCCCCCTTGCGACTTTCTCCCGACCCCAAGGTCCACACCTCCTCGGAGTTGATTATAAAAATTCCGAGGGGGTAGCCCCCCACAAAAGAAAGAAATCCTGTTGGTGTTTTTTTTTTTTTTTAATGTTTTGTGTTGTTGTGATATTCTTGTAGTTGGTGTTTTTACTGACTTTGTAATTGACGCCTGATGTTTGGTTGCGGTGTACTGTGCCGCAATGGTTTTGTTGGTGATGTTATCACCTAGAACCGGTGTTAGATCAGAGTCCAGGTTTGCTGGTGTGGGCTCTGCACGATTACTTGTTCCATTCTTCAAATCTCTGAACAGTCTGATGAGATCCCTGGTAGGGTAGTACACCCTTCCTTTTGATTCAGACTCTGAGTCGTCTCGAGCTATTTGAACATCAGTTGTGGGCAGAACCATTTCTAATCGCCTTGTCTTCTGCTATGTATAGTGTCTACGTGTAGCAGATCAAGTAGCTGTAGTTAACTTTAGGCCAGAGAACAAGTTTGCTATCAGACCAAGGCCAATGACGCAGCTGACTAAGGCAGCTAGAACTTTTCTGCTAGGAAATTTCTGACTAGGGGTAAGCAGACAGGCACTTTATTAGAAGTACAGGACCTGCAAGGTAAATTGGGACCTTAAATTAGGGTAAAAAAAACACACAAGAGTTAGTGTGCTAGTCTGAATTGGGGGAAGGGAGCTGTCATCATCATTGCAGTTAGCTGGGTGAAGAGGAGAGCAGGACACAACATAACCAAGACAGACCGTCTTAGGGTAGCTGGTTCATTCCACTGGGGTGTCAAACAGATGAGGCATACTGATGAGTCCTGGTAGGACGAAACACGTGTCTATGTCATCTGTTAGCACCCTTTGCAAACTGTGTGAGAGGCCTTTCGGCACCATGCAATTCTGCTTAAAGTTGAACCAGCATAACATTCTGTGGTGATTTGCATATGCAGCCCATGATGCTTTGCATTGTGTGGGCATGTGTGATTTTGTATTTTCTTGAAACTTGGCTTCCCAGCCAAATGCCCTTTGGGGTAACCCTTGCCTCAGTGTTTGCGCACAGAGGTTCTTTGTCTTTAGCCATCTGTGTCCAGCAGCACCTAACTTTGCAATTGTTTTTACATATGTTAAAGGGTTGTTATCTGTTTTGACAGTAATGTTTACCCTGTACAAGTATTCATGAAACTGGTCCACAATGGCCAATTTGAGTGCAGGGAACTCCAACTTGTGGAATGGGTACTTAATCAAGGAAGGAGGGGGTTAACAAAGGGGAGAACAAAGCAGTCAGAAGAGAAGAAGGAGGAAGGAGGAACATAAGGAACAAACTCTAGCAAGAGCCAATATGGCTGCAAAATAATGGTATTCTGGGCACTGAAAAATGTGTAAACTAGCAATTTTTTGCACTAATCACTGAGCCACCTAAATGCACTTTCTAATTGTTGTGATATGAACACACACTGACTAATACATATACACATATATGCTTATATATTCCAGTTTAACATAGCAATGCACTGTCTACACACATTATTACAGATTTTTAAAAAAGACATCGAGGAACCATTTTCTTCTTTTCAGGCTCCAAGGAACATCAGAGGGTGGGGGGTTGCCACTAGATACCTCATTTAAATCAATACCTCATTTAAATCAACAATTACATGCATAAGGCTGAAACTGATCTAGATAGCAGGGGAGTGTAGACTAGCACTTTTTGCACTAACCACTGAGCCACCTAAATGCACTTTCTAATTACGATACACACACACTACATATACACATATATGCATATACAGTATATTCTAGTATAACATACAGTACAAGTCACATTAAACTGTCCCTCCCTGCCGGCCCGGTGGCACTGAGGGCTGAGGCGCTGGTCGCCACACCTCGCTGGCTTGCGACCTGGGTTCGAACGGACTGCGGCCGGGGTCGGCGGGGGGAGGAGGATTGAGCGCCCCAACGGATGCTCTCCTCCTCAGGGTGGGGAACCTAAGAACGCTGCGCTTCATCACTCCCTCTGAGTCGGTGGGAAGCAATCACAACAGAGGGGATGAAGGCGCTCCATTTAAAAACGGAGTCGGGAGGGGGACGTCACGACGCATGAGTGCTCTGGAGTGCAGCCACACGCTATCACTCGGGACGACGCCCTAGCGCTCACGCCCCAGAGGGAAACCAGGGAGAAAAGGAAAACATCTCGGCATGCCCTAGATGATAGCCTCTCAGTACCATCCAGGACCACCAGAAGAGGGACAGACCCCACTGTGCAGGGGGAGAAGCAGGCACTCTAGGGGCAGATCGCCTCGAAAGTGGAATCGGAGGTTGAGAGGAAGGAAGGAGAGGGCTCCGAGAGCAGGAAGGAGTATAAAGAAATAAAGTAAAAAAAAATAAATAAATAAATAAACTGTCCCTCCAACTGACTGGTTTAGCATTTTTCGGTGAGTTGCTTAATGTGTACACACTGCTCACTGCAATGAATTAAAAGTTTCCTAATAGTTTGTTTCTAGCTGCTATTCAGTTTACTGTACTTTACAGCTCTCTGGAAACTTTTAGCAATGCAGTGCATGAGCAGTGCACATGTTAAAGGGACATTGTCAGCTTTCAGCAGCTATACTGAACTTGTGTGACCAGTGTGCCTGTAATAACATCTATGGCAAAATAAACTATTCATGTGCCCCAGTATGAGTAACAGTAAGATCGGTTACCTAAATTCTAAAAATATATACTTTAGCTCAGACCAAGCACATTACTTTATTGTTTGGCTGATCTTACCCCGACAAATGCCTCTTCTCAATGTGAACACACATTGCACGTGTGTGAATTTCCTAAACAAGTGTAAGTGATAGCTGGGGCTAAAAGTACATGCTATTCTGTGCATGGAGATCTTTGTAAGAATAATGAAGTGTGTTGCAAGTCTTACTTTTATCACTTTGAAAAACAGGACCTTGATCCTAAGCATACATGTCCCATCCATGGCAATGTCACGCACATGCTCAGGATCATGGTCTTGTTTTTCAGAGTGTTAAAAGTAAGACTTGCAATGCTCTTTTTTATTCTTTCAAAGATTTTTGTCTATCCCAAAACCGTATCTAACAGCATCTGGCTAGTGAGGTTGGTGCCAGTTTTGACTCCTGTCCATGAACACCCACATATGGTCACACTGATGACAGTACAGGAACAGAGAGTCAGGACCACCCTCACAGTAACACACAAACACACACACACACACACACAAACTCATCAGAACAGGTAACATATACAATGAGAAAAAATGCACAAATATACTTGTACTGAAACACAAGATGAAACTATATCCAAACACAGCCCCTAATAAACTAATATGAAGCACCATCAAATTATGATAACAATGGGTGCACATGGGCACTTCTGCAGAGCCCCCCCCCCACTTACATGCAATGAACAGTATGACTTGATATAGTTCAGAACTGATGAGTGCAAAGACACATTAAAAATTATAGATATGCAATTTGTGATGCAGCATAGGTCAATGAGTTGCTATACAATATAATGGGGGGCTATCACAGATAATATGAAGGACTGGAATACCTTTGTGTTGCTAAATAAAACAGACAATGACTCCTAGATTACAGATAAAGCAATGATTAGGTATTAATAATTAAAAATACTAACCAATCCAAGGTAAGCCTCTGATTTGTGTCATCTGAATCAGAACTGTCTCTATGTCAGAATCAGATGTAGCCTGTGCCCCCTCACACTGATTAACACTTGATACTGTGGGCTCCAATTGGTAAGGTTGGATACCAATATTAAAGTTTAAATGTATGTTCTCAACATCTTTATATTCCTCTACCTTAAGCATGATGAATAGTGAGCACAGGCACAGTAAAATTTATTGAAGTCCAAAGGTAAAAAAACACACTCCCTGTAAAACAGCTAGTTTAGCTGATCTAAGTTTTCAGGAAGAAGGCACATAACCAGTACAGACAAGCAAACTCCCTTTTCAGTACTTTAGCAACAGCATTTCAACAGTACGGTAAGTTTTAAGATGAAAAAGTGCATATGAACAGTCCATTTCAAATCTCCATTGTAAAAAAACAGAACTGTAACCTGAATTGTGTTTAGGGATCCTCTAACTTATCTTCAGTGAGAGTTGTAATGTAAGATTTACTACATAAACATTCCATTCTGTGACATTTGACATTATCTCCCATTATAGCTGGGAATGGCGGACTGAGTTGACATGTTTATGAGTTATGAATCTTTCTTGAAAGACAGTTCTAACCAGATTGAAGCTTGGCACACAAAATAGTGCTTTGAAACACTGCTTAGCTGCTGAATGAAAGTGGAGTAATACCACAAAACCTCTAATTTTCTCTAGTCCCTTAGAAATCGGAACAGTTCCCTTTTTCTACTGTAATGGCAAAATGACTGCAGGGTAATGCCCATTGCAGCCATAAAAAGGGAGAAGTGATAAGAAAAGAGCTAACAAAATGTGGAAGGCCATGTGTGCTAATGCTAGAAGTCTGGGAAATAAGATCCCAGAACTACAGGCCATCACAACAGAGGTTGACCTGGATATTGTGGCCATTATTGAGTCATGGTGCACTATACACCATGACTGGGGACATTGTCATACCAGGCTACACAATGTTCAGAAGGGACAAGATAGGAAGAAAAGGAGGGACAGTGGTGCTTTATTTGAAGGAAAGCCTAAAAGCAATAGAAATACAAGGAATTCCGGGGAACCCACTCATGATGGGGCAGTACTGGACCTGGTGCTTACTAACAGGGACAGTGTTGCACACGTCAAGGTGGGAAGCTATCTGGGACCAGTGATCATACTACAGTGTGGTTCAACATAAGAACAGCTATGGAATCCAAGTACACAATGGTGAAAGTCCTGGACTTTAGAAGGGCTGATTCTCCGAAGATGGGTGAATGCCTCAGGAATTACCTGGCAGGGGGAGATGACTGGGTGGGTGGTGGAGGAAAAGAGTGACAAACTATAAGAGGGTATAGTGAAGGCCAACAAATGTCTGTGTTAAGCAGATAAGCAAAAGTAAGAGAAAAAGAGACCACTATGGTTCTCAAAGGAGGTAGCAGAAAAAGTGAAGGCTAAGACAGTAACATTCAGAAGGTATAAGGAGACCCAGAGAAAGGAAGATAGGGAAGTACACCAGGGAAAACAGAGGGAGGCAAGCAAAGCAGTAAGGAGCACAAAAGCGCAAACTGAGGAAAGAATCGCTCAGAGAGTATCAAAAGGGGACAAGACTTTTTTTTAGGTAAATTAGCATAAAAAGGAAAACAAAGGGAGGGATTGTACAGTTAAAGGGGGGGTGACTGTATGGAATGGGATTAAGAAAAAGCAAACATCTTAAACAAATACTTCTGCTCAGTGTTTACTGTAGAGGAGGAAGGGGAAAGGCAATACAAGGGCACCAGGAACTTTGATGGGAAGGAAATGGACACTAGTCCGATTTCTGAGAAGAGAGTCCAGAAGGCACTAGCTAACCTGAAGGTGGACAACACTATGGGGCCAAACGGGGTACACCCAAGGGTGCTGAGGAAGCTCAGGAAGGTACTAGCTATATCTCTGACAAATCTATTTAACAGATCACTGGAGACCAGTGTGGTCCCAGAGGACTGGAGACCGGCAGATGTAGTCTCACTTCACAAAAGTGGTAACAAGGAACCTGACATCAGTGATGGGTAAGTTAATGGAAATACCACTAAAGGAAAAGACTGTGGAATATCTTGTATCCAATGGATTACAGGACCCAAGGCACCACGGTTTCACAGAGGGAAGGTCATGCCAGTCGAATATAATCAATTTATTTGACTGGGTGACCAAGGAGTTGGATCAGGGAGGAGCAGTGGATGTTGCATACCTAGACTTCAGCAAGGCTTTCAACACCATTCCATGTAGGAGACTGGTAAGCAAGTTGGGTAATTTGGGGGTGGGTAATAAGGTGATAACATGGGTAAGAATCTGGTCAGTGGATAGGACACAGAGGGCAATGGTAAATGGAGTTTGCTCCAAGGACAGGAGGGAAAGGAGGGTGACCAGTGGGATACCTCAGGGATCAGTGCAGGGACTGGTCCTCTTCAATGTCTTTATAAGTGATATAGCAGAGGAACTGAAAAGGAAGGTCTGCCTCTTTGTAGATGACTCCAAGATCTGCAATACAGTGGAAACACCAGGAGGTGGAAAGGATGAGCAGGGATCTAAAAAGACTGGAAGAGTGGTCAAAGGTATGGTAGCTGGATTTGAATGCAAAAAAAGTGCAAAATAATGCATTTGGGCCATATAAACCCAGGAACTGAGTACAAAATGGGCAGAGTGATACTAACAAAGATCAAGCAGGAAAGAGACCAAGTGGTAATCATACTGATGACCTGAAGATGGCCAGGTAGAGTGACAAGGCAGTTGGAAGGGCTAGTTGGAGGCTGGGATGCATAGAAAGAGGTACTGTCAGCAGGAAGAGGGAGGTGGTGCTGCCCCTATATAGATAGCTGGTAAGACCCCACCTTGAGTACTGTGTCCAGTTCATGAGACCACATATTAGGAAGGACATAGACAGAGTGGAGGTGGTCCAGAGAAGGGCCACCAAAATGGTGCTGGGTCTGCATCAAAAGCCCTACAAGGAGTGACACCAAGAAGAACACCAGAAGGAAGGAGCTGCTGTTGTGACTTGACTTCTCTACTGGGAATAAAGAAGTAGAACTCTACTACTGAGACCTTCAATTTAGGGTAAAAAAAAAAACAACAAACAAAAAAAAATTAGTATGTTTGTCTGAGTTGGCTGAAGTGAATTATCTGTGCAGTTATCTAGGTGTTTGTCTCAGGTGGTTGAAGGGGATTGTTATCTGTGCAATTTAACTAAGTGTAGAAAGTTCTGTCAAGTAGAGGGAGTGGCTTAGCTAGAAGGAGGCTAGGTTAAAGCCAGATTTAAACACTGCCGTAGATAGCTTCTGCCAGAGAACACCAGGAGGAAGGAGCTGCTGTTGTGACTGGACTTCTCTACTGGGACTATATTGCCCTCCTGCCCACCCCTCCACCCCCCAAGCCAGTTCTATTTTTATTGGCACAGGATTTGACTGACAACAGGAACTTCCTGTTTGGGAGCAGGAAGTGAGTGATCACAGAGCCACCAAAGACTCATCATTCTACAAGGAAAAGAGTAGCTCTCCGTCCCCTCCTAGCTGCTGGAGGTCTGCCTCTGAGCAAGTAAGGAGACTACTGAAAAATACAGGATCTTCTTGTCTCAGAACAAGAAGATCAGGAGCTTAAAGGGCACAGGGGCAGTAAGTAAGCAGGGAGAAAAAATAAATAAACAAACAGAGGAAAGAGTAAGTATTCCAAACAACAGTGTAGGGGCCAGAAATAAGACATGATGGGAGTGGTGCAGTGCAGTGGCTGTGGAGCAGCAGTCTTCTGGGAGACGTTCTGGAGGATGCGGTGTTGTCCCATCTGCAGGCACCTCTCTGGGCTGAGGTTGCTCCTCTCCAGGCTGAGTTGGCCAGGATTTCTGGGACCTCCTCTCCCATCCAGGGACCATCAGGGCCACTGCCGTTGCCTCAGTGGTTGCCAAAAAAGCGGAGCGGTTGGACCACAGTGGGCTCAGGGAGGGTGAGGGTGGTGGAACAGAGGCGCATCCCTCCAGTTGTACCTCTCCACAATTCATATGCCATTCTGGCAAAGTGTGGTTCCTCTATGGAGGCACCTGTAGTGGAGACCAAGGAGGATGCTGGGAACCTCCACAACGGAGACCCACAGGAGGGTGGCATGGGACCCCACAGGGGAAGCAAACAACTTCTGGTGGGGGACTCCATTGTTAGAAAGGTAGAACTGGGTGAGGAAGAGGAGAGGGAGGTAAGGTGCCTGCCTGGTGCCATGGCTTGGAGGGACAGGGAGCGAATCCTCAGGATTGCTGGAGCAGCTACACAGGGGATGGAGCTGGATGTCATTGTCCACCTAGGGACAAATGACCTGGCTAAGAAAGGGATCAGAGCAGTGCAGGAAGAGTTTGTGGAGTTGGGAAGGGGCCTTAGACAAGTAGCATGCATGGTAACCTTCTCAGAGGTGCTGCCTGTCTATGGCGTAGGTGAGGCTAGGGTGCTCCACACCATGGGATTCAATCAGTGGTTGAAAAACTGGTGCAGAGCTCAGGGATTTGGCTTCACTGGGAACTGGGGGTCCACCTGGAGTGATGCAGGCCTAAACTGGCATGATGGTCTGCATCTGTCCATGAGGGAAACCAGGATCCTAGTTCCTGTCCCAGAACAGGAAGGGTGAGAGTTGTAAGGGCACATAGGCAGTAGGAAAGTAAGTGTAAAAATACATTGAGGGAGGAGACAATAAGCACACAAAGCAACAGGAGAGGGGACACAAAATAAGTTAAAATGGGAGTGGTGCAGTGCAATGGCTGTGGAGCAGCAGTGTTCCGGGAGACATTCTGGAGGCTGCGATGCTGCCCTGTTTGCAGGCACCTCTCTGGTCTGAGTGAGGAGGTTGCCCATCTCCAGGCTGACCTGGCTAGGATTCGTGAAACCTCTTCCCCCACCCAGGGACCACCAGGGCCACCACCGTTACCTCAGAGGTTGCCAAGAAAGAGGAGCGGTTGGACCAAGGTGGGCTCAGGAAGGGAGAGGGTGGTGGAACAGAGGTGCATCCCTCCAGCTGTAACTCTCCACATTTCATATGCTGTTCTGGCAAAGAGTGGTTCCTCTATGGAGGCAGCTGCAGTGGAGACCAGGGAGGATGCTGGGAACTTCCACAAAGAAGACTCACAGGAGGGTGGCACGAGACCCCACAGGGGAAGGAAACAAATCCTGGTGGGGGACTCAATCATTAGGGGGGTAGACGTGGGGGAGGAAGGGGATAGGGAGGTAAGGTGCCTGCCTGGCACCATGGCTTGGAGGGACAGGAAGTGAATCCTCAGGATTGCCGGAGCAGCTACACAGGGGAGGGAGCTGGATGTCATTGTCCACCTAGGGACAAATGACCTGGCTATAAATGGGATCAGAGCAGTGCAAGAGGAGTTTGTGGAGTTGGGAAGGGGCCTTAGACAAGTAGAATGTAAGGTAACCTTCTTGGAAGTGCTGCCTGTCTATGGCAAGGATGATGCTAGGGTATTCCGCACCATGGGATTCAATGAATGGTTCAAAAAATGGTGTAGAGCTCAGGGTTTTGGCTTCATTGGGGACTGGGGAACCACCTGGAGGGATGCAGCCTTATACTGGCGCAATGGTCTGCATCTGTCCAGGGGGGGATCCAGGATCCTGGGTAACAGGTTTAAATGCTTCATTGGCAAGCATTTAAACTAGCCAAGGGGGGAGGTACTGAAAAGGAGCAGGGAAATCCCAGCCTCCCCCCACAAAGCGCAGTAGTTAGAGAGGTAAACACCAAGCCAGAGAAGTCAGTAGGGAGCAGGGCAGGGATAAATGCAGAAAAAGGTGTTAAGGACAGGGATGGGGCTAAAAGGGGTAAGGCCATAAAACATAAATGGAAGGTGATGAGTACCAATGCCTGTAGTCTGTGCAACAAGCTCCCTGAACTAGTGGCCTTAATGGAAGAGGGATGCCTGGATATTGTGGCAGTCACTGAAACATGGTACACAGAGAACCATGAGTGGGAAGTCAACATACCTGGATACACAGTCTACAGGAGGGACAGGGTGGGTAAAAGAGGAGGAGGAGGAGTAGCTCTCTATATAAGGGAAGGGATTAAAGCAACAGAACTAAAGAGTAAACAGGAAGTTGATGAGTCACTATGGGTCACCCTGGAGACAGGAAATGGCACCACAACCGCACGGGGGTTGTGTACAGACCCCCATCTCAGGGGGAGGAAATGGACAAGGAAATGACAGAAGGCATCCTTAAAATGGCAGAAAAAGGGGAGATATTGTTGATGGGGGACCTGAATATGCCAGCTATTAACTGGAGTACCTTTGCTGCAGGCACATCCAAGAGCAGGGTCATTCTTGATGCCCTACAAGGGGCATACCTCAGACAGCTAGTGTTGGAACCAACTCGGGAGGGAGCAATCTTAGACCTGGTACTCTCAAATGGGGAAGGAGAAAGGCCTCAGAATTAGAAGTGGGTAGTCATCTGGGAACAAGTGACCACCAAACAGTGTGGTTCACAATAAACACAGCCATAGAGTCAAGCCATACAAAAACAAGAGTATTGGACTTTAGGAAGGCTGACTTTGGGGAAAATGAGAGAGTGCCTTAGAAAAGCACTAGCAAACGGGCAAGAAGGAGGGGTGGAGGAACAATGGGGAATAATCAAAACAGCCATCGCAGAGGCAACAAGCCTTTGTGTGAAGCAAATCAATAAAACAAAACAAAGGAAAAAACCACTATGGTTCTCAAAAGAAGTGGCAGGGATGGTTAAGGAGAAAAGGATAGCATTCAGGAAATATAAGGAAACACAGAAGGAGCAGGACAGAGAACTTTATCAGTTAAAGCAGAAGGAAGCAGGGAAGGCAGTCAGAATAGCAAAGTCACAAACTGAGGAAAAGATAGCCAACTCTGTTAAGAAGGGGGATAAAACTTTTATAGGTACATTAGGGAGCGAAGAAAGACCAAGGGAGGGATACAGAGACTTAATAAAGGGGAGGGAATGTGGGCAGACGGTGACAGTGAAAAAGCAGGGATACTGAACGAATATTTCTGCTCAGTATTCACAACAGATGAGGAGGGGGAGGTGCCTAAACCAAACAAGGGAGAAACTCTGAATAGGGGGGTCGATACCAGTCCATTCACAGAAGAAAGGGTTTTGAAAGAAGTCTTGAAACTGAGGGTGGACAAAGCAATGGGGCCTGATGGGATTCATCCAAGAATACTAAAAGAACTAAGGGTAGAACTAGTAACACCACTGACTACTCTCTTTAATAAATCATGGGAGGATGGAGTGGTACCTGAGGACTGGAGGAGGGCAAATGTGATTCCACTTCACAAAAGTAGGAGCAGGGCAGAGGCAGGAAACTACAGACCAGTTAGTTTGACTTCAGTGGTAGGGAAAATGATGGAATCACTTCTGAAGGAAAGAATTGTTGAGTACCTAGAGGCCAGTGGGGTACAGGACCCAAGGCAGCATGGTTTCACAGCAGGAAGGTCATGTCAGACTAACCTAATAGATTTCTTTGACTGGGTGACCAAAGTAGTAGACCAGGGAGGGGCTGTGGATATGGCCTACCTAGATTTTAGCAAGGCATTCGACACAGTCTCACACAAAAGATTAATATACAAGTTAGCCAGCCTTGGAGTGGGTCCCAAGGTGGTAGACTGGAAAAAAAACTGGCTGGATAACAGGACGCAAAAGGTAATAGTAAACAGAGTCCACAGTGAAGAAAGGAGGGTAACTAGCAGGGTACCGCAGGGTTCGGTACTAAGACCGGTCCTCTTTAATATCTTTATAAGTGACATTGGAGAGCACCTGGAAGGAAAGGTATGCCTCTTTGCAGATGACACAAAGATCTGCAACAGGGTTGATACACAAGGTGGGGTGGAAATAATGAAAAGGGACTTGGCAAGGTTGGAGGAATGGTCAAATACGTGGCAGCTCAGATTCGATGCAAATAAGTGCAAGGTAATGCATCTGGGAAACAAAAACCCAGGGGAAGAGTACACAATGGGGGGTGAGTTAATAACAGCAACAAAAATCGAAAGAGACATAGGAGTAATTATATCAGATGACCTAAAGGTGGGTAAGCAATGTGAGAAGGCAGTAAGGAGGGCTGGGGGGATATTGGGATGCATAGGGAGGGGCATCAACAGTAGAAAACAGAAAGTTGTTATCCGTCTCCACAGACAGTTAGTGAGACCCCATCTGGAGTACAATTCTGGAGACCCCATCTCTGCAAAGACATAGACAGAGTGGAGGCTGTTCAGAGGAGGGCAACCAAAATGGTGCAAAGTCTGCACCAGAAGACATACGAAGGGAGACTAAAGCAGCTTAATATGTATACCCTTGAGGAAAGGAGGGAGAGGGGGGACATGGTAGAAACTTTCAAGTATCTCAAGGGAATTAACAAGGTAAAAGAGGGTAGTATCTTTCAGAAGAAGAGATGTGCAAGAACAAGGGGGCACAATTTGAAAATAGAGAGGGGACGACTCAGAGGTAATGTTAGAAAGTATTTTTTCACAGAGAGAGTTGTGGATGCATGGAACAGCCTTCCTAAGGAGGTTGTGGAGTCAGGAACAGTGGGAGAATTCAAGAATGCATGGGACAGGCATAAGGCAATTCTAGTGGGGGGCAGGAGGAAGTAAGCTGTTGATTAACTAGAATCTGCAGCTTATCCATCAGGTAGGGAAATGGGCAGACTGGGTGGGCCAAGTGGTCCTTATCTGCCGTCAAATTCTGTTTCTATCCTAGGTGATAGATTTAAATGCTTCATTGACAAGCATTTAAACTAGCCAAGGGGGGAGGCACTGGAAAGGAGCAGGGAAGTCCTAGCCCCACAAAAAAAAATCAGGGTAGAAAGTGAAGTAAACACCAAGATAGAGATGTCAATAGGGAAAAGGGCAGGGGTAAATGGAGAAAGTGACAAAGGCAATAAGGACAGGGATGGGGCAAAAAGGGGTAAGGCCATCAGGAAATGGAGGGTAATGAGTATGAATGCCCGTAGTCTGGGTAACAAGCTCCCGGAACTGGTGGCCTTGATGGAAGAGGGATGCCTGGATATTGTAGCAGTCACAGAAACATGGTACACAGAGAACTATGACTGGGATGTTAACATAGCAGGGTACACAACCTACAGGAGAGACAGGGAGGGGAGAAGAGGGGGAGGAGTAGCTCTCTATGTAAGGGAAGGATAAAAGCAACTGAACAAAAGAGTAAACAAGGACAGGAGGCACTGTGGGTCACCTTAGAGACTGGAAATGGCACCACAATCCGCACAGGGGTTGTATACAGATCCCCATCTCAGGGGAAGGGAATGGACAAGGATATGATAGAAGGCATCGTTAGGATGGCAGAGAAAGGGGAGATACTGTTGATGGGGGACCTGAATATGCCAGATGTTAACTGGAGCACCTTTGCTGCAGCCACATCCAAGAGCAGAACCATTCTCGATGCCCTACAGGTGGCATGCCTCAGACAGCTAGTTTTGGAACCCACTCATGAGGGAGCAATCTTAGACCTCATACTCTCAAATGAGGACAGTGAGAGGATCTCAGATCTAGAAGTGGGTAGCCATCTGGGAACAAGTGACCACCAAACAGTGTGGTTCACGATAAACTCAGCTACAGAGTCAAACCATACAAAAGTGAGGGTACTGGACTTCAGGAGGGCTGACTTTGGCAAGATGGGAGAGTGTCTTAGAAAAGGATTAGTAAACAGGCTAGAAGGAGGGGTGGAGCAACAATGGGGAAACATCAAAACTGCCATCACAGAGGCAACAAGCCTTTGTTTGAAGCATATAAACAAATCAAAACGAAAGAAAAAGCCACTATGGTTCTCAAAAGAGGTGGCTGGGAAGGTCAGGAAGAAAAAGGCAGCATTCAGGAAGCATGAGGAAACACAGAAGGAGCAGGACAGAGAGCTGTACCAGTTAAGGCAGAAGGAAGCAGGGAGGGAAGTCAGAATAGCAAAGGCCCAAACTGAGGAAAAGATAGCTAACTCAGTTAAGAAGGAGGATAAAACCTTTTCTAGGTACATCAGGGAGCATAGAAAGACAAAGGGAGGGATAGTGAGGCTGAATAGAGTGGACGGTGGGTGGGCAGAGAGGGACAGTGAAAAAGTAGGGATACTGAATGAATACTTCTGCTCAGTATTCACAAAAGAGGAGGAGGGGGAGGTGCATAGTCCAGTTAACAGAAGCACTCTGGATAGAGGGGTCGATCCCAGGCCTTTCACAGAAAAAAGGGTTCTGAAAGAACTCCTAAAACAGAAGGTGGACAAAGCAGTGGGGCCTGATGGAATTCACCCCAGAATTCTAAAAGAATTAAGAGGAGAACTAGTGAAACCACTGATTACACTTTTTAACAAATTGTGGGAGGATGGTGTGGTACCTGAGGACTGGAGGAAGGCGGATGTGATTCCACTTCACAAAAGTGGGACCAAGACAGAGGCAGGAAACTACAGACCTATCAGTTTGACCTCTGTGGTAGGGAAAGTTATGAAATCACCTCTGAAGGTGTAACCTCTCGGTGACGCTATCCCAAGGGCTACTACCCCTGCCTGCCCAACCACCAACAGGTTGAGGGGCCCAGATCCAATGGCGGGCGCCTCCACCCAGAGGTCAGGGCCCGCAGCAGTCAAACTAACCTGGTCACAGCCCTCTGGGACACTGTAACCCCCCTTTCTTCCCACTAGTGGCCCACACAATGCATTAGGAATATCCTCACAATGTACACTTACCCCCAGGACTGGCTCTGTCGACTGGACTCTGGGGACCCCCTGTAAAACAAGATGATACAGTGCAAAAACCACAGTACAATACCTTAACATAAACGAATACCTCAGTCAGTGTAACTTTGCTGAAAACCAACAGATCCGATTTATTTAAGGAGCTGTAACAAGGAAGGGGGAAATCAGGTTAATTAGGTTAAACACATTAATAATCACAGTACTGTGCGCATATTCAGAGTCTCAAATTGTCACTTTCACTGGGCACCCAGGATGGGGGGGGGCAACCAGGATCAGTGCAGCTGGTTGGGGCCCTGTGATGGAAAAAAACACTTGCACAATACCCAGTTGTAATCCGGAGCCGGAGGGCTCAGTTCGTGAAAAATGAAAAACAACAATTAGATGACACACTTGCAACTAATAAACAGATGGCAGGAGCTACCCTGCTTTGTACTCACAAACTCAATGCTGGGAACTGGATGGAAGGCAGATTGTCCTGGATTGCCAGGAGGAGCAGACCACGTGGACAAGGTCCCCGTGACTAGACCCCACTGCAGTTTAGAGCAAATGGATGTAGTCTGGACTAAGCTGGGGTTTACTTCCAGCTTCATGCACTCAATTCACTGTACAGGGGACTCGAAATGCGATTCCCCACAAGCACTACACACATTTACATGTAAAAGGAAAGTACCATACCAGGCAGGCTGCCTTTCGATCCCGATCGCAATCACTGCACAATACCCGGGAGAACATACAGCAGATTCAGTTCCCGACAGACCGAGCACGACCCAGCAACCTCTCCAGTCTTCCACAGGGTGAGCCTGACCTCTGCTCCCCAGATCTCCCTGACTCTCTTCACAGGCTAGATTCAGTCTGAACAGGTGCCCGCACAGGCTGCAGACCGAAACCCAGGGCCCCACACGCGCCCACCGCGCCAAAACTATACACCGCAGAAGCACATAGCTCCTTTTCTCTTCGCTGTCTCACCTCATCTGATCTTTCCAGTAGACAGAGCTGGGCATTTCCTTTGAGTTCCTCCCAGTTCAGTTGGCTGGTTTGGCTGTCACTCACAATCAGACTCCCCCTGTTGGTGCAAAAAGGTGCCGAAGTCCAAACTACAATTCCCAGAGGCATTGGCCATACAGTACATAGGTGGCTGGCTCCACAATGAGAGTCCAAGTTCCGATTTGCCAGCAGCAGGCTCCATTTCAAAGGTCCCCCCACACTTATTGGTCCAGTTCAGCAGTTCAAAACCAGAATGGAGGGCTAGGCAAACACAGTTCTGACTGCAAAGAAAAGCAGGTTAGACAAACCGTATTTTCATTATTACTCTAAATGATTTCTGGCAAACAGTTACATCTTTGAAAAGTGCTCACTCTGCCCACTTAGCGTCGGCAGAAACGGAGCGATTGGCAGCAGCTCGAGTGGGACTCAAGACGGGAAACACACAGTCCCCCCATAGAAACTAATTATGTCTGCAAGCAGACAGCTCTTAAAGAGACAGTACCAGAGGCTCTAAAAGCACTCACAGATAAATGGCTTAAACGCCAAACACCATTCAGGCTTGGAGCATTCAAGCAAGCTCCTGGAAGACTTTTTGGGAACCCCCATTTGCAGGGGGGTTACAAAGGAAAGAATTGTTGAGTACCTAGAGGCCCGTGGGGCACAGGACCCAAGGCAGCATGGGTTCACAGCGGGAAGGTCATGTCAGACAAATCTAATTTATTTCTTTGACTGGGTGACCAAAGTAGTAGACCAGGGAGGGGCTATGGACATGGCCTACCTAGACTTTAGCAAGGCATTTGACACAGTCCCACACAAAAGATTAATAGTCAAATTAACCAGCCTGGGAGTGGGTCCCAGGGTGGTAGCCTGGGTAAAACATTGGCTGGACAACAGGACACAGAAGGTAATTGTAAATTGAGTCCACTCTGAAGAAAGAGGGGTTACTAGTGGGGTACCACAGGGTTCAGTACTGGGTCCAGTCCTTTTTAATGTCTTTGTAAGAGACATTGCAGAGGGACTGGAAGGAAAAGTATGCCTCTTTGCAGATGTCACAAAGATCTGCAACACGGTTGATACACAAGGAGGCGTGGAAAGGATGAGAAGGGACTTGGCAAGGTTGGAGGAATGGTCAGAAGTATGGCAGCTTCGATTCAGTGCAAAGAAGTGCAAAATAATGCACCTGGGAAACAAAAACCCAGGGGAAGATTACACAATGGGGGGGGAGGTAATAACAACAAAAATGGAAAGGGACCTGGGGGTAAGCATATCAGATGACCTTGAGGTTAGCAAGCAATGTGAGAGGGCAGTAGGAAGGGCTGGGGGGATACTGGGATGTATAGGGAAAGGCATCACCAGCAGAAAACAGGAAGTTGTTATCCCTCTGTACAGACAGTTGGTGACACCCCATCTGGAGTACTGTGTCCAGTTCTGGAGACCCCATCTCCACAAGGACATAGACAGGATAGAGGCAGTCCAGAGGAGGGCAACTGAAATGGTGCAGGGTCTGCAAGAGAAGCCATACAAGGAGAGAATAAAGGAGCTTAATATGTTTACCCTTGAGGAAAGGAGGGAGAGGGGGGACATGATAGAAACTTTTAAGTACCTCAGTGGGATCAACAAAGTCCAAGAGGGTAGCATCTTTCAGAAAAAGAGATGTGCAAGAACAAGGGGACACAATTTTAAGATGGGGGGTGCTGTTCAGGGGCAATATGGGGAAGTATTTTTTCACACACAGGGTGGTTGACGTATGGAACAACCTTCCTGAGGAGGTTGTGGGGTCTAAAACTGTGAGAGAATTCAAGAATGCATGGGACAGACATAAGGCAATTCTTGTGGGGTGTAGGAAGAAATAGGCTGTTGGTTAACTAGGATCTGCTGCTTATCCGGTAGGTAGGGAAATGGGCAGACTAAGTGGGCCAAGTGGTCCTTATCTGCCATCAAAGTCTATGTTTCTATGAGTGGCTATAGGAGCTAAATATACTGTATACACCCTGAAGGAGAGAAGGGAGTGGAGGTACATGGTAGAGACCTTTAAATACCCCATAAGGTAAATAAGGTACAAGAAGGGGGTATTTTTCAGAGGAAAAGGTTCTCCAGAACAAGGTGGCATGATATGAAGCTGGAATGTGTAAATTCAGGAGGGATGTGAGGAAGTACCTCTTTATAGAAAGGGTAGTGGATACCTGGAACAACCTTCAAACAGAGGTGGTGGGGGTGAAAACAGTGGTGGAATTCAAAAATGCCTGGGACAAGCACAAGGGAATCATATGGGTAAGGGGGTGGAGGGAGAATGTGCCATAGTTCAAGTCAGGTGTGCAGCAAAAAATGACGGTTAACAAAAATGGATGGACTTGATGGGCCCGGCAACCCTTATCTGCTGTCACATTCTATGTTTCTATGTTTCTGTCTAGAGAGCTTATGACAGTGAAGGTGGGGGGGAGGGGAACATTCTTGAATAATTTTTCAGTTTCACAAAGTATAACATTTTCAAATGCCTTAATGGCTGGATTGACTGAACAAGGGCAAAACTGTGATTTACCTTTGAACAGAGTTCACCTAATAGCAGGCAGATTATTGCCCAAAATCCGTTCCTCCCTCCTCTCATTATAAAAGGAGTCTGGAGGCATGCCATTTTATAGAATGTCAAGGTTTTCTAAACTAATCAGATCTTGTTCTGTCCAATGTTCATTTGAGTCATTAACATCAATTCTCACCATGACTGAATATTGACCGTGGTTGTTACATAGAATCACAGAAACTGACGGCAGATGAAGACCACTTGGCCCACCTAGTCTGCCCATTTTCCCTTCTACTGTAATACCGCAGGTAACTACCGTTATCAGTTCCATTTCACTTAGGGAGATCATAGCCCAAGAAGGTAAAACCTCCTGCTGAGAGTTTGACAATGATGGTCCCCCCATTTGTTGGCTGTGTCTGCTCTTGTGATACAATAGTCTTTCCGATTAATCTTGCAAAAGAGTTTGAATAGGTACACTTGGGTCCCCAAAAAGTCTAGTTTGTCCTCAGGTGCAAAGTTTAAACCTCTAGCTAGGAAGGACATTTGTGCTTCTGTAAATTCTTGATTAGTGAAGTTGATCACTACTTGTGTACCTTTTTCCCTGGATTTCTGCTGTCTTCTGCATTTCACTTCCTCTTCTCTCCCTCCTGGTCCTCCATTTGCATTTCTGCTTAACTTCTGTTTTAGTTTCATTTTGGCAGTGGCCAAATTTTCCTAGCCTACAAAAAGAGACTCCTTTTGCAGTGGTCGAACTTTCCGCTCCTCTGGCAAGCTTTCCTTAGTTTCTCTGATGGTTGCAGTTTCAGGTTTTGAGTTAGAATGTGAATTTTTGCTGGCTCTGTTTTTGGAGCGGGGGTGCCCTCTGCTGTTTGATCTTGATCATGTAGGCCACTGGAATATTTTCCCTTGCAAGAAATCCTGGTGGTTACACTGCAGTTTTAACTGTTCGTGTTTTATAAGATCGCTCTTGTGTTTTTATTCATTTAGTGTTAACATTTTTATCAAATTCTGATAATTGAGGGTTGGACTTGAATTTTATAGGTTGTTTCTTTATAGTCTGGATCTCTGAGACACACTCCTCATGTTTAGCTGTATCCTCTGATATAAGTAACTCGTATGCAGTTTCAAGAGGCAGCACCCCAACGAAGCCTACAAGCGAAACGCCAAGGCTCTTGGTCAGCACTGTCTGACACTGTGATTTTCCATGCACCAGTTAGCCTGTAAATGTCTCTTTTGGCCACAGTTAAATAAAGCATTGAAATCTACTACCTGTGTATGGCTGCTAATTTGGTGCACTCGGCTGTGGAGAATGTGGTACTATTTGAACTTTGCATGGCACTGGTATGAGCTGTGAGGGCAGCCTAGGCTGTCTGCCACATTGCCACTGCCAGTGTACAACAGTAGCAGTCTGGATTGTTGTAGTGCTGGCTGGGGCGGGGCATACAAGGGAAAAGTGAGGAAAAGTATTTAAAAAAGTCAGTCCAGGGACCAGGGTGGGAAGTGGCAGTGTGGCAGACACAGGCTCAGAAATACTTTTTTTTTTTTTTTATTCAATCTTTTTTTGTAAATTTGTGAAACACTACACTCAATACAGTGAATACAATGGCCAGTTGACATGGACTAGAAACGTAACGCAAAGTCACACAGTATACTAACAGTAATCCCATAGTGCAACTAACTGGTGTAGAGAGGCACAGAGATATTTATACTATAAGATTGAGGCCTCTATTTGTTAATCCACTGAGTAAGACAAAACAGCTGTTGTCAGGTATAAACTTTTACAGGAGCAGTCTAGGCAGGCAACATATATTGCTATGCTGTTAGTGTGCTAAAGTGTGCACTGCCCACATACAGAAGATGGACTGAGTAACAAGAAAACTAACTTTATTAACAATACATCCTTAAAACCTAAACAGTAATCAGCATAAAATGTTGCTGGATAAGTACGCTGCAGCTGATCCATAAGTCAGGCTTATACCTTGGTGCTGTTTGAATAGGGGACCAGCGGTGTATTATGACACCATTTGGAAGTCAGGAAAGGGGATCACTACCGATGGAATTCACCTATAGTATGGGCAGCATAACTGGACATTCTCTCAAAAGAAGAAAGTTGTCCAACTGGGAGCAGCCATTCTGAAACAGTGACAGTTATCTGACCTCCAATTACATAGCAATGTTCTAACTGCAGCTGTTCCCACCACAGTGAGCCACAGTGCTCCTGGGTCATATTTGGGTGTGGGAAGGGCACAGTCTAGAAGCAGGAGAGGTGCATCCACATGTGCAGAAGACCCCAGAACCTCCTGGCAAACAATATGTCCATAATCTGTTTCCATAATGGCTGAATGGTGGACATGTCCAAAGGATGTGGTATAGTTGGGCCCCCAGTTGATTACATCACCAGCAAGTTATGAGTCATTAGGCCCATTTGGCAAAGAGCATGAGGAGTTCTGTACTATCTTAGAAGTGTTTTATTTTTAATCAGGTGGCTTCTGTCATCCCTGCAGTCCTTGGGAATCTGATACCAACTGTAAGTCCATTGTTCTTCCAAAATGGAGCTGGGTAAGTCCTGCTTCTATTGTTACTTGGCCTTTAAGGAGGGCTAAGAAACAATATCCCTTACAGCCCTATAAATACAGCTAGCACTCCCCATTGGTGAGGGCGCACCATTTTCTCAGTGAGGGCAAGATGTTGATCAGAGAATTGACTGTAGGACCTTTGAGTAAGCCCTTAATTACATCCCTGATTTGCGAATACTGCCAAAAATAATTTTTAAGGAGGCAATATCTCCCTTGTAAGAAGGTGAAGGAGTCCAGTGTATTGGAGTCAGGTATCAGGAGATCCTTAACTAGCCAGATACCTTGCGAATCAGAAATTTCCAGCATATGACTCCCCCCCCTCCCCATCTTGAGTGAGGGGTTGCACCAAATCAGAGTGTGCTGCCAGGGATTTGGGTGTTCCCCCAGACATTTGTGGGTCACCATCCAATAAGAAACCAAGATAGACATGGCAGGGTATAAAACTCTCTGGGTTCCAGGTTTAGTGTAGAGGAGGATGGCTGTGGAAGCATTCCCCATTAGGTTAGTCTCAATTTGGAGTCAGGCAGCGAATTGGGAAGTCAGAGGTGAGAATCACTTCGTGGTATGGGTGGTTATGAAGCCCCTATGGCATCCCAGGAACCAGAGAAGCCCCCAACCCCATGTGACCAATGTTGCCGGCGTTTCAGCTGGCTGTATCTGGGGGGTTTGCCTTCCCATAGGAAATGGACAATAACTGAGTCTATTTTGTTAAACCATTTGATGGGAATTTAAATAGGGAGGTGGGCCACTACGTGAAGTATTTTAGGGGCTACAATAAGCCTTATAGTATCAATTTTCCCTGCCAGGAAGAGATGTAGAGCTTTCCATCTTTCCAGGTCGCGTTACATAGAAACATAGACTTTGATGGCAGATAAGGACTGCTTTGCCCACCCAGTCTGTCCATTTCCTTACCTATTTGATAAGCTGCAGGTCCTAGTTAACCAACAGCCTACTTCTTCCTACCCCCCACCAGAATTGCCTGTCTGTCCCATGCATTCCTGAATTCCCCCACTGTTTTTGACCCCATGACCTCCTCAGGAAGGCTATTCCATGGGTCCACCACCCTCTCCATGAAAAAATACTTCCTCACGTTGCCCATGAGCTGTCCCCTCTATCTTCAAATTGTGCCCTCTTGTTCTTGCACATCTCTTTTTCTGAAATATGCTACCCTTTTGGCATTTTGTTGATTCCCTTGAGATACTTGAAAGTTTCTATCATGTCCCCCTCTCCCTCCTTTCCTTGAGGGTATACATATTAAACTCTTTTAGTCTCTCTTCGTATGGCTTCTGGTGCAAACCCTGCACCATTTTAGTTGGCCCTCCTCTGGACTGCCTCCATTCTGTCTATGTCCTCATGGAGATGCGGTCTCCAGAACTGCACACAGTACTCCAGATGGGGTCTCACCAACTGTCTGTACAGAGGGATAACAACTTCCTGTTTTCTACTGGTGGTGCATCTCTTTATGCATCCCAGTATCCCCCCGGCCCTCATTATTGCCTTCTCACATTGCTTGCCTACCTTTAGGTTATCTGATATGACTACCCCTGGTCCCTTTCCATTTTAGTTGTTGTTAGTACCTCCCTCCATTGTGTATGTTCCTTGGGTTTTTGTTTCCCAGGTGCATTACTTTGCACTTCTTTGCATTGAATCTAAGCTACCATACTTTTGACCATTCCTCCAACCTTGCCAAGCCCCTTCTCATCCTTTCCACACACCCTCCCTTGTGTATTAAACCCGTTGCAGATCTTTGTGTCGTCTGTAAAGAGGCATACTTTTCCTTCCAGTCCCTCCACAGTGTCACTTATAAAGACATTAAAAAGGACTGGTCCCACTACTGAACCCTACGGTACCCCAGTAGTAACCCCCTTTCTTTGGAGTGGACTCCATTTACTATTACCCTCTGTGTCCTGTTGTCCAGCCAATTTTTACCCAGGCTACCACCCTGGGACCCACTCCCAGGCTGGCTAACTTGTTTATTAATCTTTTGTGCGGGACTGTGTCAAATGCCTTATTAAAATCTAGGTAGGCCATGTCCACAGCCCCTCCCTGGTCTACTACTTTGGTCGCCCAGTTAAACAAATCTGTTAGATTCATCTGACATGACCTTCCCACTGTGAATCCATGCTGCCTTGGGTCCTGTGCCCCTCTGGCATCTAGGTACTCAACAATTCTTTCTTTCAGAAGTGATTCCATCATTTTCCCTACCATTGAGGTCAAACTAACAGGCCTGTAGTTTTCTACCTCTGCTTTGCTCCCAGTTTTGTGAAGGGGAATCACATCTGCCCTCCTCCAGTCCTCAATACCACACCATCCTCCAATGATTTGTTAAAAAGGGTAGTCATTGATGTCACTAGTTCTCCCCTTAGTTATTTTAGAATTCTAGAGTGAATCCCATCAGGTCCCATTGCTTTGTCCACCTTCAGTTTTAGGAGTTCTTTCAGGACCCTTTCTTCTGTGAATGGATTAATATTGACCAGCCCCCAATCCAGAGTGCTTCTATTGATTGGTTTAGGGACCTCCCCCTCCTCTTCTTTTGTGAATACTGAGCTGAAGTATTTGTTCAGTATCCCTGCTTTTTCACTGTCACCCTCTGCCCACCCACCTCCACTTTATTAAGCCTCACTATCCCTCCCTTGGTCTTTCTCCACTCACTAATGTACCTATAAACGTTTTTATCCCTCTTCCTAACTGAGTTGGCTATCTTTTCCTCAGTTTGGGACTTTGTTATTCTGACTGCCTTCCCCGCTTCCTTCTGCCTTAACTGATATAGTTCTCTGTCCTGCTCCTTCTGTGTTTCTTTATACTTCCTGAATGCAGTCATTTTATCCCTTACCTTCCCTGCCACCTCTTTTGAGAACCATAGTTGTGTTTTCCTTCATTTTGATTTATTTGCTTTACACAAAGGATTGTTGCCTCTGTGATGGCAGTTTTGATTTTTCCCCATTGTTCCTCCACCCCTCCTTCTTGCCCATTTGATAGTGCTTTTCTGAGGCATTCTCTCATTTTGCCAAAGTCAACCCTCCTAAAGTCCAGTACCCTCACTTTTGTATGGCTTGACTCTACAGCTGGGGTTATCGTGAACCACAGTTTGGTGGTCACTTGTTCCCAGATGGCTACCCACTTCTAAATCTCAGATTCTGTCTCCGTCCAAGTTTGAGAGTACCAGGTCTAAGATTGCTCCCTCCTGAGTGGGTTCCAACACTAGCTGTCTGAGGCATGCCCCCTGTAGGGCATCGAAAATGACCTTGCTCTTGGAAGTGACTGCAGCAAAGGTGCTCCACTTAACATCTGCCATATTCAGGTCCCCATCAACAATATTTCCCTTTTTTCTGCCATCCTAAGGATGCCTTCTATCATTTCCTTGTCCATTTCCTCCCCCTGAGATGGGGATCTGTATACAACCCCTGTGCGGATTGTGGTGCCATTTCCTGTCTCCAGGGTGACCTACAGTGCCTCCTCTCCTCCCTGTTTACCCTTTAGTTCCATTGCTTTGATCCCTTCCCTTACATAGCGAGCTATTCCTCCTCTTTTACCCTTCCTGTCCCTCCTGTAGATTGTGTACCCTGGTATGTTGACATCCCAGTCATGGTTCTCTGTGTACCATGTTTCTGTGCCTCCCATGATATCCAGGCATCCCTCTTCCATCAAGGCCACTAGTTCAGGGAGCTTGCTACCCAGACTACGGGCATTGGTACTCATTGTCCTCCATTTTTTGATGGCCTTACCCCCTTTTAGCTCCATCCCTGTCCTTATTGCCTTTGCCTTTTTCTCCATTTACCCCCTGTCCTTCTCCCTATGGACTTCTCTACCTTGGTGTTTGCCTCACTAATACTATCCTGTTTTGGGGGGAGGGGGCTGAGATTTCCCTGCTCCATTTCAGTGCCTCCCCCCTTGGCTAGTTTAAATGCTTGCCAATGAAGCATTTAAACCTGTCACCTAGGATCCTGGTTCCCCTCCCGGACAGATGCAGACCATCGCACCAGTATAGGCCTGTATCCCTCCAGGTGGACCCCCAGTCCCCAATGAAGCAAAAACCCTGAGCTCTGCACTAGTTTTTCAACCATTCATTGGTAGAGACTATCAAAGGGTCAATATTTAACAGGATTATCTTTTGAAGACTGGGATGTAACTTGATCCTTAGATATGTGATGCCTCCACGGGACTACTTGAGCTCCTGAGCAAGAAAGGGTTCTGCCAGGCACTGCTTGCCGAGGGGGAGAACCTCCATTTTACAGTGGTTTACTCTTAGGCCAGATACTCATGAAAAGTCTTGGAGGAGCACAAGGACATGTCCCACTGCTTGAAGGGGCATTGTCCATTGTAACAAGCAGATCATCTGCATACAGGAAGGTTTTGAAAGTTTCAGAGCCTACTTGTAGACCGGTTATGGCTGATTGCTCCATAACAGCAACTGCTAGGATCTCAACAGCTAGGGATAAGAGAAGGGGAGAAAGAGGGCAACCCTGACAGGTGCCTTTCTGCAGGAGGAACGGTGAGGATTTGGCCCGTTGGTGTGAACCACCACCATCGGTGATGAATGAAGGAGTCACACCCATGTTCTGAAGGACTGCCCTATACCCATATACTTCAGAGTGTCAAGGAGAAAGCTCAAAATCCACCACAAGAGCAAGCAGCCAGGGAAGGGTGGGTATGGATATGGTGAATTAGAGAAGAAAGTGCTCTCAAATGAGTTGAGCTAACCCTGCTCTTGACAAATCCAAATTGCAATGGATGAATCAGGCCTGGCAGCACAGGTTCAAGCCTGGTTACTAGCACCTTAACCTGGATCTTGGCATTAGCATTAATAAGCGATATTGGGTGGTAGCTACCAGGGGCTGTTGGATCTTAAGCCTTTTTTTGGGAGGACAGTAATGACCACTCCTCTCATTGTATGTGGCATAATCCCACTCTCTAGAGAGCACTGGAGTGCATGGAGGAGGTATGCCCCTACCTTATTAGTGAGGGCTTGATAGAAGCCTATGGGAAAATCATCTCCACCTGGGGCTTTATGGGGATTTAGGGATTTAATGACAGCAGTATCTTCCACTAGAGAAATAGGTGCATCCAAGGAAACCACCTGCGTAGGAGAGATGGAAGGTATGGGAAGAGATGAGAGATAGGATTTGATGGCCTCGTTTTGTGGTGGGGAGAGGGATGCATACAACTTCATGTAAAACTTTGTCATAATCCCATTAATGTCAGCTGGGAGGCTTTTAAAATGCCCAATGAATCTTTCAGAGAAGAGATCACCTTGGCAGCTTGTCTACATTTTAGTCAGCAGGCGAGTAATATGCTGGATTTCTCACCTCCTTCCCAAAATGAGTGACACAGTCTATGCAGAGCAATCTCAGCCTTCCTGGTGAGAAGGACATTAAGTTTAGTTCTGGTACTGAGAAGACTCACCAAAAGGTGATCTGGGGTGCCTTAGGGTTGCTCTGTTTATACCTTGCTTCTAACTGCTTGAGTTTAGACTCTAACTGGGCTTGTTCTGTCTCTCATTACCTGTGCCTATGGGCCATGTAAGTCATTGTCTTCCCCCTCATGGTTGCCTTAAAGGCCTCCCATAAAGTGGAGTCTGAGACCTCCCAATTATCATTAAACTCTCCAGATTCTGATGCAGTGGTCTTGCATCACTCGAGGAATCTGTTATCTTCCAATAACAGTGGGTCTAGCCTCCAAGATGAAGATCTGGCCTGAGGGGGCCCCAATAGGTGCTAACCTATTGGGGCCCCGCTTCAGAGCCAAACACAGTACAATATCGGCTATTGCCAAAGTAACTACAGACTGGCAAATGGCCTTGGACTCTAAGAAGCATGTATTTGCCCTCTTCCTTGATCTAAGTAAGGCCTTCGATACTGTGGATCATACCATCATGCTTACTGCACTGAGTAACATTGGACTTGATAGTTCTGCCATTAAATGGTTCACCAGCTACCTAACCAATAGGTTACAACAAGTCAAAGCCATAGGAGATCTGACCCCACAAAAATCCTTGTTACGAGGAGTCCCACAAGGCTCCATCCTGGGCCCCATCCTCTTTGCAATATACATCAATAATCTGGACTCACAGCTGGGCACAGCAAATGTGCACTTATTCACAGATGATACTGTACTCTATACCACAAATTCATCCTTGGATCTGGCCCATGAGTACTTACAGAAAGATTTCGTCACCCTCCAATACAACCTTCTCACTCATAAGCTCCTCCTCAACGCCAAAAAGACTAAAGCAATGATTCTCTCACCAAAGTCTACTTCTGGATGTCCACATATCACACAGATCCGAACACTCTTACATGAACACCTTGAAGTAGTTGATACCTTTAAATACCTAGGGTTCTGGCTGGATAACAAGCTCAACTTTCTGTGCCACTTAAATGAAACCTTGAAGAAACTAAGACAGCGATTAGGTTTATTCTATCGCATTAAACACCTACTCACGTTAGAAGCCAGAATGAGACTAGTACAAACTACATTCCTACCTATACTGGACTACGCTGACTTTCTTTACAGTCATTGCCCATCAACGATGCTAAACCAACTGTACACCTTTTACCACCGGGCTTTAAGATTTATCTTAAATCTACCCCGTAGTACACATCACTGTCATCTATACCAGGTTTCGGGATGGACCTCACTCTCAACTAGAAGAAAAAGGAATGCTCTTCACTGGTTTTTTAGAGCATTATGTGATAACCTCCCTGCATACATCTCTAACATCTTCAAACGGGCTAAAGGTTCCAGATTCCTAGAGTGAAAACTACCCTTGGCTCAGCAGCAATCAACTTCTCACTTCCATCACTTTGGAACACTGTGCAAGACTCATTAAAATTATCCTCACTTCCAAGCATTTTCACATTCAAAGCTCTATTAATGGATTATCTGAAGGAATCATGCAACTGTTTCAGATGCCGATGACCCCTAAGCCTCAGTTGCCACTCTCAAATCCTATGCCCCAGTATCTCATCCACCCACATTTCCTAACAACAGAAACCTAGGACCCTACAAGCCTAGTTCCCTTAATCCAAGATGACCCTGCCTATTCTCTACCTTTTACCTATTCTGGCATCCCTTTTGGCTGCCTACTCTTTCACCCCAGTTTCTACCCTGTTCCTTAATACCTCCTTATTTTTTATCATTTCGGTATGAGCTCTTACTCAGCGGAGACTATATGGGATTGTTGTCTCTTCTCATTTCAGTAAAGCTGATCATTATGTACCTTTGCATGTTAATTATGTTGACCGGTATGTATAGGCCCATATTGACCGGCACCTTCACAATGTTTTTTTTTTTTTTTTTTTTTGCACCATTGTCCACCGTAATTGTAATCTTATGAAGTGTACTGTATTGTATTTATGCCCAGGACCACCTTGAAAATGAGCTTGCTCAATGGTGTTTATGCCTGGTTAAATAAAGTGATTGATTGATTGATTGATTGAACCTCTAATGGTGCATGGTCCGAGATGGTAAAAGGTTGAATAACCACCTCTGTGATGGACTTGAGTGTGCTTTGGGAAAATAAGCAGAGATCAATCCTGCTGGACGTGCCATGGGGGGCTGAGTAACAGGTATAATCTCTTACGCAAGGGTGTTGTGTCCTTCATACATCTGTTAAGAGATGCTCTTGCATTAGGGTGGTGAAAGCCTGTAATGCTTTATGATGTGGTTCAGAAGTACTCCCACTTCTGTCCACTTGGGCATCCAGAGTTAAATTAAAGTCTCCTCTAAAAACACATGTGATTGTACAGTGTTCATATCTAATCGTTCCTGGTTTAGCCTGTGGAAAAAGTAGGATCACCCATATTTGGTGCATATAAGTTCCCTAGGACAACCTGCCCTTGAGGCGTAGAGACCAAAGCTGTGACCCACCGGCCTTCTTTATCCAACTTGTTCCTCATGATGTCCCACCCTAAATCCTTATGTATTAATATTGAAACCCCTATTTTTTTCTATTTTTTTTGTTGGTAGTTTTTCTCACCTCGGCCTCCGATCTGCAATCACTTCTAGGTACCCCTTCCTCGGCGCCCGTCTGGATCGTCCACAGAACCCACAGTGGGTCGCTCAGCATACCCCGCGAGCTTGCCCCGCAGAGGGTAGCAGAGACCCCTCTATCTCTGCTGACACAGGATCCAGTTTCCAGTGAGCCCTTGATCTGAGCTGTCCCACCGAACGGCCATCAAGCCGCCGTGACCAGTGCCATTTTTCCTCCTTTTCTCTTAGTTCCCCTGGAGTTGGGGGCATGCAAGGACATCAGTGGCAGTGGGCGTGCACGCATCCGAGCACGTCCATGTCCAGACATCTGCCCTCAGCTCCTCCCAGTGTGTGGTGTGCGTCCCCAACCCCCAGCCTCCGCTAGGGGTCAGTCAGATGCCAACAAATGTGAACCCCCCCCTCCCCAGAGAGGAAGAGCAGTCTTCCAGATGCTTGATTCCTCTCCTCCCCTGCCAGCCCATGGTGACCCATGCTCATTCCCGAACCCGGGTCGCCGGCGTGACGCAAGGTGTGGCGTCCAGCGCCTCAGCCCTCAGCACCACTGGGCCGGCCAATCCCTCTTTTTTTATATTGATGCACTATGCACTTCCTCCCCCACCCATCCCTATTTAAGTTTCATAGCTTCAGGCCCTGTAAGTTTCATTTCTCGTAAAAATGCAACTTGTGGTTTTAGCTTTTTGATGTGAGCCATAGGTTTGTTCCTCTTGATGGGGGAATCCAAACCATGAACATTCCAGGTAATCACTTTGATTTCCATTTTCCAGTGTTATCTAGCTCATCATGCATATGCTTTGATTTACCCATCCCCCACCTCCTTCTCTGTACTGTACATGACCTCCCCCCATTGGTGTACCCCTTCTCATATATATATATATAGAGGCCCTAGCTCAACAAGCAATACAGCTAGACTACATTGTCCCATAATGAGTAATACAACCAAGCAAATAACAGAACTATTTACAAAAATTTGCAAACTATGTTGTGCAGGTTCAGTACTGACCACCCCCCTGCCACACACACACACACACACACACACACACACATATATTCCATTTGGAGACACTGTCATTCTGTGAAACAGCTCTACATGAGCCAATAAGCAAGTGACACTCTCTGGATGCATAATAGAAGCCCAACCAAGCACGTCAGAACAACAACTCAGCTGACCTGCATCGACTGTAGAGCTACAGGTTACATTAACCCATCCCTTCACTTATAAAGGAGAGAGACAACATATGCTTTAACTGTTAACACATAAGAAACTAATGAGCAATGACCTTTATTTAATGATCACTTCCCAGACTTCATGACCCCTCCATGACAAAAGCCTGTGGGACATGAGCAGGAGGACTGGACTCTCAATGGGAGAGTTCATGAGATGAAGATAATTGATATAACCCCCAAGGGGCTACCTTGTTATGTAAGGCAGTCTGTTGCCTCAGGACGCATAAAAGTAAATGTGGAGCTTCTGTTAGCCCACTATGGAAGAGAGGTGTGGGCCTACTCACCAATGCTTATTTACCGGGACCTTGGAAGTCCATCTTCATGCTCCATCTCACACCTTGCAAAACTGGATGTCCTGTACCATAGAGCCTTAAGATTTATAACCGATCTCCCATCCTCCACACATCATTGCTCTCTATATTCAGCAGTAGGGTGGCCTTCCCTGCAATACAGGCGGTGTAGAAATGCAGCCCTCTGGACACTTCGAGCCCTCACCAACAAGCTCCCAGATTACATTGTTGCCTGTCTCCCCTTAAATCCAATGAATAACTATGACCTACGAAGACACTCACTAATTTCCTTGAAAATCCCCAGGATCAGGAACCATTTTGGTAGGGCTGCCATAAGTCACGCACTGCCCACACTCTGGAATAAGATACAAAAATCATGAGACTTAGTTCTCCTGTCAGTATTACCCTTTTTAGGAATATTTATGACAAAGCATTCACCGAAAACTGCAAGTGTTTCCATAGTCACTAGCAGCCCTGCGGATGGTTACCTCTCTCCTTCCACCATACCCAGTCATGAATCTAGTTCTATCCTTCCCCATTCAACTAGTCACTAGTCAGCTGCCATACTGGCCCTCGGAACCTTAGCACCTCTTTTTCTACTATCTTGCTGCCTCTGTAGCAGGAGATACAGTCCTCACTGTGGGTCCCTCTGTAACCTAGGACCCTCACCCAAGTATATAAACAGTTACTGAGGGCTGGAATGAAAATATTTTTTACCCTTCCATGTAGGCAATCATAAACATGATGCCTCAACTTCTAGGTACATGAAGGTTGTAAATACTGCAATAACAACATGTAACACATGTAGGTTCTCTGTGAACAATTGGAATGTACATATTGCACCTAACATGTTGCTGTAAGATTATCTTTTATTTCTTTGTTTGCTTGTATCCTGTTTATCATCTTGTGTAATGCACCTATTTGTATGTATGTACGTACATTTGTCCTTGAGCACAGCAGGTCCACCTTGTAAATGAGCTTGCTCAATGGTTATCGCCTGGATAAATAAGGATTTTGATTGATACTGCTGCTCTCTCAATCAATCAATCAATCAATCGGGTGTGAGCAGCTATTTCCAGCCTCTCTACCAATATGGAGCACTAATGCTGCAACAAGCTTTGGGACTCATATCCCCTAACATGCTGCACTAGTCAAGGTCTTCTCTCATTAGATATCCCACTGCCGCCGATCTACTAAGTGATCCTCCTTGCATATCATGGGCCAAATTGTGGGGATACCAAAGTCAAGCTGTGCAAGACTCCTGTCTCCTGAGGTAGCCAGTGAGCCACATGAGAAGATTAATCAGCAGAGAACGGTGCCTTAATTAAGGGAATATAGAGCTGAACACATCCCTACCTTAGCAATCTGGTGTTACAGGAGGATTTCCCACTACACAATCAGCGGTCGCTCCATATCTGCTGGGCAAGGGTGAAAACAATAAACATTTGGGGGCCCATTACCTACCATTTAGAACTTTATGGCCAGGTGGAATGAAACAAAAAAGGAGCAGTGAGCATGTGACCACACTTAAAAGGGCATTGGTGTGGATTCTCGCGATTAAATTAAGAGTCTAATGCCTGGCTTAGGCCTTGATGTGCATTACCCCTTTAAGAGAAGTAGTGGCAGCCGGCTCAGTAGCGCTGAGGGTTGAGATGCTGGACGCCACACCTCGTGCCATGCCGGTGACCCAGGTTTGGGAATGGACTCGGGTCATCGAGGTGCCGGCATGGGGGCGGTGGAGGGGAGCAGGATCAAGCGTTAGCTGTCCTGTCCCTGGTGGGTGGGTCACCCGTCCGTAGACCCACCATCACTGGATGGAGGTCCGGTGGCAGGCGCAGGCAGTAACAGCTGACTGTCAGGGTGGGGCAACCTACTGGGCATGATGTGCATGTGCCTCCACACGCATGCGTCACGTCGGGGATGCTCAGGATCGGGACTAGGGAGAAAACCGACAAAAGCACAAAGTACTTACAGAAAAAAAAAAGAGGAGTGACAGCCTCGGGTGGATCACCCAGATTGGGTGAAGCAAGTTAGATCAGGGGCCACTCAAAAATTATACATGCATGCATCATCGAACATGAATAAAGACAGGAGTCCTGACCAGCATGCAAACCAGTAGCCAGAATTAGATAAGCTCACTCGTTTACCCCCCACTGTGCACACACCCACCACCACCTCCTGGGGTAGGCTATTTCATGCATTCATCACCCTTTCCGTGAAGAACTTCCTCATATTCCCCCTTATCCTGCCCCCTCTCCAATCTCATATCGTGTCCTCTCATTCTTGTACATCTCCTATACTGAAGGATGTCTCCCACTCGCACCTTATTTATGCCTTTGAAATACTTGAAGGTTTCTATCATATCTACCTGTTCCCACCTCTCCTCTAGTGTATATATTTAGGTCTTTTAATATTTTCTCATATGTCTTTTGGTGCAAGCCCTGCACCGTCTTAGTCGCCGTTCTCTGAACCGCCTTCACCCTATGTCCTTACAAAGATGTGGCCTCCAGAACTGTACACAGTACTCCAGATGAGGCTTCACCAGTGTTTTGTACAGTGGCATCACCACCTCCCTTCTTCTGCTAGTGATACCCCTTCCTATGCAACCCACCATGCCACTGACCCTACCCACCACCTTTATACACTGCTTGGCCACCTTTAGGTCATCTGAGATAGGTATTGCAAATAATGGTCAGGATATTACCACACCCAGAGGGATGGAAAATATCTTTAATGAATACTTTTGTTCTGTGTTCACTAAGAAACTGGTTATAAATAGTAGTACTACTGAAGACAAACACACAAGTCTGTCCATCGAAGTTAGTCCACAAGAGGTGGAGGACATACAAGATAAACTGAAGGAGAATAAATCATCCGGCCTGGATCTCTTGCATTCCAGGTTCCTGAAAGAGGTAAAAGAGTGACTATATAAACCTGTGGCCTATTTGTTTAACATATCATTCTCCACAGGAGAAGTACCTTGTGATTGGACAGCAGCTACGGTTATTCCTCTGTTCAGAAAGGTGGATAGGGCAGTATAATCAAATTATAGACCAATCAGCCTAACTTTGATTATTTGTAAAGTGGTGGAAAGCAGTTGAAAACCAAACTAGAAGACAACTTACATATAATAGGATATAAGGATGTTAAACAGCACGGCTTTCGTAAAAACAGGCCTTGCATAACAAACCAATTATGTTTTTATGAAAATGTAAATGAAAGCATAAGCAAAAACATTCCCGTAGATGTATTGTATTTGGATTTACAGAAAGTATTTGACAAAGTACTGCATGATTTACTAATAAATAAGCTATTCAAGATTGGCATAGATACTAGGTTGGTTAGGTGGATAAGTAGTTGGTTAAATGAGAGAAAACAAAGTCAGGGTTATAGGGGTTTTACTCGGATGAGGGCGGGGTGACCAGTGGGGTCCCGCAGGGCTCTGTCCTGGGATCGGTGCTGTTCGCCCTGTTCATCAGAGATCTACACCATAATATTAGTAGTTGGCTAGTGAAATTTGCTGATGATGTTAAACTGGGGTGGGGGGTGGGCAGTGGACACTATAAATAATATTGATAAACTTGGGATGGATTTAGGAAGAATAGAAAAATGGACAGCAGACAATGGTATGCAGTTCAGTGTTGAGAAATGTACTGTCTTACATATAGGAAAGAAAAATAATAGACAAGAATATTATATAAACAACACTGCACTCAGTAAAGCAGTAGTGGAAAAAGACTTTGGTATATATGTAGATCAAAACGTGAACTTTAGGGAACATTATACAAAAGTAATTCTGAAGACAAATTATGTGATCAGAAATATAAAAAGAACCTTTGTAAACTGTTCTGCCTCTTGTATAATGCCCCTGTAAAGAGCATTTATAAGACCACACCTGGATTATGGATCCCAATTGTGGAGCCCCTATTTGAAGGAAGGGGTTGAATGGTGGAGGGTGTCCAGTGAAGTGTGATAAAAATGATTGGGGGACTTAGAGGTCTACAGTATAATGTTAGGCAAAGTCATCTGGGTTTGTACAGCCTGGAACAGAGAAGGATTAGGGGAGACTTGATGACCATGTACAAAATGGTACATGACAATGAATTACATGAAGAGCTAGGAGTAGAGATTTAGGCAAAACCGGTTGGGTTGAGAGGGCACAAGTCACAGATTGGAATAGATAATATGGTAAAGAATTAGAGATATGATTTCTTCACACTGAGAACTGCTAGAAAGTGGAATAAATTGCCTGCAGATATAGTAGAAAGTCAGAGCCTTAGCATGTCTAAGAAAAGACTGGATACATGTGTAACCCCCCTGCAAATGGGGGTTCCCAAAAGACTTCCAGGAGCTTGCTTGAATGCTCCAAGCCTGAATGGTGTTTGGCGTTTAAGCCATTTATCAGTGAGTGTTTTTAGAACCTCTGGTACGGTCTCTTTAAGAGCTGTCTGCTTGCAGACATAATTAGTTTGTATGGGGGACTGTGTGTTTCTTTGATTGAGTACCACTCGAGCTGCTGCCAATTCACTCCATTTTTGCAGTCACTAGGAGTGCAAAGGGAACCTATCTGAAAGATGTAACTGTTTGCCAGAAATCATTTAGAGTAATAATGAAATTAGTTTGTCTAACCTGCTTTCTTTGCAGTCAGAACTGTGTCTACCTAGTTCCCCATTCTGGTTTGAACTGCTGAACTGGACCAATCAGTGTGGGTAAGCTAGCTCTAAAATGGTGCCTTGGATGAATCAGAACTTGGACTCATAATCTGAGCCAGCCACAAGAGGACTGTATGGGCAGTGACTCTGGGAGATGTAGTTTAGACTTGCGCCTTTTGGACCAACAGGAGCAGTCTATTGTGGTGACAGCCAATCCAGTCAAGAACTGGGAGGAACTCAAAGGAAGTGCCGGTTTTGTCTGTTGGAGTTTCAGTTGAGCTCTGGCAGTGAAGAAGGAAGGAGCTCTGTGCTTTTTCAGTGTGCAGTTTTAGTCGGAAACGTGTAAGGCCCAGAGTTCGGTCTGCAGCTTGTGTAACTGCTTGTTAGGACTGAATCCGTCCTGTGAAGAGAATCAAAGGATATCTGAAGAGTAGAAACCAGGCTCACCCTGTAGAAGACTGGAGAAATTGCTGAATTGCACTCGGTCTGTCAGGAACTGAATCTGCTGTGTGTTCTCCCGGGTAGTGTGCAGTAATTGCGATCGAGATAGAGAAGCAGCCTGCCTGTTTGCCATATAAATGTGTGAGGAGTCTCATGGAGCTCAAGAGTAGCCCTGCTGACATTGAAGGACCCTATCTTGTTTGGAGGTCGTGAGTACTAATTCAGGGTCGCTCCCTGTTGAATTGCCACATTGAATCAAATGGAATCACTGTACTGCTGACTGTTTAAACTAATTTTCTTTTCTCTGTGGGAAAGGGCCCTACCAGCTGCCACGGTTTGGACTAGCCACTAGGGCTTGGGTACCCAGGGACAGTAACTGGTAGGGATAGGCCTGTGCACAGAGCCAGTAGATGAGTAAAGTGATAAGCTAATTAACCTGATTTCCCCTGTCCTTGTTATATTCCCCTAAATAAATCCGAGCTGCTTGTTTCAGCAAAGTTATACTGCCTGAGGTATTTGTCTATGTTAAAGTATTGTACTGTGATTGTTGCACTGTATCTTATTTTACAGGAGGTCCCAGTGCTCTGAACCAGCCCTGGGGGTAAGTGTATACTGTGAAGGTAATTCTGATATATTGTGTGGGCCACTAGTGGGAAGAAAGGGGGTTGCAGTATCCCAGAGGGCTGTGACCAAAGTAAGTTTAACTATGCAAACCCCTGACCTCTGGGTGGAGGCACCCGCCATTGGATCCAGGCCCCTCAACCTGTTAGTGGCAAATCAGGCAGGGGTAGTAGCCCCTGGGATAGCGCCATCTAGGGGTTACATCTTGGAGGCTCACCGCTGGGATTGTGTGTCCTCTAGTGGCCATATTTACGAACCACTGTTAAGAAAAAATGGGTACCCCGACAGAAGTGGCTGTGCACCGGCTGGTGGAGTGGTGTACTGGGGAGGAGATCGACCCCCAAAATGCTATGCTTATACTGGACATCCCCTTGGGTATCAATATGGACATTGTACAGGGAGTACTTTCCAAGGTGGAAGGTTTACAAAACCCTGTGGTGGTGGGTCGGCATGCTAATCTGCTCACCCACACTTTTCTGGCCCTAGTAGAGTTTAAGGATCCCATAGATAGCTCCAAAGTGCCACAGACCATTACCCCAGAGGGAGCCCTCACTGCATGGAGAGTGATAACTAAGGAAAGTAAAGACCCGGGGGGGAATGAGCCCACCGCTATCTGAAACTTTTGAGGAGAAATTTGCTAAATGGTTGCTGGGAGAAGGGAAAACTGTGGAGGACTTGAAGAAACTATTCTTGCCACCTGGGAGTGTTCCTCCCCCAACACCCTCTCCCGCTCCAGTGCCCGTAATGGTGGCTGAACCAATGCAGACTCCTATTTCTGCACCTGCCATTAGTCACGACTCTTACCGAAGGTTGAGGATCTTCTCTGGCACCCTCCCCACCCCCAAGGGAGGATGACTGGGAGACCTGGATAGACTATGTTGCCCCCCAAGTGCTAGAATGGCAATGCTCGGAAGCCGAAAAGTGAAAGAGGGTTAGTGAGAGCCTCTGAGGTCCTGCCCTGGCTACCATCCATGCTAAACGGGCCAGTAACCCTGAAGCGACTGCACAGGCCTATCTTGAGGCCTTGGAGAATGTGTAGGGAGCCCAGATTCTGATGAGGACCTATGGTGGAGAGTAAGAATGCACAACAGTACCAGGGGAGTTGTCTGTGTGTGTATCTCGGCTGGAAAAATTGTTGCAAAATGCCTCAGAAAGGGTAGTTTGCCAGCGATGAACTGGACTGAACCAGACTGGACAGAATCCTTAAGTCTGCCCCTTCTCAGAACTGATGTTGCTTCAGTTCGCCTGGCAAATCGACTGGAATCCCACCCTCCTATGATGAGTTAATGAGAGAAATTCGAGGAGTTGAGAAAGGCGACCTCGGAGGAACCTGCACCAACAGCTGGGCTACGACCGAGTGACTGAGGGTGACCCATCAAGTGAAGTTCAGGGCAGAGGTTGACAGTCAATGAGTGCTCTGACAAGAAAAAGATATGTCACAATGGGGCAAACTGTTGAGAGAGATCCGGAATTCAAAAACAGTCCTTTATGAAGGCCACGCCTGCAAGTACGGCCCTGACCTATATCCGACTGCATCTGCTATGGGGTGGGGTACCCACCCATGTATCTCCTGCTGATAACAGCTCCAAACTCAATTCCTTGACCATGAAAGTGGAGAACTGGAGATTTCTCCAAATGCTTATCACGCCAGAGACAGAGATGGCACAAGGTTTCCAGTTAGTAGTACCCCCCGCCTGGCTCCCAGTGTGGCGCCTCAGCCAGCTCAAACTCCAGAAAGTATGTTTTGCTATAATTGCGGGAAGGATGGGCACATGAAGAGGGAATGCTGGTCCCCAAAAGACACTGACAAAGTTGCATATAGGCTACAAGGAGAGCTTCAGAGAACAAATCAGTGGTTAAGAGGTGCACAAAATGATCCCAGTGAGGGCACCAAAAATGCTAACTCACGTCTTTTTGTGGCAAGTTCAGTTGCCCAGGCCCCCACTACCACCTCTCCAGACTGGTCCAGAATAGTGGGTCCCTCCATGGAGACCACTGTAAAGGTAAATGGAGTGTCTACAAGAGCTGTATTAGACAGTGGCTCCAAGTGACAATTATGTTCCAAGATTGGTATCAGAAGCATTTGTCAGACATACCCTTACAACCATTAGAAGGACTGCATATGCGGGGTTAAGTGAGAAGGCCTACCCCTATTCCGGTACATCCAATTTGGCTGTCTTTCCCCACCTCCATTGGCTGGAGTGGCCGAACAAGTAGAGACCCTAGCCTTAGTGTGTCCCCCACTGGACTGTATGATGGTGTCCCTTTGTTGATTGGAATAAATGCTCATATGTTCAGAAGGCTGGCACAGTTATGTTATGAAAACAGGGTCAAAGACTAGTAGAGCTTTAAGAGTTCCGGCTTTAATTAAGAAGGCCTATGAGGCACAGAGAGATGCTGAAAAAATAGAACCAGAGGAACCGGTCGGAATTGTATGGAAGAAGGATCCTGAGTCTCTGATCCTGGCGCCAAATGCCCAGTGTACCTTACAGGGAGAGGTCCATATCAGAAAGGATGTTAAGAATAAAATATTAATGTTGGATGCACCAGGCGATGGAAAATTGCCAGAGGGACTGCTGGTCAAGCCTAGCATTTTGCCCGCTAGAGCCCATGCTTATGCCAGAAGGGTAATGGTCCAAGTTCATAATGTGTCTGAAAGAGACATTGAGGTAAATAGAGGTTGCATCCTGGCTAATGTGCATTTCGAGACACTGCAGTGCTACCCAGCAGCAAGAGTTCAAGGAAGAATGACAGAGTAACGCCTGACTTGTTTGATTTCGGCGACTCCCCATTGCCAGCTGAATGGGAAGTGAGGATCAGTGAGAAGCTTGCCCAGAGAGACCAGGTGTTTTCTTTAAAGGAATGGGATGTAGGATGCGTGCAAGGAGCTGAGCACAATATACGGCTGCATGACAAAGACCATTTCAGTGAGAGGTCTCGACGCCTGGCACCTGCTGACATAGATGATGTGAGACCGGCATCTGCAAGAGATGTTAGCTGCTGGTGTAATACAGAATCCAGAAGCCCTTATGCTTCCCCATTGTGGTAGTGAGGAAAAAGAATGGGACAGTAAGGATGTGTGTGGATTATCGCATGTAAACCGGCGGACTATCCTGATCAGTACACAATGCCCCACATTCAGGATGCTTTGGACTGCCTAAGCGGGAGCAAGTGGTTCTCTGTGTTGGATCTCCGCAGTGGGTACTACCAGATCCCAATGGCCCCAGAGGACCGTGAGAAGACAGCCTTTATCTGTCCTTGGCTTCTATGAATTCATGAGGATGCCTCAAGAGGTTTCAGGTGCCCCAGCCACTTTTCAGCGATTGATGGGCGTGCAGTGGGGATATGAACTTACTAGAGTCGTGGTATACCTAGATGATGTTATTGTGTTTGGCAGCTCACTGCAGGAACATGAGGTAGATTATTTAAGGTATTGAACCGACTGGAGAGGACTTTGGCGCTTCAACTGTCCATTGATAAGTGTATCAATTCTTTCAAACATCAGAAAAGTATGTGGAACACATAGTATCCACCGAGGGAATAGAGACCGACCCAAGTAAAGTTGAGGCCTTGACCACCTGGCCAGCCCAAAATCTAAAGAACTGCAAGATTCCTCGAGATTCTGTGGTTATTATCGTACGTTTCATCAAGGACTATTCAAGAGTGATCCGCCCTTTACTTAACCTTACTCAAGGGTATCCCCATCCCACAAAAATACCAAAAGTCAGCATCCCTCAAGACTGAAAGAGTGTATTTTCATCAGTGAAGTATTTGGAGCCCGCTGGACTCCTGATTGTGAGACTGCTTTTCATGAGATCATATATCAACTTACCCATGCTCCAGTGCTGACCTATGCGATCCATCCAAGAAAACCTTCGTCCTGCACACTGATGCTAGCTTGCAAGGGTTGGGGCTGTGTTGTACCAAGAGCACGAGAATGGCCTGAGACCAGTGGCCTTTGCCAGTAGAAGCCTGACCCCATCTGAAAAGAACTATCCTGTACATAAGTTAGGTTCTAGCTTTGAAGTGGGCTATTGTTGACCAATTCCATGAGTACTTGTATGGGGCTAAAATAGTAGTAAAACTGACAATAATCCTTTGACCTATGTGCAGACCTCAGCTAAGTTGGATGCCACTGGCCACAGGTGGCTTTCTGCATTATCTACATATGACTATGCTGTCGAATACCGAGCAGGTCTGACCACATAGATGCTGATGCTCTCTCCCGGGCCTGTTTCCCCAGAATGATTGGGTCGATTGGCAGAACCTGACATTGGGCACTCTGCCGGAAGTTTGACAGGGAGGAACAAATGTCCACAGACGCAGTGGACTGCATGGTGGATTGCTTGGGACCCTCTGAAATTGCATACCTGCTGCTTGTGCCACTTTTCTGCAATAGACATTGGTGCACTGCCTCAGCTGGACAATGACAGTATTCGGCGGGCTCAATCCCGCGATCCTATGAGCAAATCAGCTTTAGAAGCCCTCTATGCAGGGAAAAATGTGTCCAAATTACGCTCCACTGATTTGAGAACTGCACTGTTATACAAAGAAGGTCCTAAGTTGAAACTGATCAAGAAACTGTTATACAGAGAAACAGTAGACAGAGGGGGACAAGTAGACAAACAACAACTGGTGCTCCCCACTGCCTTTCGAGACTCAGTATTGAGGTCCTTGCACAACCACATGGGCACCTTGTATAGACAGAACACTTGACTTGGTGAGATCCAGATTCTATTGGCCTAAGATGGGGGCTGATGTGAGCAACACATTCGAACTTGTAGTCGCTGCTTACAGAGAAAGCTTTGCTCAGAGGGCTTCCCCTTGTTAACATAACCACCAGTGCACCCATGGAGCTGGTCTGTATTGATTTTCTGAGTTTGGAGTCAGATCAAAGAAATATCAGTAATGTGCTGGTGGTCACTGACCATTTCACGAGATATGCAGCTTTCCCACCAAAGACCAGAAAGCATCCACTGTAGCCAAAGTACTTGTAGAAAACTTTTGTTCACTATGAGCTCCACAAAGAATCCATTCTGATCAAGGGAGAGACTTTGAGAGTCGTCTGATCAAAGAGATGCTTTCTCTGTGGGAGTAGAAAGTCCAGAACCACTCCTTACCACCCCAGGAGGACCCACAACCTGAGCGTTTCAACCACACTTTGCTAGATATGCTAGGCACCTGCCCCAAAGGACAAGACTAGATGGAGCCAACAAATTAGCACCCTGGTACATGCTTATAACTGCACCAAAAGTAGATGCCACTGGGTTCTCCCCTACGCCTGATGTTTGGAAGAAGCTCGACTACGCGTAGATGTATGTTTAGGGTCTCTCCTGATGGGGTTCAAGCTGACAACTATTTACAGTATGTGCAAAGTTAAAGGCCCAACTAACTCATGCTACTAACTGGCTCAAACCATGGCTGCCAAAAGAAATCTGGCCAACAAAGAATGGTATGATAAAGGTGAAAGCACAGGAACTCAGGAGGAGGGAGATCGGGTATTGCTAAGAAATCTGGGACTGCATGGCAAGCACAAGATTGCTGACAGATGGCACCATCTCCCTCACATTGTAGTGGGCAAACTAGATGATCTGCCAGTGTGCAAAGTAAGGCCTGAGAATAATTCAAAAGATGTAAAAACAAATCATAGAAATCATTTACTGCCCATTGGACAAATCTTAATTGAGTCTGAGCCCCTAGAAGATGCCCCTCTGGACCACTGACTAGAGCTGCTGCTAAGAAAAGATCAAGAAAGTCTGCACCTACAGAAGCAAAGTTAAAGTGTTCCCTCCACAGGTCCCAGTTGAGCATGACTGTCAGTCCATATCGGAAGAAAGTGAGAGTGACTTTGAATACTATCCTTCTTCTGAACTGAGTCAATTGTTTGAGGGCAATCCCTAGTCAATACTGGAGATGAAGCTGGGCCTTCTGGACTGTCCAAGCCCCAGCTTCGTCCCTGGAGCCAATGCTCCCAGAAAGTGAAGTGCAAAGCATCAGATCAGATGAAATGGAATCATTGTGCATGGTTGAACTGTTTGAGCTTTCAGGGGAGGAAAATGATGGATTGGGTCAGACTGGTAATACACCAGAACAAGAAGAGTATTTTGAGTGCCCTGACAGTCCACTGACAGTGTCCGAAAGCTCTTCATGCGAGCCAAATGTTGTGGACTCAGAAACTGTAACTCCTGGAGCTGAAAGTGCCCCAAGTTCTAGCCTCTCTACCCCCATGGAGACTCCCCTGACAAGTGAGGACAATGCTGAAAATGAGGCTCAGAGTGCAGAGACTGTAACAGTTCCCCTAGAAAGACTGGTCGAGCTGTAAAGCCTGTGGTGCACCTCAGTTATGATTCCCTGGGCCGGCCAGTGGATCTGCCTCTCAATGTTGTCCATAAAAAGTATATGTGTCCCGAGCTCATTGCCCAAACTGGCGTCAGTGCTAACTCAAATTACTTGTGTTGCCCTCTAAGTATGGTGCCCTTGCCCATCCAGCCCCAAGGTAACTGATAGGAAGGGCCCTCTCTTCAGATTTCATGTACAAGAGGTAATAACTTGTTATGGTACAATTGTATGTAATACTGTGTAAAGAGTGACGTACTGCAATGTTTCAGAAATGTGTTCTTGGTAAAATGATATATTGACTGATGATTACATATGCGAGCCTAATGCAAATGTATATGGTTGCAGTTGAAACTTAGAAAGTACTTGCTTGGCCAGACGTCAAGCTTTCCCAACCAGGAAGGTGTAACCCTCCTGCAAATGGGGGTTCCCAAAAGACTTCCAGGAGCTTGCTTGAATGCTCCAAGCCTGAATGGTGTTTGGCGTTTAAGCCATTTATCAGTGAGTGTTTTTAGAACCTCTGGTACTGTCTCTTTAAGAGCTGTCTGCTTGCAGACATAATTAGTATTGTATGGGGACTGTGTTTCTTTGATTGAGTACCACTCGAGCTGCTGCCAATTCACTCCATTTTGCAGTCACTAGGAGTGCAAAGGGAACCTATCTGAAAGATGTAACTGTTTGCCAGAAATCATTTAGAGTAATAATGAAATTACAGTTTGTCTAACCTGCTTTCTTTGCAGTCAGAACTGTGTCTGCCTAGTTCCCCATTCTGGTTTTGAACTGCTGAACTGGACCAATCAGTGTGGGGTAAGCTAGCTCTAAATGGTGCCTTGGACGAATCAGAACTTGGACTCATAATCTGAGCCAGCCACAAGAGGACTGTATGGGCAGTGACTCTGGGAGATGTAGTTTAGACTTGAGCGCCTTTTGGACCAACAAGGACAGTCTATTGTGGTGACAGCCAATCCAGTCAAGAACTGGGAGGAACTCAAAGGAAGTGCCGGTTTTGTCTGTTGGAGTTCAGTTGAGCTCTGGCAGTGAAGAAGGAAGGAGCTCTGTGCTTTTTCAGTGTGCAGTTTAGTCGGAAACGTGTGTAAGGCCCAGAGTTCGGTCTGCAGCTTGTGTAACTGCTTGTTAGGACTGAATCCGTCCTGTGAAGAGAATCAAAGGATATCTGAAGAGTAGAAACCAGGCTCACCCTGTGAAGACTGGAGAAATTGCTGAATTGCACTCGGTCTGTCAGGAACTGAATCTGCTGTGTGTTCTCCGGTATTGTGCAGTAATTGCGATCGGGATAGAGAAGCAGCCTGCCTGTTTGCCATATAAATGTGTGAGGAGTCTCGTGGAGCTCAAGAGTAGCCCTGCTGACATTGAAGGACCCTATCTTGTTAGGAGGTCGTGAGTACTAATTCAGGGTCGCTCCCTGTTGAATTGCCACATTGAATCCAAATGAAATCACTGTACTGCTGACTGTTTAAACTAATTTTCTTTTCTCTGTGGGAAGGGCCCCTACCAGCTGCCACGGTTTGGACTAGCCACTAGGGCTTGGGTACCCAGGGACAGTAACTGGTAGGGATAGGCCTGTGCACAGAGCCATAGGTAGATGAGTAAAGTGATAAGCTAATTAACCTGATTTCCCCCTGTCCTTGTTATATTCCCCCTAAATAAATCTGAGCTGCTTGTTTCAGCAAAGTTACACTGCCTGAGGTATTTGTCTATGTTAAAGTATTGTACTGTGATTGTTGCACTGTATCTTATTTTACAGGAGGTCCCAGTGCCTGAACCAGCCCTTGGGGTAAGTGTATACTGTGAAGGTAATTCTGATATATTGTGTGAGCCACTAGTGGGAAGAAAGGGGGGTTGCAGTGTCCCAGAGGGCTGTGACCAAGTAAGTTTAACTATTGCAAACCCTGACCTCTGGGTGGAGGCACCCGCCATTGGATCCAGGCCCCTCAACCTGTTAGTGGCAAATCAGGCAGGGGTAGTAGCCCCTGGGATAGCGCCATCTAGGGGTTACACATGTTTGCTAAAGGGAGGGACTGCTTGGACCCGCTAATGCGGGTGGACGATATCAATGGGCCAAATAGCCTTCTTCCATCCATTCCCTAGTATGATAACCCAGTATGATCCCTAAACCCTTTCCTCCTTGGTGACCGTCAGCAACTCCCCCTCATCATGTAACTCTCCGCAAGGTTTCTACACCCCAGGTGCATGATTTTGCACTGAATTTTAGTTGCTACACTTCAGACCATTTTTCAAGTTTTCTAAGATCCCTCCTCATTTTCTCCACCCCATCCTGAGTGTCTACTCTGTTATAGATCTTTGTGTCCTCTGCAAATAGGCAAACCTTCCCTTCCAGTCCTTCAGCAATATCACTAATGAAGACATTAAAAAGGACTAGCCCCAGGACGGACCCTTGAGGTACACCAAGTGGTCCTTATCTGCCATCAAAGTCTATGTTTCTATGAGTGGCTATAGGAGCTAAATACATAGAAACATAGAAACAGTTTCACGGGAGTCTGAGCTGGATGTCATTGTCCACCTAGGGACAAATGACTTGGCTCATCATGAGATTAGAGCAGTGCAGAAGGACTTTGTAGAGTTGGGGAGGGCTTAAGACAAGTAACACACAGTATCCTTCTCAGAGGTGCTGCCTGTCAGTGGCATGGGTGGGCAAGGTACTTTTCACCATGCAGTTTATCGAATGGTTGAAAAAATGGTGTGGAGCACAGGGGTTTGGCTTCACTGGGGACTGGGGTTCCACCTGGAGGGACACCAGCCTATACTGGCAGGATGGTCTGAATCTGTCCAGGAAGGGAACAAGTCTTTTGGGCAATCGGTTTAAATGCTTCATTGGCAAGCTTTTAAACTAGTCAAGGGGGGAGGCACTGATAAGCAGCAGGAAAATCCCAGCCTCCCACTACAAAACAGGGTACTAAATGAGAAAAAGACCAAGGTAGAAAGGTCAGTGGGGGATGCTGCTTCAGAAGGTAAAGCCATAAAAAATGGAGAGCAATGAGTACCAATGCGTGTAGTCTGGGTAACAAGCTTCCTGAATTAGTGGCCTTGATGGAGGAGGAACATCTGGATATCGTGGCAGTCACAGAAACATGGTACACACAAAACCATGACTGGGACGTAAACATACCAGGATACAATATCTACAGGAGGGACAGGGAGGGTAAAAAGGAGGAGGAGGAGTAGCTCTCTACATAAGAGAAGGAATCAAAGCAATAGAACAAAAGGGTAAATAGGGAGGAGAAGAAGCACTGTGGGTCAATTTGGAGGCAGGCAATGGCACCACAATCCGCACAGGGGTTGTGTACAGACCCCCCTCTCAGGGGGAGGAAATGGACAAGGAAATGATAGAATGTATACTTAGAATGGTAGATAAAGGGGAGATATTGCTGATGGGTGATCTGAATATGCCAGATGTTAATTGGAGTGCAGTTGTAGCAGCCACTTCTAAGAGTGGGGTTATTCTAGATGCCCTACAGGGGGCATGCCTTAGACAACTAGTATTGGAACCCACTCGAGAGGGAGCAATCTTAGACCTGGTCCTCTCAAATGGAGATGGAGAGAGGATCACAGATGTAGAAGTTGATAGCCATCTGGGAACTAGCGACCATCAAACAGTATAGTTCACAATAAAAACAACAATAGAGTCAAGCCATACAAAGGCAAAAGTACTGGACTTCAGGAGGGCTGACTTTGCCAAAATGGGTGAGTGCCTAAGGAATGCACTAGCAAATGGGCAGGAAGGAGGGTGGAAGAACAATGGGAATAATAAAACTGCCATCACAGAGGTAACAAGCCTTGTGTGAAGCAAATAAACAAAACAAAGCGATGTAAGAAACCACTATGGTTCTCAAAGGAGGTGGCAGTGAAGGTTCAAGAGAAAAAGAAAGCATTCAGAAAGTACAAGGAATCACAGAAGGAGCAGGGCAGAGAATTGTATCAGTTAAAGCAAAAGGAAGCTGGGAAGGCAGTCAGAACAGCAAAGGCCTGAACTGAGGAAAAGATAGCCAACTCAGTTAAGAGGGGGGATAAAACCTTTTTTAGGTACATCAGGGAGCAAAGGAAGACTAAGGGAGGGATAGTGAAGCTTAATAAAGGGAAGGGGGGTGGACAGAGGGTGATGGTGAAAAGGCAGAGATACTGAACAAATATTTTTGCTCAGTATTTACAAATGAAGAGGGGGAGGTACCTAAAACAAACAAGAGGAACACTCTGGATACATAAGTTGATACCAGCCCATTTACAGAAGAAAGGGTTCTGAAAGAACTCTTAAAACTGAAGGTGGACAAAGCAATGGGGACTGATGGGATTCATCCCAGAATTCTAAAAGAACTAAGGGTAGAACTAGTGACACCACTGACTACCCTCTTTAACAAATCATGGGAGGATGGGGTGGTACCTGAGGACTGGAGGAGGGCAGATGTGATTCCCCTTCACAAAAGTGGGAGCAGGGCAGAAGCAGGAAACTACAGACCTGTTAGTTTAACCTCAGTGATAGGGAAAATGATGGAATCACTTCTGAAGGAAAGAATTGTCGAGTACCTAGAGGCCAGAGGGGCACAGGACCCAAGGCAGCATGGATTCACAGCAGGAAAGTCATGCCAGACGAATCTAATAGATTTCTTTGACTGGGTGACCAAAGTAGTAGATCAGGGAGGGGCTGTGGACATGGCCTACCTAGACTTTAGCAAGGCATTTGACTCAGTACCACACAAAAGATTAATATACAAGTTAGCCAGCCTGGGAGTGGGTCCTAAGATGATAGCCTGGGTAAAGAATTGACTGGAGAATAGGACACAGAGGGTAATAGTAAATGGAGTCCACTCTGAAGAAAGGGGGGTTACTAGTGGGGTACCGCAGGGTTCAGTATTAGGACTGGTCCTCTTCAATGTCTTTATAAGCGACATTGCAGAGGGACTGGAAGGAAAAGTATGTCTCTTTGCAGATGACACAAAGATCTGCAACAGAGTTGATGCACAAAGTGGGGTGGAAAGGATGAGAAGGGACTTGGCAAGATTAGAGGAATGGTCAAATGTATGGCAGCTTAGATTTAATGCTAGGAAGTGCAAGGTAATGCACCTGGGAAACAAAAACCCAGGGGAAGAGTACACAATGGGGGGTGAGATGCTAACAACAAAAATGGAAAGGGACTGGGGGGTATTCATATCAGATGACTTAAAGGTGGGCAAGCAATGTGAGAGGGCAATAAGGAGGGCTGGGGGGATACTGGGATGCATAGGGAGAGGCATCACCAGTAGAAAACAGGAAGTTGTTATCCCTCTGTACAGACAGCTGGTGAGACCCCATCTGGAGTACTGTGTGCAGCTCTGGAGACCCAATCTCCACAAGGACATAGACAAGATGGAAGCTGTCCAGAGAAGGGCAACTAAAATGGTGCAGGGTCTGCACCAGAAGACATATGAAGAGAGACTAAAGGAGCTTAATATGTATAGCCTCGAGGAAAGAGGGAGAGGGGGGACATGATAGAAACTTTCAAGTACCTCAAGGGACTCAACAAAGTCCAAGCGGGTAGCATCTTTCAAAAAAAGAGGTGTGCAAGAACAAGGGGGTACAATTTGAAGATGGGGGTGGCTCAGAGATAATGTGAGTAAGTATTTTTTCACAGAGAGGGTTGTGGATGCATGGCACGGCCTTCCGGAGGAGGTTGTGGAGTCAAAAACAGTGGTTGAATTCAAGCATGCACGGGACAGCCATAAGGCAATTCTAGGGGGTGGGGGTAGACAGAAGTAGGCTGCTGGTTAACTAGGATCTGCAGCTTATCCATTAGGTAGGGAAATGGGCAGACTGGGTGGGCCAAGCGGTCCTTATCTGCCGTCAAATTCTATGTTTCTATGTTACCACTGGTCTCTCTCCTTTCCTCGGATTGGATCCCATTTACCACCACCCTCTGCTTTCTGTCCCTCAACCAGTTTCTAACCCAGTTCTTCACCTTCTGGCCCACCCCCAGGCTACTCAACTTGTTTACCAGCTCTTTATGTGGAACAGTGTTGAAGGCCTTGCTGAAATCAAGGTATGCGACATCCACCGCTCCCCCGAGCCACCTCCTTCGTCACCCAGTCAAAGAAATCTATCAGATTTGTTTGACATGACCTTCCTGCTATGAATCCATGCTGCCTTGGATCCTGTGATCCATTGGATTCCAAGTTCACTATCCTTTCCTTAAGCAGCACCTCCATAATCTTGCCCACTACTGAGGTCAGGCTGACTGACCTATAGTTTCCTGCCTCCTCTCTGCTTCTACTTTTGTGAAGAGAGACTACATGTGCCCTCCTACAGTCCTCTGGAACCACTCCTGTATTGAGCAACTCACTAAACAGGGCTGTCAGTGGTACTGTTAGTTCCATCCATAGTTCCTTTACTATCCTAGGGTGTATGCCATCTTGTCCCATTACTTTGTCGACCCTCAGTTTTGTGAGCTCCTCTAGGACTCTCTCTTCTGCAAATGGACTGTTGTTCACCTCCCCCCTTTGTTTCTGATATGTAGTTGTGGTCCCTGTCCCTCCCCTTCTTCAATGAATACTGAACAGAAGTATTCATTCAGTATTGATGCTTTTTCTTGGTCTTATTTATTTATTTAAGAGTTTTACCAGGCAGGCATGCTGAGCAGAGTACCGCTCGACTCCAGATGCGACCTGGGGAAGGGGGAGAGAAGAAATATACAGTAAGAAGTTCAGTGTAATATACAAGTAGCACTCCACACTACAGACTATACAAAGAATATACAGTGGTATTTACAACAACATTAGCCCTACCTAGAATAAACAAACAAAATATACATTATAAACATATAGCCTGTGTCATGGGATGCAGTAGGTCCAAATTATTGTGACCTTCAGCTTAGAACAGATGGGTAGGGGTTTGGGGCCACAGAAGTAACGCGCCTTAGTCCATCACACTGGAGATGGTCTTCCTCCACCCTCTCCCCCTTCATCTCCTCTGAGCCTTACAATCCCACACCTGGCCTTCCTTCTTTCGCTGCTGTACCTATAGAATGTCTTGTCCCTTCTCTTTACCAACTATGCTAATCTTTGCTCTGTTTGCACCTTTGCACTTCTAACTGCCTTCCCTGCTTCCCTCTATTTAGGTACACCACCCTATGCTCCTCTTTCTGAGTCTCCTTATATTTTCTGAAAGCCAGCTTTTTGGCCCTTACTTTCTCTGCCATCTCCTTTGAGAACCATAGTGTCTTTTTCCTTTGTTTGCCCTTGTTTCTCAGCCTAATGCACTGGTTTGTCACCTCCACTATGGCTCCTTTTAGGTGTGCCTAGTGCTCCTCAACCCCCCCCCCCGCATCCATCCTCACCAGGGCTTCTTTGATACATATCCCCATCCTAGGAATGTCCACCCTCCTTAAATCCAAGACCCTTACCTTTGTGTGACTCAACTGTGACTCTGTCCTCACATTAAACCACACTGCGTGGTGATCACTGGACCGTAGGTGCCCTTCCTCCCATACTTCCATGATTTTGTCTCCACTGGTCAATACTAGGTCCAGAATCACCCTTTTCCTGGTGGGGTCTAGCACTAACTGCCTAACATCTGCCCTCTGCAAGGATTCCAGGATGTCCCGGTTCCTGACCAAGGCTACCACCGGGATGGTCCAATCCATGTCAGGCATATTAAAGCAACAATGTTTGTGGGTAGATCCTAAGGCAAACTGCTAAATAACAAACAAATACGAGCTCAGTCAATGCTTTCCCAGCCAGATGTAGGGCCTAACAACAATTAAGAAAGCTAGTTGGAGGACCGGCACCTGCTGAAGGGACAAGCATCAATGGCTAATCTCTGTGTATTCCACATATTCCAGGACTCAGGCAGTGAACTGCAGCAGTCCTGAAGGTAACCTTCAGGACAGCTGGATTCTTTGCTCCTGTGCTTGATTGTGAGTTTTTACTTGGCATGAATTAAAGTTTTTTGCAATCCACTGCCTGAGTCCTGGAATATATGGAATACATGGAGCTTAGGCATTGATGTTTGTCCCTTCAGCCCATGCCAGTCCCCCAGGTATCTTTCTTCACTGACTGTTCTGACCAGGCACTGCTCACCCTGGATGTGGTCACATCCCTGCACTTGCACTTCTGACTCTGTATAAGATTTGAAGTGACCAGGATGGGTTCATTAATAAAAGAGTGCTCCTGTTTTTTACTGAGTATTTACAAAGTACACGCTCCTGCAATATACATGATACAGCCTAGATAGCAAACTCTATGGCAGGTGCAGGGTGCAACTGAGACCCACTCCCTGAAATACCTCATTTTACGAATGAGAAGTAATGAGACTAACTTTTCAAGTTTATTGAAAGATACCACTAGTAATATTTCTGGACCATTTAATATACGGCAAGCACTGAGCCAATTTGAGAAAACTGCCTTTAATGACCCCCCCCTTGCCTCTCCCTGGGGGGGGGTAACGTTGAACATGGCCCACAATGGGAAGTGTGGGTGAGGAAGCTGGGCCACCATGCCATTCGGTGAACGGTGGCCCAGATTGGCTTATCGATCCGGCCCCTATCGGCGATGGCCCCTCTCCTGGGAGGCCTTGCCTGGGCTTCAGGGAGGAACTTAAAAAGGATACAAAAAGACGAGAGAATTCTCCTTCTCTGACCCTGCTCTTACCCACAGAACGTGCGCTACTGTTTTTGCTTACTCGCGGTCGACGAATTTCCTTCCGAGGTGGTTTCTCCAGCATTTTTGATTGCCCCCCTTCATTCCAGAGTGCCACCGCCTGTTGTTTCCTTCCTCGGGTGGTTGCTGGTCACGGAATTTTCCACTCCTCCTTCGAGTCAGCTAGCACCTAGGTCAGAATCTACTGTCCGTTGCTTTGTCCCGAACATCCGCTAACCCATTATGGCTGCCAAAAGGACGAGACTGGAGCTAGCTTCTTAGCCCTCGGCTGGTCCCACCTCACAGCAGTCCAAGGGTCCCGACAGAGCCTTCATGGAAGTTTTCAGCAAATGAATGAACTGGGAGGTCCCAACTGGAGGGAGGCTGCGGCCAGGCTGAATCCATCATTGCAGGCTACTGTTCCCGTTACGCAGACCCCATGGGCATGCGAGGCGGGGCCTAGCATAAGCGGCGATACCCCAGCTGGTGCACAAGAGGTAGTGTCGGGTGGGCGTCCTGCGTCCAGAGACAGCCATCCACACGCCTCTTGGAATCAGTAGCTCAGTTACCTAAGGGGCAGAATGCAGGATGAGGAAAAGGGATACCAGCGGAAAAGCGGCAAGCAAGAGTCACAAAGGGTAGAGGTCAACGGCGAACGGCTGAACGTCCAGGCAGAACCGAAGCAACGCAGGGCGGAACACCTTTGATGTCTGTAGAATAAGTGGAGCCGAGGCTCATGGGGTGTGATAATATGAACCCACTGGTGAGTCGGGGGGGTTGATTTCAGAGGACTCGCTCCACACCTCAGAGGTGGAGGAGCTGACGGAGGGGAAGGAGGACCAGGAGGAAAATGATGCATCCTCCATAGTGGTGCAATCCCCTGTGAGGTTGCAGACATGGAGGTCCATTGCGGAAAGAGAGGGCTATGCCCCGGATCCTGAGCTAGAGATTGGCAAAGGGTCATGGGTGGGTTCACTCGGGGCCAACAGGCCTCCAAATGAACCCATTGTCATATGTGGGTGGGATTTGGAGTACCGGTGGCCCCGTAGCCTGCCACCTTGCAAGGAGAGCTCTGCAGCAATTGTGGAGGGCCTATAGGGGAATGATGATCCTGGGCCTGGGGAACACGCCTGTGGCTTAGAGACCAGATGGGGGGGACATCAGCAGGTCCCAGCGCAGGCCCCCGATCGGACACATCCTATAACATTGGGCCCGGCAGCCGCGGTTGGAACTTGCCCAGGCCAGGCCCAGCTGGAAGGGGCTATTCACACAAATCCATGGGCGAACTTTCCTTTCTGGTTGGTGTACCCATGGGGTTTGGGTGGCCTGGCGGGCCAGAACCCTTGGGGATGGTGGGGAGCCCCTTCCTCACAACAGATGGGGCCCATTGTCCCAATTCCACAAGGGCTGGGACAAGTGGGGGGCAGGGGTGGCCCCGGAACCCTTATATAGGGCCCCCCTACTGTAACCTTCATGGGAGTGTTACCTCCTGTGGTTCCAGGGGTGAGCACAGGGCAGCAGATAGCAAGGGGGGATGCAGCAACATGAGTTTGGACCCGGGGGCACAACACCTCTGGTGGAACTAGCATGTCGGGGGTGACTGTGGGGGTACCCTTGCCACGGCCCCACTGGGAGATCAAGGGAATAAATCAGCTGACGGGGGGGAAGGATCCAAGTGGGCCAACAGGGTCCTCTGGGGCCTTGGTGACAGCTTAGCCTGGTGACATAGCACCGCCTGCACCCTCTGCCCCAGCATCCATGGACAACAAATGGGCATATGTAGGATTGGAGGATCCCTTAGGGGATCACCTAGCAGACAACGTAAGAGAAAAAATTTGGAAGGGAGAGTACATAGACATGTTTTCTCTGCTACACAGGGAACTCCTGGAGGAGGAGAATGACAAAAAAGGAAAAAAAGAGAGGGTGCAGAGGCCGAAGGTCCCCTTAACTTTTGAGAATTGGACGGCGGCTTTCGACATTTTTATGTCAGTGTACGAGATGAAGTACCAGAATAAGCTGCTACCCTTACTTAAGTACAGGGATGCCGTCAAGTTTGCTCACTTGTCCTTTGATGGGTTTGCTTGGCTCAAATATGATGAGCAGTTTTGTTTGAAATTGGCTCGATAACCCAGTTTGAAGTGGGAAAATATGCATCTTGACCTATGGGACAGGTACACGACTGGGGCAGACCTAATTCGGTAACATACACTGATAGCAGGCATGTGATCTCCCGACCTAGTACCAGTGACAGAAAAGAGTTAGAAAAATGGGACAGGAAGACATGTTATGATTATAATAAAGGGAAGTGCTTTTGGAGCCCCTGTAAATTCCAACATGTCTGCAAGTCCTGTGGTGGAAGTCACCGGGTCACCGAATGTAAAAAAGCCACGTCCAGTCCTTCAGGTCCACCCCATTCCAACAAGTCAAAGTCCGGGGCCGGTTAAGCTGGCAAACACTCTGGTAGATTTGCCGAGGATGCCGATATGGCTTTTCCAGTACCCTGGCCAACGAGCAGCAGCAGACTTGTGGGCTGGTTTTAGCACAGGATTTGAAATCCCTTACAGGGGCCCATGGATTGCTACGGTACCCCACAACCTAAAGTCTGCTATTGCTCTGCCTACAATGTTGTCACGCAAGATCAAAAAAGAAGTACAAGTGGGATGGGTAGCTGGCCCTTTTGGGCAGCCTCCTTTTCCAACACTCCGAGTGTCCCTGCTTGGCCTTCTTCCAAAAAAGAACGATGGGGAATACTGCCTGATCCACCACCTCTCCCACCCGAAGGGAGGATCAGTGAATTACCACATTGCACCACAGGATGCATCAGTGAACTATACATCCTTGAATGCAGTGGTTGAGTTGGTGCGGGGTTTAGGCACCGGCACCTTGATGGCAAAGAGTGACATAAAGTCAGCATTTCACCTGTTACCAGTATGACCAAGGGATTACGAACTCATGGGCTTTAAGTTTCAAGAGCAACGGTATTATGATGTGGTGATGCCCATGGGCTGTTTGATTAGCTGTGCTGCTTTTGAGGCATTCTCTACCTTTTTGGAATGGGCCACTAAGGTTTTCACGGGGAACACTGCAATCATTCATTATCTTGACAATTTTTAATTTGCAGGTCACAAGGATTCTGGTAAGTGTCAGGACACTGTGAATGGTTTTCAGACCCTGATGGACAAATTTGGGGTACCGCTGGCATTAGAAAAAACAGAGGGTCCTACCACATCCATATCATTCTTGGGTATCGAGCTTGATTCTGTGGCCATGATATCACGGTTACCTTTGGACAAGGTAAAAAAACCTACGTTGGTTGCTAGGTGAAGTTATCGGAGCTCAAAAGGCCACCCTAGTACAATTGCAGTCCCTGCTAGGCCACCTCAACTTTGCATGCCGGGCAGTGAGCCCCAGACGCCCATTCCTTAGAAGACTGGTGGCGGCAATGTCTGGCCCTACTAAACAATACCACCATATTCAGATCTCAAGGTGTCTCACGGCTGACTTGCAGGTGTGGGAGGTTTTTTAAGTGATTTTAATGGGGTAAGCATGTGGCAAGACAAGGCACACCATCACCATGGATTGGATATGGTGACCAATGCTTCTGGGGCCTAGGTTTCAGGGCTTATTTCCAAGGGTCCTGGTTTGCGGGAATGTGGCCTCAGAATTGGGAGGAGCAGGGATTAACAAAAAACATCACGCTGCTAGAGCTGTTCCCAATCATGGTAGCAGTCTGGGTGTGGGGACACAGGCTGAAGAACCAGTCAGTGCTGTTCTTCTCTGACAAGGCAGTGGTAGATATCATCAATTCACAATCTTCCAAGTCTAAGGATGTAATGAGGGTACTGCGAGTGTTTGTGTTATGCTGTCTCTCTTTGAACATCACATTCTGGGTGAAAGATGTGCCCGGGAAAGATAATGTGATCGCTGATGCCTTGTCTTGGTTGCAGTTCGATCGCTTCAGACAGCTGTTGCCACACACGGAGGCATCTCCAACACTGATCCCAGACACAGTTTGGCAGCTTGGGAGTCAAGAAAGCTTCAATGGGTTCAACTTGCTGTTGCCCCGTCGATCTGGAAGAAATACTCAGGCAGCTTCGCAGCATTTGCCTGTTTCTGTGGACAACAAGTAAGCGAGACCCCACACGAAACACAACAGGTACAAGATTACATGCTCCACCTTATTCAATTGCCCCAGGCTCCTTCCACCATCCAGGCACATTTGCCTGGGATAGCTGTCATTTGGCAGGCACTGAGCCACCCTGACCCAACTGGCAATTTCACAACCCGCAAGATGCTGGAGGGGTGGATCAGGTCCAGGGGAAAGAGGCGAGACCTCAGGAAGCCAATAGGTCTGGGCGAGCTCACCAACATACTGGCATCCTTGGGTGCAGTTTGTAGCACGCAATACGAGGCCCAGTTATTCAGAAACCTCTTCACATATGCCTTTTACAGTGCATTCAGAATTTTGGAGCTGGTGCTGGAATCGAAAGCAGCTGTGGAGAGATCTAACATCCAGTTGGAGGACATCTCCTCAATGCCCAATAGGGTGGCCCTCTTGCTCCAAAGTTCCAAAACAAACCAGGCTGGCCCTCCAACAATAATCACATTACATTGGTCAGGTGCCAGTGAATCCTGCCCATAGGCCTTGCTACAGGCATATATGGTGGACAGACCTGTAGGGGGGAGCCATTTGTTTGTGCATGCGAATGGAGCCCCAGTGACCAGACAACAATTTATGGCAATCATACGTAAGAGTTTGTGGTTCATGGGCAAGGACCCCAAGGTTTTCAGCACTCACTCATTCCGAATCAGGGCAGCTACAGAAGCCTCGAGATTGGGCTTGGGGGAGGCACAGATTAAGAAGATCGGCAGATGGTCATCAGTTGCCTTTAAAGGTTGTAACAGGCCTCAGCAGGGCTCGTAGGTTGTACAAGGGTAATGGAAATCTAATGGAAACAAAAAGTTTATAATTACAGATAATGACTCTTCTTTCATTTACTTTATAGCAGAGCGAGGAACACGACCGGATATATTGGTCATCGGCCATTTCTACATCTGGAAGGCACACAGTCAGGCATTGGCCCACCCGTATGGAGTACAGCTTGGGGTCTCTAAGGAACATGCAAGGCTTCGCTGGGCAGGAAAAGGGGGGATGCATTGGGGACAGCTCATGGATACTGTGATTAGACTGGGTTGGATAGACAACCACCACTGGTGTTTGTGGTGCACTTGGGGGGAAATGATTTGGTAGGGCTGGGGGCCCCTAGACTTTGCGGGGAAAAAAAGCAGGTTTTGACCCAGCTTCAGGTCCTGCTCACAACAACCAGGCTGACCTGGTCTAGGATCATCTCACGGCGGCAGTGGAGAGGTGCCAGCAGCGTTAAGGGCATTGAGAAAGCTAGGAGGGAGGTTAATCGGGAGGTGTCCTGGTTTGCAGCTCCCCATGGAATTGCCATCCTGTGTCACTTCCTCATACCCGGGACATGTGATGCAATGTATAGCAGGGATTGGGTACACCTGTCGGGGACTGGGAACGACATTTTCAACACTACAATTCAAGACTTTTGTGAGATGATATTAAAGCAGGTGAGACCTCTGGGGCACTAGGGAGAAAATGTGCTACGCATGTTAGAGTGGCGTAAATTAAGGCTGGATGGTTTAAAATAAGCGTTCGTGGTATTGGGTGACCTGGGTCCTGGTGGTGTGACCCTGGGGCAGGTACGCTACGGGAAGAAGGGTCACCCAGAAACATGGTGGGCATGGCAGGGGCTCATGACTGGAGGACGAGGAAGGCTGCCCTGGGCGGGCACCGGCCCAGCCCAACAGTCATGGGGATGCACATAGATGTATTTGGGTGGGAGGGACTGTCCAAGGGAGAGGCATGGCTCTGGGCAGGTCTGCCGGACTCAAGGGCCAGAGTTCCCCCACTGGAAGCCCCAGGGGTCTTTTTGCATTTGTAAATGTGTACAATGTATGACCTGTATACAGAATTTTATTTGAAATTGTAAATCAAATGTTTGTTGTACAGTAAAGCTGCGGCCTTTTTATGCCAAGAAACTGAAACCTGGTGTGTGTGTGCATTTATTGTGGGTCCAATTGGGCAATAACCCTTCCCCCAGCCTCTCCCGGGGGGGGGGGTAACGTTGCACATGGACCACAATGGGAAGTGTGGGGGAGGAAGCTGGGCCACCATGCTATTTGGCGAGCAGTGACATTGGCTTATCCGTCCAGCCTATAGGCGATGCCCCTCCGGGGGCTGGCCTGAGCTTCCTGGGGAGGGGCATAGGGGTACAAAGGGCAGGGCAGAGAGGAATTCTTCCTTCTGACCCTGCTTTTACCCTGAGATATCCCACCCACCACCCCTTTTGTCTGGTTTCGCATTGGCCGCAGCAATTACAGCAGGCTGCAGGTTTCGATTAGCCCTCAGGGGCTGCCTCTTAAGTCACAGCATGGGTTAAGGGAAGGGACATAAATTCAGGCTGGATGATTTAAAATAAGCGTTCATGGTATTGGGTAACCTGGTGGCACAACCCTGGGGTTGGTACGTTACAGGGGAGAAGGGTGACCCAAAAACATGGTGGGCATGGCAGGGGCTCATGACTGGAGGATGGGGAAGGCTGCCCTGGGTGGGCACTGGCCCAGCCCAACAGTCATGGAGATGCCCCAAGATGCATTTGGGTGGGGGGGGTACTGTCTGAGGGAGAGGCATGGCCCTGGGCGGGTCTGCCCAACTCGAGGGCCAGAGTTCCCCCATTGGAAGCACCATACCATCTGAATTTGCTGCCCCAGGGGTCTTTTTGCATTTGTAAATGTGTACAATGTATGAACTGTATATAGAGTTTTATTTGAAATTGTAAATCAAATGTTTTCTGTACAGTAAAGCTGCGGCCTTTTTATGCCAAGAAACTGAAACCTGGTGTGTGTGTGCATTTATTGTGGGTCTGATTGGGCAAATGAAAAAGACTCCAATGGGAGGAGATCTCATTGAGTGCATACCTTGAGGTTGACTGTGTGCCCAGCGGTTTGCATAACCTAAAGAACCCGACCAGTAGCCAGAATCGAGAGGGGTTCTTGGATGGTTGGCGAGCTATAAGCCTCAAAGCTAGCAAAGAGTATATTGAGCTGATTATTAAGGGAAATGTAAAAATTCAAAAAAAAGTGGAAGATGCATTGAGTACCAGGGAGGAAGCACAAAGAGGGTTCTCTGATTCACCTCTGTGCAACCAGCTGATTGAGAAATTTATTGAAAATGCAAGCAAATATGAGGAAAAAATAAACAGTCAAAGAAAACCAAAATTGAGAGGGACAAAAGAGACTTTCAGGACAGAAAAGTGTTTAATTGGTCGTCATCCTCTCAAGAATCAGCTACAGGTACTAATCAGCCTAAATCAATATTGAAACACTCAGCAGGGTAACACAATCAAATACAGGCAGCAGAAAGCTGCGATTCAGAACCGGAAGATTTTTTTAGGCAAAGAAGAGCCATGTGTCGTTTTGCTGAGACCACAACCATTTATGCCTAGATGGAGCCAGAGAAACAGCAGAGTCAGTAAAAACAAGCATTTGTCAATGCCGAAAGTTTTCTCGCTGGCATTGGTAGTGCAGGAGTTAGAGATGCATAATAGGAATGGCAGTGAAGTATTGAACTGACGCCAACCTCACTCCCACCCTGAAGAGACACATTTTCAACATAGGCATTTTGGGACCTCCCCTCATAAACAGTGGCACTGGGGTTTTGTTAATCTGTCCCAAAAGTTGATTTCCCACAGTGACCACACCATTCTGCGCCACACGTGCGAAAAAAATTTGGGGCAGGATGTGAAAAATGACAGCTGTACGGTTCATAAGGAGGTGTGAAAAAATGCCAGTGTCGAAAATCTGGCATGAAAATATTGCAAATTTGTGCAAGGCAATTGCACAACGTATGCTTGTAACACAGTCATTTTATGGACTTTCACCACCAAATTTTCAACACAGGCATTTTAGTATCTCTGCTCATGAACAGTGCCACTGTCATTTTCTTAATCTGTCCCTAAAAGTGATCTCCGACAGCTATTCTGCGACGGAAGTGTGAAAACACATTTCAGCCAGGATAAGTAAAATGACAGCTGTACTGTTCATAAGGAGGTGTGGAAAAATGCTAATGTTGAAAATCTGGCATGAAAATATTACAGATTCATGAAGTTACGAGCGTGCATGGAAACTGCGCAACGCACATTCATAAAACAGTCATTTTTTGGATTTTTTTCACCAAATCTGCAAAATAGACTTTTTCAGAGCCCACCTCATGAACAGTGGCACTGTCATTTCATTAATTGATCCCGAAAGGTGACTCCACGTAGTGACCGAGAAATCATCTTTCAGGACCAAATAACACCATGACACTGATTGAATTCATGAGGAGGGACCCCAATAACCCCATGTTGAAAATGTGGTGCCAAAATTCCCAAAAATGCCCGAGATATGCACCAAAGTTGAAAAAAATATATTTATGCCATTATACAGCTTACCGGCATTTCTTCAGTTCGTGGTTGGATTTGAAGAGTGCAGACATGTTCCCGGTCCGCCGCAGATCGTCGTGCCAGACTCCGGAGGTAAGTAAGGGGTGAGAGGGGTGTGGGGAGGCAGGGTGCACAGAGGGTGGGAGCAGGTTGGGCGAGGGAGCAGGACAGACCATGAGGGACTGTTTTCTTCTTTTACAGGTTAAAAATTGCAGGACTTTTTTTTATAGGGGCATTTGGCCTGGTGGGCTCCCAACCTGTCATCTGAGTGTTTGGGGGGCTAGCTAATGGGGGATTGGGTGCCCCTGTCGGCACATACTGACAGGAGGAACAAGAGCCGAGGGGGATTGGGCACCCCCCTCAGCACACAACAAATGGGGGGGCATTATGCCGATGGGGAGTGGGCTCCCCCTTCAGCACATGAATTGGGTCAGGGCATGCCAACAGGGTGATTGGGCACCCCTGAGGTTGGCACTGTGGCAGGCAGTGGCGGCAGTGACTGCTGCCATGTTTACTAGAATGCTTCATCAGGAAAGGCACGTCGGGAGGTGCTGCTGCGTGATGAGCTTGGCTCTCACTGCAGTGGACCTTTTCTTAGATCTGGTGGCCACTTTACGTGTTGCTGGTTTCAGTGCCTGCAGCTGCCTTATTGGGGAATGAGAAATGCACCTACTGATGCATGCCCTGCATTCGCCCACAGTGACCGCACCTCCAAATCTGCTACTACTGCAATATGTTGGCTGCTGCACAAGCGCGAGCCAACATAAAAATAAATAAATGGACCAGGAGAGGACAACGAATGCATAGCTGGAAGGGGATGATACAGAGGCAGACACTGGAGGGGACAGCGCTTGAGAGGGAGAGGGAAATATCCACAATACATAATGTGATTAACATCTCAAGTCATGAACTTGAAGAGTCCGAATTGACCGTTTTAAATAAAGGACTGACGTTCACACCGACCAAGAGATTTGATGCTTTTGAAACGGTCATCGATTTTCATAGACTTATAAGAAACTTAAGCCTTAAATCATTTTTTAACAAAAAACGATCAGAGGAGGAAGAACCAGGAACAGGTGAGGACCCCCCCCCAGACTTTGTTTCTAGCAATGTGTTTAAACCTAGGTCACAGTTTTGTCCACCTATGTCAGCAGCTTTACAAACGTTTCTCAAGTGCTGTGAAGAAGATGTTACTACATTAGAAAATTAAACTAATAGTTTTTTCACAATTTAAGTAACAAAGAACAGCAGACACTCAACAAACTGAGTAAAAATAAGTCTATTACTTCAAACCTGCTGACGGTGGGGCAGTTGTGGTTATGGATAGTAGTCAACATGTTATTGAGGTTTGCAGGCAATTGATTCATAAAAGCTGCTATGACAGATTACCACATGACAGAGCAAATGTGTTTAAGGAGGTGACTGATGAATATCTCATAAGGTCAGGAAAAGAGGGTTGGCTCACTAAGCAAGTCGTAGAGTTTTTAACTGTAATGTTCCCAGTGAGGGCGGCTTTTTATTGTCTGCCCAAGATCCACAAGGATCTGGTTAGCCCCCAGCCCCCCCAGACCATTTGAGTCAGGGAATAATTCTCTGACAGAACCACTGGCAAAATACTGTATGTAGACTTCCGCATTGCACCTTTGGTAAAAGGGCTACCATCATATATTAAAGACACTGGAGATATCCTTAGAGAGTTGGAAGATCTCTGTATTGAAGATGATAGCCTTTTAGTCACTTTGGATGTAGCATCTCCTTACTCCAATATACTGCATGAGGAGAACTTAGAGGCCATGTCATATTACCTCAAAACCATGCTGATCATCCCAAAGTACTTGTACAATTGTCCGCTTTGTTTTGGAGTATAATACATTTTTTTTTTTTTTTTTTTTTACAAAGGGATTTCTTCTTACAGAAAAAAGGTATGGTGATAGGCACAAGTTTTAGGCCAATTATGCAAATTTGTACATGGGGAGCTGGGAATCAGAATATGTGAGGGATGGTATGAATAATTCTTTTTTATATAAATTGGATCTCTGGAGACGCTTCATCGACGATGTGCTCCTTGTATGGAAGGGCACAGAGGATGAGCTTTTTCAATGTGTTACGTATTTGAAATTAAGTAATCCGAATTTGAAATTCAGTGTCTGCTTTAGCAAAAATGAGATTTCCTTTCAGGATAAGATCATTAAAAAAGATGGAGGGAGGTTATGACCGATTTGTTTAGAAAGCCCACTGACCGCATCACATTGCTATTGACTAGTAGCAATCACCCTAGACATACCATTTCTGCAATCCCCAAGGATCAATGAATTCAAACTAAAATAAATTATGGCAAGGAATGTGATTATCAGTGCACAGTAAATGAACTTTCTAATAGATTAAAGGGAAGAAGTTGTAGCAATGCTGTTATTAATGGGGTTAGGCTAGTAGTTAATGAACTACCCAGACAGGATCTGTTGAAAGAAAAGGTATCAGAGAAGGAAACATGATCCTCGGCAGTGTTCCCATTCATGTAGAGATGTACATGAACCATGCAAGTATGTCCCCATGCCTCTGGGAGTATATGGATCAAGGAAATCATTGGCTCCACCATACTTGACACAGGAAACAGGACTGAAATCATAAACTATACCCTCCAAAACAGCCATAGAGGGTACAGAACACCCCAAACAGCAGGAGATCATGGGAACTCGGATTCGCGGGTTGCATTTTCGAGCACTTATAGCACCCAATCACAGCAGGTAGTGTCCATTCTTAAGAAACAGTGGCATCTGATAAGACACAGGATTGAAGGAACTGAATATTGGGGATACGAGGGTGGTTTTATACAGAGGGGAAAACATCAGGGATATTGTGGTCCATTCTGTTCAGCCTCTACCAGAGAGACCAAAAACCTGGTTGCCACATAGGAGTGATGGTTGCCACAAGTGCGGCAACTGTAAGTATTGCCCCTTAGTCAACACAAGCAAGTTCTTCCATAATCCTGCCACAAAGAGAGAAGCCAGAGTCAGTGGGGTTATAACTTGTAGTACATGTGACATCATTTACTTAGCTATTTGCAAATGTGGTCGTTACTATATGGGCAAAACCAAAAGGCCACTGAAAACTAGGACAGGGGAACATGCAAGGCACACTGACAAGGGGGACTCTACTATGTATTTAGTTTTTGTTAACTGGGTAATGCACTAGCCATAAAATAACTATTTTTAGGCAGAATCTGGAAGAGTACAACAATGTAGAAAGACATACAGAGTAGCAATTCATACAGTGTGACAATTCAGAAGTCCATCAATCACATCCAGTAGAACAAAATAAAACAAGAATTTCAGGCACAGACAGGGTGAGAACAACTATGAAGAAAACAAACAGCAGTAACAATTCATGTATGGTAACAATTCATAAGTGCATCAATCACATAACAGTTGAAACACACAGCATGATAAAAGACAATTGAATTGGCAAGCATTCAAGGACTACCAAGTGCAAACATCAGAGAAACAGTGACACAAACGGATTTACTAACAGTATTGTGTAGGAATGGCATAGCAGTGCAAGGGGGTCAGAGTATGAAGAGGGGAAAAAAGGAGGGCAAGCATAGGTTCATTGGTGCAGCTAAGGGGAGAAGGAGGAGGAAGTAAAGGGGTTTAACTAGTAGATGACTGTGGACAGGAGCATTGGCAATGCACATCTGGAAGGCTAGGAATAAAGATGCATATACCTTTAGCTTTATTGGCATAGACAAGCCTCTTATGTCATGAGAGGAGGGGATTATGACAACCTGCTCCTACGAAGGGAGCAATACTGGATTTTTTACCGTGAAAGCAATGGAAGGCAAGGGACTGAATGACAGAATAGAAATCAAGCCTTTCTTGAAAAAAAAATAGAATAACAGTTTATTTGTGGTGTCTCTTTCTTAGTAATATCTAACTGTGAGTTTTCTTTTTCCTTTTCAGGTATGCACCTTTTGACTGGTAGAATTGTTTGTGAGTCGAATAGTAAGTTAAACATTGAAAGCAGTTTTATTATTGCTAACTCTGTTTTGACTATGCATCCTTCAGGTTCTCGGTGCCTATGGATTTTTGTTTTAGACTGGGTGGCACGTGCCAGTTTTTATTAATTTAGTAGTGCACTAATGAGCATTTATAGTGCTTTGTTCTTGTTGTAAATAATTGTTTAAATTGAATTGCTATACATTTAAAGTGATTCATGCAAGTTTACCATAACAAATGGTAATAGTAACCTGAAGGAGTTGTGAATCAGTCTCCTACCATTCAAACTGCCAAAAAGTGTTGTTTTCCACGACAAAAATCCTTTTATTTCTGTGATCTGCTTTATTTGCATAACCCTGCCCCATTTTCTTCTCAGTGCTGCAACCCCCAACAGTGGCATCATGCAAGGAAAACAACGTTTTTAAAGGGACACTGTCAGTTTTTAGCTGACTGTTTACATTGTTTGCAAGTAGCTGTATCTAGCATTATAACATGTGTAGAAAAATTCTAGTGATTTGATTGGCTGAAAGCAGCTCAGAGCCATGTAATCTTTGACCCATAATTACACTCCTGAACTACTTACTGTACAGTCATTCAAGCCCTATAACATGAACACAGAGAGGCATCATCACACTCCCACATTCTGACAGGAGCTGTCACTTCAGACCTGTCACTTCACCAGCAGGCAGTAAAAGTGAAACAACATCTACACAGAATGGCAGATAATTTTTTTGGCCTACCTGAATCATAAAAACATTTTTCCAGAAGCTTTTCTATGGATTGTACTGCTGTAAACACTGCCAAAACAGGAGACTGCACTTTGATTAGGGAGATAGAAAAATCTGGTATTTACAGTACCCACAATGCCTCACTATGTAAATTAGTACACAGGCTGTTATATTACTGTGCTCACTACAGAAATAGGAGACTACATTTCTCAGTAATGAAATCTTGTCAGCTAGACACTGTGGGCCATATATTCAGACTGCACCAGGCAATGGCGCAAGAGGGGGTGCAGCGCATCCAAGATGTGCCAGGGCCAAGACAGGGAGATAGTCAAAGGTGATATGCATGGCGCATCTCCTTTGAATATGGCACAGAATACACATGGCATGTTGACAAAGCACCGGCGCATTCCCCAGACAGGGAGGACTGGGAATGCTCCAGTGCAACTGTAGTTGTGCTGGGTGTAGCACCCACGGTATTCAGACTTGGGTATGCAAATGGGGCTATAATATATGCAAGGCACAAATGGGGCTATTTGCATGTCATTATGGCCCCATTTGCATGAGTTGAGCAGGGCAGCCTGGCAAAATGCACCTGGCACCCTGCACAGCATGCAGTGCTGTCAGTGGACGTCCTGTGGATCCCCCCCCTGCCCATAACCCCAAGTGCCCATAATGTCCAACATTGTACTACCCCAGCAGTCCAGTGGAACCCCTCACCCTCCTGGTAGCCCGATCATGGTTTTTGTAATGTAAGAATATGCCCTAGTAGTCTAGCGGTACCCCCTCCCCAACCCAACCCTCTGAGCACCATCGTAACACATACAGAAACATCTCCGGTGGTCCAGTGGATCCCCCCTCCCTTTCTGTAACTGCGATCACAGTATAGACATGTAAAGGTAGAAGCCCAGGTAGTCCATTGGTAGACCCCTTCCCTCCCGTAGCCACGATCGCCAGTATTACTTAATAACAGTACATGCCCTGGTGATCTAGTCGTACCCACCACTCCCGAATCCCGATCGTAGTAAACATAAATTCCCCTCCCTGGTAGTCTAGTGTTTCCCCCACCCACCGAATCCCGATCGCAAGAGCCTGAACAATCGACTCACTCCCTGTGGTCGGTGATACCCCACCCCCACCCATACAGAAACCCCAGCCCACCCAACTTCCCCTGTCATCAACTGGCGGCTGCAACCTGCCTGCACACCACCTGGCCACCCGCCGAATGACAGCTTACAGTATGTGCTGTAAGCCTATTGGTCCACAGTGTGGACCAGTGGGCTTGCAGGACATACTGTACTAGACAGTCGGACATATGTGAATGTTTGTGGGCCAATAGGTTTAGCACATACTGTAAGTTGTCATTCGGTGGGCGTCCAGGTGGTGTAAGGGTGGGTTGCAGCCACCTACCGATGATGGGTGGGGAGCTGGGTGGGCAGGGTTCCTGTGTGGATGGGGGTGGGGTTACCACTGGTCCCACCAGGGAGTGATCGATTTCTCAGGCTCCTGTGATCGGGGGATTCGGGTGGGGTGGGGACCACTAGACTAGCAGGGAGGACTTATGTTTACTGCGATCGGGGATTCGGGAGGGGTGGGGGGGTACCAATAGATCACCAGGGCATGTACTGTTATTAAGTAATACCAGCAATTGTGGCTACAGAAGGGAGGGGGGTTGCCACTAAACTACCAGGGACAGGATGGGTGCTTGTGGACAGTGTTCTTTCCTGGTGGGCAGCCACCCATGGCTGGTGGCTGCTGTGTTGTGCCTTGCATTACAGCAGCCCACCTGTGGGTGGCCAGTACTTGAGCCAGGATTTTGTGGCTCAACTTTGTGCTCTGGTATGCGGCGCATCTGGGTGTTGTGCCAGCAGATGCACCGCACATCCCGGGCTCAATATCAGGATGCGCCGCATATGTATGGGCACGCCCCCTGCAGATGTGCTGCACACATTACCAATGCATCCCGGCACATCAGAACTTGCGCTGCGCAGATCACCCTTTTGAATATCGCACCAGGGCACATTGCGGGGTTGCGCCGGTGCAACTCAGTTGTGCCAGGCACAACCCCTCTGAATATCCATCCCAATATGTACAATGCCTTGTTTTGAAAATAAACATATGAGAGCTTATATTGTTGAAGCCACTACAGAAGTAGGAGACTGCACTTCACAGTAAGGAAATTGGAAAACAGTTCCTTATTGTACCCTCAATGCCTTGCTGTGTACATCTACATATTGAGTGCCATACTGCAGTCACCAATATCAAAATATGAAACTGCGCTTCTGAGTAAGGAACATTTAAGTCACCTTTATAACTTACCTAGAATTCCTTGTTGCTGTATGTAAAACATTGACAGCTCCCTTGCATGATATCATTCTGGGGGTGTGGCCGCACAGAGAAAACTGGAGGGCATCCAGAAACAAAGCGCTGATAAAATATTTAAAAAAAAAAAAAGATTATGACAGATTTTTTTACAAAACAAATTACAGCTTCAACATCTGACACATGGCTGACAGTGGCATACTTTGTGAAAAAGGCATCTGGAAAACCTTGCATAAATCACTTTAAAGATTAGAACTGATAAACTCAATGCATGGTATGGTACTGTCTCTTTAAATCTGACTGTATAAAATAGACACTAGGGGTTTGTGATGAACACCTTTGAGAAAGCTCTTACAAGTGAAACATTTCAGGCGACGTCAGATCAGGTGGTTCCTGATCAGAGGAGTGGGGCTTTTGTAACCTTCAGGACTGCTGGATTCTTTGCTCCTGTGCTTGATTGTGAGTCTTTACTTGGCATGAATTCAAGTTTTTTGCAATCCACTGCCTGAGTCCTGGAATATATGGAATACATGCAGCTTAGCCATTGATGCTTGTCCCTTCGGCAGGTGCCAGCCCCCCAACTAGCTTTCTTCCCTGACTGTTCTTACTAGGCACTGCTCATCCTGGATGTAGTCACATCCCTGCACTTGCACTTCTGACCCTAACAACAGTTGCCCAAGCATGAACATGACACCTTACTCCCTGGCGCCCTCATCAAGCTCGACTCCCTCTGATCAATGGCAAAAATGGAGGAGCAACTGCAGAAAAAGAGATGCCCAGGACCTGTCAGCTCTCAAGAAGCAGGACTCTGGTCACCGCAGCTGGAGTCGCGGACCCTGAGCCTCCTGCTATGAATCTTCCTCAGTGTCGCCCCCTGACAAGCAATCAACAGTCACTGTATGCAGAGCCATCGTTTTGTGTTCAGCTTATATCAGATATGTTGTGCCAGCAGCAGCCGGAATTGAACTCTCGACTGCCGCCACTGAAATCATGGGTGGACACAGCCAATAATAATTTGCCGGTGCTTCTGGGGTACTAAGTGGTCACTCCAAGACTAGAATTACTTCCTGGACATTCAATGGTCACCATGCTGGGATTATAATGTGATATCCTTTGTGATGCTTAATAACCACTTTCCCTGGCAGGTGTAGAGAATGGATTTAAAATGCAGCACTAGCTAGACCAACCTGAAGTCAAATGGTTCGTGGAGAGGGATTTGGAAAATGTTATTGCATACTCACTGTGCCCAAATCGGGTAAAACTGGCTTGTTTGAAATAGGGTGGATGGACAAGATGGGGGGAAAGTTAGGCTGACAGATTACAGTTTTGGATTACCCCTGTAAGTAGCTGTTAAGGTATTACTGACTAGCCACTCAGCAGTGTAGTCCTCACCATATTACTGCAGGCTTTCTAACCCCTAGCACAATAGCTCTTTGCTCAAAAGGTAAAAGTTAATATTGGCCCGGTTCCTGCCAATACCTATTATCTAGGCAGTGTGCCCAGTGAATTTTGCATCAGCGCACAACCCAGTACATTTGGACACCACAGTGTATGAGCCCAATCAAGGTTCTTGGCCCGCAGGTATGATGGCTGGCCCCCTTCATTTATGGAAGCTTTAAAATGGTAGGGCAGGTCACAGCACAGGTAGGGGCATTGCACTCTTCCTCAGTGCCAGCAAAATAGTACTCAAATGCAGCTTCTTAAAGGGTTAGAAGGGTCACAGTTGTGCTTTTATTGAGTGGATTGTTGCATACATTGCCCCACAACTGGTGGTTCCTAGTCCCTTTATCCAACCTGCATGCATGAATGAATGAATGGCAGTTAGTGCACCCTTACCTCCTCGGCTATCCCTGATTTGTGCGCTCAGTCTTCCCAATCTGTTACTACTGCAGCCTCTGTGATCTGTTGTATCGGCTCCCTTGTCCTCTATTTCTTGGATTTGTTTTCTGTTGCTTTTATTTCATTGCTCTTTCTCCATACACTACAACTATTGTGCTCAATGGAGAACCTGCATGAAGACCCTTGCCGTTTTTGGACTGAGATGGAAGGAAGCCACATAGGGGAATCAAGGACACTTTCACCCGAAGTCACACCCCCTAATAGACCCTCAAACAAGAAGTCATGAGACTTTTTTGTTCCACCCTGGTAGGACAGTGGGCACCTAAGCCAAAGAATCCCCCTGCCTGGAGGTGAGCCGCTGAACTGACTGGTCACTTGCAGTTATCGTTCACTGGAGAGGACCCATCTTGTGCAGTACGTAAACTGTTATATTATTGCCTGTTGCTATGCTTCATAATGGAGGTCATTATCAATGTATGGGTTGCCTCAGTGTTTGTTAAGGGGTGGAATGCAGGTGAATGGATGTCGCACTTCAGACTGCAGAACAAAAGTGGTTTAGGTGCTACAAGGAAGACCCTCTACACATATAGTTGCAACGGGTGAGTATGCTCTCTTTCATTTTACTTCATTCCCCTTACAGCCCTTGTGGTTTTTGTTTTTTTTTACTTGTCTATTACCCCTAAGCTAGATGTTGTGCAGTCTGCTTGAGTAGTGTTCATGCTTATTGGTCACAGATAACTGGTGGGGACACTGGGCTCTGAGTCACACTTATGTACGTTAGTATAATAATTGTTGGCTTGTAGGATGCTGCTGCAATCTCCAAAACTGCTCAGATACTCTGATAGTGCCCTAATCCCCTCACACACACTGGGGGGGGGTCATAGGGGAGAGGACATGGGGCTAATCGCGTTAACTGCAAATACCTCAGGACTATGATATGCTGTGTTTCTTGTTTAACCCACACCCATATTCTCTAGAGTATAATGGGTACTGGTAAAGCTGGTTCTAGGGAAAGGGTATGTATTGGTTCCCTCTCTAGAGTGAGGACCTAAGCTTCGCTTAACATCTTAGAGGTCTCATAGAACTGCAAGTAGAAAAGGTGTAAGGGGGCATATTGGCCCCCATCCCAGTGCAGTTTCATAATAACAGATGCACTGGATCTTCTGATAGTTGGCTTACACTGCAACTCCACTAGAAGGTGGGGCTATGACCTCACTAGAGACTAGCAGCATGAGTTATCCCCTAGTGGGGAGCCCGACAGGAGCTACTGTGCTTGCAGTCCAATCCTCGGTGAGTCCTGGAGCCAGCAATTGGCACTTGGGGTAGTGGGACATTCTGCTTCCTACCCTGTAGCAGTGTTTGCTGGTCTCCCCCTTAAGGGTTTGTGTAAGTATTCTAACTCCATGCATTTCTTTGACATATCCCACTTAAAAGGAACAACTATATTTCAAGGTTAAATGGATTTATTGTAGTTTTTTAGAGTTATGATGTCACTAATAGTTAGTTTTAGCTTTAGTTCTGCTTTTTTAACTGCACAAGGTTACCTGGCCTTTAGTATCATAGTATGGTTTTTGAGTATCCTGCCATTCACACTTCGATGGCCTGTTCAATCAGTCTAAGTACAGTAGTGCAGGCTGTTGCAGATGTGATGGGGGGGAATGATGGGAGAATGTGCTATGTGTCACAACCCCACTCAGCAGGTCAGGCCCTCTGCTCCCACAGTGCCAACCTCCGAAAGCAATATTATGAACAGGGTAATAGAACAGGGTGACCCTCCTGTCTGTTTTGTGGGTCCGAATCACCTTGGGTCTCAAGTTCTGGAGGGATTCAAACTGTGAACCTTATGCTAGCGTACCCAAATGTACAGGCTCAGATAATTCTGCTTTTCGGGGAAATGCCAGATATCTTTCGCCTACGGGCACCTAACCAGGTATAGAAAATAAATCCTAAAAACTCTATGAAAGACCTTAGGAAAATTCTTACCTTTTCCCAGTTTGGTATTACCAAGAAGCTTATGAACAGTGTCAACTTTAACCCTGTGTACTTCACTTGTAAAAGAAAGAATTTCAATGGCACACCAGATAGTAAACCTCTTATTTTAAAAGAGACTAAGAAAATGGATAAAAATATGTAAAATGTAAATACAGAACAATATATCACAAAGCATACAATCACTTAAAAGAACAAGGTTTAAAGTGCAATTTCCTACCAACATACAGTTAGACTTTTCTATCTAATGTATACCTTCTTACAATGCTTTAGGTAGCAGATGTTTCAAGAGAGTCCAAACAGGAATGTCTCTAAGTGGAAATACAGAATACAGTTAAACTGTCTCTAAACCTGCCCCTTCCATGATGCCACCTAGCTCCTCCCTGTAAAATATAAAAATTAATACACACAGGATGTCCCATCACTCAGGGGGTATATTAAATAAGGTGACATCAGCAAAAACTCATTTCCCCATATGACCCTTTGATCTTGAGTCTTTCCTTTGATCTAGTGTGTTTTCCTGCTTTTTCAAAGACATCAGAGAACTTTTGCAGCTCTGCAGTTTTCTCACCTAGCTGCAACATAGTTTTTCCGCACCAGTTGAAATTAACTGCCCTTCCTGAGGATGTCATAAAATGGATATTTTAGTTCCTGGCTTCAGCAACACAGATTCTAAACAAGGCTATAAAATGTGAGTTCTTGGAAGTTAATCACATTACAGAGATCTGCTGCTTAACATATCTTGTCCTTTGAACTGAAACCTTGGGGGGGGTCATTCCAGGAACACAGGATGTCTCATGAGAGACACTCAATAACACATTTTTATATTACAAAATCATAGAGCAATCAGAACCAGCTGTCCAAGTGTCACAATCCTCCCCACCTAGACTGAATTTGGGGGCTCTATCCCCTGCATGGGATGAGCTTCCCAAATCAATTCACGCCTCATAGACATGAGACAAGCCATCTGAGTTCTGATTGGTCGCTCCAGCCCTACGTAAGATTGTCATGTCATACCCTTGCAAAGCAAGACTCCATCTTAACAATCTACCATTAGTTTTTCCCATTTGTGTCAGCAAAACCAGGGGGTTGTGGTCAGTTTGTACCACAAAATCCTGCCCATATAAGTATGGCTATATCTTCTTTAGGGCCCACACTATCGCAAGACACTCCTTTTCTACAGTAGAGTATGCCTGCTCCCTGGGAAGTAATGTTTTACTCAGGTACACTACCGGGTGATCTTTCCCTTGGTTGGATGTCTGACTCAGTACTGCCCCAATACCCACGTCTCAGGCATCAGTCTGAACTACAAAGGGTTTGCTATAGTCAGGACTTGTCAATACAGAAGCACTGCACAGGGCCTTCTTCAGTCTGGTAAAGGCTTCCTCACAGGCTGGTCCCCAGGTAAGTTTCTTTGGCATCCTTTTCTTTACCAGGTCAGATAGGGGAGACGCAAGGGCACTGTAATTGGGTACAAATTGCCTTAAGTACCCTGCTGTCCCTAGAAAACTCCTGACCTGCTTCTACGTTTCTGGTCTGGGCCATGCCTGGATCACCTCTATTTTTATTTGGTTAGGATGGAGCTGTCCCCGGCCTACCACATGCCCGAGTTATGCCACTTCTCCCATGGCCACCTGACACTTCTCAGCTTTGACAGTGAGCCCGGCCTTCTGTATCCTGCTCAGCACTTCCCTAAGGTGGGACAGGTGTTCCTCCCAGTTGGCACTAAAGATGGCAATGTCATCCAGGTACACCACGGCGTACTCCTCAGCACCATTTAACACCTGATTCACCAACCTTTGGAAAGTGGCCGGGGCATTTTTCATTCCAAAAGTCATTACTTTAAATTCAAATAAGCTTATCGGAGTGATGAAGGCTGACCTCTCCCTAACTCTGTCTGTTAACTCTACCTGCCAATACCCCTTGGTCAGGTCAATAGTCGTAAGGTAGGTCGCCCCTCCCAACCTGTCCAGGAGTTCATCCGTCTGGGGCATCGGGTGGCGTCTGACTTCATGACTGCATTCAGTCCACGATAGTCCACACAGAAACGAGTAGAGCCATCTGGCTTGGGGACAAGGACTACGGGTGAGGCCCAGGGGCTGTGGGATCTCTGGATTACCCCTAAATCCAGCATCTCCTCCACTTTCCTCCTAATGTCCTTTTGGACAGCCTCTGACACCCCGATATGCTGTCCACCGTATGGGCGTCTGTGTCCCTGTCTCCACATCATGCATCGCTAAGGGGGTTAGTCCAGGCTTGGCGCTAAACAGGGGGGCAAAGTCTGCTAAAACCTCACTTACTTCCTGAATCTTGTCCGGGGCCAGCTGGGGAGACAATTTTACCGCCTCCACAGAGAACTCCCGCTTGCTTTCTTCCAGCAAGTGCAGAAGGGGGTCTCCTTCATCCGTCCCCTCCCCAGTACTACACACTGCAAACACCATGTCATTCCTTTTAGCATATGGCTTCATCATGTTGACATGGTACATCCTTTCTGTCTGTCTTCTGTCACGTAACTCTATAATATAGTTCACGTCATTTACCTTCCTAACTACTTTGTACGGTCCTGCCCACTCAGCCTGCAGCTTGTCTTTCTGGACCCGGAATAAGGACCATGATTTACTGACCCACCATGTATGAGCGAGCTCTGACTCTGTGGTCATATCACACTTTTTGTTTCTGTAGGGCAGCTGCCAGGTTGCTCTGGGCTGTCCCCATCAGCCCCTTCAGCCTTTCCCTAAACCTAAGGACATAATCCACTATGGGAGTTCCCTGGCTGGCATGCTTGACTTCCCAGTCCTCCTGGATCAAGTCTAGGGGCCCACGTACCCGGCATCCATATAAGAGTTTGAAGGGGGAAATCCTGTCAACTCTTAGGGCACCTCTCTGTATGCAAACAACAGGTGGGGAAGGTATTTCTCCCAGTCTCTCCCATGCTGTTCAGCAAATGCCCAGAGCATTGAATTCAGGGTGCCATTAAATCTTTCCACAAGCCCATTGGCTTGTGGGTGATACAGTGTCGTGTATCTCTGCACCACCCCACACTTCTCCCACAAACATTTCATCAGGTCCAACATGAAGGAACCCCCTCGATCAGTGATAACCTCCTGCAGAAACCCAACACGGGAGAAAATCCCAAGTAAGGCATCTGCCACTTTGTCTGTCCTCAGTGAGGTTAGGGTGACTGCCTCTGGGTAGCGGGTGGCATAATCCACCACAATCAGGATGAATCTCTTCCCTGAGGAGCTGGGGGTATTTAAAGGCCCCACAATATCCATTCCCACCCTCTGGAATGGCTCCTCCACTATGAGCAATGGAATTATGGCGGCTTGGATTTTCTTGCCTGCCTTCCCTATTTCTTGGCACCAGTGACAAGACCTGCAATACTACTTCACCTGCTGGGTGAAGATGGGCCAATAGAAATTATGGGCCAACCACTGCGTACTGCACACGATTCCCAGATGACCAGACAAGGGAATATCATGTGCAATCTTGAGCAACTGCTCACGATACCCCTGGGAAATGACAAGCTGCCTCCCTAGCACCCCTCCCTCTGTCTGCACAGCCTGAGTATACATCAGTCCATTTTCCCAATAAACCTTATGTTTACCATCACCTCCTTGTGCTCTGTCAGAGTCTGCCCAAGCTCTCAGAATCTCTAGACCACTGTCACTTTTCTGAGCAGCTGCAAACTCCTTACACATTCCCAAGGTATGGGACAGGTCCCCTTCAGTCTCTAAACTAGGGTCCCTAGCACTAGCATCAGGGCACTCAGGATCACTGTCATTCCTAACCCTCTGACAATGGGTCACCCTTCCCTCTTCGGAGTAACCCTCTGTAGCTGTGTGGTTAACTGCTACTGGGGAAATTTCTACCCCCTTTTCATTAGTCTCCATATCAGGAGACACAGGCTGGGGAACCAGCCTCCCAGTGGTTTCCACAATGGCTTCTGTGGGGTTCAGGGAACTACAATTTTCCCTTGCCGCTTGGCTACGGGTAACTGCACACACCATCCCGTTGGAGATTGTTGCCAAGGATGACATCCACTGCTAACGTTTTGGCTACAGCCACCTGTTGCACAGTTCCCCCTGTTTCACCCCAGTCTAGAAGAACACTAGCGAGGGGCAATGTTTTCTCCCCACCAGTAAAGTCTTGTACAGTGACATATTTATTGGGTATAAGCTGACCAAGCTGTACCAGATCCCCTTTAACCAATGTCAGGAATGCCCCTGTGTCTCTTAACCCTTGCATCTGTACACCATTCACCATGACTGGCTGCTTGTGTTCCGGCATGTTCACAGGCATGCTTCCAGGGACACACAAACAACCCACTTCTTTCCTAGCCCCCGGTTGTGTATTGGTCACCCTTTTGGGACACTGTCTGGCAATATGCCCAGTTTCTTTACACAATCAAAAGTCATTTCTTTTCTCAGAGAAATCTTTTCTCTGAAACCTGGGGCTAACTGGTTTCAGTGGAGGCAGTGAGGGTTTTAGCAGCCCTGAAGGCACGCGTTTCCCTTTCTACCCTGCCACACCCACCCCATTCGGTCTCAGAGCAGGTTTGCTCTTGGCATAGCAGTCCGAGAGTTCAGCAGCCTCTTGCACTATTTTGGGATCTCGGTCCTCCAGTCAGGTTTTCAGTTCTGCTGGGCATGCCCAGGAAAACTGTTCTAACAGAATCACATTTTCAATTTTATCTACAGAGTTTTCTTCAATTCCTTCCCACCAACGTTTTAAAAACGGACGTTGTTTCATGGCTAGCTCCTCATAGCTCATGTCAGGGCTTCTCCTGAGCTTACGGAATTTAGCTCTGTATGATTCAGCAGTTAATTCAATTTTTTTTAACAGTGCAGCTTTAAGTTTGCTGTAATCATTACTGTCCTCATTGTCCATTTGACCCAAAGCATCCCGAGCTTTCCCAGTAAGTAGCAAGGATAGCTGGAAGCTCCAGGACTCCCTAGGAATTTTAGCCTGAATACAAACGTTTTCAAAAGAATTTAAAAAGGCATCCGTATCCTCCCCCTCTTTAAATTCAGCTATCAAATTGGAATTCAATTTGTAACCCAGTCCTGTAGTTCCAGTTAAACCCAAGCCACTTACCTGCTCTGGTGCTGGTGGTTGGAGTCGTAGCTTCTCCAGTTCATGTTGCCTCTGGCGCTTATGCTCCTCACAGTCCGCATCTCACTGTTCACGGTCCCTCTTCTCCTCTGCAGCTCACTGGCGCTCACGCTCCTCACGGTCAGCCTCCTGTTGCTCCTGCTCTCTCTCCTCCTGGAACTCCAGCTCCATTCTGCACAACTCAATCTGCAGCCTGAGTACTTCTGGCTCCAGAATGCTGGTGACCTTCCCCTGCTGCAATGACCCTTCACTGACACTGGCTCTGCTGCCCTCCTCATTGGATCTGGACACTGCACTGGCCGCTAGCCCTTCCACACTTAAGGTTCGGTCCCTTACAGTCACTGTCTGTGACTCGATGCTCTGGGTATCTGCTACCATCAGGGCATCCACGAGGTTCTGCTTGGTAACTTTCACCTCATACAGGACTCCTCTGTCCCTGCACAACTGCTTTAAGTAGTCTACAGTGTGCCCGCTGTAGTTGGAAGCCATCTTCTTCCCTAACTACGGCTACTCTAACTTGTATTTAAAAAAACATAAAACAGGTAGGAACTTGACTGGAAGCCAAGTTATATAGTTCTGTGTCCTTTTTTAAAAAAATAAATCACTGCCTTGTTTTGCAAGTGAGCTGACAGTATTAAGCTGACACACTGAACAATAAAAGCTAGTATTACCATAATTATGCCCACCGCTGCCAACCAATCTGTCACAGCCCTACTCAGCAGGTCAGGCCCTCTGCTCCCACCATTCCAACCTCTGAGTGCAGTATTGTGAACAGGGTAACAGAACAGGGTAACCCTTCTGTCTGTTTTGTGGGTCCGAATCACCTTTGGTCTCAAATTCTAGAGGGATTCAAACTGTGAACTGTATGCTAGCGTACCCAAATGTACAGGCTCAGTTAATTCTGCTCTTCTGGGAAATGCCAGATATCTTTTGGCTATGGATACCTAACCAGATATAGAAAATGAGCCCTAAAAACTTTATGGAAGACCTTAAGAAGATTCTTACCTTTTCCCAGTTTGTTATTACCAAGAAACTTATGAACAGTGTGAACTTTAACCCTGTGTACTTCACTTGTAAAAGAAAGAATTTCAAAGGCACACCAGGTAGTCTCTTTTAAAATAAGAGGTTTACTAAGAAAATGGATAAAAATATGTAAAATGTAAATACAGAACAATATATCACAAAGCATACAATCACTTAAAAGAACAAGGTTTAAAGTGCAATTTCCTACCAACATACAGTTAGACTTTTCTATCTAATGTATACCTTCTTACAGTGCTTTAGGTAGCTGTTGTTTCAAGAGAGTCCAAACAGGAATGTCTCTAAGTGGGAATACAGAATACAGTTAAACTGTCTCTAAACCTGCCCTTTCCATGATGTCACCTAGCTCCTCCCTGTAAAATATAAAAATTAATACACACAGGATGTCCCATCACTCAGGGGGTATATTAAATAAAGTGACATCAGCAAAAACTCGTTTCCCCATATGACCCTTTGATCTTGAGTCTTTCCTTTGATCTAGTGTGTTTTCCTGATTTTTCAAAGACATCAGAGACCTTTTACAACTCTGCAGTTTTCTCACCTAGCTGCAACATAGTTTTACAGCACTCATTGAAATTAACTGCCCTTCCTGAGGAAGTCATAAAATGGATATTTTAGTTCCTGGCTTCAGCAACACAGATTCTAAACAAGGCTATAAAATGCAAGATCTTGGAAGTTAATCACATTACAGATATCTGCTGCTTTAACATATCCTGTCCTTTGAACTGAAACCTGGGGGGGTCATCCCAGAAGCATAGGATGTCTCATGAGAGACACTCAATAACACATTTTTATATTACTAAATCATACAGCAATCAGAACCAGCTGTCCAAGTGTCACAGTATGTAGCTCACAATATCAATTTTAAACAGTCAAACTGGTATATGCCCATTGTGCCTTCCTGCCACTTCTGCTCGTTGAAGTTTTTGAAAAATTGTATAGTCATAATACAATGGCATAAGTCAGTTATCCATCTGTGCCCCTTGCCTTATGGTTGGGGAAAAAGGTTGGTAAGTTTACAATGGTACCCTGGAAATGCTTGTATGTTCATGCTCCTGCTTCTGTAGTTAAGAATGGCCACTGAGCTGAAACCCTACCAATTTATATCTTGGAATGTTAAAGGCCTCAACTCTCCTATTAAAAGAAACAGGTCTTGTCACATCTGAAAAAAGAAAAATGCAACGTGGCAGTTATACAAGAGATCCACCTACTCCCTGCAGAAACTAAGAAGTTGGCAAGGGACCGGGTGGGACAAGTAGTTGGTGATCCATACTTAATGAAGGCCAGAGTGGTAGCCACTCTCTTACATAAAAATCTTTATTTATTTATTTGCTTTTGTTAACCGGGTAAGCACACTAGACAGCCAAGTGCCTATTTTCAGGTGCGACCCGGGAGATTACAAGGTACATACATGAACAATTTTCAGGTGCGACCCAGGAGATTACAAGGTACATACATGAACATCAGGCAAAAACAAGTGAAGGATTACACTAAAGAGAATTAGCACACAGGGACAATGCAAGCAACAGTACCAGCAGGGATTTACATTGCAGGCAGTAGGAAGAAGTACAGCATGGTTTCATCGTTCCAGGCAGCAATGTTGTAAGGCTTGCAGGTAGGCAAAGAGGAGTAACATTGGGATAGAGTGGGCCCAGAGCAAGATAAGGGAGTGCACAGTAATAATGCTCACCCTGTTGGGCAGGTGGGACTAAGTGGTCTATTTTTCTAGTAAACTGTGAGTACAGGAGGTGTATAAGTGCAGATGTACTCTACCCAAGTCATATTGTTTAGGTAGCATCTCAGTTTGTTGGGGCGTCACAGGCTGAGAGGGTTTGTCTAGTGCAGAGACAGATGGAGGCTGTTTTGAGAAAGCCCCAGAGGGAGGTTTTAAAGCTCTGGCGGGAGGGAGAGAAGCGAGTGCTTGATGGAAGAGAGTGCCAAACCCTGGGCGCATACTCAGCGAAGGCTCGGTCACCCATTTGTGTGTGAGTTTTTGGTACCAGGAGGGCATAAGAGTCACTGGATCACAGGTTGTAGGAGGAAGTAGCTAGAATGAGGGACTCTGCAAGTTTAAGGGGGGGTGGCAGTTCTGACAATACTGTCTATGAAGTTGCCCACAACATAGGAGTGGTGAGTTTCCAGTAGGAGCCATTCAAGCCAGGTGTAGAGCTCACAGCGGTGAGTGAGGCGGGGGGCTGAGAGCGCAAAATGGCATATGTTGTTGCACGCTGAGTCCCACTTTACTAGACTAGTTTTTGCAACGTGAGCAAAGGTGACTAGTCCGTAGCAGAGCGTAGGTGGGAGGACTCCCCTGGCTAAGGCGAGACGGGCAGCTGGAGTGAGACAACTTTTTGCTCTGCAAGCGTGTCCCAACTTGCAGTTTGAGGCCTTACATGAATTGCGTATGTGCATGTTCATATCCAGTTGTGGGTCAGGAGTCACCCCCAGGTACTTGACAGAGTCTGCAACTAGCAGTGGGGACCCATCGGTCCCAGAAATCTGTAGTGAATCTGGAGCAGCTTTTAACTTGGTTGCTGAGCCAAAGAGCATGGCCTGCATCTTCTGCAGGTTAATCATAAGTTTATGGTCCTGCAACCAAGTTTGGATTTGGTCATCTTAAGGTCCAGATGCAGGCATCGGCATGCTCTAAGCAAGGTAGATGGGAAGCATTAAGGGCGTTGATTACTGATAAAATGATAGTAATGGCATGTGTCTACGGTCCGAATGCAGACACTGCTGAATTCTACCCGGAGGTTGCACAGCAAATCTTGGCCCTATTTATTTATTTAATTTTGGTAACTGGGTGGGTCCACTAAGACCAGATGGTCCCTTTCTCAGGGGTGACCCGGGGTTAATTACAGAGTGATATAAAGCAGTGACAAATCCAGTATACAAATTAGAGATAAGCAGTAATACAGTGGTATTTACAGCAGGATGACCTCTTAATAGTGGGAGGGGACTTCAATGAGATTTGGGACCCTATTTTGGATAAGCTCAGGAGTTCCACTGTAGCACTAACCAAAGCCAGAATGGCGCTTAGGAACCTAGCAGCAGAATTTGACCTTAGAGACCCCTGGAGAGAGCGTTTCCTTACCGGCTGAGATTTTACCTTTCACTCTGCCCAACACTGCAGTGCAAGCAGAATTAACTTTTTTCTAGTACAACAGAGGGGCCTACAGAATATTTATAGTCAATGTGGGCCCCATTATCGTCTCAGATCAGGCATGTGTCCGTATGACTATAGCTACAGGGCCCAAAACTACTTCAGTCCCTAGGTGGCACCTGGACCCGTGGCTAATGACGGTGCCAGAATTTAAGCCTTGGTTAGCAAAAGAAATCAAGACCTATTTACAATATAATGACACCCCTGAGGTCTCCAAAGCCTTGGTATGGGACGCACTAAAAGCATATCTGTGAGGCAGGATCATAGGCTCTGTGTCACAGAAGAAAAATCAGAGGGTGGGACAGTTACAAAAACTTGAAAAGGATGTTAAAATTAAAAAAGAGAACTACAAAAGGCTAGATGAATATGTCCTGCAACTTCAATGGGAAATCCTCCATATTAAATATCAAATAAACAGTATTTCATCTGCATCAGCAGCTTGAGCGATAAAGCGGACAGCGCAAAAATGCTGGGAGTCTGGTGAGAAAGGTGGGAGGTTGCTGGCATATCGCATTAAGCAACAGCAATCTGCCAAACATATTGGCTTGATCTGGCTGTCCACTACTGACCTAATACAGATTAACAAGGCTTTTCAGTCCTTTTTTGAGGGTCTTTACTCTTCTATGAGAGGCTCTACAACCCTGGACCTGGCTACTTTTCTTAAAGATACACTTCTACCCACTCTATCCTCAGAGCAAACAACTCTGTTAGATGCCCAGATCACGCTCCCCGAGATTGAAGCGGCAGTGAAAGCCTCCACGAAGGGCAACTCTCTTGGAACGGATGGCCTCCCTGTTGATTTTTATCAGTCCTTTTTCCCACAAGTAGGGAAGCTTCTTGCAGAGACCCTGCAGGAAGCTTACCAGAAGGGTAGGCCCTCGATGACAGAGACATTTGTTATCTTGATACCTAAGCCAGGCAAGGACCCCCACCAGGTATCAAGTTATCATCCAATTTCCCTTTTAAATGCTGATGCCAAAATCCTAGCCAAGGTCCTAGCAATGAGACTTGAAAGTATCATCCCCCATATTTTTCAGTCATCCCAAACTGAATTTGTAAGGAGAAGACCAGCCATGGACAATTTGAGGGCAATGATGAATGTTATTTGGATGGCATCACATTCCACTACCCCCTCCCTATTGGTCAGCATTGATCACCTTCAAGGTCGGATTGCTGATCTATAAAGCCCTACATGGGCAGGGACCCCGTTACTTGCAAGATCTCCTTCACCCTTACTGCCCCCTCCTCCCACTCCACTCCGCCGACGAGGGATTGCTAGAGATTCCCAGGCTCCAAATGAAAACATCTGGAGCCCAGCCTTTTGTGTTTGCAGCCCCTACCCTGTGGAATTCTCTACCTCATTGGGTATGAGAGTGCCTGACCATCCAGAGTTTCAAAACAGAACTCAAAACATATTTATTTAGTCAGGCGTTTCCAGATCCTGCTTAGTCCTGGAAGTTATATATTTATTAAGATATGGATTTCATGACAACTGTTTATTGCATTGAATTTTATGAGTTGTTTTAAACTATTGTGGTTTATTGTGCTGTGTTTTAATTGGGTTTTAATTATGTACAGGCGCCTTGATCTAAGGAAAGGCGCTTTTTAAAAATAAAGTTTGACTTTGACTCTGTGGAATAGCCCTACCTGTACCAAGTGACGGAAGCATTCAGAGTGGGCTCTGTTTTTGCACTGGGTAAAACTACTCTATATGGACCCCACTGCATCAGTTCTGAATGGGGGTATGGCACCCCCACCTCCAATTAAACTGCACTGGGGGGACTAGGCAAGGGTGCCCACTATCACCTCTTATTTTTGGTAGCCCTATGTAAAATCAGGACAGCCCCAGGCACTCTAGGTATTCATTTCGGCTCCTTGTGGCAGGTCACATTAGCTTATGCTGATGATCTAACTGTAGCCCTGCAAAACCCGACAGTAAAATTGCCTGCCCTCTTACTAATACTTACTAATTTTTCAGTATTCTCCGGATTAAGGGTCTATTGGGACAAAACAGAGGCTCTACATCTGAATGCAGAAGTACATCAGAATACCATTGTACAGCAATGACTTAAATTGAACCCTACACACTTGACATATTTGGGGATAAACCTGTCGGTGGACCTAACAAAAATAGTAGATCTTAATCTGTGACCCCTATACCTTACTTTAGCTGGAGAGCTTAGCAGATGAAAGAAATTAAAGTTACCCTTAGGAGGAAAATAGCAGCCTACAAAATGATGGTCTTCCCTAAAATAGTGTTCTTCCTCAATAGTCTACCTGTTCTCATATCTAAAGCTCAGTTCCAAAACTTCAAGAGCCTATTTGCATCATTTCTATGGTATGGGACTCGGCCGAGATTTAGTAGGCACAAATTGAGAGCCCCTGGGTGTAAAGGAGGATGGACTGTGCCCTGGCTATGGGCTTACCACCAAGCAGCAGGAATCCAACAGAACCTGCATTGGTTAGCCCCTCCTACTAGTCAAACGCCACTAGGGCTATCACTGGAATCTGGCCTGGAAGGTGTCCCCCATGGAACTTAGGAAGACGCCCAGATGTCCATTCCCTGAATCCCCGATTCGCAAATTCACTATCATCACAGAAGTCGTTCTAAGGACAATCTGGTAAAGATATGAGTTCCCTAAGGTGAAGGGAACCGCTATGGCATAATAGCCAGGTGATGATAGGTGGCAATCCCATTTGTTGGTCGAGGCGGAAAGACTCTGGGCTGTAGAGGGTGGACCATTTGAGGTGTCCTGGAGCCTCTTACTTAGCCTTTTTCCAACAGCTCATGTAGAGTTGGAATCTTCCTATGGAGGATTTCTGGCATTATCTGCAAATTGGGAAGGTGCTATGGGGAAGTGGGCCTTCCCTGAGCTGCATGAAAGATACACCATTGAGTAAACAGCTTGATAAGTGGATGAAAAATCCCCCTAGACTAAGAGGATTCATTTATGATACTCTTCTGGCCTCACATACCCCTTCTGTAGATAACCAAATAAAAGCATGGGAGTTAGAATTACAGACGTAAATCTCAGAGGAGCAATGGGGAGGGATGATTAGAGGAGCACATATGCATTTCAGAGATATCAGATATCAACTTATTCAGAAGAAGATAGTTCATAGATGGTATAGGACTCCAGTGGTGCTGAAACGGATGGGGCTGTTACCCTCAGAGAAATGCTGGCAGTGCCATGAGGGAAGAGGCTCATTAGCATATATTCTATGGGACTGCCCCTCGTTGAAACAGTACTGGGATCAAATTCTGGCCTTCTGTGCATAGGTGGTGGCTCACCTCATACCGCAGGGTCCTTTGTTTTGGCTGTTAGGGTAGAGGTGCCAGGCTTCCCTACTAGCTGGCCCTCTCATTCAATGGCTACAGGCTACTGCTTTGGAGGCTAAAGGACAAATCCTCCTTAGATGGTGTACAAATAGTTCACCATTGTTTGCGGACTGGATAGAGGCCCTAAATAAGATAGCTGAATATGAAAGACTTTCGCACATAGGAACTGACCACTTGTCCCGGTTTGATGCTATCTGGGGCCCTATGTTGGTGGATCTAGAGAGAACATTAACCCTCAATCAGGTGGGCCTAACTCACTGCAACTGCACTAAGGGAGGCATTAATTTTAACACAGAGGTTTACGGGGATTCTGATAAAATTTGGTATAGTAGTTTCTTCAGGGTTTAGTTTGGATAGGTAAGTTTTGTAACTGTTAACACCAGTTCTATTAATTGTTCTTTCCCTTTTTATGTTTTGTAACCTATAAAACACTGAATTTTTAGCTTTTACTCTTTTAGCAATGGATTTTGTCAAACTTTGTATGAATCAGTTATGATATATTTGTACGGTTTTAAATAAATAAAATAAGTTTTCAAAAAAAAAAAAAGAAGAAGCCAGGTAACCATGGCAGAAAAATAAAAGATAAATAAACAGTTTTATCTCCTTGGGGAAAAAAAATTACTTCCCAGCATCCAACATACCAGCTGTTAAATAGAGCCATTGCACAGCTGTTGGCCATTGTCAACCCTTTTTGCTTTTGTTGCCCAAAAAGGTTTCCCCAAGTCCATGAACTATATTGAACCACAGTACACCATTCCCTGTGACAGAAACATGGAAGGTGACGGCAGATAAGGACCGTGTGGCCCACCTAGTCTGCCCCTTTTCTTTAACTAATGCAATACTGCAGACCCTAGTTGATCTGTGGCTTACCCTCTCTTCCCTATTGTGAGGGTACTCTTATGTCTGTCCCATACATTCTAGAATTCCCCTACTGTTTTTGCCCCCACCACCTCCACAGGGAGGCTGTTCCAAGCATCCAATACTCTTTCTGTGAAAAAGTCCTTCCTCACATTGCCCCTGAGCCTACCCCCTTCTAACCTCCTATCATGCTCCCTTATTCTCGTACACTTTCTTTTCTGAAAGATGCTATCCTTCGGTACCTTATTTATACCCCTGAGGTACTTGAATGTCTCCATCATATCCTCCCTCTCTCCTCTCCTCCAAGGAACACATATTGAGGTCCTTTAGTCTTTCCTCATATGACTTTTGGTGCAGTCCTTGCATCATTTTTGTTGACCTTCTCTGGACTGCCTTTATTTTATTTATTACCTTCCAGAAATGCAGCCTCCAAAACTGGACACAGTACTCCAGGTCAGGTCTCACTAGTGATCTGTACAGTGGCATAACCACTTCCTTTTTTCTGCTGGTGATACCTCTCCCTATGCACCCTAGCATCCCGCCAGCTCTTCTCACAGCATTCTCACATTGTTTGGTTACCTTTAGGTACTCAGACATTATTACCCCCAGGTCCCTTTCTTGATTGGTGGCCATCAGTACCTCTCCCCCTATCCTGTACTCCTCCCTTGGATTTCTGTACCCCAAATTCATAATTTTGCACTTCTTTGCATTGAATCTTAGCTGTCACACTCTTGACCACTCCTCAATCATGTTTAGGACCTTCCTCATTTTTTCCACCCCTCCTGGAGTGTTGATCCTGTTGCAGATCTTAGTATTGTCTGCAAAGAGGCATACCTTTCCCTCTAGCCCCTCTGCAATGTCACTTATGAAGACATTAAAGAGGACTGGCCCCAGCATGGATCCCTGTGGCACCTCACTGGTCACCCCCCTCTCTTTGGATTCAACACCATTTACCACCACCGTGTCCTGTCACTCAACCAGTTTCTGACCCAGTTTACCACCTTGGGGCCCACTCCCAGGCTGCCCAACTTATTTACCAACCTCCTATGTGGGACGGTGTCGAAGGCCTTGCTGAAATCTAGATAGGCCACATCCACTGCCCCTCCCAGATCTACTTCCATGGTCACCCAGTCAAAGAAATCTATCAGAGTTGTTTGACAAGACCTTTCCACTGTGAATCCGTGCTGCCTCAGATCCTGTGCTCCGCTGGATTAAAGAAATATCACAGTCCTTTCCTTTAGCAGTGACTCCATTAATTTCCCCACCACCAAGGTCACGCTGACTTGCCTATAGTTGCCAGCCTCTTCCCTGTTCCCACTTTTGTGGAGAGGGACTGCATTTGCCCTCCTCCAGTGCCTTGGAACCATCTCTGTCTCTATCGATTTGTCGAAAATATTTCTCAAAAAAGGCTGTTCAGCCGTTGTATGACTTGGTGTGCACTGAAGTCGTTAAGCAGTTGAAACTCTCTGAGGTGAAACAGGTTCACATAATCATAAATATATGGACCAGCAACCAAACAATTGACTACATGACTGTTTCAGATCATTGGGCAAGTTTTCAGTCAGTAGATAATAATCTCCACTCTACCGTAAGCAGTAGGAAGCAGGTTGCATTATTGTCACCACTTTTGAGGAAAACTACACTGCTGTGAAGTGTAAATATTTTGCAGGAGCTGGAAAAACAATTCCAGAAATGGCTTACTCCATATTCCTTATCACCAGGGTTCATAGTGTCAGATAATGGTGCCAACATAGTCAAAGTTGTTAGAGATGGCAACTACCAACACATACCTTGTTTTGCACATTGTTAAATCTTCTCATCTATAATTTCTTAAACGGAAACAGAAATATTGAAAACCTGTCAAGTCTTGCTAGAAAAATATGTGGGCATTTCAGCCACTCTGTGAAAGCACAGAAAATCCTGAAGGGGCTGCAGAGGTCAAAAAACTTACCTCTGAAACTTACCTTGAACAGAAAAACTCTATACATGACTATACCATGCTGAATCAAATAGGTAAAGTAGACATAATGCTCAGTTCCAGCAGTTGGAGTCTACTTGAATCTTTAGTCACCTTATTGAAGCCATTTGAGGCTGCCACACATGGTGTCAGTGTGGACTGTGCAACTCTGAGTCAAATTCTTCCTCACATAAGAAGTCTTCGCATTTTCCTTGATGACATAAAGAAAGACTTTCAGTCAAAAGAAGACACCACCGCTGTTATGCTGGCAGATGACTTGAGTCTCAGACTGTCAGCTGATCAGAGAATAAATTCCATGTTTAAGAATGACACCTATGGGTTGGTTACATTGCTAGATCCCCACTTTAAGGGGAACATTAAAGCCATCCTTTCTTAGTTATTTATTTAAAATTTGGTAACCGGGAAAGGCACGCTGAGCCAAAGCTTGTTTCCAGGTGCGACCCAGTGTAGGGGATAGGGACAGTAATATGACATCATATACAGGAGAATATGCATACAAAGAAAATGTCATAAATACAATATTTACATGGATGTGGAAACATTTTGCCTTGTGGATAATACAGCAATGAATATTTACAATATTTACATTGATGTGAAGACATTGCACATTGTGGCAGTACAGCATCAAGTACAGGCGAAAAGCAGCGTTAAAGTCAGGAGAGTGCTATATGAAAAAGCACAGACAAGTATGTAGGGGTATTAATATAGGTCAGACTAAATTAGCAACCAGGAAACTCCGTGCAGCGGAGCTGTAGTCTGTTGAGAGCGCAGAGGAGAGGAGTAAAGCAAGGAGAGGCTGCTGAGGGGTGTAAGAGGGAGGTACATAGGTAAGAGGGAGGTAGTGCTACCAGTTATAGTTTAGGGCAAGTGGGCGGAGGGTGTTTAGGGAAAGATGAGGGGGCTGTGGAGGTGGGGCATGATGACAGGAGCAAGGAGTAGAAGAGCATACATGGGGGGAGGGGGAGTGGTTTGAAGTGCTTCTTGAGGGATGCTGCGGTTGGCAGAATGCAGACCGGAAGAGGGAGGCTGTTCCAGAGGGCTGGCAGCCCGTAGGCAAAGGATAGTTTTCCCGAGAGTGAATGTGGTTGGGGCAGAGCAAAGGAGCAGTGGTCACGGTTGCGCAGCAGGTATCCCGATTTGGGGTCAGGGACTAACAGCGATGAAAGGTAGGAAGGAAGGGTACCAAACAAGTACTTGGCAGTGAAGGTGGTGCAATGAGCAAGATGGCAGTCAGTGAGAGGGGGGAGAGATATGGCTCAATAGAGGGAGCAATGATGTGTGATAAGCGAGGTTAGTGGCAAAACTGCAGAAGGCATGGAACAGAGGGTCCAACTTGACAAGGGATGACTGAGGTGCTGAGCTGTATATTACATCAGCTTAGTCAAAGGACGGGAGGATGAGATTGGAGATGAGTTCCTTTCTGATGGGGATCGAAAAACTGTTCTTGTGTCTATATAGCATGCCTAATTTAGGATGCAGCTTGCTGTGGATAGCATCAAGGTGGCGGGAGAAGTCCAGTTTAGGGTCCAGCCATACTCCCAACGGCCGCGTTTTTGGAGCCATGTAGGGCAAGGAAGGAGGGGAGAAGGCAGTTTGGCCAGTTTCTGAGCAGAGCCAAATGCCATAGCAGCCATTTTCTTGGTGTTACATCCGAGCAAATTGACTTCAAACCATTGCAGCATATTTTCAAAGTCAGCCTAGGGGGTGGGTTCAACATGCGGAAGGGAGGGACCAGATGCAAAGATCAACGTAGCATCAGCGTACATATGGACATGCGAGGCAGAGCTGATGGAGGGGAGGTTGTTTACAAATATTGAGAAAAGTATAGGCCCAAGGACTGATCCCTGTGCTACCCCGGCTGAGGGGTGGGAGGATTTGGTGTCACCCAAATGAACATATTGGAATCTGTTAGACAGATAGGCCTTGAACCAGTCAGTGGTTGAGGGTGAGAGGCCAACAGAGGTGAGTTTATCCAGGAGTCTGTGGGAGACCGAATCAAAGGCCTTGGCTAAGTCAGCAAAGATAACCAATGTCAGATGGCCTTTGTCCATAGCCTTATGGATATGATTGGCAAGGAGGAGAAGGGAGGAGGACGAAGTGGAGTGAAGATTCCAAAAGCCAGACTGGTAAGGTATCAGGATGTCATTTGTGGCCAAGAAGGAGTTTAACCATTTAGAAATGAGGGATTCAATAATTTGTGAGAGTGAGGGGAGGAGGGAGATGGGCCTATAGTTGCCCAGAATAGAGGGAGCACCCCTTTTGTGAAGTGGGATCACTTTGGCTAGTTTCCAGGCCTTGGACATTGAGAATGTAGAGTTATAGGCTAAAAAGATAGGTGAGTGGTGGGACTAATGCAGGAGTGGAGATCTTCAGGATATTGGGACTGAGTCCATCAGGACTTTGCTTCGATGAGTTTAGGGATTTGAGGGCATGGAGAACCTCTGTAGGGGTAAAGGGAAGAAGGTGTGGCTGGACACAGGGGGCTGAAAACTGTTAGTAGGTTAGGAGGTGGTAGTCCGGGGGGGAGCGCAGGAGGTGAGGAAGTGATTTATGGAGGAGGCAGCAGATCCAGGGTCAACACCATCTGTGCCAGGAGTGGACATGGGGGAGGAGGAGTGGGAAGAGGTACTGCGCAAGGAGTGGAGAGTCTTCCAGAATGCCACAGGAGAAGGGCAGCAGTCTTCGAGCTATGATGTAAAGAAGTTTGCTTTGGCGGTGCGCACTGCCTTGGTGCAAGCATTTCTTAGGGATCTGTATGTTTGAAGGTCCAAGGCATTGGAGAAAGCCTTGTACACTCTCCAGGTCTGGTCTCTGGATTTGCAAAGTCTCACCAGATTAGGTGAGATCCAAGGAAGGTGCCTGTGGCAGAGCTGTAGCCTTTTTGGGAGGGTGGCTATTCCAAGTATCCAAGAAGGTAGAGTTCAATGTGGCCAGTGTGGAGTCGATATCTGGTGTGGAGAAAACTCCAGACCAGTCGGCCAAATAGAGGTCTGCCAGGAGAGCTTGGGGCTGAGTGACCTTAGGAGTCTGAACCACAGGTACTTGGGTGGGAGGGGGGTTCCTAAGGCAGTGAGTGATGCAATGATTGCTGAAAGCATTGGGAGGATCCCAGCTGAAGAGAACTTTAGGGGTTGCAATGCTAGGCTCCAATACAGTAATGAATGGTTGGTAGAGTGGGGGTTGAGCCTGGTGGGTTCAGAGATGAGTTATGTAAGGTAGAGGGCTTCGATCTCCTGGGTGACCAATTTGGTGTGGGGGCAAGCCAATTGTGATTAAAATCTCCTAACATTAGGAGCTCACCAGATGCAATGGAGGAGATGAGGGTGGCTAGGCACAATAGGCACGGGATTAGCTTTAGGAGAGAAATAGCATACTCCAATGAAAAGGGGAGAGGATGATGGGAGTACCAGCTTGGTGAGTAGGAGCTCATGTGATTGGGGGGCGACTTCCTGACGGACGATGGAGGCACGTAGAGAATCGTGGAAATAAGCGGCAACCCTGCCAGCACGTTTGCCCCAGTCCTGATGAAATAGAGTAGCCAGGGATCACTATCATCGAGTCTGGAACCTTGAAGGAGAGCCATGTCTCGAAGACACATAGGACATCAGCGGTACTTTGCATTATCCAGGCCTTTATGTGACCCAACTAAGGTTGGAGACTTCTGGCATTCATGTGGTAAATGTCAAGGTGGCTAGCAAGGGGGTGGGGGCCGGAGGTTGGGTTAAATGTCCCAGGGTTTGTTTACATGTCTCCAGTGAGGAGGAGAAGTAAGAAGCAGGGAGCAAGGTATTTGGGGAGGCGTTTCTTCCTAAGAAGGCCAGAGGGGTAGCAACTTGGTTTTAGGACAAGGAGGGGTAGCCTGCTGCGAGGGGGGGGCAAGGAGGAGGAGGGGCTGGGAGCTGAGGGGAGAAGGAAGAGTGGGGGAGCAATGGGTGAGGGTGTCATGGGCAAGAGGGGGAGTGTAGTCTATGGGGGTAGATGAGAAGGGGGTGGAGAACTTGGAGGCAGAGATCTGAAGGGGGAGTAAGCCAAAAGAGTGAATAGAAGGAGAGGGGATAGCTGTGAGAAGTGGAGCAGCATGATTGCAAGATGGTGTATTAGAGATGTTATTTAGGGGAGGAGATTATACTGGGTGAGGGGGTAGGGGGCAACTGTTTAATTTTATAGTCTGCTTGGCGGGTGACTAAGAGCAATGTATCTGCAAGACCCCACTAGGTACTAAGGTGGGATGAGAGAGGTTGTGGGAGGTGGCAGAGCAGGTAGGAATACAGTGGGGGAAGAGACAGAGAGGGCAAGGGTTTTGACAAGCAAGCTGAAATTGTACTTCTGAGATGGCCTAGAGTTTAGGGTCACTGCCTCTGGTGCGGAAGGTCAAGGGTTTAAAATCTGGGTTTGTTTTCTTTTAATTAAATCAGCTTTATTAATTTTCAAATGTCAAAAACAAACAGGTTACACCAGGTATGACAGTATCCAGACAAAACCTAATCCCTACTAAATACTCCCCCAATCTAATCTAACCTCCCCTCCTTCCCCCAACCCCCCCCAAAGAGTGCGCCATTCACATGAGGTGAAGGGGCCAAGCTGTTGTGCCATCACGTGATGAGGAACATCAGAGGGAGCCTTATCAGCCCTAGAAAAGTTAATTCATGTAGAGGGCGTATAATTCGCCCCATTTTTTATTGAAGAGATGAAACCTACGATGAGAACTAGCTTGCAGACATTGAGGCAGTATAGCACAGTGGTTTAAGGCTCTGAGCTGCAAATCTGGAGACCTAGGTTTGAATCCCACAGCCTCCACTTGCATACTGTGTGACCCTGAGCAAGTCACTTAACTTCCCAAGTCGCACCTGTAAACAAGCTTTCAGCTTAGTGTGCCACTCCTGGTTAAACAGTTGACAAGATCTCGGGCAGAAGGAGAGTTCATGTTGCCATTCTCTGTGGGAGATGACTGACTGGTCTAACCAGTGCTAAAGAGCAGGTTTTGTGACTGCCATGAAGGTAAGAACTATATGGTATCTCCTCTCCTTAACCGTAACTTGAGTGTAATCCCCAATAATGCAAATTTCTGGGGTGAATAAACCTTCCAAACCCAGAAGAGGGTTGATACGAGCTTTGATCATTTCCCACAGAAAAGAGATTTTCTCACAGGACCAGAAAATGTGTGTGAGGGTACCATCTGCCTTGCCACATCTTGTACAGGAGGGGAAGGGATTACGCCCCATTGTAGCCAATTTGATGGTGTGTAGTACATATTGTTCAAGATTTGAAACTGGGTAAGTCTTAACCTATCCTGAGTATTGTACCTGTACAAGTCCTTCCAAATTCGGGCATGGTTAATAGTGGTATCTGGCATTAGGGTCTCCCATACCTTTGAGCAAGCTAGGTGAGAGGGATGTAAACTGGTGAGTAGAAGAGAATATAGCAGGGCTGTCCCATGGGGTCGTGTTGCCAGGGCTCATATCTGCCCTAATAGACCGACTAGATCTGAAACTATCAGGAAAGGACCGAAACAGTTCAATAATAGATGTTGTGGTTGAAAGATCTTGAAGACATGAGATGTACTCAAGTGGAATTTTGCCAAGATCTCGGGAGAAGATAGCAATGAATCTTGGAAGTAGAAGTCCGAGACTCTGCTGTCCTGTAGCTGTGGTAGCCAACCAAGAGAAAGGGTGTCCCCACCAATCCTGATATCTGAGTTAGCCATGATCGGCTGAGAGAAATCTTTGGAGGGGGATTTATGAAGGGAGGAACATAGTTGTGAGAAAACCTTGACTGAAGTACCTATTACCTGAAGTTATTATCCCTCTGTACAGACAGTTGGTGAGACCCCATCTGGAGTACTGCGTGCAGTTCTGGAGACCCAATCTCCACAAAGACATAGACAGGATGGAGGCTGTCCAGAGGAGGGCAACTAAAATGGTGCAGGGTCTACACCGGAAGACATATGAAGAGAGACTTAAGGAGCTGAATATGTATAGCTTCGAGGAAAGGAGGGAGAGGGGGGACATGATAGAAACTTTCAAGTATCTCAAGGGAATCAACAAAGTCCAAGAGGGTAGCATCTTTCAAAAAAAGAGGTGTGCAAGAACAAGGGGTCACAATTTGAAGATAGAAGGGGGCGGCTCAGAGGTAATTTAAGGAAGTATTTTTTCACAGAGAGGGTTGTGGATGCATGGAACGGCCTTCCGGAGGAAGTTGTGGAGTCAAAAACAGTGGTGGAATTCAAGCATGCATGGGACAGTCATAAGGCAATTCTAGGGGGTGGGGGTAGGAAGAAGTAGGCTCCTGGTTAACTAGGATCTGCAGTTTATCCATTACGTAGGGAAATGGGCAGACTGGGTGGGCCAAGCGGTCCTTATCTGCCATCAAAATCTATGTTTCTATGTTCTATGTTTACCGTATCCTGAAGAGCTGACGGTAGAGTCTTCCAAGAGGTATAAAAGACAGAGGTTGGAGAAAGATTAGAGGAAAGAAGTAGCTGGGATTCGATCTGTAGCCAAAGAGGAATGTAGACATCTTCCTGGGGATTTTGATGAAGGGAAAGCCACTTTCCACACTTATAGAGGTGCCCAGCCCAGTAGTAATAAAGGAAATTTGGGAGTCTAAGGCCACCTGAATCCTTGGACAGACTCAGCCTTAAATATGAACATCTAGGAGATTTGTCTAACCAAATAAACTGGGAGATGGTAGAGTTAATATGTTGAAAGAAGGAAAGAGGAAGCCAGAAGTTTAACATATTTAAGGGATAAAAGAGTCTAGGCAAAAATATTCATTTTAACAATGTTAATCTGGCCCCATAAGGAAATAGGAAGGGATTTCCATCTTGAGGTGTCTTGCTGAATGATTATAACTAGGCCGTCAAGGTTGAGCTTGTGCATAAGAGAAAAATCGGTAGAGAGGCAAATGCCTAGATATTTAATTGATTGGGGAGACCAACGCATCCCAAATTTGGCAAAATCAGCCCTATGTGTAAAGTGATTCAGGGGAAGAATTTCCGTTTTACCAATATTTAACTTGTAGTTGGAGAAAGAACTAAAGCGGTCAGTCACCTTAAGAGTTTTGGAGGGTGAAGTAGAAGGGTGTGATAAGTGAAAGAGAATGTCATCTGCATAGACTGAGAGGGTTAGGGCCACGTCCCCTACTGGTATACCATGTATGTGTGGAGAAGACTTCAGTTGCCTGATCAGGGATTCTAAGTAAAGGTTGAAAAGAAAGGGAGATAGCGGACACCCTTGTCTGGTGCCTGAGTAGAGGGGAAAACAAGGGGAAAGCACGCCATTACAGTAAATCTTGGTGGCTGGGGAGGAGTAGATGGCTTGGATCCAACAGAGGAATGAAGAAGTTCATTTTCCTGAGAGTGACACATAGGAAGGCCCAGTCCACCTTGTCAAATGCCTTCTTGGCATCAAGAGAGAGAGATCATGGCCATAGGAGTAGAAGAGAGTTTAGTCGCTTAGAAAATATGATCCAATTTGCACAAATGATCCGCAGAAGATCTACCTGAAACAAAATCTATTTGTTCCAGACTGAGGAGGTGGGACCAAACTTTCTTAATCCTCGTAGCTAAGATTTTGATAAGAATTTTGAGATTACAGTTTAGTAGGGAGATGGGATAGTAACTGGAAGGGTAAGAAGGAGGTTTATCGGGTTTAAGAAAGAGAATGATAGTCACCTCAAGAAGGGAGGGATCCAGAAGATCTGCAGATATGATGAAATGGAAGAGGCGAAGTAGCAAGGGAGACAGATCTTTAAGAAAACTTTTACAGGAGTTAGACGGGAACCCATCCAGACCTAGAGCTTTGTTTAAGGCTAGGCCATTAATTGCCCCTTCTATCTCCCATAGCGAAATCGGTGAAGCTAGAAAAGTTTGATGGTGTTCTAAGAGGCATGGTAGGAGAATTTTTGCTGGGTAAGCATCAATTTCATCCATACTCAGCGGAGAAGGGCGCTGGCCATAATGACTAGAATGATATTGCTCAAAGACCACGACAACATCTCTTGGAAAGGTTTTAATGGAGCCATCCTGATCCAAAATGGATTTGATGATTCTGGAGCTTTCTATCTTCCATAGGCAGTGGACTAATAAGCGTCCTGCCTTTTCACCTTGTTCTATGTACTTAGCTTGGGTCTTCAAGATAGCATATTCCGCCTTCTCTCGCAAGAGGTCCGCGTATTTATCCCTAAGAGACGGTAAGGTAGTTAAAGAATCCAGGGGGGGAGTAGGAAATAGGGACTGTTCCAGGGACCTGATTTGGCCTAGAAGGGATTTAGCAGTTGATTCACGGATTCTCTTCCATTTGGAGGCCAGACATATAAACTCTCCCCGTAGAAAATATTTCAAAGCACACCATACATGGTCATATCTAGGGACGAGTTCTGGTTGGACTCCATAAAGGATTGTATCAGGGATTTTATGTCAGAAACAATAAATTCATCATTATGGAGCTGGGTATTTAGTTTCAAGGCAGTACCACGCTGTAGGTCTAGAGAGGGGGCAAGAATAATCCAGGCCACCGCATGATCAGAAAGTACTATGGGGTCTAGCCCACAATCGCACATCCCAGGGAGGTAGAGAAGAGCTAATAAGGATGTAATCAAGTCTGGACGAGGTATAGTGAACAAGAAAATTAAAGGTGTAAGAGCGGGAAGAGGGATTGAAAATACTCCAGGGATCACAGAGTCCCAGTATGTCCATGAAATCCCCTAAGGCACGTTGGGCCGGGGACAAGGGTCTGAGAGATTGATTGGATCTATCCAAATCTTGAGAAGGTGGAAGGTTCCAGTCACCTCCCAAGATTAGTGGAGCTGGAAGTAGGGGGGGCAATTTTGTCAGCCATGTCCATAAAGAAACCAGGATCCCCTCCTACCAGCCCATAAATATTTCCCAGAATCACCTCATTCGGTCCAGGAGACCCTTAAGCAGAACAAACCTTCCTTGTGGGTCAGAGAGTGTACACTCAACTTGGAAGGAGATGCTTTTCATAAGCAGAACTGCTACTTCCCTACTCGAGGTGGAGTCCCTGGCAGTGAATACCTGACCAATGCCTTGCCTTCGGAGCCGATTGGCTTCATGATCAAGGAAATGGGTTTCTTGAAGGAAAATAACCTGGACTTGAACAAGCGCCAAATGCTTGAAAACTTGGTATCTTTTAAGCTGTTCCCTGGTCCCCCCTGACATTCCAAGTTATCAGTTTAAAGGTGCTATTTGCCATAGTCATCATAAACAAGAAACATAGAAAGGTAACTACCCAGATTTGGCACACTCCAGACCCTCCCCCCTCCCAACCCTTGCCCAACAAATCTGTAATAACAAGAAAGAACTTGACATTAACAGGAGCAGGACAATAACAGCAGTAGAATGAGAACAGATCCATAAACCCTGGTACAGAAGGCTTAGCTAAAGGTATGCCAGGTAAAATAATTAACCGCCCATCCCCACACCCCCATGAACCACCACATCCTTGATATAAAAGAAGTTTATATTGGTCGGACCTCCCTCCCAAACCCTTTATAACAAACTTTATATACAAAGGTTATCCCGAGTAGATCCTTGACAATAATCCAGATAAACCCTCAAAGTAGGGCAACCCAAACCCCTATAGCCCACACGACCCCTCCTTGACCCTGTCTCTCCCCAGTGACACTAATTGAGAGCATCCATAAATGAGAGGGAGTGCGTATTATTGAGGTCCCCATACAGCAGTAAAAAAACTCCCTTAGCTTGGTACACACTCCTGTTGACGGAGGATGTATGGGAAATAAAATCCCAAATAGGAGGCCATGGGCTATCCCCCCTAATATCCAGATCGCGCGAAGCCTTTCAGCTCGATGTGCATCCAGCCCATTGGCTCTATCGCCCCACCCGCCGTCTCGCTGTAACATGAATGTTGATCCACTACCTGATATCCCCACATGAAACAGGGTTTGGTCAGAGAAGCTAGAGAAGGTTTGCCATTATAAATTTAGCCACCCAAATTCCCCTGCTATGTCTTCACGGGGACATTTTATAATTACTGGAGCTCACTTTAACAGTGTCCCCAATTCCCTTTCAAATAGTCCCTGCCTTTGGGATTTGCACACCCTCACATTGGATTCATGAAGTGGTTAAAAGGAAAAAGTAAAAAGAAGTGGGGGGTGGGATCTAAATAAATAAAAGAGGTGGATCAGCGGAGGGGGAGGGAGGGGAATAAACTAGTCAGAGTTCAGGCAATAATAAAGCATGTGGCTCATGGATAATCTTTAGAAAGTTCTGTTTGGTGATTGGATCATGGTAAGCACCAGATCAACATGAGGAGGGGGGAATGTGATGCAGCCGGGACCTAGCGTCAACAAAAATATGCTCCCTGCAAACATCTCAGACTAGTGTCATTAGTTCCGGTCCCCCTGAGCAGTTCTGTAAAGTTGAAACAGCTCGGAGCCAAGCGGGGTGCCTTTGGCGGCCACGGGGAATGCACCGCAGAGTCGTCAGCACAGCAGTTCCCATAGAACTCCTCAGATACTGGGTCAGGCAATCCTAAAATCAGAAATTCCCAAAACAGGGCCAAACTTCCCAAGGTAAGAGTAAGGAGGCAACAATAAGAAATAGAAAGTTCTGCCTTTTGAAATTCGGAAAACAGCAGTAAAGCTCAGCCAAGGCCCTGGGTTCAGGTGTTTTTGAACAGATTGGGTAGCTTAGTGGATAGGGCCCATGTTGCTTGTTCTGGGGAGTTGAAGGATGTCCAAGAGCCGGAAATTAGGATCTGCAAGCGGGCCAGATAGGCCATTTTAAATCTGATGCTGGCCGCGATCAGTTTATTCACTATCTGATGGAAGGCTGCCAGATTCTGGCGGATTTCAAATGGCAAGTCCTGAGTAATCTGCAGCTGTTTCCCCTCCCAAAGCACAGCCTGCAGTTCTCTGACCTTGCATAGTACATGTTGCTTTTCTAAATAGCAGAGGAACTGCAGTATTCTTGGTTTGGGGGTTGCACCTTCAGGCGGCCGAGGACTGAGAGAGCGATGCACTCTCTCTCAATCTGGTATACTGCACTGTATGAAGATGGGTCCATAATCTTTGCAAGGAGCTTTTGGAGAAATGTTATAATGGTAGTACCTTCCTCAAACTCAGGCAGGCTGAAGATCAAAATGTTGTTGCAGCGACTACGCCCCTCTAGGTCTTCGGTCTTTAATCGCAGTTTGGCTAGTTGCTGTTTCAACTTCGCTAGCTCGGGATCTGTTTTGTCCCACCAGTGCTCCAATGATGATGAACGGGCCTCCACATCCCCCACTCTGCAGCCCAGGTCACTCAGATCTGCCCTTAAGGATTTCAATTCCGATGATATATCTGCCAAGGTTTCCCGGAATGGAAGCAGTTCCTGGAGAAAGTGATCCTTTGTAAGAGGTATTGCTGTTGGAGGGGAGCCAGCACTTTTTGTCAAGGAAGACCCCTGAGCTTTAGATTTCTTGGGGATTTTCTCGAGGGAAGCTGGTGGAGTGTGGCGGACTGGGGCCTGTCGCATATAGGACTCCATCATAGCATAAAGACACTATTTTGATGAATTAGAGCACCAGATCTCTGCAGTAGGCAGGTCGCAATAAATAGGTGAGAAAATTGTCATTTCCCAGAGGTATTTAGTGGTAAAATGAGGTGGATGAGCAGTGGAGAGGCAAGAGCTCTGCAGACAAGCTGCTTTCAAGCTGCAGACAACACGTGATCTTACAACCCGGGTTGAAATACGAGGTAGGTGGTGGTGGGGGGTTCACTAGAGGTTGGCGGAGACATAGAGAGGAGCCTAGGAGACAGCACAGATAGAGTTAATTATACTAGAGGTCTAGGAGGAGAGTGTCCGGCACAATATTGACTCCTAGTGGCCGTATAATATAAACTGCTATAGGGAAACTTAGGTGATTGTTTCAGGGACAGCCAGTCACGTGATTGATCATGTGACATAGGCTAACTATAAAAGTAGAGCCAGAGTTGGGGGGGCAGTCACCGCTTATGCAGTGATGGGCTAACACAGGTCCTGTGTACCTGAGTTGGGCTAGCTGATGGTGGTGGTCCCCAGTGAGCTCCTTGGGTGTGAGGGACAGAATGAAGAGGCAGCCTGAGGGAATGAAGATACAACTACAGGTTAAACAAAAGCCAGATTACAGGGTCATAAACACAAAGGAGCAGGGTCAGGGCAGGAACAGAACAAGGGAGAGGGGCTGCTGCTGTACTGGGCACAATGGACTGTGCATGCACAGTAGAGCAGCCTGGGGAACAGCAGGGAGTTCACTGAGGAGAACGCCAACAGGTAAGCTGTATACTCTATCAGTAAATTCAACAGGCAAAATTTCCTAGTCTCCTAACAGAAAAGTGCTAAGCAGTACAGTGCCAGTAGCAGGAAAAGAGTGTAAAAATAAAAAAACAAAAAACACCCATCAGTAGAGCTAACCCGTGGCTCCTAAGGAGCTACGACTTAAAGTCCTCCAACACTTGGCGTCTACAGAGCAGCCAAAACAAAATCAGGCTCTTAAAGTAAACAGCAGATCCCTCTCTGCATAGTGCACCTACTAAACTGCAGCAGCAGGTGTAGAAACAATCACCTCTGCTCGGCCGACGGAAAAACAGGAGAAATCCCTGAGCTCCCGGTCTGCCCCCACACCTTCTCCCTTCCTTCCTGCAGGGGAAGACATTGACTACTGGAGAGATCTTCTGCCAGTGGTTAAAGTAAGGGTGGGCCCGGGGGTGGGGGGATCCAGCCCCCCCAGCTATGAAAATCGCTAAGGAGAGCCCCCCCTAGCTATATAGAACAAGCCCGGTGGTGGCACTCTGGTGGCAGTGAGGTACACATCTGCCAATCCACGTCTGCAAACACAAGGAAAGGGGTTGTTTTCAGAGTGCAGATTGCGGAAGAAGTGCCTCAGTGATTTTTAGGTTAGGGCAGTTTATAACTGTTGCAGCTCCTTGTTTCTACTGCAAAGGGGTAGGTTTGGGGGAGGTGCTGGGGGAGTAAGTGTGGGGACAGGCTGGGGGCTTAGGGGTTTTCATTAGGCACTGGCCCATGTCAGTCACTGCCATCTGCCACCTGTCACAAGCCCACTCAGCAGGTCAGCCCTCTACTCCCAAAGTGCCAACTTCCGAGCACAGTCTTGTGAACAGTTTAACAGAACAAGGTCTTGTCTGTTTTGTGAGTTCGGATCAACCTTTGGTCTCAAGTCCTGGAGGGATTCAAACTGTGAACCTCTTGTTAGCGTACCCAATGTACAGGCTCAGATAATTCTGTCTTCAGGGGGCCAGATATCTTTGCATATGGTCACCTAACCAGGTGTACAGAAACAAACCCTTAAAAACTTTAATAAAGACCTCAGATTTAAAACACTTCTCTTTCCAGTTTGGTATCACCATTCAAGCTTATGCCTAGTGTCAGCTATGACCATATATACCTTTCTTACAAATGAAAGAAATTCAAAGACAGACCAAGTATGCTCTAAAAAAGTTTTACTAAAATAGATAATAATATGTAAAACATACAATACACAACTATTATATCACAAGACATACAAATCTTATAAAAGAACAAGGTTTTAAACAGTGCAATTCCTACTACAGTAATTAGATTTGTCTTTCTCTCTAAATACCTGCTTAAAGTGCTCCAAAGGTGTTTCTTTGTCAGAGTCTAGATAGAAGTGTGTCTGAAGGAAATTCGAATAATCTTTAAAAGCTGGTTTTCCCCACCTATTTTGCATGAGGTCACCTAGCTCCTCCCTGTCAGAATATATAAAAAAAAATATATATATATCTATAAAAAAACAGGATGTATTTTCCAAGTATTAAATTCTGCAACCTCAGCATGAGTCATGTTCTTCAAATGACATTTCTTTGATCTATTGATCAGTTTCCCCGCTCACACAGACATCAGCATTTATGATTTCGCACCAGTTTACTAAACCTAGTTTCCTCCTCTTGAAACGGCATAAAATAGATATGTTCAAATCAAGCTTCTTCCAGCCTGTAATTAGCTTCAGGCCTTCTAGCTAACACCTGGTATCTAAAACCTGTGTGTGTGTGTGATCTCACATGCTGTTTCAGCATTTTCTCATGGCTTTCATCTTTCAGCTGAAACCTGGGGGGGCGGTGAGCGAGGTCACTCCAAGAGCACCAGATTTCTCAGCATCTCTCATGACAGTCCATCTCCATTTTTATTTTACAAAAAAATGATACTACAGCACTCAGAACTGGCTGTCCACGTCACAATCCTCCGCATCTAGACTGAATTTGGGGGCTCTATCCCCTGCATGGGGTGAGCTTCCCAAATCAGTTCACTCCTCAAAGACCCTAGACAGCCCATCTGAGTTCTGTTTTTTTGCTCCAGCCCTATGTACAATTGTCAGATCATACCCTTGCAAAGCAAGACTCCATCTTAGCACTCTTCCATTGTTCTTTCCCATCTGCGTCAGCCAAACCAGGGGGTTGTGGTCAGTCTGCACCACAAAATGCTTTTCCATACAAGTATGGCTCCAGCTTCTTTAGGGCCCACACTATAGCAAGACATTCTTTTTCCACCATGGAGTATGCCTGCTCCCTGGGAAGTAACGTTTTACTCAGGTAGGCTATTGGGAGATCCCTCCCTTGGCTGGATGTCTGACTGACTCAGTACTGCCCCAATACCCACGTCTGAGGCGTCAGTCTGAACTATAAAGGTTTTGCTATAGTCAGGACTTGTCAAAACAGGAGCACTGCACAGTGCCTCCTTTAGTTTGGAAAAGGCTTCCTCACAGGCTAGGCCCCAGGTAATTTTCTTTGGCATCCTTTTCTTTGTCAGGTCAGATAGGGGAGCGGCCAGGGCACTGTAATTGGGTACAGATTTCCTGTAGTACTCTGCTGTCCCTAGAAAACTCCTGACCTACTTCTGTGTTTCTGGTCTGGGCCATGCCTGGATCACCTCTATCTTTATTTGGTTGGGACGGAGCTGTCCCCAGCCTACCACATGCCCGAGGTATGCCACTTCTCCCATGGCCACCTGGCACTTCTCAGCTTTGACAGTGAGCCCGGCCCTCTGTATCCTGCCCAGCACTTCCCTAAGGTGAGATAGGTGTTCCTCCCAGCTTGTACTAAAGATGGCAATGTCATCCAGGTATGCCATGGCATACTCCTCAGCACCATTTAACACCTGGTTCACCAACCTTTGGAAAGTGGCCGGGGCATTCTTCATTCCAAAAGGCATTACTTTAAACTCAAAAAAGCCTATCGGAGTGATGAAGGCCGACCTCTCCCTAGCTCTGTCTGTCAGCTGTACCTGCCAATACCCCTTGGTCAGGTCACTGGCCATAAGGTAGGTCACCCCTCCCAACTTGTCCAGGAGTTTGTCCATCCAGGGAATCGGGTAGGCATCTGACTTCGTGACTGCATTCAGTCCACGATAGTCCACACAGAAATGAGTAGAGCCATCTGGCTTAGGCACAAGGACTACAGGCGAGGCCCAGGGGCTGTGGGATCTCTAGATTACCCCTAAATCCAGCATCTCCTCCACTTCCCTCCTAATGTCCTTTTAGACAGCCTCTGACACCCAATATGCTGTCCACCATATGGGCGTCTGTGTCCCTGTTTCCACATCGTGTGTCGCTAAGGGGGTTAGTCCAGGCTTGGCGCTAAACAACAGGGCAAAGTCTGCTAAAACCTCCCTTACTTTCTGGATCTGGTTTGGGGCCAGCTGGGGAGACAATTTTACTGCCTCCACAGAGGACTCCCACTTACTTTCTTCCAGCAAGTCCAGAAGGGGGTCTCCTTCGTCCGTCTCCTCCCCAGGACTACACACTGCAAACACCATGTCAGCCCTATTTGCATATGGCTTCATTATGTTGACATGGTACATCCTTTCTGTCTGTCTTCTATCAGGTTACTCCACAATGTAGTTCACGTCATTTACCTTCCTAACCATTTTGTATGGTCCTCCCTACTCAGCTTGCAGCTTGTCTTTCCGGACCGGAATAAGGACCATGACTTCCTGACCCACCACATACAAGCGAGCTCTGGCTCTGTGGTCATACCACACTTTTTATTTCTGTTGGGCAGCTGCCAGGTTGCTCTGGGCTGTCCCCATAAGCTCCTTCAGCCTTTCCCTAAACCTAAGGATGTAATCCACAATGGGAGTTCCCTGGGTGGCGTGCTTGCCTTCCCAGTCCTCCCAGATCATAGAAACATAGAATTTGACAGCAGATAAGGACCGCTTGGCCCACCCAGTCTGCCCATTTCCCTACCTAATGGATAAGCTGCAGATCCTAGTTAACCAGCAGCCTACTTCTTCCTACCCCAACCCCCTAGAATTGCCTTATGACTGTCCCATGCATGCTTGAATTCCACCACTGTTTTTGACTCCACAACTTCCTCTGGAAGGCTGCTCCATGCATCCACAACCCTCTCCGTGAAAAATACTTCCTTAAATTACCTCTGAGCCACCCCCCATCTTCAAATTGTGCCTTGTTCTTGACACACCTCTTTTTTGAAAGATGCTACCCTCTTGGACTTTGTTGATTCCTTGAGGTACTTGAAAGTTTCTATCATGTCCCCCCTCTCCTCCTTTCCTCGAGGCTATACATATTAAGCTCCTTAAGTCTCTCTTCATATGTCTTCCGGTGCAGACCCTGCACCATTTTAGTTGCCCTCCTCTGGACAGCTTCCATCTTGTCTATGTCCTTGTGGAGATTGGGTCTCCAGAACTGCATGCAGTACTCCAGATGGGGTCTCACCAGCTGTCTGTACAGAGGGATAATAACTTCCTGTTTTCTACTGGTGATGCCTCTCCCTATGTATCCCAGTAATCCCCCAGCCCTCCTTGCTGCCCTCTCACATTGCTTGCCCACCTTTAGGTCATCTGATAGGACTACCCCAGGTCCCTTTCCATTTTTGTTGTTGTTAGTATCTCACCCTGCATTGTGTACTCTTCCCCTGGGTTTTTGTTTCCCAGGTGCATTACCTTGCACTTCTTAGCATCGAATCTAAGCTGCCATACATATGACCATTCCTCTAACTTTGCCAAGTCCCTTCTCATCCTTTCCACCCCACCTTGTGCATCAACTCTGTTGCAGATCTTTGTGTCATCTGCAAACAGACATACTTTTCCTTCCAGTCTAGTCTAGGGGTCCACGTACCCAGCGTTCATATAAGAGTTTGAAGGGGGAAAAGCCTGTCGACTCTTTGGGCACCTCCCTGTATGCAAACAACAGGTGGGGAAGGTATTTCTCCCAGTTCCTCCCATGCTGTTCAGCAAATGCCTGGAGCATTGACTTTAGGGTACCATTGAATCTTTCCACAAGTCCATTGGCTTGTGGGTGATACAGTGTTGTGCATCTCCGCACCACCCCACACTTCTCCCACAAACATTTCATCAGGTCCGACATGAAGGAACCCCCTCGATCAGTGATAACCTCCTGCAGAAACCCAACATGGGAGAAAATCCCAAGTAAGGCATCTGCCACTTTGTCTGTCCTCAGTGAGGTTAGGGCGACTGCTTCTGGGTACCGGGTGGCACAATCCACCACCGTCAGGATGAATCTCTTCCCTGAGGAGCTGGGGGTATTTAAAGGCCCCACAATATCCATTCTCACCCTCTGGAATGGCTCCTCCACTATGGGCAATGGAATCAGGGCGGCTTGGGTTTTCTTGCCTGCCTTCCCTATTTCTTGGCACCGGTGACAAGACCTGCAATACACCTTCACCTGCTGGCTGAAGTTAGGCTAGTAGAAATTCTGGGCCAACTGCTGCATTGTGCGTGTGATTCCCAGATGACCAGAGAAGGGAATATCATGCGCGATCTTGAGCAACTGCTCACAATACCCCTGGGGAATGACAAGCTGCCTGCCTAGCATCCCTCCCTCTGTCTGTACTGCCTGAGTATACATAAATCCATTTTCCCAATAAACCTTATGTCTGCCATCAACTCCCTGTGTGCTGTCCAAGTCTGCCCAAGCCCTCAGCTTCTCTAAACTAGGGTCACTTCTCTGAACATCTGCAAACCCCTCACACATTCCCAAGGCATGGGACAGGTCCCCTTCAGTTGCTAAACTAGGGTCCCTAGCACTAGCATCAGGGCACTCAGGATCACTGTCAGTCCCAACTCTCTGACAATGGGTCACCCCTCCCTCTTTGGAGGAACCCTCAGTAGCTGTATGGTTAATTGCTACTGGGGAAATTTCTACCCCCTCTTCATTAATCTCCATATAAGGAGAGACAGGCTGGGGAACCAGCCTCTCAGTGGTTTCCACAATGGCTTCTGTGGGGGTCAGGGAACTACAATTTTCCCTTGCCACTTGGCTACGCGTAACTGCACAGACCATCCCGTTTTGGATTGTTGCCCAGGATCACATCCACTGCTAATGTTTTGGCTACAGCCACCTGTTGCACAGTGCCCCTGTTTCACCCCCGTCTAAGCGAACACTAGCAAGGGGTAATATTTTCTCCCTTCCCTCAAAGTCCTGTACAGTGATATATTTATTGGGTATAAGCTGACCAGGCTGTACCAGATCCCCCTTTACCAAGGTCAAGGATGCCCCTGTGTCCCCTAACCCCTGTGTCTGTACACTATTCACCATGACTGGGTGCATGTGTTCCTTCATGTTCACTGGCATGCTTCCAGGGCCACACAAACAACCCACTTCTTTTCTAGCAGCCGGTTGTGTATTATTGCTCGCCTTTTTGGGACACTGTCTGGCAATATGCCCAGTTTCTTTACACAACCAACATTCATTTCTTCTCAGAGAAATCTTTTCTCTGAAACCTTGGGCTAACTGGTTTTGGTGGAGGCAGTGAGGGTTTTAGCTGCCCTGAAGGTGCGCTTTTCCCTTTCTGCACTGCCATGCCCGCCCCATTCATTCTCAGAGCAGATCTGCTCTTGGCATAGCGGTCCGAGAGTTCAGCAGCCTCTTGCACTGTTTTGGGATCTCTGTCCTCTAGCCAGGTTTTTAGCTCTGCTGGGCATGCCCAATAAAACTGTTCTAATAAAATCACATTTTCAATTTTATCAACAGAGTTTGCCTCAATTACTTCCCACCAACGTTTTAAAAACTGACGTTGTTTCATAGCTAGCTCCTCATAGCTCATATCAGGGCTTCTCCTGAGCTTACGGAATTTAGCTCTGTATGATTCAGCTGTTAAGTCAAACTTTTTTAACAGTGCAGCTTTTAGTTTGCTGTAATTATTACTGTCCTCATTGTCCATTTGTCCCAATGCATCCCGAGCTTTCCCGGTAAGTAGCGGGGATAGCTGGAAGCTCCAAGACTCTCTAGGAATTTTAGCCTGAATACAAACTTTTTCAAAAGAATTTAAAAAGGAATCCATATCTTCCCCCTCTTTAAATTCAGCTATTCATTTGGAATTCAATTTGTAACCCAGTCCTGCAGTCACAGTTAAACCCAAGCCACTTACCTGCTCTGGTGCTGCTGGTTGAAGTCGTATCTTCTCCAGTTCGTGTTGCCTCTGGCACTCCTGCTCCTCATGGTCTGCATCTCGGCATTCTTGCTCCCTCTCCTCCTCTGCAGCTCACTGGCACTCAAGCTCATCACAGTCTGCATCTCTCTGTTCTCGCTCTCTCTTCTCCTGGAACTCCAGCTTCATCCTGTGCAACTCAATTTGCAGCCTGAGTACCTCTGGATTCAGGATACTGGTGACCTTCCCCTGCTGCTGTGGCCCTTCATTGACAGTTGCCCTGCTGTCATCCTCACTGGATCTGGATACTGCACTGGCCGCTATCCCTGCCACACTTGAGGTTTTGTCCTTTTCAGTCACGGTCCATGACTCGTTGCTCTGGGTATCTGCTACCATCAGGGCATCTATGAGGTTCTGCTTTTTGGTGGTCACCTCGAACGGGACTCCTCTGTCCCGACACAACTGCTTTAAGTAATCTACAGTGTGCCTGCTGTAGTCAGAAACCATCTTCCCTAGCTACGCTACTCTGACTTGCACTTTAGGAAAAAAAATAAAATGGGTAGGAACTTGACTGTACGCCAAGTGATATAGTTCTGTTTCCTTTTATTAAAATAAAACTCTGCCTTTTTCTTTCTTTGCAAGTGAGCTTACAGTCTCAAGCTGACACAGAACAATACAAGCTTGTAATACCAAAATTTATCCCACTGCTACCAACCAATTTGTCACGAACCCACTCAGTAGGTCAGCCCTATATTCCCAAAGTGCCAACCTCCAAGTGCAGTCTTGTGAACAGTTTAACAGAACAAGGTAACCCTCTTGTCTGTTTTGTGAGTTCGGATCAACCTTTGGTCTCAAGTCTTGGAGGGATTCAAACTGTGAACCTCTTGTTAGCGTACCCAATGTACAGGCTCAGATAATTCTGTCTTCAGGGGGCCAGATATCTTTGCCTATGGTCACCTAACCAGGTGTACAGAAATGAACCCTTAAAAACTTTAATAAAGACCTCAGATTTAAAACACTTCTCTTTCCAGTTTGGTATCACCATTCAAGCTTATGCCTAGTGTCAGCTATAACCATATATACTTTTCTTACAAATGAAAGAAATTCAAAGACAGACCAAGTATGCTCTAAAAAGAGTTTTACTAAAATAGATAATATGTAAAACATACAATACAGAACTATTATATCACAAGACATACAAGTCTTATAAAAGAACAAGGTTTTAAACAGTGCAATTCCTACTACAGTAATTAGATTGGTCTTTCTCTCTAAATACCTGTTTAAAGTGCTCCAAAGATGTTTCTTTGTCAGAGTCTAGATAGAAGTGGGTCTGAAGGAAAACAGAATAATCTTTAAAAGCTGGTTTTCCCCACCTATTTTGCATGACGTTACCTAGCTCCTCCCTGTCAGAAAATATAGAAAAATATATATCTATATAAAAAACAGGATGTCTTTTCCAAGAATTAAATTCTGCAACCTCTGCATGACTCATGTTCTTCAAATGACATTTATTTGATCTATTGATCAGTTTCCCCTCTCACACAGACATCAGCATTTATGATTTCGCACCAGTTTACTAAACAGAGTTTCCTCCTCTTGAAACGGCATAAAATGGATATGCTCGACTCAAGCTTCTTCCAGCCTGTAATTAGCTTCAGGCCTTCTAGGTAACACCTGGTATCTAAAACCAGTGTGTGTGTGTGTGTGATCTCACATGCTATTTCAGCATTTTCTCATGGCTTTCATCTTTCAGCTGAAACCTGGGGGGGGGATGAGCGAGGTCACTCCAAGAGCACCAGATTTCTCAGAATATCTCATGACAGACAGTCCATAACCCATTTTTATTTTACAAAAAAATGATAGTACAGCACTCAGAACTGGCTGTCTATGTCACACCACCATCCTCTGCACCATTCACAGATTTTCGCACTGTCTATTGACTAGCTGGCTAGAGTTGGTGACAACTTTGTGCAGCAACCATGTTATAGCTCTGGGTTGCAGCTGAATTTTATGTAAGCAGTAAGAAAGCAATAGCTCTTGAGCAGAACAGATATTTGGCACCCTATTGACCTGCCGGGACTCGATCGGGCACTTCAGGTGGGCCCCAGGGGGTGAGCACTCAGTGTAGCATGGGAGCATAGGTCTGGTAGATAGAAGACAAGGACAGAAGACCAGAACAGAAGATCATCAAGAACCTGATGGTGATGGGAGAAGAACTACAGGAGAACCAGGACTGGTCTGTAGACCTGGCTGGAGAAAGATAGGAGAACTGACCTCCAGGCAGGCCTTCACAACCAGTCTCAGTCCTGACAGTTTCTAATCCCCCAGCCTGGGCCCCCCATCTTATCATTTCTGGGAGTAATTTGCTGAATAGTCCACTCCCCGCTGGCTCGCCTGTCTGATCAATGCGCTCAGCAGATTCCTGGGGTTGTTCCTCAGATATTTCCCCGATCCCCAGGCCTGAGCCTCAGGCAGTTTTAAACAGGGGCCCTGAAACTTGTTTGCCTGCTGTGCCACTGCTTATCCGCCCACCCAGCCCGGCATCAAGTCACTTCTACCAGTTGGCACCACTGAACTCCCCGCAGGACTCTCAGCCAGATTCCTAGTCTCAAATAGCTGAAAATTGCTGCAGAAAACTGGACCAGATGGAATGGTAATGGCCTTGGTAATGAACGCTGAGAATCTGGACTGAAAAAAAAACATTGCCTGAATTCAAGTAATGGAGGATGGTGGGCAGAGGCAGAGGTAATAATGATCAGGGCAGTTGAGGTGTAATGATGACAGGCCATGGGGATAGGTGGGTATGTCAGGCAATTGAACCAGGCTGAAAGCCCCAGGGAAGCCCTACATCCATCCACCTATCCATCTATTCATCCAGGCTGTACTTGGGGCTGTACTTTCATCAGGGACTTTAACTGACAGACTGGCTGAGGGAGTAAAAAAGCAGGGTGCTGGAGCCCCCGTGCTAGAGCAACTGCTACTGGGAACTACTACATGAGGGAGACCAGGGGAAAAAGTGGGGTAAGTGCAGTAAAAAACAGGCACATACTCCATCCTGAACTCTGGGCACAAACTACAGTGCTGGAGCTGCTGCCACTACAGCAGTTGGCTAAACCTCGTGACCAAGCCTCATACCTTTCACTGCTGTTACTGTGAGGTACTAGAGACTGGTGGCAGAGGCCAGGAAGGTGATGCCCTCAGAGCTCTGGCACCTTCAGATTCTGGGCTCACACTTCCCAGTTCCCATTCATTTCTCAGCAGTTTTGGCCTGCATCTTAGGCTAGTGAAATGTTTAAAAATGCCCCCGGTAAAATGTATCCTGTCTTGTTTCTTAAAGATCATTCCTTGTGCTGTCTTGGGCTTTTCAACTGCATGTCCTTAAATCCAAGGCTTAAATACAGTGTGTGCAAATTAGTTAAGGGTGTTTCTCCTTTATGTGTCACCGTGACAGCTGTTAGTAGACCCCCGATGACAGTTCTGTCTAGTGGTTAGAGCTTCGAGCAAAGAGGAAATGACAGGTACAAGTTCCATCCCTATGGCCACTGACTCACTATGTGACCTTGTGCATGTTACTTGACCTTCCTGTGCTTCAGTAGTAAACCTGACTAGCAGCAGAACTGAGGAGCAGGAACTGCAATGAAAATAAGATGTCTGAGGATGATGTTCAGCTATGGATAAGGTCCTGGTTATGGTCATACCTCTCATACTCATGCATTCATCACAATTCGATATTGACTGTCACAAGAAATGCTGCATAGTACCCATTGATTTGGGGTTATTTTTTAAAATATGATGTAATGCCTAGAGACCAGGTGGATAGACCACAGGCTTACAGACCCTAACTTTGGATAGCCTGATTTTTTGCACTTCGTCTGTGAAACCTAGTGTTATCCTAACAAACATACTGAATTTTTTCAGTATAAGCTAGGTAACAGTACAAAGTACACCGAATACTTTATCTGTATCAATAGATGTATTTTTACCAGATATAACAGTGTCTGAGTTTCTTGATGAAAGACAACCAACAATGAATCGAAAGCAACCCTCCACTGGAATATATGCTTTTGGCTTTACAAGTAAGAAAAAAGGTAAGTTAACTTCCGAAATATTGAAATCTGTTGAAATGAAATTGTCGTCTATGTGTACATACGCATGTTACTTTGTCATTGTTACAATAAACATTTATGCATATCAGATATAGAGATTTATGGAAGATTTACATTTGAGGAATTTAATGGCTTCTTGTAAAAGAAAGCAATTTATGCTTATGGATTTACACTTAGATTAGTTTTTTATGGTTACAGAAATTTACTGATCCATGTTTACTGAACTCTGTTTTTATTTCATTTACAGATGTAAAGTCAGATGGGGATGGCAACCAGGACCCTGGGAGACAAATGAGCCAATGGCAGCAGAAACTGAGTCTATTCCTGATCAACCTGTGTCCACTCCTGTTCAACCTGTGTCCACTCCTGTTCAACCTGTGTCCACCCCGATCAACCTGTGTCCACTGCCATCACAGAGGTAACAAGCCTTTGTGTGAAGCAAATAAAACAAAACGATGTAAGAAACCACTATGGTTCTCAAAGGAGGTAGCAGTGAAGGTTCAAGAGAAAAAGAAAGCATTCAGAAAGTACAAGGAATCACAGAAGGAGCAGGACAGAGAATTGTATCAGTTAAAACAAAAGGAAGCTGGGAAGGCAGTCAGAAGAGCAAAGGCCTGAACCAAGGAAAAGACAGCCAACTCAGTTAAGAAGGGAGATATAACTTTTTTTTTTTTAAGTACATCAGGGAGCGAAGGAAGACTAAGGGAGGGATAGTGAGGCTTAATAAAGGGAGGGGTGGGCAGAGGGTGACGGTGAAAAGGCAGAGATACTAAACAAATATTTTTGCTCAGTATTTAAAATGAAGAGGGAAGGTACCTAAAACAAACAATAGAAACACTCTGGATACAGAAGTTGATACCAGCCCATTTACAGAAGAAAGGGTTCTGAAATAACTCTTAAAACTGAAGGTGGACAAAGCAATGGGGCCTGATGGGATTCATCTCAGAATTCTAAAAGAACTAAGGGTAGAACTAGTGACACCACTGACTACCCTCTTTAACAAATCATGGGAGGATGGGGTGGTACCTGAGGACTGAGGAGGGCAGATGTGATTCCCCTTCACAAAAGTGGGAGCAGGGCAGAAGCAGGAAACTACAGACCTGTTAGTTTAACCTCAGTGATAGGGGAAAATGATGGAATCACTTCTGAAGGAAAGAATTGTCAAGTACCTAGAGGCCAGAGGGACACAGGACCCAAGGCAGCATGGATTCACAGCAGGAAGGTCATGCCAGACGAATCTAATAGATTTCTTTGACTGGGTGACCAAAGTAGTAGATCAGGGAGGGGCTGTGGACATGGCCTACCTAGACTTTAGCAAGGCATTTGACTCAGTCCCACACAAAAGATTAATATACAAGTTAGCCAGCCTGGGAGTGGGTCCCAAGATGATAGCCTGGGTAAAGAATGGGCTGGAGAATAGGACACAGAGGGTAATAGTAAATGGAGTCCACTCTGAAGAAAGGGGTTACTAGTGGGGTACCGCAGGGTTCAGTATTAGGACCAGTCCTCTTCAATGTCTTTATAGTGACATTGCAGAGGGACTGGAAGAAAAGTATTTCTCTTTGCAGATGACACAAAGATCTGCAACAGAGTTGATGCACAAGGTGGGTGGAAAGGATGAGAAGGGACTTGGCAAGGTTAGAGAAATGGTCAAATGTATAGCAGCTTAGATTCAATGCTAAGAAGTGCAAGGTAATGCACCTGGGAAACAAAAACCCAGGGGAAGAGTACACAATGGGGGGTGAGATACTAACAACAACAAAAATGGAAAGGGACCTGGGGGTAGTCATATCAGATGACTTAAAGGTGGGCAAGCAATGTGAGAGGGCAGTAAGGAGGGCTGGGGGATACTGGGATGCATAGGGAGAGGCATCACCAGTAGAAAACAGGAAGTTGTTATTCCTCTGTACAGACTGCTGGTGAGACCCCATCTGGAGTACTGTGTACAGTTCTGGAGACCCAATCTCCGCAAGGACATAGACAAGATGGAAGCTGTCCAGAGGAGGGCAACTAAAATGGTGCAGGGTCTGCACCAGAAGACATATGGAGAGAGACTAAAGGAGCTTAATATGTATAGCCTCGAGGAAAGGAGGGAGAAGGGGGACATGATCGAAACTTTCAAGTACCTCAAGGGAATCAACAAAGTCCAAGAGGGTAGCATCTTTCAAAAAGAGGTGTGCAAGAACAAGGGCACAATTTGAAGATGGGGGCAGCTGGAGGTAATATGAGTATTTTTCACAGAAAGGGTTGTGGATGCATGGGCTGACCTTCTGGAGGAGGTGTGGAGTCAAAAGCAGTGGTTGAATTCAAGCATGCATGGGACAGTCATAAGGCAATTCTAGGGAGTGGGGGTAGAAAGAAGTAGGCTGCTGGTTAACTAGGATCTGCAGCTTATCCATTAGTTAGGGAAATGGGCAGACTGGGTGGGCCAAGTGGCCCTTATCTGCCGTCAAATTTTATGTTTCTATGTAACCTGTGTCTACTCCTGATCAACCTGTGTCTACTCCTGATCAATCTGTGTCCACTCCAGATCAACCTGTGTCCACTCCAGATCAACCACAGCAGCTCTCTTCTAAACAACTAATCTATCCATCTTGTTGGACTATTGAACAGTGGAATTTTTTTAAGAAAGACAATGACTGGCTGTTTGCAAATGAAGGCTCCATAAGGTGTTCAAATTGCAAGGAAGTAGCTAGTTTAGGTGCTTTACGTGATGGAATGAAAGGAGCCAGACTAGAGCCTTCTGCTGAATGGATAAATGATTGCATTAATGTGCAAAGAATCAGAGAAGATAAATCAGCAGCTTTAGAAATATCTGAAAAAAGATTAACAAACACAGGGAATCGGAGACCCCCAAGGTAAGCTGTTAAAGCTATGAAAATTAAAAAGCAAGAACATTTGAAAAAACACATTATTGGTTAGAAAGCAGAAGAAATGGAATAAACATGCAAAGCATTTAGAACTGCTTATCACGTAGCTAAACATGACAGACCATATTCCAAGCACCCAGCTTTGATTGATCTACAAGTTGAAAATGGTTTACATCTTGGATGTATTTTACACAGCAATATCACCTGTGCTGACATCATTGATCATATATCAACAGAGATGAAGCAACAGCTTGTAAGTGCAATAAAAACATCCAGACATTCCAAAATCTCTGGGCTTATAGATGAGAACACAAATTTGAGCAGCTCCCCATGTCTGACTGTCTACATCAGATGCTCTATCTGTAATTCCAGCCCAGTAACTTTTCTGTATATTGCTGAATTGCCAAACATAGCAGCTAAAGGAATTGTTCATGCACTTCTTCAAACTCTCCAAAAGCATGGTTTTAAAAAAAATGTTCTGCAACAAAACTGGACTCGTTTGGCGTCAGATGTGGCATCAGTTATGTTAAGATAGAATGGAGGAGTAACTGCAAAGCTAAAACAGAGCTATACAAAAATTATTAACTGGCACTGTGTAAATCACCGGTTAGAGCTGTCAGTTAGTGATGCAATTAAACACTTCCCAGAAGTCAGCCACTTCAAGAATTTAATCAAGAAGATATACACCGTATACAGCACATCCCCCAAAGCAAATAGAGAGCTTCAAGAAATCGCAGGTGAACTATGTATTCAACTTCTACAAATAGGCAGACTATTGGACACACGGTGGGTGGCTTCAAGTTTTAGAACTGTTAAAGCAGTGTGGCACAGTTATGAAGCTCTGTATCAGTACTTCAGTCACAATTCTGGAGAAAAAAAGATTTGTGGGTATGGCTACGAAGCTGTCATCTCCAGCCTTTTTAAAGTTCCTTGGTCTCTTGTATGATGCATTGGATGAATTATGTGATCTAAGCCTAGTTCTTCAGAAATTGGACCTCTCACTGCCAAAAGCACACAAGCTGATATGCAGATAAATACAGTTTTTTCAAGCCAGGAAAACCACAGGTGGCTCTGTATAATGAAATCTGCAAAGCAGAATAAGCAGGAAACTTTAGGGGTGTAAATGTAACATTGACTGAAAAGACTGGCAGAACAAGAGAAACTCAGAAGGATCAGTTTTACTAGGCTCTGACTTACTCATTACAGGCCAAGCATCTACCAGATTCAGAAGAGCAATTCACCCAAGCAATCAAGTGTTTAGATGCTATCTGCCAGCCGAATTGACACCCGAGTATGGCAAATCAGAACTTCGCATTATTTGTGAACATTTTGGACTTTCATTCTCAGCTATGAAGAACCCTTACTGAGACTTCAATAAATCCAAAGTCATCAATGGTGAGATGCAGTCTCTAATACATATTGCTGCCCCCCTGCCAATCAGCACTGCTGAATGTGAAAGAAGATTCAGCAGGATGAACATTCTTTGCTCCACTTTGAGATCAAGGCTAACAGTAGAACACATACATGAGTGCACTGATTTTTATATCCAACAATGGGCCATGTCTAGAGCAGTGGAATCCACTACCATGTGTGAAGTCTTGGATTGCAAAACAAAATAAAAACAGAAGAGCTGCAATTGCAACTGCTTGCATGTCTAGGAAGCACAAACAGGGAACATCACCGCTAGCTCCTCTGTGGAAATTTTTGTGAATAACTTTGAAAGATTTCTGACATGTCTGAGCATGGCTCAGTGTAAAGTTTATGTTTTTTTGTTCACAGTTTGGTATCTTTTTCTTCTCGAATATACTTAATAAAATGCTGTACTGGATAATCAATTTTGTAAACTTTTCTAAGAGGAATAACCTAATGGGCTAGGCACTGGGGGGACTCTGGGGAGGGGGCTATGATGCAACTTATGGGGCATGGGAAGGGGGTAACAGGGTAGCAAATTCTGTTTCAAATTACCCCCAAAATGCACCAGAATGCACCAAATTACAAAATTTTCTGGAGGCCTAGGTAGCCCCCAGACCCTCAGCCTATAGTTTACATTTTCAAACCTCTCAACAATGGCCTTGCAACCCCTATGGTTTTGGTGAAGTGACACCGCTAACTGAGCCCCCAGCTCTCCACTTTAACCACTGGTCACACCTGAGAGGGAAAAAGGCAAGGGTGGCAATACTAATTAAGAAGGGACTACCAAGGGAGGCCCTGAACAGCAAGGGAGAGAAGGAGAGGAGAATAGTGACAGCCAACCTGCCATATAGGGGAAAAAAATATAACAATCATAAATACTTACCCTTCTAATGAAGGAGGGGACACACACATACCAAATCCTTGTTAAATCACTTGGGGTCTACAGCTAGAGCCCAATGCACCATAATACCAGGGTGAGACTTTAATTGTGTGACCATCTCCAGAATGGGCAGATCCTCAGGGAACACGACCACAAACAGCAACGAAGACTCTAAATGCTCTCTGTAAAGAAACAGGGCTACAAGACGTGTGGAGACTCCAGCATAAAGAAGAGAGTGAGATTAGTTTCTAAACCAACACAAAAAAATCTATTTGAGGACTGATAAGATATATGTCCCCAAACAATCCCACCACTTAGTTAAAGAAAGCAAAATACACTCCATCTCAATCTCAGATCATGCCCCAGTTCTAGACATCTCTGAGATGAGTCCAAGAATAGGACAATCCTTATGAGGCTTGGCGTCTCCCTTCTCAATGAAGAAACCTTCCTTAATAACATGAAAGAAAGTATTAAAGACTATGTCAGGAACAAATCAGGAGAAACAGCTCACAAGTTTGTATGGGATGGATGGAAACCAGTACTTAGGGGGGAATCATCTCCTATGCTGCAGTGAGGAAGAAAAGGCTAGCCACGCTAACGGAACAATTACAGCAAGTCCAGGAGAAAGAACATAAAAGCATAAAAGAAGGCAGGGCAAACAATCCCTGATACAAGCCCAGGTAGAACGGAATGACCTGCTAAAACTGGCAAACAGAGAGAACCCTAGGAAATATCGGACAGGACTATCTGCAAGAGCTCCTGTGCCCCTACTGCCCCAGATGACCTCTCTGCTCAGCTGATGAGAGGTTGCTAGAAATTCCCAGGGTGAGCCTGAAGTCATCTGGGGCACATGCATTTATGTATGCGGCCCCAGCCCTGTGGAATTCTCTACCCCATCAGATACATGAGTGCATGACCGTGGAGGGCTTTAAGAAGGCCTTGAAGACACATCCATGGCTGATTGCCTACCCAGACTGATTATTTTAGCCTTGTTATTCATTCTGTTCTTTGGTTATATTATTATGTATTTTATTGCTTTTATCTGTTTATTTATTGTTCAGCACCTTGGTGCCTGAAAGGCACTTTACAAATAAAGTTTATCATCATCATCATCATCATCCATTTTATGAAAAGAGCAGAGATAGCAATCTCCTACCATTTAGGCTCAGTCAACAGCAGGCAGCCCAAGAAGTGTGACAAATCTCTAGGTGAGGAGGGGAACCAGAGTCACAAAGCCAGCTGGAACAGCAGAGGAGATCAAAAGATTCTACAAAAGTCTATGCACAGAGACGCCCCCACACACACACACATCCACCCCTTGCAGGGCATAGAAGGAAAAAAAAGCTTTTTCGATGTGATTAATCTCCCAGCCCTTCCTCAGGAAGAAAGAGAGGAGACAGACATGTCAGCACAGGAGAGAAAGCAAAAGCCATCAAGTCACTTAAGAACAGTAAGACCCATGGACCAGACAGCTTCCCAGGAGAATTCTATAAGTTCTTTAGTGAGACACTGACAACAACAATGTGTAATGTGTTCACAGTATGCCACAGTCACACCTTGGCAAAGTTGCAAGACTCTGGGAGGGACACAGTGATAACAATAATCCCACATGAGGGCAAACCCCCAACAGACTCTGAAAGCTATCATTCGATTTCACTCCCCAACCAGGATGTGATGATCTTCACCAAAATCCTGGCAGACTGACTAAAAAAGGTGGTCCCCAGGCTAAGACACCAAAGCCAAACAGGGTTCATACTAGATAGACAGCTATCTGCCAACATTACAAGACTGCTCAACATAATCATCAGCAAGACAAAAGAGCGAAGATGCCTGGCAGTGACCGTGGATGCCGAGAAGGAACTTTGACAGGCTGTAGTGGAGATTGCTCTGGACAATTGTAAATAAATTTGGGTTTGCACAAATTTTTGATGGATGGCTCTGGGAGCTATATGAACATTCGAAGAATGCTAGCAGATGAAGGCCTGATGGTCTATCTACAGCAAACAAACAAGATTCGGTGCGCAAAAAGAACCACTCGTGCAGAATCTCAAGTGATGCCAAAAGGTTTTATTGCGGTGCACAGCCCCAATACTGCTGGACACTAGAACCCCATCGCTTCGAGCCCTTGCAGACTCTTCATCGGGGGGGGGAGGGACACTGAGTGCAGCAGCCCACTAGAAATAGGCTGCCCATTAAAGACACAGTGTCACAAATATTAGTCACCAAATGTGTAAGACATATTACAAATAAATTATGGAGCTGGCTGGCTGTCAATTTTTTTTATTTATTTTATTTTATTTTATTTTATTTTATTCATTCTCAGATTGACAATACCTTTGAGCACAGTACAGCTCATTTACAAAGGTTTCACATCATAGATTGGGAGGGTAAAACAAAAACAAGAACAAACTGACGCAGGAAGGCAAAATGAAACAATTCTGGCTAACAACAAAACAGCATAGTAAAACATTGTAAATACAATCACAGATAAGATTAAAAGTCACATTTGATGCATTAGATAGGGAAAGGAAGGGATGTAGGGGCAAAGGATATAGGGAAGGTGAGAGGAGAAGAAGTGGGGATGGTAGCAGCCCTGAGCTTTGTTGAGAGATGGCAGGTGGCAGGGGAGAGCAGGAGAGTAGAAAAGTGGTGAAGGATAAGAGGAGAATGAGCCAAAGGAGAGGAGTCAAGCTAGTAGCAAGAGGGTTGAAAAGGAACTGAAATAGGTTCAAGTGGGCAAAGCAATTCTCAACTTAGGCAGTCACACATTTTAACTCAACAAACATGCACAATGCCAGTAAGGTTTAGCAGTGCATTAAATATATACTAGACTAGATAGCCCAATCAATCCATTTTAAAGTTACAGGATCCATCGTGGTCTGTCTTTTTCCAGAATTTGTTCCATCAGGTGCCTGTGGAATGGCAGACAAAAAAACACATAGAAGACCGTCAATAAAACTTGAAATAGGCAGAAAGAATTACAGCGAGGGAGTAGTCTTAAGCTACAATTATTGGGGGTTCTTAAAACAGTGGGATATACTGGCTATATTGGCTAATTGATAATGAATCAGTAAATATATAATCTATAAGTAGGTACAAAACACTTCCCCTAAAACATAAAGGGAAACGAAAAAGGCTAAGGATTTACTTTCTAATACTAAAGTATGTTTAGAAAGAACCTATTCAACACTATCTGTAAAAAGGGAATGCTATCCCAATTCTTATTAAGTCCACCTGGAACTTTTGATGCAGGTAACTTGTGGCTGACAATTGATGTCGAGTCATGCTACACCAGCATCAGACATCATTTGGGACTATATGCTGTCAAGTTCTTTATGGATCTGTTCCAGAGCCATGACGTTTTGGATCCAGACTTTGTACTGGATGCATTACACTTTGTGCCTGATGGAGCAAATTCTGGAAAAAGACGTACCCCAATGGATCCTGTAACTTTAAAATGGATTGATTGGACTATCTAGTCTAGTATATATTTAATGCACTGCTAAACCTTACTGGCATTGTGCATGATTGTAGAGTTAAAATTGACAGCCAGCCTGCTCCATAATTTATTTGTAATATGTTTCACACATTTGGTGACTAATATTTGTGACACTGTGTCTTTAATGGGCAGCCTATTTCTAGTGGGCTGCTGCACTCGTAGTCTGCAAGGGCTCAAAGCAATGGGATTCTAGTGTTCAGCAATATTGGGTCTGTGCACCTCAATAAAACCTTTTGGCATCACTTGAGATTCTGCACGAGTGTTTCTTTTTGCGCACAGAGTCTTGTTTGTTTGCTGAAGTTATTTACATCAGTGCAGCACTTCAGAACCTCTATATACCTGAGTGCTATGTTTTTTTTTCTCTTTTCAGTTCTGATGGTCTACATTAGTTTGCTCGAGTATGCAGCTAGTAGTCTGTTACACAGCAGTTACTCCCCCTCTCCTACCCGCATATCCAATTTCATGCCCATACTAGCTGTTTACCCCTCCCCAGTGCCTGATTAGTGACCTGCCCCTGACTTTGTCCCATCCCCTCTTAAAACTGCCCATCTTCAAGGATACCACCTCCTCAGGCAGTGCGGTCCACCCTGTCACCACTCTCTGTGAAATAATGTTTTCTCATTTCCCTTCTGAATCTACCACCTTCCAACTTTAGAATAAAGTATACAATACCTTCAGATCTATGGTATGAGCAAATGGGGTCCTATCCAGACCTTTCCAGATCTAAAGAGGCACCAGGAAGGGATGCCCCATCTCCAGTAGTCTTTGCCCTCAGTACTAAGCCCCTGACAGAGAAGATCAGGACTGCAACAGACATGCAGAGGGTAAAGGTAGCAGGGGAGGAACACAGGATCTCATTATATGCAGATGATGCTCTTATATTCCATAGTAGTTCAGAAACATCTTACCCCCCCTTTAGCAAAATTACTTTAGGAGTATGGCACTGTCTCTGAATACAAAGTCAGCAATAATAAATCTGATGTGCTGGTGTTGGGAAACAAGATCATGCTGAACCTAACAGAAAGTATCCTGTGGACATGGACATCACATCCTATTAAATATCTGTGAGATGGGGTAACAGCTTAACTAGAAATCTAGAAAAATAGAATGAAAAGACTTGAATCCTGTGATATTCCAAAAATTCGTCCGTTTATTGATTCCATCAAAGCGCACAATGTTTTGTGTCACTCGAGCCATTGCAACAGGAACAGTAGTAGTACATAGCAAAAACATAACTGTAAATAGAAACAAAGAGAACTAGTTAAAATTCATAAAACATATATCATCTATTAACCACTAGTCATACCCCCCCAAAAAAAAACAACTTGAAAACTAATGCCAGAACTAAAAATTAAACTGAAAAAGATTAAAGAATAATATGTGAGGGGATCATGTGATACAGTCAAAGCTAGATGCAGCCTGGCTCCTAAGGATCTTTTTTTATTTATTTTTTTTATTTAGTTGTTTAACCAGGAGTAGCACACTAAGCTGAAAGCTTTTTCACAGGTGCGACCTGGGAGCACAGGGAAGTTAAGTGACTTGCTCAGGGTCACACAGTATGTAAGTGGAAGCTGCGGGATTCAAACCCCAGGTCTGGTCTGCTGGATGTCACCAGATTTGCAGCACAGAGCCTTAAACCACTGCACTATACTGCCTCTGCCTAGTGTGTTCTAATCTCTGCTCATCTGCGCTCCCTTCATAACAATTTGGCTTAGCAGTGTAAAATTTCAGCTGTTAACGAATTCCTCAACATGGAGAAAGAAGAATCTTCTGACTTGCTTTCAGCTAAAAAAAACACATTGTCAGCTTCTCCAAGCAGCTTGGCAGACTCAGCTATCAAGATGGCCGATCCCAGTTATAAGAGGGAGACCGAGACAGGCCTGCTCACTAGAGAGCTTTATGAGACTAAAACTTTATGGGGGTGATAAGAGTGAAGCTCACTAATATTACTGCTACCCTATCAGCTGGGAAGGTGTCTATAGATGCTTTAGAGGCCCACGTCGAAGAGTCAGAGACACGTATCAGGCAGCAAGTAGACTGGGCCCAGCCTGCAGAATACCACTTGCTTTGGTCGAAAAAGAAGTTCAGCAACTTTGGGATCACCTGGACAACCAGGAAACTCGCAATCACAGGAACAACATGAGCTTATTTGGACTCCCAGAGGGAGTAGAGTGCATTGACTTCATTGATCTTTTTACAGCGTTTTCAGCCACAGCTCTTAAGTTATTACTGGGATACACCAGTGGAGATCATCACACTCATCAGGTCCCCTCAGGTCCACCACCCTCTTACCAAGCCACATGCCTTTGACCTGTTATCTTTCAGCTCCTACATTACCAGAACCAAGACTGCATCTTCAGTAAAGCTAGGGCATCCAAAGAACTCTGATGGCACAGTAATAAGCTGTCCCTACAACCAGATTTCCCTAAGTTTGTCACTGATAAAAGGAAATCCTCTGATTAAGTCAGAGACCTAGCTAGGGAATTGGGACTGAAGTGCCTCCTCGGCCTGCTCGCCATACTCAGGATCACAGTCGGCAAACAGACTGATTCCTTTACCTGTCCCAAGGAAACTCAGCAGTTTCCTCTTGACAATGCTATTTGTCCTTCTGTGAATGACTCCACTGCTTCAAGATGCTCCTCAGAACCTAAGCCGCAGCAAGAGTCATCTTTCCCGAGATCAAAGACAGCATCTACTCGCTCCAGAGAACATCCACCATGTTGACTGGACTTTTCATCTGTGGAAGAAGGGATGGATATTGGCATGGAGACGGTGGGGGGAGGAGGTGTTCTCTTGACACAATGGAACCCCTGTTCTCTACATTTTATCCAGTTACTAGTTGTTTTTTTTTTAATAATTCTGGCACTATAGTTATTAGCTCTTGTATCTTACAGTTGCCAAACCAGCAAATGCTTTAAGATGCTACTTTCTTCGGCTGTTGAACTTTTTTGGGGGGGACTGTTACCACTCTCCTGGTATGCTATTTTGTCTTAGGGCTCTATCTTAAAATTGTTTTAACTGTAAGTGCATGTAGTTGCTGAACTCTTTTTCATTATTATGCAGCTGTTCTATTAGTGATCTATTTGGGGGCTGGGGAGTAATGGAGCTCTTTGCCTCAAATCTTTTTACGGGGGTCTCTTTATGACTGTACTCCTGGGACCAAAGAAGGAAATCTCTTGATACTCACAATGGTGTGCCAACTATTTCATGTGGTGCATTTCCTACCCACAGTCCCTACCAAGTGTTCCACTTGTTGCACACTTTTCCAGGCTTTTGCAGCTTGTTTGCCGTGTCCTCTGGGGAGCTCTGTCTTTTCTCCCATTTCTGTGCTGCAGTTGCGCCTGATATGAAGGTGCTTTACTTCCCTGTTTCCAATAGCAGTGCTCTGAATTTTTATGGGGGGGCTCTGGCTTTGCACGGTAGCTGTCTTTGTGCTGTAGTGGTGGGCCTGGATTTCCAACCCCCGTATTGCTAGATGGGCCCTGTTTTTTGGGGGCAGAGGTGGCGATCTGATAAGGAATCTTTGACTCCACCAAGTATCGTGCTCCCTGTTCCCTCACTGTTTCTCTACTCCCTACTATGCTTTGCCTGTTTGGCCTTGCAACTTGTTTATTAGTCGGTGCCGAATGGCTCCTTACTTGGCGCTCAGCACAAATGGAATGCCACTATGATTCTCTTTTCCCTCCTTCTCCATCTGTTTTTCACTTTTTAATTAAGATGATATAGGAGGTTGGGGTCTTCCCTGGCTTTCGGTCTGTGGCGACCCACTGTCTGTTTAACCTTATCCATGCAGTCTACCCCACGTACCCTTCTGGCTCTACCATTTTACATTAATTGACTCACAAGATAGCTTCATTTTCAATGCCAGGATGTGCACTCTCTGGACATGGTTTTTTTTATTAGGGGATGTTTCTAGTGTTTGGCATAGTGGTGTCACTCTAGCTACTGTTTTACTGGTCTTTCTGTAAATGCCTGTACATCGCGGGGGGGGGGTGCAGAGGCTACTGTCATTTGCACACCTAACTAGGCAAGCCCGAGTGACCTCCAGCATAACCACTATAGATCATATGAGTGACATTCTGATTTACCGATTGACCAGTGTTATTCTCTTCCCTTGGTTCTTCAGTTACTATTGCTGTGTTGTATTTTTGCTAGTTTATGTTAGCCCTGTTGGCTGTTGTGCTGCTGTCTGATTGTTTGGGGGACTCAGCATGGAGGTTCGGATCAATTAGCAGAAGTTATGCCCTATAAGGTAAATTTTTGGAATGTCCAGGGGCGGTGTTATGCAATGCCAGGTCGGTTAAAAACAAGACTGCAATCATTGCTGATCTTGTTGAAACAGTAGACCTGGCTTGCATCACCGAGACCTGGCTGGATGAGAATTCTATTGAAATAGAAACAGACGGAGTCCTTTTTCTCCACAAAAAATTATTTTATTACTTTCATAAACTTCACCCCACGTTTCGCTCCTATGAGCTTGTTCACAGGGCTTCAATATCTATTATAAGAAATAAATACATTTTATTCAGTTTATACATTTTAGTTCTTCTAAAAATGATTACAAACTAATCTTAATACATATCTACCTGAACAAAATGATTTCTAAATGTGGAAAGATTCTGAAACTTCAGAGTTCATTCTATGAAAACAATACATGACAGTATAATTACTGCTTAAAACACCATATAGATAAAGAGTGCATGGCAACAGACTACATTCAAACTTTAACATTGGTAAATTACTTAAACTTGCCCCAAACTACTGGCATACCTCAGAAAAGGGTCAAAACGCATGGAACTTGTTGTCACTTTCTCCATATATAACTCTATAAACATAAAAAGTAAAATGTAATCCTTGCCGTTTGTTTTGAACGAACATAATCACTACAAGTTTATGATTTTCCCCATTAAGATTTATCACTCACCTTCCCAATGCCGTGTAGTGAACGATTACCTTTGCCAAACTGATTTCAACTGAAATGGATAAACCATGCGATATTGACTTAACTTTTAAAACAGACCGTAATGGCGACTGATACCAAAATAAACGCCACTACGTTATAGCCCTTCTCTTCAGCCGCCACTCCTCTTAAACATGCTGAATCTCCTGCGGGTGTGACGTATCACTACCCGACACTCTCGCGACTCGCAAGAGCATTGCTGAGCAACTAAACACACTCCACAATGAATGCGGATGTGTGTGGGAGATCTGAGTGCCTACAAACAAATTAGACTGAGCCACACAAGCCATTATCTCGTAAATTACAAAGAAGAAGAGAGAAAGAGAATTCCCAATCAAATGCTAAATTTCAAAATCTACTATGAAATGTTTGCAATAAACTACTTAAACCCTAGCTGGAAATGCATTCAAAAACAGAGAAACAATATCGAACATAACAAACTTTATGGTTTAATATCAACTTCTGTTACAATTCTTATCATGAAAATATTGTATGAATTTATTAACAGTATGCATGATAACCAATAAAATGGTGTTATGAGAAAAGTTTTACCAAAATGTTACCTAAAAAAATGTTTGTTATTTTATGAACCAATTAATTCACTCCAATGTTACATCCCATCATTGCATAGAGAATATGCTAATATTTTAAACAGATGTTTAAAACCATTAATACCATTTAACAATCACAGTAAAAATATAAACCAATACCCAAATGTATTAAATTGAATAAACCATTAAGTTTTTAAGTTTTTATAAACATGACTGCCAGTTGCTATCCACATTCATTCCAATATGTGGATCCAAAGTTTTTAGATGAAAAATCCACTTCATTTCCACCTTATCTAATAATTGTGCATAATTGCCACCTCTAGGAGGTATTCTTACTACCTCAAGACCCCAGAACCTAAGGGATGCTCCTGAATGTCCAGCCTTATTGAAATGTGAAGCTACTGGAGATTGGTCATTTCGATTTCTTATATCACTCTTATGTTCCAAAATACAGACTTTAAGGACCCTTTTAGTTTGACCAACATACAACTTGTCACAAATACACTGCAACACATAAATCACACCTTCTGTGTTGCAGTTGATATGGTCCCTAATCAGAAATTCTACACCAGAATAAGGATGTTTAAAAGAAATTTTTTTACTTGTGTTATTGCAGACAGGACATCTGCCACATTTAGTCATCCCTGGTTGTAGGGGTCCAAATAGTAACTGACTTTCATTTATATCTTTATGAAAAAATTGTGAATGCACTAATTTATCTTTTAAATTTCTGACCTTTTTTGACACAATAATAGGTCTATGTTGTAACGATTGAATTGTGGGATTGTTCATCGAAACTAGGAACCAATGTTTATTAATGATCTGTCTTAGTTCAGTCATTTTATGGTTATATTTAGTTGCAAATACCAGTCTATCCTGTTCCTGTTTTTGTTGTTTACTAAAAAGTTGTTCTCTAGTTACTTGATCTATTTTATAACTAGCCTCTATAAGGATTTTTTTAGGATATCCCTATTATAAAATCTATTTACCATATCCTTTTTGAAAATCTGGTAATCAGCTGATTCCTGGCAGTTACGCTTCACTCTAACCAATTGTGCAAAAGGAATACTATTCTTTAATCTTGGCTCATGGAAGCTTTTATTATGTAATAAAGTGTTTCTGTCTGTACTTTTTCTAAATAGAGTAGTGCTGATTTTCACATCTGTGACTTTTATTAATAGGTCCAAAAAAGGTATTGCTATTTTACTGTAATTTAATGTAAACCTGAGATTGGCATCAAATTGATTAAGTAAATCATTAAAAAGCAATAATTGCTGTTCTGTTCCAGCCCACAAACAAAATATGTCGTCAATAAATCTTTTTCACAACTTAATTTGGTTTTATAAACGTTTTTAACATTGTTGAATACAAACTCTTCCTCAAATATAATCATATAGGAATTTGCATAACTGGATGCCATGGTACTCCCCATAGCTATACCCTTATCTTGTTGATAAAATTTACCTTCAAATTAAAAATAGTTATTCTGTAAGACAAATAATGCTAATTCCTGCAGCATACAAGTTCTAGGTAATGTGCCTGCTGGTCTCTTACTTAATATTTTTCCCATGTTTAACACCCCCTCTCTATGTGGAATTGACGTATATGAATCTATTACATCCCATGTCACTAGAAAAACATCCTTTAGTTCAATATCATTCATGATAATTTCTAATTGATTCATCAAGTCACTCGAATCTTGAATATATGTATCACTTTTTGCTATTAAAGGTTGTAAGTAATAATTGACATATTTGGAAACTGGGTCAAGAACAGAATCAATCCCTGACACAATAGGCCTACCCGGAGGATCTTGCATGTCCTTATCTATTTTAGGTATACTATAGAAAGTAGGAATTCTTGGAAATTCTTTTAACAAAATTCTCATCTCCCAATCCTGTAGCCAATTAAGGTCAACAAATTCTGCCAACATTTCCCTTAGCTTACCCTGTATTGCAACAGTGGGATCTTCCATCAACAATGAATAATTATGAACATTTTCTAGCAATTTCAGACACATGGCCTTATACTGTTCTCTATCCTGAATGACAATCCTTCCCCCTTTATCTGCTTGCTTAATAACTATTCCTGTGTCATTACTCAAACATATAAGGGCTTCCTTCTGTTCTTTGGTTAAATTACTATGTGGGGGCCAGATGGAAGATTTATCACTGAAGAGTGCCAACATTTCTTTTTCAACTATGGTACAAAAACATTCAATACCATGATTTTTATCTGTGGGAGGACTAAATTTAGATTTAATGTTTAGTGCTTGTTTTAATTTACTTTCTTCACTATTTAGTGTATTGTCTATTCCAAAAAATTTTTTAATTCTCAAAGTTCTAAAAAATCTTTGTAGGTCTACCTCCAAATCAAATAAATCTATTGGCTGTGTGGGTGCAAAGGAAAGCCCTAATCCTAAAACATCGGATTCCACTTTAGTTAATCTTCTATTACTAAGGTTGAAAATAGGTATCACTTCTGGGTTTCTCTCCCCATTCCTCTTTCCATGTTGTTGATTCTTATTGTTCTTCCACCTAGTCCTCCTCCCCCACCTCCCCATGTTCCTCCCCTCTTGGCCCCCCGAAAACCCCCTTGTGTCCTAGAATATTGAGCATATGAGCTGGAGGATCTTAATTCATATCTACTTGACCCCACGTTGTCCAATGACATGTTGGTTCTCTGTGCTTCACCTGTATTAACCTGTTCCTCTCTTACCCTTATAGAAGAATCTGTCGTATAACTATTGTCACTTTCAGTTCCGCTTTCTGCATTATAACTGTATCTCGGTTTACTATACTGTTTATAAGTGTAAACCTTATTATCCTTATAATCATTAGTATCCCTGATGAATTTTCTGATTTTTTGTTGTTTTAATTTATTTTCATAATCCAACAATTTCTGTTTCAATTCCTCTAAAGTAGAGATAAAATCTTCTGCTATCAACTGTGTTTTAAGTAAATCCTGATTTTTTTGAATCTCTTCTCCTAAAAAATTTCTTTCTTCTATAATGGCTTCTATAAGAGCATACATAAAGTCACAGCTAGCCCTATTTCTAATACCATCCCATTTAGAAAACAACTTCTGAGTATTAATACCTATATTGGGTTCTACTGCTATTCGTAAACCCCTTGGTATTCTATTGTGCTCCAAATATTGTGTCAGGGTCAACCCATGCTATTTGAGATGTGTGTCCCTAAATTTGAGATTTTCTAGTTTTTGTATAATGTTACGTGGTGTCTCTCCCATTTGTACACTAAGATCTCTACCTCCCCTCATTGCTTGAAACAGCTTCACCATTACCCAGAATTTCATTGTTTTGAATGAGAATTCTGGCTCCATTTTGGAGGCTTTAATTCCAGCTGGGTACTCGGTGATACACCGTCCAAGATTGGACCGTGGTGGTGTGGGGGGGGGGTTGCGGTCTGTTTCAAGACCGAACTTAACCTCACGAGTGTACTGGTTGAGGAGACAGAGTCATTCGAATGTGCCATTGCAGCAGGTGTAGGTTGTTGAATCGTTCTCGTCTATCGTCCACCCTGTGATGAGAAACAATTCCTTCATGAAGTGGTGGACTTCGTCATTGACATGGCATTCGAGTCACCCAGACTGATTGTTCTGGGTGACTTTAATGCCTGGGTTGATGACGAACTCTTGCAATCTGGTCAGCACTTCCTCCAGTTGATGTAATCTATGGGCCTGACACAGGCGGTTACCACTGCTACTCACAAACACAGTCATTCCCTTGACTTAGTCTTTCTCCTAGGGATCGAGACATCTGACTTGGAGGTGGAACCAGTCGGGTGGTCCAATCACTGCATCGTGGGGTTTAGTTTTTATAATCCCCTTGGTAGGCCTACCCCTACGAAGATGGTTAAATACCGCCCTTTACAAGATACAAGTTCTCAGAGCCTAATGGCGGTGCTTGACCTATAGTCCCCCTCGTTCACAAGCAATGATCCAGAGACTCTCGTGACGGCCTATAATCTGGCCGTCTCAACAGCTATGGATTCCATTGCCCCATCCGAGTTCGCCCTCTCTCCCTTTGCCCTCGATCTCCCTGGTTTGATGGGACTTTGAACGAGATGTGGAGATTAGGTCAAAGGTTAGAGCGTTGTTGGCGGAAGTCCACCCTTGATGCCGACCGCCTTAGATTGATGGACTATTATCAAGTCTATCAAACTAAAGTCCCCCATAAGAAGGCAGAGTTCCTGTCCAGGAAGATTGCAGCTGCTCAGAATCGACCAGTTCAGCTTTTTCGTACTGTGGACAGACTGTGCAACCCAGCCTGTCTACAGGTATGGAAAGCTTTTTCGCAATTAGAGTGCGATGAAATTGCTCGATTCTTTGCTAATAAGGTGGCCAACATAGGGGCGGGACTCCAGCCGGCACACTCTATGGGCGTTGCTATTGATCAGTGCAAGGTTACTACACCTCGATTATCTTGGAGTACCTTTAGCTGTCCGGAGTTCATGGATGTCTTTGAGATTATCCAGTGTGTGCGCCCTATGTGCTGTAGAGGATCAGTACGATTTCCCGAACATAAACTTCCCGACTAAAATTAAACTGACAATTGATTACCGACATTGCAAAGTGACCGACGAAAAAGATACTGACAAATACTATTCCCGACACAGACACTGACAGACTGTTATCACAATATTTCACAGACATTTCACAGACATTGACAATTCAGAAATAGTAAAGCATGTGCCAAAACAATATTTCACAGACATTGACATTTCAGAAATAGTAAAGCATTTGCCGAATCAATGACAGAAGTTATCACAATATTTCAGCTTATTTACTCAGCGCGGATGATTTCACTAACTCTGGTCCACTGGCAAAATGGTTGCAGTTTTTAACTAGTACCGCTGGCTCGTATTGAAGGTCAGTGGAATGCCTGTGTGGTTAATGTTTTTTTTTCCAGCCACTAGCCAGCAATAGTTAGTTTTATCCCCTGCTATTAGCATTGGGTTCTAGTCGCACATCATGGCTGGGCTTAAACTGAATCAAACAGACTTATCATAATATTTCAGCATTTGACTGACTGACTAAATAGTAAAGCATTTGCTGAAGCAAGCATTGACATTTGCTGAATCAAGTAACATGTCTACTTACCAGTGCATCCGGTGAAGAATTTTAATTCTCAGCGTGGGTTATTTCAGACTTCTAATGAAGCGAGCAGACAGTCATGTAACAATCTGGCATCTTTGTTGCACATTCAATTAAAATCGAGTATTTATTGATAAAGTTTAAAAACGTTAAAAATCCATACTAAAACTATTACAGCACCATATTATGTGCAATTCCACAAACAAAGTCTTTTGGAGGTCGTATATCAACATCAGCTACAACATTGCTTATTTTTTCCTCCCTTTTTGCGTACTGCTTTTTAATGGGGGATTTAGGGATTCCATGATTTATTTTTTCAATAGTGATATCAGTCATTGTTTGCTCATTTCTCAATTCCTCCACAAACCGATGTATACCAACATGGGATGTGCCAATCAATGTTGCAAGTCTCCCGTGCCATGCCTCTACTTTATTTTGAGTTCTTGGAATCCCGGTCTGCATCTGAGAATGCACAGACCAGAACTCAGGGGGGTATAAAGGAGCCGCTCTTACTGCAATGTTGTTAAGCATTCTACGCCTGATATGACCAAAAATATAATTATCCTCGAACCACTCTAGGATAGGAGAACTCTCTGAAGGCATGTCTGGTTTGATTTCCGCGTACACAGTGGCCTTTCACTAGCTGCGTTACCGAGTAGTGTGTGTCGGGAGAATGTTCGTCGGGAAAACTGCAACAGTGGGAAGGTAAGATTCAGGAAATAAATTTCAGGATCTTTGTTGTCGGGAAGTTTACAGTTGGGAGATCGTACTAGACTCGTGCTGTAGTTTAGATCCTGGACCAACTTCCCTAATTTTGGGATGTTTTGATGTTATCGGTCCGGTCATAGCACAGATAGTCTGGTGCTCCCTGGAATCTGAAGAGTTTCCTAGCTCTCTGAAAGAGGCGGTGGTGACACCTCTCTTGAAGAAAGCTTCCCTGGACCCAGACTGTCATGCAAACTACAGACCTATCTCTAACCTTCTTTTTATTGGGAAGGTGATTGAGAAAGTAGTGGTAGCACAACTGGAGGACCATTTGACCATCCATGACATCTATGAACTGCTCCAATCTGGTTTTCGTAAGAGACACAGTACCAAGACAGTGCTGTTTCGGGTGCTCAATGATCTCCTGATGGCTAGAGATCAGACGAAACGCTCCATCTTCGTCCTTTTAGATCTCTCTTCAGCATTTGACACCGTGGACCATGAGGTGTTGTTGGGCCATCTGAGGTTCATCTGTGCACTGTTGGGAACAGTCCTCAGGTGGGTTACATCGTTCCTCATAGGTAGAACACAGAGAGTGGTGTCTGGGGTTTGTTCCTCAGGTCCTACTTCTCTGTCGTATGGGGTACCTCAGGCTCTGTTCTTTCACCCATGTTGTTTGCGGTGTACATGCTGCCCCTCAGAGACATTGTAAGAACGTATGGGCTGAGGTTTCACTGTTATGCTGATGATACCCAGCTCTACCTTTCTTTCACACCTGATCAGAATGGAGCTGTCTCAGTCTTTAATAACTGTCTGAAAGAAATCTAGGCTAGGATGGATTCCAGTTTGCTAAAGTTGAACTCAGATAAAACTGGGGTGTTGGTTGTGGATCCAGGTCGCGGATGGGGGTGGGGGTCGGGGGAAGGTTCACCCTCAGGAATTTTTCTCGGTGGCGTTTCACTCCCGACCTCTGAACAGGTGCGTAACCTGGGGGTAATTTTTGACAAAGGGCTGACCTTGCATTCACAGGTGTCGGCTGTCATCAAAACTTCCTTTTATCATCTTAGGAATATCGCTAGGATTAGGCATCTGGTTCTGTCCGATGACCTTCCTACATTGATCCACGCCTTTGTCTCCTCGCCCTTAGATTATTGCAACTCCCTCTACCTAGGGCTTCCTGGGGTAGAAATCTGCTGCTTGCAGCTGGTGCAGAACGCAGCAGCCCAGCTTCTGGCGGGATCTTCACGATCCTGTCATATTTTGCCGGTGCTGCCTGAACTGCACTGGCTGCCAGTACAGTGGTGGATCACCTTTAAAGTCGGTCTGCTGACTTTTAAAGCCCTACACGGACTGGGCCCGGACTACCTGAAAGAGCTCCTGGTTCCCTACTGGCCCAGACGATCACTCTGCTCAGCCGGCGAGGGGTTGCTAGAGATTCCAAAGGTATGTTTAAAATCTTCGGGGGCAAGGGCTTTTGAGTTTGTAGCCCCTACCCTTTGGAATTCTCTACCCCTTCGGATTCGGGAGTGCACAACTGTGGAGGGATTCAAGCAATCATTAAAAACATATTTAAGGCATCAAGCTTTTAACAACTGAGCCTCCCGTTTTAGTCTAGGGATATCCATAGGATTTTATTGAAGTTTGTTATATTTTATATTGTCGTTTTTTTAAAATGTGAGGCACCTTGGCTTTAGATAAGGCGCCATACAAATAAATGTTATTATTATTATATAATAGCACTATTAAATGCAAACGTGTGCTAACCCACCGTAGAAAATTGGGGGGGGACTGATTATTTTCCTCCAGGAGACCCACCTCATCAAACAGAAGGCTGAGAAACTTGGGAACTATTGGAAGGGGCACATTTTGATGCCTTATTCACCAGTAAGAAAAGAGGGGTTTTGATCCTATGCAGTAAGGGGGTTAACTGGACCCCACATCAGTTATACAGGGACAAGCAGAGTAGGTGGCTATTCATCTCAGGTCTTTTAGATGGTACCCCGATGTAACTGGGGTTCTGTTTACGGCCCAAATCAGGATGGTAGTTTTTTTTTTTTTTCATCACTTGTCCCAGATCATATTGGAAGTGGGAGGCAGAGTGGTCCTTTGTGGGGGGGGGGTTGATTAAGGTCCCAGACAATCTTTGTGATAGAAGCGGGCAGTGTTCCCATCCAGACTCTTCAGGCTCTAAAGCCTTACAGCGGCTGATGGAGGAACATAGCGTCCAGGATGTGTGGAGATTAGGCCACCCAATGGATAGGGATTATACTTATTATTCTTCCACCCACCACACCTATAGCAGAACTGATCTGTTTTTAGCTTTCCCCAGGGTAGTTGCACATACCCTAAGCACCACTGCGGAGCCTATTCTTATATCTGACCATGCCCCATCACCCTCACTTTTCAACAGGAGGGACCAGGTTTGAGGTGAAGCGCTAGCGCTGCAATGTCAGCCTATTAGGGGATCCTAATTTTAAACCTTGGCTTCAGCAAGAGGTGCAAGCCTATCTGAGTAATAACCATAAGGGTGACGTGGCAACCAAATGGGTGTGGGAAGGCCTCAAGGCTTATCTTAGGGGCATGATCATTGCGTATGCCTCTGCTTGAAAAAAGAACGGGCCGAGCAGTTGAAAACACTGGAGTCCCACATGACTTCTCTAGAATGCCAACACGAGGCAGGAAATGCAAACCCTTCCCTAGAACCTTCCCTAAGGTCTGTGCTGTTTCAGATCAAAATCCGTAACACTCAACAAGCTGAATTTGGCCTCTACAGAAGTAGACAGGAATACTGGAAAGGGGGCAAAAAGGTGGGCTGTTTTCTCATCTATCACCTCAAACAAATGGAGGCAGACAGTAAGATTCCAGGCATCAAACAGGAAACGTCAGTTCTCTCAGACCCAATGGCCAGGGCACAAGCTGCAGGATCATGCTCATTTACCATCCTCCTGGGTGTGGGTATGAATTCCTGCAGGAACTGGAGGTTCTCATGGCTGATCTGGTGTTGGAGTCCCTCAAACTGATGGTCTTCAGGGATTTCAATGCCTGGATTTACAATGATACTTCTCCTTTAGACAGTTCCTCCAGGTGATGGCATCCCTGGACTTTGTGCAGGCAGTTGCCACCAGGACCCATCACCATGGCCATGCCTTGGATCTGGTCTTCTCAATTGGTGTTGACATTAGTAATGTCAGGGTTGATCTGGTCTTCTGGTTGGATCATCATCTTGTTCAGTTTCTCTGTGGGGCTCCCCAAGTAACCCCCCTCCCCCGTGGAGATGGTCAGGTACCACTCTTTTAAACATATGGAGCTTCAGGACAACTGGACGGTCCTTGACATCTCAAGTATGCAGATGGCTTACACGAAAGGGGTTGAGGTGGCTGTGGAGGGTTATAATATGACCCTCTCCTCCGCTTTTGACTCCGTAGCACTGATCTGTGTGCGCCCCATGACTTCACGCCTCAGATCACCTTGATTTGATGCTGAACTGAGGAAGATGAATACTAAGGGGTGGAGGTTGGAGTGTCACTGGTGGGGATCACACATGGAGGCAGACAAATTGGTGCCAAGAACTCACTAATGTGAGTATCAGCAGGTAATCACCCTGAAAAAGACAGCATTCCTGTCACGGGTGATTGCTGCTGAAAAGAACCAGGCAGCTCAGCTTTTCAACACTGTTGACAGACTTTTACATGTGGTCTGCTTGCAGGCTCATAAAGCCTTTTCTTGTGAAAAATGTGAAGAGTTTAACCAGTTCTTTCTACACAAGGGATCCTCCATTCCAGCTGGGATCTCCATGAGCAGCCTACTATCAGCTGATATTGTCCGGTCTGAACAGGACAAGGGCACTCCACCTCTGTGAGATGAGTTTGAGTCAGCTTTTCTAGATGATGTCTCACAGGTTGCATCAGGCTTGTGACCCACCTACTGGGTATTGGACCCTGGGCCAACCAGACTTCTTTTAGAATGCTGGGATCTGTTCAGTCCAATTGTGGCTGAGATTGTCAGGAGATCTCTTCTTGAGGGTGTTTTTCCCTCCACCCTAAAAAAGGCAGTGGTGAGGTCCCTTCTTAAGAAGGCTTCTTTGGACCCTGACAATCTTGTCAACTACAGACCTGTCTCAAACCTTACCTTCCTTAGGAAATTGATTAAGAAGGTGGTGGTGTTGCAGCTAGAACAGCATCTGGAAAAATACAACATCTATGAGCCCTTGCAGTCTGTCTTTTGGCCTTGTCATAGTATGAAGACCGCCCTAGTCAGGGTTTTCCATGATCTCCTCTTAGCAAGGGACAGTGGACATTGGTCTATCCTTGTCCTTCTAGACCTTTCATCAGCTTTCGACACAGTGGATCATGGTGTGCTATTGACTCGTCTTAGGCACTATGTGAAACTCTCGAGCACCGTTCTGTAGTGGTTTGAGTCCTACATAACCAGCAGAATGCAGCAAGTGGTATTTGGCTCCTATAAATTGAGCAGTTCTGAGCTCTGCTGTGGGTGCCTCAAGGGGCAATCTTAGCTCCCATGTTATTCACCATGTATATGCTGCCTCTAGGGGAGATCATTAGACACTACGGCTTGGCGTTTCACTGCTATGCCAATGAGAACCAGCTGTATGTGTCTTGTGCTCCTGATGATCAGGCAGCTATCTATGAGCTGGGCGAGTGCCTTAAAGACATTCAGGACTGGATGGCGGCCAACTGGCTTAGGCTGAACCCATCTAAGATGGAGGTGCTACTGGTGGAGCTGGGTGGCTTGGTTCTTCCATGATATCTGGAAGCATTGTCCTTCCATCTTTGGGGTAGTGCCCCTCTGTCCAATAGAATTTGGAGGTCTTTGTGGACTCCAAGCTGACCTTGAAATCCCTGGTGTTGACTGTTGTCCACAGTGGCTATTACCATCTTCATAACATCGCTTGGATTAGGCCCTATCTTGAGCCGGTCAACCTCACAACACTAGTGTATGCTTTTATCTCATCTAGGCCGGACTATTGCAATGCTCTATCTGGGGCTATCCACGAGCCTGATCCGCCACCTGCAGCTGGTTCAGGATGCGGCAGACTGGTTGGTTGCTGAGACATCTCGCTCTGAACATATTATACCAGTCCTCTGTGCTCTTCACTGACTCCCGGTCAGGTAGCAGATCAGTTTTAAGGTTTGCTAGTTAACAAACAAGGCCCTGCACAGTCTGGGTCCGGCTTATCTGAAAGTCCTCTTCATACCGTAGAACCATAGACATTGTCAGCAGATAAGGACCGCTAGGCCCATCCAGTCTGCCTACAGGCCCTATACTTGTTTGTGGCCTCTGACCCCATCTGGTCAGTGACTTTTCATCACTCCCCTCTCCCAATGTTCCCTTATGCCTGTCGCAGGCATGTTTAAATCCCTCCACAATGCCTGCCCCAACCACCTCCTGTGGCAGACCATTCCACGTGTCCACCACCCTCTCCATGAAGAAAAACTCTCTCACATTTCCTCTTAAAATGCCCCCTCTAATTTCATATCATGCCCCCTCATTCTTGTACTCCTTCTACATTGGAAGATGCCCCCCCCACACCTTGTTTATGCCCTTGAGGTACTTGAATATTTCTGTCATGTCCCCTGATCCTTCTTCTCCTCCAGCGAGTAAAGTTTAGGACCTTTAATCTCTCCTCATATATGTTGTGGTGTAAGCCATGTACCATCTTGGACGCCCTCTCCTGGACCACCTCCACCCTATCAATATCCGTGAGAAGGTGTGGCCCTCAGAACTGCACACAGTACTCTAGGTGAGGCCTCACTGGTGTTTAGTGTTTTATACAATGGCATCACCACCTCTCACCTTCTGCAAGTGATACCTCTGCCTATGCACCTCAGCATACCACTGGCCCTCCCTGCAGCCTTTGTACTCTGCTTTGACACCTTGAGGTCATCTGAAATGATAACTCCCAGGCCCCTTTCTTCCTTTGTGCTTGTCAGCACCTCCCTACCCATCCTGTAGCTCACCCCAGGGTTCCCTCTTCCCAGGTGCATTATTTTGCACTTCTTCGTATTGAACCTCAGCTGCCACACCTCTGACCATTTTTCAAGCTTCCTCAGGTCCCTTCTCATTTTCTCCACCCCTTCTGGAGTATCCACCGTTGCAGATCTTGGTGTCATCGGCAAACAGGCAGACCTTCCCCTACAGCCCTTCTGAAATGTCACTAATGAAGACATTGAACAGGATTGGCCCGAGGACCAATTCCTGAGGTACCATATGCTCCTGCTCATGCCTTCTGGTCAGTGTTCCATGTTCTCATTTGAAATCTTCCAGGCACAGGGCATTTGGTGTGACAGCTCATATTGTTTGGAATACCCTTCCCTGTGAAGCAAGAGAAGCTCCCTCACTAGTGGTTTTTAAAACTGCACTAAAAACTGATTAATTTATATTTTGGCGTGGTTTCATAATTTGTTATAATTTGTCTGTATCATATTTTATGATTGTTTTAACTGTCTTATTGTAAGCTGCTCAGAGCCTCTTGGATTGGGTGCCATATAAATAAAACTGGCATGGGCAATTAATACTGCTTTGCACGAATTTTATCAAGACTTGTATTCCTCTAAACTGCACCACCGGGGGGGGGGGCAGAATTCCTTCCCAACATTCAGACTTTTATTTATCTTCTATTACCCTCTCTGCTCTATCAGATAAGCAGCCCTATTACTTCAGAGGAGATCCCAGATGCTATTGCCCAGCTTCACGGTGGTAAAGTGCCAGGGCCTGATGACTTTCCTGTAGAGAGCTATAAGGCTATCAAATACCTTATAAGCCCCTTATTAGTTAACATCCTTCAGGATGCCTGGCAAGAGCGAGCCTTACCAGACAGTATGAATGATGCTACAATAACCATTTTTGTTACTAAAGGTAAGGACCCCTTCCACTGCTCCACCTATCACCCCATCTCACTTTTAAAGGTGGACTATAAACTTCTGGCCAAGGTTTTGGCAAACAGACTTATCAAGGTACTGCCACTTTTAGTCCACCTAGACTAGGTCAGGTTTGTGGTGGTAGAGATGGAACAGACCACATCAGGTGCCAGGTCAACTTGATGTGGGCCACGGCCATGGCAGCTGTGGCTTTGGATATAGAAAAAGTCTTTGATTCCATTGAATGGCCGTATCTTGTTGCTGTCCTATAGAAGTTTGGGCTAGGCGAGGTGTTCATCAAGTGGGTCCAAATTATCTACACATCCCTGCGAGCGGCAATTCTTATTAAAGGCCATCTTATGGCCAGCACTCTTTGTTTTGGCTATCGAGCCTCTAGCACAAACACTCCAGGAATCCCAGTTAATCCAGGGCGTGGAGGTGAGAGCTGATATCTATAAACTTATGCTTTTTGCTGATGACATTCTCCTCACCATCCACAACCCAACTACTTCTATCCCTACCCCAGTGACTCTCCTTAGTTGGTCTTCTGCACTTAACAACCACTGGGGTGAGACGGAGGTCCTTCCCCTTAATGGTAACTGTACCGACCTTATGCTAGCAGGGATTGGGCTATGCTGGGCATTTCACCCTATTAGGTACCTTGGATCATTATTCTCCCCTGTATGGGCCACCTGGCCTTCCTTGAATTTTCAGCCCTTCCTAAAAACTCTCAAAGAGTATGCCAATAAATGGCAGTGTCTCCGCTTGTCATTGTGGGGGAAGGTACAAACACTACAAATTATGATTCTTCCCAAAGTATTATATTTCATTTGATACCTTCTGTTGAAACTGTCTGACAACATCTGGACTCAACTGTCAGCTGTAGTACATGATTTCTTGTGGAAGGGAGACAAAGTCGTTCCTCTGTGGTATGGCTAATTGCCCCCTAGACTAAGAGCGGGTTCTCAGCACCCTGGTTCAAAGCTTACTACCTAGCCTCTAATCTCCATCAAATTTGGATGTGGTTTCACACTGATCGAGGTTGCAATACTGCTCAATGGGTGGACTTGGACATGACTTTGGAAGAAGGGAAACATCTGGAACTCACCCTTAGGGTGCTGGCAAATTTTGCCTATTGTACTTCCATGCAAGCATATGCTTCTCACATCTGGAGAGCACTTAAAGGAGTGCTGGGATGGACATGGGATATCCCTTTCTCTCTCTCTCTCTGGCTGCCTTGGCAGAATCCCCACCTCAGGATTGGGGGTTCCCCCCCCAGCTTGGGTCACCTGGGAGAAAGGAGGAATATGCCAGGTCAGGGATCTCTTCTGTCCCACTTCATGCTGTTTTAAATCCTTTTCTGATCTCCAACGACAAGCTTCTCTACCGTCTACACATCATTGGAGATACTTGCAACTTCACCACCTTATTATAGCTTTCTTACATACACAGTTACAATTGCCTGCTCATGGAAAGTGGGATGACATTGTGGGTCTCACAGGAGGGGGCAAGTTCTGTGCTACTCCTCCATGTTGAAGGCCATCTGGAAGCTTGCACTCCTTCTATAGCTCATCTCAAAGACAGGTGGGAACACCTCCTAGGGCATGCACTCACAGATGAAAAATGGGAGTACTTCTGGGCGAATTCCTATGGCGCATGCAGAGACATGGCGGGTGTATTAATGCAGCTTAAGACACTGCATTTACAGTATCGTGCATCAGCTCTTTTAAGTAAGATGAGTTTGCCTCCAACTTTGGATTGCTGGCATTGCAGTACCATAGAGGGCACTCTACTTAATCTTTTATGGGACTGCCCTAGGCTTAAGGACTGGTGGAATCAAATACTTTCTTCGATAGAAAGTATCCTAGCCATATCTGTTCCACATCCCTAATCATCTTAGGGAACACTGTGAGGCTCCCAACACAAATCCAGGCTGACCAGAACTGGTTTCTGGCAGCCATTATGGAAGCCAAAAGACTGCAGCTTTGATGCTGGAGAACAGCTCATATCCCACACATGCTGAATGGGTGGATAGCACGTTAGTGGGATACAAATGCCTTGCATATATAGCAGCAGGTACATGACACTGTTTTTTGGCAGTCTGGGAACCTTTCCTCACATTACAATTCTTCAGGTGTAATAGGAGCAGGAGTGAATAATCAGGGGGTGCCCTAACTGCAGGCTCAATGAATGGGATCTGAACTGTCTTAATTTTTTTTGACTATGGCAGGACAGTGCTCCATGTCTGCTGTTGCCCCTTGCACCAAGACATCACTGCCTTGGTGGGATCAGACAGTGATACTTAGTCCTGTTCATTCTGTAATTGTCTGTGTTTCAATGTTACTCTTTGTTAGATAATGTTACCATGTTTATTAGTCATGTTCATGGCCTATTTGTTGTAGGGTTAAAGCAGCAGTACTAGTTAATAAAAATGTTATTGTCTGGAAGTGCTGAGTATGATTCTTTAATATGTCAGCTAAGCTGGCAAAATTTTTGCCCTCTGCATATGGAGTATGCTGGCGGCAGTGTGTGGAGCAGCTTGCCACTTTCGCTCATATTTTTTGGTATTGCCCTATGCTTGGTGACTTTTGGAGAGATATGGAGGGCAGCCTGCCTAAGCTTATGGACTCGGGGTTTACTTTAACCCCACAATTAGTATTGTTCTATGTCACACCTGATGGCACTATTCCTGCTAGAACCAGTTTCCTGTATTTATATATTGCAGCCGCAAAAAAAGCCACTCATTTAGGGCGCTCTTCTGAACCCCCTGCGCTTGCCCAATGGCACAGTATTGTGAATGAAATATACTATTTGGAATGTTTGTTAGCTCATCAACTGGGTCAAACTTCTCGGTTTGAGATAACGTGGAGAAAGTGGGGTTTTTACATGTCCCAAGTAGACTCTGCTTTTGTACCATGATATGAATATTTATTGCATCTGGGTGTACCTCCCTAACATTCTATAGCTTTATTTTGCTTTATGGAGGCATTGGGCTTAAGGTACGGTGACATTGTGTATGGTTGTACTGAAAGATATTGGAATATTTATTTTTTTTATTTTAGTCTTTGGTAACCAGGTAAGGCCCACTAGGCACAAGTGCCTGTTTTCAGGGGCAACCTGGGAGAACTGGGCAGTTAAGTGACTTGCTCAGAGTTGCACAGTATGCAAGTGGAGGTTGAGACAATCAAACCCAGGTCTGGTCTGCTGGATATACCAAGCTCGTTCACAGCTCGTTACTCTAACCTCTAGGCTATACTGCCAACCCATATCATATTATGGATTAATGTCTGATGCTCTCTCACTGTGAAAATAAATAAAAAGTTTAAAAATAAATGTTCTTCTTACAACAGTTATGTCAACAAGCCTCACAACTGACAAAACTTGAATCCTTTGCTTTTTTTTTTCCTTTATATTCTTCATTTTATTAAAGTTTAACCAGGAAAGCATACTGACTGAGCAGAATTGCTTGTTTCCAGATATGTCCGGGGGGGGGAGGGAGAGAGGGGGGGGGGAAGGTGGTAAAACAGTACAAAACAATAACAGTTTGCAACAATAAAATAGAATAGCTGCAGCACTAGCACATGGTAGTGTAAGAGGACATATTACACCTGTCATATACAGTAAGCATGACAGTAACAATTATGTACAGCAGTAAAGTAGCAATATCCATGGGATATAAAACATACAGAATACTACCTGCAGTGGGTAGCCACCCAGGTTACAGACATCAGCAACTACTGTCAAACTGGTAATATTGGATGTAATACTGAGAATTTCCAGTGTGAGTCCTCGGTACACAGTGGGTAGATATAGCAGACTTGGGGTGGTGGGAGTAGATATAGCTAGAACTGAAACATATGGAGAGGAACCAAGGTAGTTAGCTGGAGAGGGGAGTTATGGGCAGGTATAGACTGGGGAGGTGTAAGCTTGGAGTAAGGAGGAGAGGGATGCAGGGGGTGGGAGCATCTCAGATGGTAGGGGGGATGGCATTCCACAGTTTAGGGCAATGGTATGAGAACGCAGATCGATCAGTTGTGGAGGACTTTTGGGGGAGAGTCATGGGATTTATGCCCGGAGTTGTGGAGGGAGTAGATGTAGAGGATTGGGGTAGAAAGAGTAGAGGTCAGGTAGGAGGGGGGAGTGATCCAAACCAGAATCTGGCCATAAAGCAAGCAGAATGGATGAGGCATCTGGATTCAAGGGGAGGGGGAAAGAGAGGGCTTTGTAGAGATCACAGTGATAGATTTGAGGGGGGCAGGATAGAGCGAAGCGACAGAAGGAGTTCAAAGTGGAGTCCAGTCTGGCAAAGGTGGACTTGGGAGTGGCACTGTAGACTATGTCCGCATAGTCAAAAGTGGGGAGAATCATTTTCTGCATCATTACATGGCGCACTGGTAGTGGAATGCAATCATGGTTTCTGTATAAAGCACCAAGCTTGGGATGCAGTTTCTTTTGGATAGCATTCACATGTACAGAAAAAAAAATTACCCACCTTAGTAATCTTGTTTCTTCCAAGGTATTCTTCAATATTAACTCTTGCAGTTAGCCTGAATGGTATAACTGCCTGGAGAATGGAACATATGTAAATGATGGAACCCATCATTGTCTCGTGCCACTATTCAAATGCTGCCCTTACCAACTGCTGCATTCTAAAATGCTTAGATTCATTGGAGCCTGCAAGGAAAAGCCCCTCCTAAGCTAACCTATCAAATTTTGTTCCAACGACCCTTAGGTAATAATAGCAGAATAATAAAAATATTTCTAATAATAACAACAACAACAAACTTCTTGTTAGAGGTACCCCCCAGAGCTGTCAGACATGACCTAAAGAGGGAAAAACAACACCCAAGAGGGTTCAAAATGATGACACAACAGGGGTGAAAAAACTTTTCATTCAGATATCCAGCCTGAGATGCAGAGGCCACTTGTTCTGGAAATGAAGGCAGGGTGGGAGAGTTAAGAATATTGAAGAATACCTTGGAAGAAACAAGATTACTAAGGTGAGTAATTTTATTCTTCTAACCCAAGGAATTCTTCAATATTCTTAACTCTTGCAGACTATGAAGCAGTACCTTTGGAGGTAGGCACAGAACATTTTTGGAAATAGACTGTGCAGAACTGCTATGCCAAACCTGGCATCACTCCTGGACTGAGTGTCTGGGCAGTAGTGTTTCGTGAACGTATGTACTGTTCTCCATGTAGCTGTTTTGCAGATTTCCAATAATGGAACATCCCTGGCAGCTGCTATGGTAGCAGCTGTGCTCCTTGTAGAATGGGCCCTGAGGCCTACTGGGGGCCCTTTACCTGCCTTTGAATAACAGAATTGGATACATTGAACCATCCAGCAAGAGATAGTCCTTTTAGATGCTGTTTTTCCTTTTTCCACATCCTGACAAGTCAGGAACAGTTGCTGTCTGTCCTGCCTATGGTCCTTGGTGTGAGTCATATAGTAGCTCAAAGATCTCTTAACATCCAAGCTGAGAAGCCTACGTTCACCTGAGCTAGAATGCTCAGTGAAAAAGACTGGCAAAGTGATGGACTGATTCAAGTGGAAGTCAGAAACTACTTTAGGAAGGAACGTCCTATTAGTGCTAAGCACCACCTTATTTCCATGGAGGGAGATACAGTTCTGCTCAATGCACAAGGTCTGAAGCGCAATAATCCTTCTGTCCGAGGTGATGGCTACCAAAAACACTGTTTTCCAGGTAACATATTTCAGGTGAGATGAAACCATAGGCTCAAATAGAGGCTCCATGAGCTTGGTGATGCATACATCAAGGCTCCATGCAGGCACCGGTTCCCTGTGGAGAGGGTACAGATGAGCTAAACCTTTGAAGAACTTCTTGAAAATGGGGTTGAATGCTATAGAAACACCCTTGCCAGCTGAAATATATGCTGAAACTGAATCCAGGTGCACCTTCAGGGTACTGAGTTGCAGATCCAAGGAATGTAAGTGGTTAAGGTAGTCCAGCAGGGCTGGTACCCCTGCCTGTGAAGCTACATCATCATTAACAGAACACCATAAAGACAATCTCTTCCACTTAAAAGCATAAGTCTTCTTAGTAGAAGGTTTCCTGTATCCCCTCAGAACATTTAGAACACTCTCAGAGAGATGCAAGCCTGCATACTCTAAGTCATCAAGAGCCAGGCCTTGAGCCTGAGGGATCTGAGGTTCGGCACAAGATCCTCCCCTGGGAGGAGGTTAACAGGTTGTTTCTCCATGGGAGGTGTATTGGTGGAATGAGAGGCATTGAGAGCAGCAGAGAGTACCATGGCTGCCTGGCCCAATCTGGAGCTATCAAAATCACTGATGCTGGCTGGGATCTGAGTTTGATTAGGACCCTGAGAAGCAAGGGACAGGGAGGAAAAGCATACAGCTTTTTCGCTGACCAGTCCAGTGCCAAGACATCCAGAGGTTTTGTGCCCCTGGCTGGTGGTCTGCAACAGAAGTTTGGAAGTTGGTGGTTTTCGTGGGATGCAAAGAGATATATCTCTGGAGTGTCCCATCTCCTGAAAACCACCTCCAGCCCCTGCCTGTTGAGAGTCCATTCGTGATGATCCTGGTTGATTCGACTCAGGGCATCTGCCAGGGTGTTGTTCTTACCTGGCAAATTGATGGCTATTAGCGAAGCCTGAAGTGAGTAGACCAGACTCCATACCTTCACTGCTTCTCTACACAGAGGGTTGGACCTTGTTCCTCCCTGTTTGTTTATGTAGTACATTGTGGTGGTATTGTCTGTCCTGACCTGTACCACCTTGCCTTGAATCATCGATGTGCAGGCCTGTAGAGCTAGGAACACTGCTCTGAGTTCCAGAATTTGAGCATATTTCTGGACAGTGAGCTGATACTTGAAGCTCAGGTGTCGGCTGCTGTCCGTGTTGGGTTTTATCATCTCTGGAATATTGCCCAAATCAAATCTCTTGTGCCCCCAGAGGGGGGGAACAGTTTTTAAAAAGTATCTTAAAACTTTCCTGTTTAATCAGGCAATTGGGGTCTAACTGTTAACTACAGCTGAATGCTGTTGTTTTAATTGTTGATTTTAATGTGCGTATGTATAGAAACATAGAAATTGTTGGCAGATAAGGACCGCTAGGCCCATCCAGTCTTTCTGTAAGTCCTGTACTTGATTACAGCTTTTGACCCTCCCCTCGCTTAACCTCTACGGTTCCCCTATGCCTGTCCCATGCATGTTTAAATCCAACCACAGTGCTCGCTCCCACCACCTCCTGTGGCAGACCATTCCATGTGTCCACCACCCTCTCTGTGAAGAAAAACTTCCTCACATTCCCTCTTAACCTGCCACCTTCCAATTTCATGTCATGCCCCCCAGTTCTTGTACTCCTCCTTTATTGGAAGATTCCCGCCCCCGGCACCCTGTTTATGCCTCTGAGGCACTTGAATGTTTCTATCATGTCCCCTCTCTCCCTCCTCTCCTCCAGCGAGTACATATTGAGGTCCCTTAATCTCTCCTCGTAAGTCTTGTGGTGCAAGCCCTGTACCATCTTAGTTGCCCTTTTCTGGACCGCCTCCAGCCTGTTAATGTCCTTTCAAAGGTGTGGCCTCCAGAACTGCACACATTACTCCATGTGAGGTCTGACCAGGGTTTTGTACAACGGCATCACTACCTCATGTCTTCTGCTGGTGATACCCATTGCTATGCATCCCAGCATGCCACTGGCCTTCCCTGCTGCCTTTGTGCTGTGCTTTGACATTTTCAGGTCATCTGAAATAGTAACCCCCAGGTCTCTTTCCTTTTTGATGACTGTCAGCAACTCCCAAACAATCCTGTAGCTCTCCCCAGTGTTACTGTGTCCCAAGTGCATAATTTTGCGCTTTTTTGAATTAAACCTCAGTTGTCACTCTGCAGACCATTTCTCAAGCTTCCCCATGTCCCTCCTCATTTTCTCCTCACTTCAAGAGTATCCACCATGTTATAGATCTTTGTGTCATCAGCAAACAGGCAGACCTTTCCTTCCAGCCCTTCTGCAATGTCACTGATGGAAGACATTGAATAAAACTGGTCCGAGGACTGATCCCTGTGGTACTCCGCTGGTCATCCTCCTCTCCCCAGATTGTACTCCATTTACCACCACTCTCTGTCTCCTGTCCATTAGCCAGTTCCTAACCCAGTTTACCACCTTGTCTCCCATGCCCAGACTACCCATCTTGTTAATCAGCCTCCTATATGGGATGGTGTCGAAGGCATTACTGAAATCGAGGTAGGCTACGTCCATCTCACCCCGCTGATTTACTTCCTTCATCACCCAGTCGAAAAAGTCTATGAGATTTGCCTATCACAACCTACCGACTGTGAACCCATGTTGCCTAGGGTCCTGGGCACAGGTGGCTTCTAGATGTCCCACTATCCTTTCCTTAAGTAGTGCCTCCATGATCTTTCCCACTACCGAGGTGAGGCTGACTGGCCTATAGTTGCCTGTCTCCTCCCTACTGCCTGATTTGTGTAGAGGTACGACATGTGCCCTCCTCCAATCCTCTGGCACCACCCCTGTGTTAAGTGACTCAGTGAACAAAATGCTGCCAGAGGTTATGCTAGTGCTCTTCGCAGCTCCCGTAGTATCAATGGGTGTATACCATCTGGTCCCCTTGCTTTGTCCACCTATATATGTTACATTTGTTTGGTTGTTTTAAATGAGATGTGGTTGTACTGTTTTATGTAAAAAACCTGTAAAGGCACCCTGAGCCCTCAGAGAAGAGTACCCAAAACAAATAAAATCTTCTACTACTACTACTACTACTACTACTACTGTGTTGAAGAGACTCCGCACTTGACCAAGTGCCGTGTATTGTATGGATGCCCAAGTGAGCCCCCCAACCTAAGAGGGATGCATCTGTTGTGAGAACTACTGATGGAGACTCCTGCTGGAAGGGAACTCCTTATGTGCCCTGAGGTGGAACTGGTGTCCCTTATTTGGAATCTGGACCCTATGACTGTGCCTGTTGCTGCAGCCATATGCCCTAGGAGCAGTAGAAATTGTCTTGCTGGTTTTGGTTTGTTTAACCTGAAAGATCCAGCAATCTGAAGGATGTTGTTTACCCTGTCCTGAGGCAGATAAGCCCTTCCCCTTAGAGTGTCCAACTCTGCTCCTATGAAGTGCAGTACCAGCACAGGTTGCAGGACGGATTTCTTGAGGTTTACTGGAAACCCTAGGAGGTCCTGGGGTTGTCCTTAGGTATCCCTTAATTGTTGTGGTGACTTACTAACCCGTCATCCAGGTAAGGGAATACTGTGATTCCCTGCCTTCTTAGATGTGCTACCACCACTGCTAGGCACTTTGTGAACATTCTTGGAGCTGAAGTAAGGCCCAATGGTAGTGCTGAGAACTGATAATGACCTGATGGACGTGTGAACCTGAGATATTTTCTGTGAGACTCTCTTACGGGGATGTGAAAATAAGCATCTTTTAAATCCAGAGATCCAACAAGTCTCCTTCCTGGAGGGTTGGCAAAATCATGGCTAGCTTTACCATTTTGAATTTTGGCTTTGCCAGATGTCTGTTCAGTATCCTTAGGTCAAGAATAGGTCACCACTACCCATTTTTCTTTGTGGTCAGGAAGTTCCTTGAGTAAAATCCTTTTCCTCTTTGCTGTGCAGGGACTGGTTCTACTGCCCTTGACAGAAGCAGATTTGCCACTTCCTCCTCTAACAGCTTCCTCTCTGAGTTTGAAGCTGGTCTGAAGACTCTTGTTCTCAAAGGTGGGAAGGATTTGAAACTGAGGGACAAGCTGGCCTGCTGGCACAGCGGTTGGATTTCTGCTTGCGACGTCAGCGACTCAGGTTCAGGAACAGACCTGGGTCATCGGAGGGCTGGGCGGGGGAAAAGGATCAAGCATCCCACGGACTGCTCTCCTTCACCGGGGGGGAGGGTATGGTGTGTGACCGGTGCTGAGGACCTAGCGGAGGCCGGGGCACCACAGCAACCGGCATCATCAAGTATCTGAGGGGGCGGGATGGACACTGGCATCATTGCATGTTCCCACCCCCCTGCCTACAGGGGAAAAAAAACCTGCCTCCCACTGCCTTGATGAAGCCCACCCCCAACTGCAATTGACTCCCAGGCCAACTCCCACCCTATCCCGTCATTCGTAGCACCCTTCAGAGGGGCTGGGTGTCATGACCCCACCCTGGGGGTTAAGCCAGGGTACCAGGAGGGCAGCTAATGTGGGAAGCCGCAGCCGAGGGGTCCGTGACCAGGCAGATGGTGGGCAGTGAGAGGCGCTAATAAAAAAAAAAGAAACCGAGGGACAAACCCTGACTCACTGCCTCCAGAACCCACTTGTCTGTGGTGATGGTCTCCCAAGCCTGGAAGTAATAAGTCAGCCTGCCCCCTACTGGTACAGGGGAGGCAACCTTGGCAAGCAAGTCAGGGATTCTGCTTAGACTGAGGTTGGATCTGGCTAGCCTGAGCCCCACACTTAGATCCCCATCTTCCCCTACCTCTGAAGTATCCTGTTTACTGGGAGATGTTGTTGGTACTGCTGTATGGCTTGGCCATGAAAGAAAGGTCTGCCATAGGTAGACCTACCTGAGCCCCCCCCCCCCCAATAAGGCCTGTAGGAAGTTGAGGGCTTTTCCTTGGCTAAGTTGCTCTTGTAGGTGGTTTTGTATTCATCCACCTTTTTCATGTAAGCCACTGGTTTGTCTACAAACAGAGAATTGTTTTCATATGGAAAATCCAGGCCTTTGTCCGAGTATCCTGTGACAAATTACTGGCTCTGAGCCATGCAAATCTCCTAAGAGCCACTATATTGGCCATCCACCTGGCAGCAGTGTCATCAGCATCTGCTGCTATCTGGAACTGATACTTAGAGGCCTCCAAATCAAACCTTGCAGTCTCTGCCAGGTCAGCTGCCAGACCAGAGGAAGCCTTATCTGCCATGACCAAAACCGACTGCCACAGAGACTTCTGGTACTGGGCAGCATAGGCCATGCAATTAGCCTGTCTAACTGAAAGGGAGGCTGACAGGTAGCCTTTCTTGGCCATGCCGTCAATCTTCCTCAAGTTCTTTTCTGGAGGGTGAGATGCCAAAGGCACCTTTGCCCTGTTGCAGGCTGCAGTCTGCACAACACCCTCATGATCAGGATGTGAGAATAAAAATTCTGCCCCAGTCCTGTCTAACTGGTATTTTCTGTCAGCCCTTTTGTCCAAAGGAGGTATAGATTTTGGTGTCTGGAGTATTTTCAAAACATGCTTCTTCAGAAACTTATTTATTGGTAATAAAAGCTTCCTGGTTGGAGTCAGCCCCACGAGGTCAAAGTATTCCACCTCTTCTGCCACCTCACTGGTAGTCATGTCCAAAGCATCCACCATCTTCTTCACAAAAGTGAAGAATGAGGAACAATTCTCAGGTAATTATTCCTCCTCCTCCTGAACTGATGATGCAACCGGGGTTACCGGTTGCTGAACCAGAGGATTGACTGGTACCTGTGGAACCGGAACCGGTACCAGTCCTTGCAGTGCCTTTGAACTTTGAACACCTTGGCAATGGCCTCTGCTGAAGGCAGTGCAGTCTTTTCTATAGAAGTCCCCTTAGACATTCCAGCAGGGGGTTCTAAATGTTTCGTTTTCTTCAACTTCTTAGCCGGTTCCAGTTTCTCAACCAGTTCGCTTAGGTTTAGAAGGTTCACCCTTACCCAGGGTAGATGGCTCCGAATCAATGGTTTCACCCATATTTGTGGGGGGAGTAGGCTGGTCAGAGCCATTATCTCCCGATTCTTTGGATGGAGCCATCTCCTTTTCCAGTCTTTCCAGTCTTTTTTCTATAGTTTTAGCTGGAAAGGTTTTGCAAATTTCACAGTCAGATGTGAAGTGAGATTCGCCAAGACAGAGAACACAGTTACCATGTTTGTCTGCCTTGGCAAAAACCTCTCCACACTGAACACAGTTTTTAAACCTGGCAGGGACAGTTTTCTTCTTTGGTTTATCTGACATTCTAGTTAAATGGCAAAAACCAAAACTGAACCACAATAAAAATTTTTTTTTTTTTTATTGTTTATGCTCATGCCCCCTTATCTCCATGGCTCACCTTCCGGGGACTAAACTGGCAGAGGGGGGCATGAACTCTGGGTCCAGACCTCAGCCCTCATCCTGCCTTGGTTTACTTCCCTGGGTGGGGAAGTGGGGGGGGACTACCCCCCACCTGTACTATGTGTCGGGCCTCCGTCTGATGCCAGCTCCGCACTCCAGCGAACTGTGAGGCCATTTTCCTGTTTTCTCCCATGCCCCAAGAACATTGGCCATTGAGGGGATCTGTGGAGACAGGCGCACGCCGAGATGTGATGCCGCTCCAGATCCCGGCCAACATCCAGCCCTCCCACGTGGTGCCCCTCACTGCACCTCCACCCATGTGCACCCAGGTGGCGGCATTGCAGCGGGAGTGGTTTCCCTCCCTCCCTAGAAGACAGCGTCCCTTGGGCGCTCAATCCCCCCCCCCAGCTGACCCTCCAGCTTCCCGAGCCCTCTCCAAACCTGGGTCACCAATGTTGCAAGCGGTAGCACTACTGTTGCGACTTTTTTTTTTTTTAGTATAACAGTTCCAGAAACCATGGTTCATTCCTGTGAGGAACCGCAATAAGGAGAAAAAAACCCACAAAGTATCAGTTCTACCAAAAAAGAAGAATAAATACTAAATCTACACTAAAAACTAAAATAATGAATAAAAATTGGATGGAAGCGTTGGTTCCTCGACAGTTACAAAGAACCAAGAGGAACCGCTAAATAAAAGAATAAAAAACTAACTTAGTGTTAACTAATTTAAACAGAAAATAAAGGCAGCAGAGGAAAAAATATTAAAACGTTATTTGTTTTCTGAAGTAAACAACGAAAACAACAATGAAATATCATGACTGTGAGGAGAGGTCTCCGAGGTGTCTTGGCTTAGCATGCAGAAAATGAAATCTGAGCATTTTAGAATGCAGCAGTTGGTCAGGGCAGCATTTGAATAGTGGCATAAGCCAATGATGGGTTCAATTATTTACATATGTTCCATTATATACATAGACGCTGTCGGCAGATAAGGGCCTATGGCCCACCCAGTCTGCCCATTTGAGCTTGTAAGTTCACTTTATATTTTTCTAGAAGTCTGTTGCCCCTTAACCCTGACCTCCAGAATTCCCTTATGTCTGTCCTATGCATTCTTAAATCCTGTGATTGTTTCAGCCCCCACCACTTCCTCTGGCAGGGTGTTCAGTTTGTCCACCATCCTTTCTGTGAAGAAATTCTTCCTCACATTTCCTCTGAATCACCCTCCCTCCAACTTCATCCCATGCCCTCTAGTCCTGTAACATATTTTTTGCTGGAAAATGGTGTATTCCTGCACCCTGTTCCTCCCTGTAAGGTACTTGTATATCTCTATCATATCCCCTCTCTCCCTCCTCTCCTCCAGGGAGTACATATTCATGTCCTTCAGCCTGTCCTAATAGGACTTGTGATACAATCCATGTACCATCTTTGTTGCCCTCCTCTGAACCTTCTACCCTGTCTATATCTTTATGTAGGTAAGGTCTCCAGAACTGTACACTGTACTCTAGGTGGGGCCTCACTAGTGTTTTGTATAGTGGAATTATGACCTCCCTTTTCCGGCTGGTGATGCCCCTGCCTATGCATCCCAGCATCCTATTTGCTTTACCTGCTGCTTTGTCACAGTTTCCCTACCTTGAGGTCATCAGAGATGATAACCCCAAGGTCCTTTTCCTGCATTCTCTAGGCAGTTCTACTATTCAGGCTAACTGCAATAGTTAAGAATATTAAAGAATTCCTGGGGTTAGAAAGTTCAGGTGCTGGTCTAGCCAGACCCCATGGTACCTAAAGAAGGTGACGGTCTCTAAAACTATCCCATCCAGAGTGTGGAATATAGTGGGAGGGTGGAGTCTAGAGAGTCTCTGCATAGTGCCGAAGGTCATGGAGACAGTCTTTTTGGCATTTAGGAAAAGTTGGTTGGAGTGGAACCAATGCTGAACTTTGTCAAAATCCTGCTGAAGTCTTGCTGCCATGTCTGCTTGGGAGACACCAGAGGTGAAGAGGATGGTATCATCTGCATACATGTGGATGGCTGTTGTAGAGCAGACAGTTGGTAAATCATTTAGGAAGATTGAAAATAAGATTGGGCCAAGTACTGAGCCCTGTGGGACTCCAGTATTGATAGAGAGGGGAGGGGAAGGAAGTCACCAAACTTGACATTTTGTGACCTACCTTCTAAGAAGTAGCGGAACCAGGTGGTGGCAGAAACAGATAGCCGATGGCATTCATTTTGTGTAGGAAGAGGGAGTGTGATACGGTGTCAAAGGCCTTAGACAAGTCAACAAATATTGCTGAAGTGATCTGCCCTTGATCCAAACTGGTGAGTATGGAGTCTGTAAGCCGCAGGATGGAGGTAGTGGTAGAGTGGTATTTACAGAAGCCAGACTGGAAGGGGGTGAAAAAAGAGGAAGAGTCTAGCAAGGGAGAGTTGAAAGAGCACAATGTGCTCCTGTAGTTTAGCTAGGATGGGGAGGAGTGAGATTGGGCAATATTTACCAGGGTTAGTGGAGTCACCACCTTTAGGTAGAGGGATGACTGTTGAGATTTTCCAGGCAGATGGGACTGAAGCGAGATAGAATGATAGGTTTAGGAGAGTTGTTTGCAGGGGCAGAGAGATAAAGGAGTTTGAAATCGAGTCAATCTGGGCTTTTGTCCTTGCAGGAGTTTAGGGCTAGGAGGCCTTGAGAGTATCTGTTGGGGAGATGGGTGAGAAGGAAAAAGGGGCTATTTACGGTTGGGGGGTCAAGGGGAGGAGAGGAGGTGGGAAGAGTGGAAGGGAGTGACAAAGCACATGAGGTGAAAAAGGAGTTGAAGGTTCAGCCCCGAAGATAGAATTAGGAGTGAATTTCCTACTTGAGGAGTGGTAAGGGGTTGGGTAGGAGGTGAGAAAAGATTGGACAACTTTCCAGAATTTGGAGCAGTGGCTTATGTTGTGGTTAAAGGAGGTGGAAGTGTTCGGTTTAGCAAATCTCATGGCCTTGGTACATGCTCCTAAAGTAGTGGTATTTAAGAGGTCTGTGGGAGCCGGAAGCCTTATGGCTTTTCAGGCTTGGTCACAAGCACACATGTAAGCTAGCAATTCGGTGTTGACCCAAAGGAGGTGTAATCCTCGTATCCTTATGTATTTGAGGGGGGCATGCTGGAAGAAGTAGCTGAGGGCAACATTTGTTGAGCTTGCAGTGGTTACAGATGGCCAGTCTGTATTAGTTATTTTGACTAGTAGGGGGGCCAGGCTTAGACAGCAGAAAGAGTGTAGCAAAATCAGTTTGGTGGGGGGGGCTTTAGTACAGTTGACCCTGCGGACAGAGTAACTCATGTGATGATCACTCACGGTGTCTGGGAGGATGCCAGCTTGAATTACACGATGAAAGTGTGAGGTAAGGGTCCAGTCTAGGAGGGTGTGGTTGTGGGTTTTGAGGTTTAATCATGTGGGGTCAGTGAATAATTGGTTTAAATTGAGGGAATTAATTTCAGAGTATGTTTTGCTATGAGTAGGTGAGAGCCAATCCAGGTTAAAATCACCAAATAAAATCACTCATGGGCAGACTTGATGGACCTTTGGTCTCCTTCTGCCATCACCTTTCTATGTTTCTAAGTATGTAGAGCTCACCTGAGGAGGCATGTGTAGTTACACCACGGTAGAGCCGAGCCGACAGCAGTGTGGAGCAATCAGCAGCAATGTGCCAACAGAAATTCCAGTAAATCAAAAATGTGGCAATGGCATCGAATGCCAAAAACAGCATGGTCCAGGTACCTGAATGAGCCCTTTAGGATCCTGCAGTAGCCAGCCATGGGGGCAGGGCTGGAACAGGTACAGCACCCTCACGACCCTGTCTGGTGCAAGACAAGGATTCAGTGGCAGAGTCTGAGGAGGGAACAGAATTAAAACAAAGAGGTGAGGTGCTCTGAATAGCTGCAGAGGTCATGTATAATAGATAGCCAATCACGCCCGAGGAGGGGAAGGTACAGGAGAAAACAGTTAGAAGTCGGAGCCAGTAGAAGAAGGGGTACGAGTACAGGAAGCAGTCAGCAAGACAACAAAAGCCATAAGCAGAGCAGCCAAGAATAAGCTGACTACAGGAGATTAGATATAGAGAAGCAGAGCAAGGAGTTCCCTTGAAATAACATAACAGTGCTAAATATACAGTGTTGCACAGGCTCAGTATGTGTACCTCAAAATCAAGGTCAGAACTAGCAAGGAGTCAGGTGTTATATTATTAACTAAATGATACAATTCTGACTCTCTCCACTGCAGAACTAACAATTAAATAATTAAATGACACAGTTCTGATTACACCTCAGCTGCAGGGTTCCATGTAATAAGGGCGAAATTTCTACGGCAACTCACACAAGAGCGAGTACATTTTGCTGAATGCAAAATCGTCCCTAACCCACCTCAATGACTGCCAATACGGTGACCAGGCAGACGTTAACATTAACATTTAATGCTGGGGCAAGCCCCCCCATACTCCCCTTTGCGGGGGCAAGACCCCTGCAACCCCCAAACTAATACAATCAACTCCAGGGGGCAGGCGGACACTGAAAGGGAAATACATGGGAGGGAGCAACAGTATTCTGGGGGGGATACCGCAGCTGGGGCACCATCTGTCCAGGGAACACCAGGACAACAACAAAAATTCTAATAGCCAATACTGTTACAAAAACGTTTTTGCCTACAGGCAGTTCCAAACCCAGGACCATCACCACTCCACTCGGTGACCCTATCCACCACACCAGGCAGACAGCTCAGCAGCAGCAAGCTTCATTGCAGTATTTCACCTGCATCACTCTACAGACCCCCCCCCCGTTGTTTGTCCTTGCCATTATGTCACTCCATACTCACTATCCTTTACCATCGCTGTATCTCCACACTCGCTCCTCCCATTGGATGTGCAAATTGAGTCGCTCAGCTTGTTTCACCCATATGACGAGATACCCAGGTGCACAACTAACAATTAAAGAGTTACTGATACCTCAAAGAAAACTTTAAAAAGCATAATAATTAGGTACAATTCTGCCTGCATTCCATTTACAGAATATTTTTATATATGTCTCCTCCCCACTATTTATTACTAAGGAGATCTGCATAAATATATGATCTTTATCCCTTAGAGTTTCTTTTGAGTCCATCTGCCTCTATAGCTTACTCCCTAATTCAAGTCATAATTCTCTGCTGTGATTTCACAATCTGTTGCTATGAGAGTAACTATGATATCACAAGCAGTGCTCTGTGACTTCAGGTAGGGAGAAAGCAGCAGGAATAGACAAACTCTTCAGGAGCAAAGATCCTGTTTTCATACATGACCTCAGTAATAAATAATGGGGAGGAGGAATAATGCACTAATGGGAAATACAAGCTGGACTGTGCCTGGATATTAGTGTAACCCCGAGGTGGCGCTATCCCAAGGGCTACTACCCCTGCCCGCTTGGCTAGTAGCAGGTTAAGGGGCCTGAGTTCTGAAACGGGTGCCTCCACCCGGAGGTAGGGTTTGATAATGGTCAAGGTAACCTGGGCACAGCCCTCTGGGACACTGTAACCCCCCTCTTTCCCCTCTAGTGACCTGAACACTGTACAATAATCACTTTCACAATACCCCTGGTACACCACACAAGTACCCACATTGTTTGCACTTACCACCAGGGCTGGTTCCTCTGGCTCGACCCTGGGGATCCCTGTAAAACAAGGTTAAGCACAACAAATAGCAACAGTACAGTACTTTGAGCACAGACTGGAACCACAGTCAGATTATATGCAGAAAAAGTTTAGATCTGATTTATTCAGGGGACTTGAACAAGGGATGGGCAAAATCATGTTAATTAGCTTAAAGGTTATATCAATCAAGCAGTTATGCATGTGCTTTGAGTCCCTCCACACAGTCCACCTCTGGGTACCCAGGTAGAGAAGAGATGGGTTAGCCAGGACAGTTGCCTGGGGCTGCAGCTGGTTGGGGAACTGTGATGGAAAACACAACATGCACAGTACACAATATTTATAATCCAGAGCCAGAGGGCTCAGTTCGTAAAGGAAATGAAACAACAAGACAATCAGATGACACACTCAGATTAAGCTGTTGTTGTAGGGAGCTACCCTGGTATTTACTCATGATACCCAAGACTGGACACATGCCGGACGAAAATCCAGACTGCAGGTGGTTGATCTGGAATGCCAGGAGAAGCACGGCCCACACAAGTCGCAGAGGCGTCGTTCCTGTTCAAGAGTGGAGCAGGGGGCTGATCCCCAGGCAGGTCTCTTGTCGATGACTTCTCTGTGCAGTGGGTAGTCTGGCAAAGCCCAGACCGCATGGAGACAAGTTCAGAAGCAGTCCGTTTTGGGCTGGATACAGCTTCCAGCAAGCAGAACACAGTTCACACAGTGGGGAACTAACTCACAACCCACTAGCAGCTCATAGCACATTTACATGTATGGGAATTCTACTGTACCAGGCAAAGCGCTCCCCAGGCACAATCGCAAAGTCTCTGCACACACCGGGACCTTAGGGGTAGCTGGAACTCCTGACAGACCAATCGAATTCAGCAAAAATATTCAGTCTTCTTCAGGTTGAGCCTGGCCCACTTCAGTAACTTACTTTAGTCATACAAACTTGGATTTAGTCCAAAATAATTCTCTTCTCTCCCTCTCAGGAGCAGCACACCGGCATGCAGGCCAAAAACTTAGCCTTTTCAGAGTTCTCCCATGCGAATCCACTCAGGATTGCTGCTCAGAAACACTTCAGCTCCTTCTTGCTCAGCTTCCAGCTTAGTTCTAACTAAAAACTGCAAGCAGCCCGGGACTTCCACAAGATCCAAAAGATTTGGTTGGCTGATTTGGCTGTCAGTCAAAGCAAGAGCTCCCCCTTCAGTTGCAAAAAAGGCGCAAAAAAGCTCCAAACTAAAGTTCCTACAGATTTTGAATTCAGACAGCTCCTGTAGTCTGGCTACATTTTAGGTCCCACCAGTACAGATTGGTCCAATTTGCAGTCCAGGACCAAGATAGTGGAGACAAACAAAACAGTCCTTGCTACAAAGAAAGCAAGTTAAACAAACTACATTATCATTGTCACTCTAAATGATTTTCAGTAAATTGTTACATCTTTCAACAAAGCTCCCTCTCAGATTACCTAAGCTGCAATTAGGCAGCTCTTAAAGAGACAGTACACAGAGGCCATACAAGCTCTGGTAATCACATTTAAACTGCTAAAACGCAGGACACCAGCCTGGCAGTGAGCATTTAGGCAAGCTCAAGGAAGACTTTTTGGGAACCCCCATTTGTAGGGGGGTTACTCCCTTCCCTGCCTGGGAAAACTTGGCATCCGTGTCAAGTCTGTACCATCATAACATTGAAAATGCAACATATACAAGATATGTATACCATTAGCATGCTATACAAGTACTATCTGATTCATCAGTTGGCATAACTTGTCACTTTACTATACATTTCAATGTACTCCACTATATAATTTCCATTCTGACAATACATTATGCATGTTTCACACAGGTAAATTGAACATTACTATACAGAATCATGTAATAACTTCTTGTACTCTAAGCAATGGAAGAGGGGGCCCTTCCCTATCAGCTAACTTGGGGCTGGATGGGGCAGGGGCACCATGGTGAGAGGGCAGGACAAGTAAGCTGGAATGGGCAGTCAAGCTCAACTTGGGCAGTGAGCTCTGAGAGACATAAACATCTTTGTGGACTACATTGAGAGGCAAATCCACTGGCCTCTCGGGGGAATCGTAACTAAAGCGCACCACTGGCTTGACAGCTCGGCCAGTGTTTCTGGGGTGAACAACTACAGTCTCCGTACTTTCAGTAATGGTCTTCGAGCTTTCATCACTTGTGAGGGATGCCTCTGCATGAAGGGGAATGTCCAAGCTGGAAGCACCATCAGCCCCTTGCTCTGTAGTCTCTGTTTCTACAACACTTGGCTCATTTTGAAGACACTCTGGCACTGAAGGGGGGTTTTCAGCACTCTCATAGTGTTCATCAAGTTCTGGAATGTCACCAGAAAGACTCATACCATCAGCCTCTTCTTCAGGCAAATCATACAGTTCCACAATACACAAACACTCAGCATCCTCAGACGCGATACTTGCACTTCAGCTTCAGGGAGCATTGGATTCAAGGATGATGCTGGGGCATTAGGCAGTCCAGAAGGCCCAGCTTCATCCCCATAATTCAACATAGGATTTCCACGAAACAACGACTCAGTTCATGAGGGGTAATAGGCAGAGTTAGACTGGCAGTCACTATCATTCTGGGCCTACTGCGGGGAAAGTCTTAAATCAGCAACCACGAGGGCAGGCTGACTGTTTCTTTCTTGCAGCAGTATGAGTCACTAGTCCATGGGAATCAATCTCGGTGGGTTCAGCCTCAATTATAACTTGACCAATAGGTAGCAGGTGGTTACGGTGCATGGTCTTGACAGCCTTGGAGTTATTCTCTGGGCGCACTTTGTACACTGGCAAATCATCCAGCTTTCCAACTATGACATAGGGAAGATGGTGCCATCAATTAGCAATTTTGTGTTTACCATGCAATCCTAAATTTCGCAGCAACACACAGTCTCCAGGCCTAAGCTCTTGAGCCTTTACTTTTCTATCATGTCTCTCTTTGTTGGCTAGATTTCTTTTGGCGGCCATTGTCTGGGTCAGTTGATAGGCATGGTTCAATTGAGCTTTACGTTTTTGTACATATTGCAGGTAATCTTCGGCTCGGACCCCATCGGGAGAAACCCCAAAACAGACATCAACTGGTAGCCGGGCCTCTCTCCCGAACATGAGACGGTAGGGAAAGAACCCGGTAGCATCATTCTTTGTGTAATTGTATAGGTATACCAAGGTGCTAATCTGCTGGCTCCATTTATGCTTATCTTTTGGGTGGAGGGTGCCTAGCATGTCTAGTAGGGCGCGGTTAAAGCGTTCAAGTTGAGGATCCCCCTGCGGGTGATAAGGGGTGGTTCTTGACTTTCACACTCCCCATAGAGAGAGCAATTCTTTGATTAACCGACTCTCAAAGTTCCGGCCCTGATCAGAGTGAATTCGCAGGGGGGCACCACAGTGGACAAAGAAATTTTCCACTAGCACCTTAGCCACAGTAGATGCTTTTTGATCTTTGGTGGAAAAAGCTTGTGCATACCGTGTGAAATGGCCCGTAACCACTAACACATTGCCAATGTTTCACTGATCAGGCTCTAAACTCAAGAAGTCTATGCAGACTAGTTCCATTGGAGTTTTGGTAGTAATGTTGACAAGGGAATCAGCCCTCTGAGGCAGGGCTTTGCTCTGCAAGCAGCGATTACAAGTCCTTACATGGTGCTCAACATCGGCCCCCATCTTGGGCCAATAGAATCGAGATTGTACTAGGTCAAGGGGTCCGGTTGATACCGAGGTGGCCCATATGATTGTGGAGGGACCTCAGTACCAAATCTTTGAAGGCTGTGGGCAGGACCAATAGTTGCTTGTCTATTTGGCCACCCCAATCTACAGTCTCTCTATACAACAACTGATTAAAGAAGGCCCCAGGTTGAAGCTGCTTAAACAATAAAGCGGTTCTCAGATCAGAGGTACGCTACTTGGACACATCTTTTCCTGCACAAAGGGTGTCAAGTGCTGGCTGAATCATAGGATCTTGGGGATTGAGCCCACTGAATGCTGTCACTGTCAAACTGAGGTAGTGCACTAATATCTAGAGCGGAGAAGTGGCAATACGCAGCCGCTATGCAGGTGTCAGAGGGGCCCAAGCAATCTACTAAGCAGTCCGCTGTGTCCGTAGACATCTGTTCATTTCTGTCAAACTTTTGGCACAATGCTCGGATGTCAGGTTCAGACAGCCTGACCCAGTCGCTCATGGAAAAGGGCCTCCGAGATAGGGCGTCAGCATCAATATGATTCAGGCCTGGTCTGTATTCGACAGCATAATCATATGTTGACAATGCAGAAAGCCACTGGTGCACTGTAGCGTCTAACTTAGCTGAAGTCTGTACATAGGTCAACAGGTTATTGTCAGTCCTCGCCAATATTTTTGCCCCATAGAGGTAATCATGAAACTAGTCGACAATGGCCCATTTTAATGCAAGGAACTCCAACTTGTGCACAGGGTAGTTTCGCTCTGTCGGTGTCAAGCTCCTACTAGTGAATGCCACTGGTCTCAAACCATCCTCATGGTCTTGATACAGTACAGCTCCTAGACCTTGCAGACTGGTGTCAGTATGCAGCACATAGGGTTTGGTGAGATCAGCATAAGAGAGGATGGGGGCATGGGTGAGCTGGTATATGACTTCGTGGAAAGCTGCTTCACAGTCAGGCGTCCAACGGGACCCGAAAAGTTCACCTGGGCAGAAATATGCTTTGTCTGGTTCTTTGATGGACCCTTTTTTGTATTTCCAATTGGTAGGAGGGTAACCCTGGGTAAGATTCAAGACTGGTCGAATCACTTTGGAATAGTCCTTTATGAACCGGCAGTAGTAGCCACAGAATCCCAGGAAATGTTGTAGTTCTTTCAAATTGTGGGGCTGGGACCAAGTCTAGTCAAGGCTTCCACTTTACTAGGATCAGTCTCTATCCCCTCTGTGCCCCACATACTTCACAGAGGTTTGGAAAAAGTGCCACTTGTCGATAGACAGCTTGAGGCCAAAATCTTCCAGTCGGTCTAGTACTTTGAACAGTCGACTCTCATGTTCCTCTAGGGAGCTCCCAAACACAATGACATCGCCCAAGTACACCAGGCATTCCAGCAAATTCATGTCTCCCACCACTCGTTCCATCAGTCACTGGAAGGTGGCTGGGGCGCCCGATATCCCCTGTGGCATTCTCAGGAATTCGTAGAACCCCAAAGGACAGATGAAGGCTGTCTTCTCATGGTCCTCCTGAGCCATCGGAATCTGGTAATATCCACTGCGAAGATCCAACACCGAGAACCATTTGCTCCTATTCAAACAATCCAGAGCATCTTGTATATGGGGCATGGTGTATTGATCGGGGATGGTCCGCCGATTCAGAGTTCGATAATCAACACACATTCTCACAGATCCATTCTTCTTAAGCACAACCACAATGGGAGAAGCATATGGGCTCCTGGTTTCTTGTATCACACCAGCCTCGAGCATTTCCTGCAAGTGTCTTCTCACATCGCTATGTCTGCAGGGATTGGCGTCCAGACCCCTTCGAAATGGCCGTTCATCGTGCAGGCGTATGTGATGCTCCCGCACCCTGACACATCCCACGTCCATTCCTTCAACGAAACACTTGATCTCTAGGCAAGTTTCTGGCTAATTCTAGTCTTCCATTCAGCTGACAATGAGGAGTCATCAAAATCAAACAAGTCGGGAGTCACTGTATCTGTCTTGCCAGGGTGCTTGTTGCTAGGCAACACTGCAGTGTCTGCGCAGTGTACCATAGCTAGGGTGCATCCTCTCTTCACCCGGATCTCCCGATCTGACACATTATGAATCTGGACCATCACTCGTCATGCATAGGCATGAGCACGAGCTGGCAAGATGCTGGACTTAACCAATAATCCTTCCGGCAATTTTCCATTGCCTGGTGTGTCCAACATCAGTATTTTGTTCTTGATATCTTTGCGGAGGCGGACCTCCCCTTGAACTGTACACTGGGCGGTAGGGGCAAGTACCATTGAATCGGGATCCTTCTTCCACACAACCCCTACCAGTTCATCCTGGTCCACTCCCTTAAGGTTCTGTTGCAAAACATAGGCCCTCTTGATCAGAGAGGGAATTCTTAGGGCCTTCCCAGTCCTGTGCCTTTGTTTCTCGTGACAGAGTTGTGCCACTCTCCCAAACATATGGGTGTTGGTCCCAATTAACAGGGGAACCCCATCATACAGTCCAGTAGGGGGACACAGTAAGGCCAGTGTCTCGACTTGCTCCTCTACACCAGTTACAGCTGCAGGAAATGACAACCAGAGGCGGACATATCCTGGATAGAGACAAGACTTGTCGCTCAGCCCCCACACATGTAGGCCTTCCAGGGATTGTAAGGGCACAGCAGATAAGTGTTTGTCATACCAGTCCTTAAACACAATGGTCACTTGCGACCCACTGTCCAGCACAGCCCTAGTAGGAATACCATTCACAGCCACCATAGTCTCCATTGAAGGGCCCACTATTTTGGACCAGTCTGGAGGGACAGCAGCAGGGGCCTGGAGAGATGATTTAGCCACATAGGGATTTGAGTTACTACTCCTTGAACCCTCACTGCGGTCATTTTGGGTACTCCTTGACCGCCGATTCATTCTCTGAAGTTGTCCTTGAAGCCTACATACAACTTTACCTAGGTCTTTTGTGGACCGGCATTCCCTCTTCATGTGTCCATCCATCCCCCAATTATGGCAAAAATACATGCAATCAGTCACCGAATGCTCGGTGCCAGAGATAGCTTTTCAGAGCTCATTTAAATCCCTCCATGGTCACGCACCCACGTAACTGGTGGGGTAGAGAATTCCAAAGGGATGGAGCTGTATGCATAAATGCGCAGGCTCCAGAAGATTTTAAACAGACCCTTGGGATCTCTAGCAACCCCTCGCCAGCTGAGCGGAGCGATCGCCCAGGGTGGCAGGGTACCAGAAGTTCTTTCAGGTAGTCTGGGCCCTGTCCATGTAGGGCTTTATAAGTCAGAAGTCAGACTTTAAAGGCGATTTGCCATTGTTTGCCAGACAATTGCAGACCCGCGGCACCGAAATATGGCAGGACCCTGTTCTGTCAAAAGCCAGGCTGCTGCATTCTGCACTAGCAGCAAATGGCGGATTTCCACCCCAGATAGCCCTAGGTACAGGGACTTGCTGACACCTGTGAGGGCAGTGTCAGCCCTTCGTCAAAATTTTCTCCCATATTTCGCACCCGTTCAGAGGCTGGGAGTGATACAACCCCGACGAAGAGCCCTGAGGGCTAACCTGCCCCTGACCCCTCTATTCGGTGCCCTGGGTCCACAACCAGCACTTCTGTCTTTCCCGAGTTCAACTTCAACCAGCTCGAATCCATCCACCAGCTCGAATCCATCCACTCCTGGATTTCTGTGAAGCAGCTGTTAAAAACTGAGAGAGCTCCATCCTGGTCAGGTGCAAAAGAAAGGTAGAGCTAGGTATCATCAGAATAGCAGTGAAACCTCAGCCCATACCTCCTTACAATGTCTCCGAGGGGCAGCATATACACTACGAACAACATTGGGGACAACACCGATCCCTGAGGAACCCCACATGACAGGGGGATTAGGTCCGAGAAATAAATCCTGGACACCACCCTCTGAGTTCTTCCTGTGAGGAAGGATGTAAACCACCTGAGAACTGTTCCAGACAAGCAGCAGACGAACCTCAGGTGATCGAGCAGAACCCCATGGTCCACAGTGTGAAACACTGATGAGAGATCTAGAAAAACCAAGATGGAATGGTTCTTCTGATCTCTGACCATCAAGAGATTATTGAGCACCTGAACCAGTGCTGTCTCGGTACTATGCCTCTTTCGAAAACTGGACTGGAGGGGCTCATATTTGTCATGGATGGTCAAATGATTCTTCAGCTGTACAGCCACTACCTTCTCAACCACCTTCCTTAAAAAGAGAAGGTTAGAGATTGGTCTGTAGGTCGCATGGCAGTCTGGGTCCAAAGAAGCTTTCTTCAGAAGGGGAGTTACCATTGCCTCCTTCGGGGAGCTAAGAAACTCACCTGTTTCCAAGGAGCACCAGACTATCCGTGCAAGGACCAGACCGATGGAATCAATACAACTCAAAATCAGGGAAGTTGGTCCTGGATCCAAACTACAGCAACTAGGGCACGCACTCTGGACAATCCTCATGATATCCATTCCGGGCGGTCGAAGGTACTCCAGGAATGCTGAAGGTTAGTGGCCAAGCACTGATCAGGAGCAATGCCCATAGAGTGTGCCAGTCAGAGAGCTGCCCTGATGTCAGCCACCTTAGCCACAAAGAATTGAGTGAATTTGTTGCACTCTATCTGCGAAAACGCTTTTCAGACTTGTAGACAGGCTGGGTTGCACAGTCTGTCCACAGTTCGTAAAAGCTGAGCTGGTCGATTCTGAGTGGCTACAATCTCCCCAGACAGGAACTCTGCCTTCTTACAGGTGATTACAGATTGATAGACTTGATAATGGTCTATCAATCTAAGGTGGTTGGCATCAAGTGCAGATCTCCACCAGTAATGCTCTAACCTTCACCTTAATCTCCGCATCTCCCTCAAAGTCCCATCAAACCATGGGGACCAAGGGCAAAGGGAGAGAGCGCAAACTTAGAGAGGAGCAGCGACATTCAGGGTACCCAAGATGGCCATATTACAGGCCACTGTGAGGTCCTCTGGGTCATGTTTGCCACCGGAATAATCACTAGATCAAGTACCACCATTAGGTCCTCAGAGCTAACATCTCGTAAAGGGAGATACTTGACCATCTCCACAGGGGTAGGCCTTCGAGAGGGAGCCCTAAAATTGAACCCCATGGTGTAATAATCAGACCATCCGACTGGTTCCACCCCCAGATCCGAGGCTTCGATCCCCAGGAAGAAGACTAAGTCAAGAGAGTGACCATGTTTATGGGTAGCAGTGGCAACAATCTGTGTAAGGCCCAGAGATGTCATCAACTGGAGGAAATGTTGTCCAAATTACGAGAGTAGAATGCATACTCTGATAAATGTTAAAAAGATTAATTAAATAAAACATGTGCAGGAGGTAGGAAAACACATGCTACCATGCTAGTGGACAAACTCTGGAAAAGCTGTACTAATACGTAGAAACTGATCACAATGTAAGGTGCTAATGGAATGCACCACTGTGGAGCTGAGCTGACAGCAATGTGGAGCAATCAGTAGCAGTGTACTGACGGAAAATCCAGTAAATCAGCAATGTAGTAATAGCGCCACACAGCATGGTCCAGGTACTTGAATGAGCTTTTAGGATTCTGCACCGGCACCCTCACACCCCATCTGGTGCAAAACAGGATCTCAGGGAAACGGGGTGCAGACATTCTCTCATTGGTTATTTTGTCTTATGTAAATGGAATGCACCACTTCTTCCTTTACCTGCTGAGTGTTTATAGGACAAATAATGTAAACAAAGGGTGAAAAGGGGAATGGTAAAGAGGCTGCCGTATTTTCTGTGGATCCACACAACATTATAAATGTATAAAAAAAAAAAACAATGGAACCAATTACCAGAAAACAGTAGTAAATAGCAAAATTTAAATCTGAAATCTTAAATTACCAGGCAGTGCAAAAATCTGGTAAGTGATGATCATTTCCTGGTTAATTAGTACTACTGCTTTAACTGTCTTTGGTTTATTACTCTTCTTTATCTGAGGTTTTACTGTATCTATGAGGTGAGTGGGTATTAGTGACTGAACAACTGTTAAGTCAACCCTATAAGTTACAGTGGTGTGCAGAAGCACTTAGGCGGCTATCCAATTGTGCCTCACTTGCTTCACCATAGGAATACAGACAAATCTCTGTTATGATTTTTTAGTCTGTAATCCAAGGAGCAGTTGTATATTCTGATCTGGAGAGGCTGGGAGATCTTCGGATATTACTTGTCAAGTTGTACATCTCTAACGCAAAGCCTCAATAAAGAAAAAAAGAAAAATATGTAGAAATTTTGTAAAAGTGTACATTATTGCAATAAGCACCTTTTAATTGCAACTTAATGTATAGGATGTAAATATATCACAATTCAGACATTCCAATGAGTAGCACCTCTGGTTCTGCTTGAGAAAGATTCATCTGAACTATTGATTTGATCGCAGTGGGCATCCTGGAACGATTTGTTTGTAACAGATGAATTAGTCCAGCTGTATAAACTAAAATATCCTTCCCATCTCATTATTTGGAGGAGTTGAGACACTGCAAATGAATATCCTGCTGTGTTTCCTTTTCCTGTTTTCCTGCTTCCCCATTGAAATCCCCCAGAAAAACCTGGAAAGAACTCTGCAGCACATTCTCCTGGTACATATGGGAGGGCAAAAGACCCACACATCAGTAGACCCTGACTGTGATACCTAAACCCCATGGACGGATGCATGTACCAAACCTGGAAACATACTACAGAGTTGCCCAAATCAGGACACTGATAGATTACGGGAAGCAGGGCGAGGAGGTGGAGAGTAGGTAGATGAAGAATACAGGAGTACAGCCAGACCTACTGCAGGCCCTGCCATAAAATGGCCTCTCCAAGGCCAGCCTGGTGGCGCTGAGGGTTGAGGCGCTAGACACCACACCTCACATCGGGGACCCGGGTTCGGGAGCGAGCCCGGGCCACCGTGGGTCGGCAGGGGAGAGAGAGAGAGAGAGAGAGGATTGAGTGTCCGTAGGACTGCTCTCTTCTCTCGGGGAGGGATCAAGGGGAAGCCCGGTGCAGCAGAGGCCCCAGTGGAGACCAGCGGTGCTGCAACGCTCATGGGCTCACGAGCGTGGGGTAGACATCGGCAGCTGCCTTCCATACGTGGGTGGGAGCACTCACGTCACGGGCCAGGCGGCATTGCACATCCAACATCGAGGGCATAACCAAGAAAATACCCTCTGCCTCAGATAGGCGACAGCCCTGTCAGTGCCCTCGCCACACGCCCAACACTGGTTCCCCGTCACTGCCCCTGGGGTTTCCTCAGGTTGCTGCCTCCTCCCGTCCCAGGGAGCCGCGATGAAATTGAGGATGTAGGAGAACACAGCGGGCGGTAGAGCGAGTAGGCAAGTGCAGCGGCCCGAGAGAGTTCCAAGATGGAGAGGCCAGAAAAATAGTTGGAAAAAAAAAATGGCCTCTCCAGGTAGAGGAGTAAGGATTTCTCAAACCCTCGGGCAAGGAATACCATACTGATGTGAGTAGATACTGAAGAAACTTTAAAGCTAAATAACGCCCTCTCATGAGTCCACTCAATAGATGATTGCTCAGATTTCCACCTACTAAGGTGGCACACAGCCTTTCACAGGTGGAAGAATAAGAGACTGAAAATATTATGATATCCCGTTGGAGGAAATGGAATTTAAACATTCCAAGATTTACAGATGAAATTCAGCCTGAGCCAGAATGATCGGTTCAGGTTTCTCCAGGTGTGCAACCTGGTCTCCAAAGAGCCAATGAGATCATGGCTGCCCCCCTGAACCCCTTAGTAGTATATTTTAGTGGAATTTGATGGGCCAGATAATGAGGGACAAATATCCAAACTCACAAGCTTAATCCACACACTACAGCCTAAGATTAGATCCATGAAGGTGAAGAAAAAATTGAACACACGACTGGGACTCACCCATACAGAGAGTTAGTAGAAGGGGATGTGGGAGAGAGCATAGATAGAAACATAGAATTTGACGGCAGATAAGGACCGCTTGGCCCACCCAGTCTGCCCATTTCCCTGCCTACTAGATAAGCTGCAGATCCTAGTTAACCAGCAGCCTACTTCTTCCTACCCCCACCCCCTAGAATTGCCTCATGACTGTCCCATGCATGCTTGAATTCCACCACTGTTTTTGACTCCACAACCTCCTCCGGAAGGCCGTTCCATGCACCCACAACCCTCTCTGTGAAAAAATACTTCCTTAAATTACCTCTGAGCCGCCCCTCTATCTTCAAATTGTGCCCCCTTGTTCTTGCACACCTCTTTTTTTGAAAGATGCTACCCTCTTGGACTTTGTTGATTCCCTTGAGGTACTTGAAAGTTTCTATCATGTCCCCCCTCTCCCTCCTTTCCTCGAGGCTATACATATTAAGCTCCTTAAGTCTCTCTTCATATGTCTTCTGGTGCAGACCGGCACCATTTTAGTTGCCCTCCTCTGGACAGCTTCCATCCTGTCTATGTCTTTGCGAAGACTGGGTCTCCAGAACTGCACGCAGTACTCAGATGGGGTCTGACCAGCTGTCTGTACAGAGGGATAACTTCCTGTTTCTACAGGTGATGCCTCTCCCTATGCATCCCAGTATCCCCCAGCCCTCCTTGCTGCCCTCTCCCATTGCTTGCCCACCTTTAGGTCTCATCTGATATGACTACCCCCAGGTCCCTTTCCATTTTTGTTGTTGTTAGTATCTCACCCCCATTGTGTACTCTTCCCCTGGGTTTTTGTTTCCCAGGTGCATTACCTTGCACTTCTTAGCATTGAATCTAAGCTGCCATACATTTGACCATTCCTCTAACCTTGCCAAGTCCCTTTTCATCCTTTCCACCCCACCTTGTGCATCAACTCTGTTGCAGATCTTTGTGTCATCTGCAAAGAGACACACTTTTCCTTCCAGTCCCTCTGCAATGTAAGCTTATAAAGACATTGAAGGCGAATTGCCCTTAATACTGAATCCCTGCGGTACCCCACTAGTAACCCCACTTTCTTCAGTGGGGACTCCATTTACTATTACTCTCTGTGTCCTATTCTCCAGCCAATTTTACCCAGGCTGTCATCTTGGGACCCACTCCCAGGCTAGCTAACTTGTATATTAATCTTTTGTGTGGGACTGTGTCAAATGCCTTGCTAAAGTCTAGGTAGGCCATGTCCACAGCCCCTCCCTGATCTACTACTTTGGTCACCCAGTCAAAGAAATCTATCAGATTTGTCTGGCATGACCTTCCTGCTGTGAATCCATGCTGCCTTGGGTCCTGTGCCCCTCTGGCCTCTAGATACTCGACAATTCTTTCCTTCAGAAGTGATTCCATCATTTTCCCTACCACTGAGGTTAAACTAACAGGTCTGTAGTTTCCTGCTTCTGCCTTGCTCCCACTTTTGTGAAGGGGAATCACATCTGCCCTCCTCCAGTCCTCAGGTACCACCCCATCCTCCCATGATTTGTTAAACAGGGTAGTCAGTGGTATCACTAATTCTACCCTTAGTTCTTTTAGAATTCTGGGATGAATCCCATCAGGCCCCATTGCTTTGTCCACCTTCAGTTTTAAGAGTTCTTTCAGAACCCTTTCTTCTGTAAATGAGCTGGTATCAACTTCTGTATCCAGAGTGTTTCTACTGTTTGTTTTAGGTACCTCCCCCTCTTCCTTTGTAAATACTGAGCAAAAATATTTGTTTAGTATCTCTGCCTTTTCACAGTCACCCTCTGCCCACCCTCCCCACCCTTATTAAGCCTCACTATCCCTCCCTTGGTCTTCCTTCGCTCCCTGATGTACCTATAAAAGGTTTTATCCCCCTTCTTAACTGAGTTGGCTATCTTTTCCTCGGTTTGGGCCTTTGCTGTTCTGACTGCCTTCCCAGCTTCCTTTTGCTTTAACTGATACAGTTCTCTGTCCTGCTCCTTCTGTGATTCCTTGTACTTCCTCAAAGCTTTCTTTTTTCTCTTGAACCTTCATTGCCACTTCCTTTGAGAACCATAGTGGTTTCTTACATCGTTTAGTTTTGTTTATTTGCTTCACACAGAGGCTTGTTACCTCTGTGATGGCAGTTTTTATTATTTCCCATTGTTCTTCCATCCCTCCTTCCTGCCCATTTGCTAGTGCATTCCTTAGGCACTCACCCATTTTGGCAAAGTCAGCCCTCCTAAAGTCCAGTACTTTTGCCTTTGTATGGCTTGACTCTATTGCTGTGTTTATTGTGAACCATACTGTTCGATGGTTGCTAGTTCCCAGATGGCTACCCACTTCTACATCTGTGATCCTCTCTCCATCTCCATTTGAGAGAACCAGGTCTAAGATTGCTCCCTCTCGAGTGGGCTCCAATACTAGTTGTCTAAGGCATGCCCCCTGTAGGGCATCTAGAATAACCCCACTCTTTGAAGTGGCTGCTGCAACTGCACTCCAGTTAACATCTGGCATATTCAGATCGCCCATCAGCAATATCTCCCCTTTTTCTGCCATACTAAGAATACTTTCTATCATTTCCTTGTCCATTTCCTCCCCCTGAGAAGGGGGTCTGTATACAACCCCTGTGCGGATTGTGGTGCCATTGCCGGTCTCCAAATTTACCCACAGTGCTTCTACTCCTCCCTGTTTTCCCTTTTGTTCTGTTGCTTTGATTCCTTCCCTTATGAAAAAAGCTATTCCTCCTCCTCTTTTACCCTCTCTGTCCCTCCTAGATAGTGTATCCTGGTATGTTTACATCCCAGTCATGGTTTTGTGTGAACCATGTTTCTGTGACTGCCACGATATCCAGATGTTCCTCCTCCATCAAGGCCACTAATTCAGGAAGCTTGTTACTCAGACTACGGGCATTGGTACTCGTGCTTTCCATTTCTTGATGGCTTTACCTTCTGTTGCAGCATCCCCACTGACCTTTCTACCTCGGTCTTTTCTCATTTAGTACCCTGTTTTGTAGGGAGAGGCTGGGATTTTCCTGCTGCTTATCAGTGCCTCCCCCCTTGACTAGTTTAAAAGCTTGCCAATGAAGCAGTTAAACCGATTGCTCAAAAGACTTGTTCCCTTCCTGGACAGATGCAGACCATCCTGCCAGTATAGGCTGGTGTCCTCCAGGTGGAACCCCAGTCCCCAATGAAGCCAAACCCTGTGCTCCACCATTTTTCAACCATTCATTAAACTGCATGGTGCAAAGTACCCTTGCCTCACTCATGCCATTGACAGGCAGCACCTCTGAGAAGGATACTGTGTGTGCTACTTGTCTTGGGCCCCTCCCTAGTTCTACAAAGTCCTTCTGCACTGCTCTAATCTCATGTTGAGCCAAGTCATTTGTCCATAGGTGGACAATGATGTCCAGCTCAGACTCCCGTGCAGCTGTTCTCGTGATCCTGAGGATGCACACAGTGCCACCATAACAAACAACTGAAAAAAATTCAGGTGGAAAGTAGTGACTTTCTACTTTAGAAAGCTGAGGATCACAAAGCAGATCAGTGCAGCATTCATGGACCAGTGCTGGGAAAAAATGAAAATTACATACTCACCTTAATTTTTGATCTTCCAGAATATCTTCTCTATTCATTACTTCATGGGTCTGTACCAGAGGTTTAAGGACCCCGTGGGAGTATATACTGTAGCTTTAAAATTTTAGAGCTAGGGGGCCAACGTCAGGGACGGTGCTGCCCATGAGGCGCGCATGACATGGTGCTTGTGGCCTGTCCAGTAACTGGCACCAGACCCCTGCTCATCTCAGCTCTCTTCACCAGAAGAGGAAAAGTGTAAGGTGAAAGAGAAAGATGGGGCAGGATTACCCAAGGGATAGAGAAAAAGAGCATAGGATATAAAAAGAATAAAGCAATAAAACCTGGCTACCAGAAAAGAGAAAGAATAGGTTGAGAAGGAAGGTCTAGATAGCAGGGTAAAAAATTACCAGGGCAAACAGGACAGGGCAGAGAAATTGCCAAGGCAGAGAGTGAAGCGGGGATCCTTGAGCTCCCGGTAGGAAAACAGTGCTTTCAGTAGAGTTAGCTTTGCCTGGAACTCTAGGCAATTTAGCTATGTTTTCCTGCAGGTTACAAGACTCCCAAAGGAAGTCAAAGGACTCAGATCCCATAAAACCAATGCAAAAATATGGGATGACATTTTCTGAGAATAAGAACATAAGAATTTGCTGGCAGAAGGAGACTGCGTGGTCCATTTAGTCTGCCCATGTTTTTAACCCCCCTCCCACTATCAATCTGTCTTGCTAAGGTGACTATACTGTCTATCCCATGTCTGTTTGAATTCACTGGCCATCTTGGCTGTAACTACCTCCTCTGGCAGGCTGTTCCAAGAGTCCACAACCCTCTCCGTGAAAAAATACTTCCTAACATTTGTTTTAAATTTACCTCCCACCAGGCACAAGTTGTGTCCTCTAGTACGTGCAGCCCTGTTTTCCTGGAAGAGGTTCCAGGTTTGTACTGTGTTAATCCCTTTAACAAATTTAGATGTCTCAATCATGTCTCTTCTGGTCCTCCTCTGCTCGAGGGAGAATAAATTTAGCTGGCTGAGCCTTGCTTCACACGTTTCATGGTGCAGACCCTGCGCCATTTTGATGGCACGTCTCTGCATGGTTTCCAGACAGCCTATGTCCTTTTTTTAGGTGAGTTCTCCAGAACTGCACATAGTACTCCAAGTGAGGTCTCCAGCAGGGACCTGTACAGTGGGAGGATTACATCATGCTTCCTACTGGTAATACCTCTACCAATACATCCAATGATGCTGCTTGCCTTTAGTGTCACTTTTTTGCATTGTTTCCCTACCTTTAAATCATTTGAGATAATGACACCAAGATCCCATTCCAGCTTTGTTTCTTCTAGTAGCTGCCCTTCCAGAACATACTTCATCCATGGGTTCCTTCTACCCTAGTGCATGACTTTACATTTTTTGGCATTGAATCTCAACTGCCAGCTCCTGGACCATTCCTCTAGCATCCTGAGATCTGCCTCCATTTCTGCGATGCCTTCCTGTGTGTCCACCCTGTTGCAGAGCTTCGTATCATCTGCAAAAAGGCAGTAGCTTTGTGTAACCCCCCTGCAAATGGGGGTTCCCAAAAGACTTCCAGGAGCTTGCTTGAATGCTCCAAGCCTGAATGGTGTTTGGCATTTAAGCCATTTATCAGTGAGTGTTTTTAGAGCCTCTGGTACTGTCTCTTTAAGAGCTGTCTGCTTGCAGACATAATTAGTTTGTAAGGGGGGACTTTTGTGTGCTACTGAGTACCACTCGAGCTGCTGCCAATTCACTTCATTTTGCAGTCACTAGGAGTGCAAAGGGAACCTATCTGAAAGATGTAACTGTTTGCCAGAAATTATTTAGAGTAATAATGAAATTACAGTTTGTCTAACCTGCTTTCTTTGCAGTCAGAACTGTGTCTGCTAGTTCCCATTCTAGTTTTGAACTGCTGAACTGGACCAATCAGTGTGGGGTAAGCTAGCTCTAAAATGGTGCCTTGGACGAATCAGAACTTGGACTCATAATCTGAGCCAGCCACAAGAGGATTGTATGGGCGGTGACTCTGGGAGATGTAGTTTAGACTTCAGTGCCTTTTTGGACCAACAGCAGCTCTATTGTGGTGACAGCCAATCCAGTCAAGAACTGGGAGGAACTCAAAGGAAGTGCCCAGTTTTGTCGGTTGGAGTTTCAGTTGAGCTTTGGCAGTGAAGAAGGAAGGAGCCCTGTGCTTTTCAGTGTGCAGTTTTAGTCAAAAAGCGTGTGTAAGGCCCAGAGTTCGGTCTGCAGCTTGTGTAACAGCTTGTTAGGACTGAATCCGTCCTGTGAAAAGAATCAAAGGATCTCTGAAGAGTAGAAACCAGGCTCACCCTGTAGAAGACTGGAGGAATTGCTGAAAATTGCACTCGGTCTGTCAGGAACTGAATCTGCTGTGTGTTCTCCCGGGTATTGTGCAGTAATTGCGATCGGGATACAGATGCAGCCTGCCTGGTATAGTGCTTCTTTTATATGGATGTGTGAAGAGGTTTGTGTACCTCAAGTGAGCCCTGCTGACATTGAAGGACCCTATCTTATTTGGAGGTCATGAGTACTATTTCAGGGTCGCTCCCTGTTGAATTGCCACATTAAATCCAAATGGAATTACTGTACTGCTGACTGTTTAATTCTCCTTTTCTCTGTGAAGAAGGCCCCTACCAGCTGCCACGGTTTGGACTAGCCACTAGGGCTTGGGTACCCAGGACAGTAACTGATAGGGATAGGCCTGTGCACAGAGCCATAGATGGGATTATTAGTGATAAGCTAATTAACCTGATTTCCCCTGTCCTTGTTATATCCCCTAAATAAATCAGAGCTGCTTGTTTCAGCAAAGTTATACTGCCTGAGGTATTTGTCTATGTTAAAGTACTGTACTGTGATTGTTGCACTGTATCTCATTTCACAGGAGGTCCCAGTGCGGAACCAGACCTGGGGTAAGTGTATACTGTGAAGGTAATTCTGATATATTGTGTGGGCCACTAGTGGGAAGAAAGGGGGTTGCAGTGTCCCAGAGGGCTGTGACCAAGTTAGTTTAACTATTGCAAACCCTGACCTCTGGTGGGCACCGCCATTGGATCAGAGCCTCAACCTGTTGTAGTAGCCAAATCAGGCAGGGGTAGTAGCCCCTGGGATAGCGCCATCTAGGGGTTACATCTTGGGCTCACCGCTGGGATTGTGTGTCCTCTAGTGGCCATATTTTGAAGAACCACTGTTAAGAAAAAATGGGTACCCCGACAGAGTGGCTGTGCACCGGCTGGTGGAGTGGTGTACTGAGGAGGATCGACCCCAAATGCTATGCCTAACCTGGACATCCCCTGGGTATCAATCGGACACTGTGCAGGAGTACTTTCCAAGGTGGAAGGTTTACAAAACCCTGTGGTGGTGGGTCGGCATGCTAATCTGCTCACCCACACTTCCTGGCCTAGTAGAGTTTAAGGATCCATAGATAGCTCCAAAGTGCCACAGACCATTGCCCCAGGAGCCCTCACTGCTTGGAGTGATAACTAAGGACAGTAAAGACCCAGGGGAATCTGGCCCCCACCACTATCTGAAACTTTTGAGGAAATTTGTGAATGGTTTGTAGGAGAGGGGAAAACTGTGGAGACTTGAAGAAACTATTCTTGCCACCTGGGGTGTTCCTCCCCAACACCCTCTCCTGCTCCAGTGCACGAATGGTGGCTGAGACCAATGCAGACTCCTATTTCTGCACCTGCCATAGTCACGACTCTTACAGGGTTGAGGATCTTCTCTGGCACCTCCCACCCCAAGGGGAGGATGACTGGGAGACCTGGATAGACTATGTTGCCCCAAGTGCTAGAATGGCAATGCTCAGGAAGCCGGCGAAGAGAGTTGAGAGCCTCAAGACCTACCTAGCTACCATTAGTACTAAGCGGGCCAGTAACCTGAGTGACTGCACAGGCCTATCTTGAGGCCCTGGAGAATGTGTATGGGAGCCAGATTCTGATGAGGACCTATGGTGGAGTAAAGAGATGCACAACAGTACAAGGGGTTGTGCTCTGTGTAATGTGTCTCGGCTGGAAAAATTGTTGCAAGAATGCACTCGAAAGGGTAGTTTGCCAGCGATTGAACTGGACGAACCAGGCTGGACAGGATCCTTAAGTCTGCCCCTTCTCAGAACTACTGTTGCTTCGAATTCGCCTGGCAGATCGACTGGAATCCCCACCCTCTATGATGAGTTAATGAGAGAGGGGTCGGGAGTTGAGAAAAAGGCCTTGGGAGGTACCTGCACCAACAGCTGTGGCTCGTGAGTGACTGAGGGTGACCCATCAAGTGAAGTTCAGGGCAGAGGTTGACAGTCAATAGTGCTCTGACAAGGAAAAAGATATGCCACAATGGGAGGCGAACTGTTGAAGAGATCAAGAATTCAAAAACAGTCCCTTTATGAAAGCCGCATACCAAATGCAGGGCCCCTGACCTATATCCAGAGCTGCATCTGCTATGGGGTGGGGTACCACCCATGTATCTCCTACTGATAGCAGCTCAAGCTCAATTCCTTGACCATGGAAGTGGAGAAACTGGCAAGATGTCTCCAAATGCTTATCACGCCGCCAGACAGAGATGGCACCCAGGTTTCCAGTTAGTAATACCCACCCATGGCTCCCAGTGTGGTGCCTCGGCAGCTCAAACTCAGAAAGTATGTTTTGCTATAATTGTGGGAAAGATGGGCACATGAAAGAAATGCCAGTCCCAAAGAACACTGACAAAGTTGCATATAGGCTACAAGGAGGCTTGGAGAAGAAATCAGTGGTTAGAGGTGCGACATGATCCCAGTGAGGGCACAAAAACAATAGTCACGTCCTTTTGTGGCAAGGTCAGTGCCAGGCCCCACTCGCCTCTCAGACTGGTCCAGAATAGTGGGTCCCTCCATGGAGACCACTGTAAGGTGAATGGAGTGTCTACAAGAGCTGTATTAGACAGTGGCTCCCAAGTGACAATTATGTTCCAGGATGGGTGTCAAGAACATTTGTCAGGCGTACCCACTACAACCATTAGAAGGACTGCATGTATGGGGGTTAAGTGAGAAGCTACACCCTATTCGGGTATATCCGAATTTGGCTGTCTTTCCCCACCTCCGTGGCTGGGTGGCCGAACAAGTAGAGACCTAGCCTTAGTGTGTCCCCCACTGGACTGTATGATGGTGTCCCTTTGTTGATTGGAACAAATGCTCATATGTTAGGAAGGCTGGCACAGTTGTGTTATGAAAAAAACAGGGTCAAAGACTAGTAGAAACTTTAGAGTTTACGGCTTTAATTAAGAAGGCCTATGAGGCAGAAGATGCTGAAAAAACAGAACCAGAGGAAACAGTCAGGAATTGTATGGAAGAAGGATCCTGAGTCTCGATCCTGGCCAAATGCCCAGTGTACCTTACGAGGGAGAGGTCCGTATCAGAAAGGATGTTAAGAATAAAATATTAATGTTGGATGCCAGGCGATGGAAAATTGCCAGAGGACTGCTGGTCAAGCCTAGTATTTGCCCGCTAGAGCCCATGCTTATGCCAGAAGGGTAATGGTCAAGTTCATAATGTGTCTGAAAGAGACATTCGAGTAAACAGAGGTTGCATCCTGGCTAATGTGCATTGTGCAGACACTGCAGTGCTACCAGCAGCAAGAGTTCAAGAAGAATGACAGAGTAGCATACAACATGTTTGATTTAAACTCCGCTGCCAGCTGAATGGAAAGTGAGGATCAGTGAGAAGCTTGCCCAGAGAGACCAGGTGTTTTCTTTAAAGGAATGGGATGTAGGATCTCGTGCAGGAGCTGAGCACAATATCCGGCTGCATGACTGACCATTTCGGTGAGAGAGTCTCGAGCCTGGCACCTGCTGACATAGATGATGTGAGGCGGCATCTGCAAGATGTGAGCAGCTGGTGTAATACAAAAATCCAGAAGCCCTTATGCTTCCCCCATTGGCCAGTGAGGAAAAAAAGAATGGAACAGTAAGGATGTGTGTGGATTATCGCACCTTAAACCGGCCGGACTATCCTGATCAGTACACAATGCCCCGCATTCAGGATGCTTTGGACTGCCTAAGCAGAACAGGGTGGTTCTCTATGCTGGATCTCCATGATGGGTACTACCAGATCCCGATGGCCCCAGAGGACCCGTGAGGAAAACGAGCCTTTATCTGTCCGCTTGGCTTCTATGAATTCATGAGGATGCCTCAAAGGAGTTTCAGGTGCCCCAGCCACTTTTCAGCGATTGATGGGTAGTGCAGTGGGGACATGAACTTACTAGAGTGCCTGGTATACCTAGATGATGTTATTGTGTGTGGCAGCTCACTGGAGGAACATGAGAGCAGATTATTAAGGTATTGGACCGACTGGAGGACTTTGGCCTTAAACTGTCCATTGATAAGTGTCAATTCTTTCAAACATCAGTAAAGTATGTAGGACACATAGTATCCACGAGAATAGAGACCGACCCAAGTAAAGTTGAGGCCTCGACCACCTGGCCCAAGCCAAAAATCTAAAAGAACTGCAAAGATTCCTGGGATTCTGTGGTTATTATCGGCGCTTCATCAAGGACTATTAAGAGTGATCCGCCCTTACTTAACCTTACTCAAAAAGGTATCCCCAACCCCAAAAATACCAAAGTCAAGCGTCCTCAAGACTGAAAGAGTGTATTTTCATCCAGTGAAGTATTTGGGGCCGCTGGACTCCTGATTAATGAGACTGCTTTTCATGAGATCATATATCAACACCCATGCTCCAGTGCTGGCCTATGCCGATCCAAGCAAAACCTGCCATCCACTGATGCTAGCTTGCAAGGGTTGGGGGCTGTGTTGTACCAAGAGCATGAAAATGGCCTGAGACCAGTGGCCTTTGCAGTAGAAGCCTGACCCCATCCGAAAAGAACTATCCTGTACATAAGTTAGAGTTCTTAGCTTTGAAGTGGCTATTGTTGAACAATTCCATGAGTACTTGTAAGAACATAAAATACTAGTAAAACTGACAATAATCCTTTGACCTATGTGCAGACCTCAAGTAACTTGGATCCACTGGCTATAGGTGGCTTTCTGCATTATCTACATATGACTATGCTCTGAATACCCGAGCAGGTCTGAGACACATAGATCTGATGCTCTCTCCGGAGGCCTGTTCCCAGAATGATTGGGTCGATTGGCGAGAACCTGACATTCGTGCACTCTGCGGAGATTTGACAGGGAGGAACAAATGTCCCACGGACGCCAGTGGACTGCATGAGTGGATTGCTTGGGAGCCTCTGAGAATTGCATACCTGCTGCTTGGCCTGCCACTTTTCTGCAATAGACATTGGTGCACTGCCTCAGCTGGACAATGACAGTATTGGCGGCTCGATCCCATGATCCCATGATCAAAGCAGCTTTAGAAGCCCTCTATGCGGGAAAAGATGTGTCCAAATTACGCTCCACTGATTTGAGAACTGCACTTGTTATACAAAAGAAGGTCCTAAGTTGAAACTGATCAATAAACTGTTATACAGAGAAACAGTAGACAGAGGGGACAAGTAGACAAACAACAACTAGTGCTGCCCTGCCTTTAGAGACTCAGTACTGAGGTCCTTGCACAACCACATGGGGCACCTTGGTATAGACAGAACACTTGACTTGGTGAGATCCAGATTCTATTGGCCTAAGATGGGGGCTGATGTGGAGCAACACATTTGAACTTGTAGTGCTAAGCTTACAGAGGAAAGCTTTTACCCCAGAGGGTCGCCCCTTGTTAACATCACCACCAGTGCAACCCATGGAGCTGGTCTGTATTGATTTTCTGGGTTTGGAATCAGATCAAAGAAATATCAGTAATGTGCTGGTGGTCACAGCTCGACCCCATCACGAGATATGCCCAAGCTTTCCCCTACCAAAGACCAGAAAGCATCCACTGTGGCCAAAGTACTTGTAGAAAACTTTTTTGTTCATCTCGGGGGCTCCACAAAGAATCCATTCTGATCAAGGAGAGACTTTGAGAGTCGTCTGATCAAAGATGCATTCTCTCTGTGGGGAGTCTGAAAGTCAGAACCACTCCTTACTACCCCCAGGGGACCCCACAGCCTGAGCGTTTCAACCGCACTTTGCTAGATATGCTAGGCACCCTGCACCTAAAGGATAAGCCTAGATGGAGCCAACAAATTAGCACCCTGGTACATGCTTATAACTGCACAAAAGTGATGCCACTGGATTCTCCCCTACCGCCTGATGTTTGGAAGATCTGACTACCAGTAGATGTGTGTTTTGGGGTCTCCTGATGGGGTTCAAGCTGACAACTATTTACAGTATGTGCAAAAGTTAAAGGCCCAGCTAACTCATGCGTACCAACTGGCTCAAACCATGGCTGCCAAAAGAAATCTGGCCAACAAAGAAAGGTATGATAAAGGTGACTTACAGGAACCCAGGAGGGAGATTGTGCATTACAGAAATCTGGGGACTGCATGGCAAGCACAAGATTGCTGACAGATGGCACCATCTCCCTCACATTGTAGTGGGCAAACTAGATGATCTGCCAGTGTACAAAGTAAGGCCAGAGAATAATTCAAAAGATGTAAAAACAATGCATAGAAATCATTTACTGCCCATTGACAAATCTTAATTGAGTCTGAGCCCCTAGAAGATGCCCCTCTGGACCAGTGACTAGAGCTGCTGCTAAGAAAAGATCAAGAAAGTCTGCACCTACAGAAGCAAAGTTAAAGTGTTCCCTCCACAAGTCCCAGTTGAGCATGACTGTCAGTCCATATCGGAAGAAAGTGAGAGTGACTTTGAATACTATCCTTCTTAGGAACTGAGTCAATTGTTTAAGAGGCAATCCCTAGTCAATACTGGAGATGAAGCTGGGCCTTCTGGACTGTCTAAGCCCCCACTTCATCCCTGGAGCCAATGCTCCCCAGAAAGTGAAGTGCAAAGCATCAGATCAGATGAAATGGAATCATTGTGCATGGTTGAACTGTTTGAGCTTTCAAGGGAGGAAAATGATAGATTAGGGCAGACTGGTGATACACCGAACAAGAAGAGTATTTTAGTGCCTAGACAGTCCACTGCCAGTGTCAGAAAGCTCTCCATGCGAGCCAAATGTTGTGGACTCAGAAACTGTAACTCCTGGAGCTGAAAGTGCCCCAAGTTCTAGCCTCTCTCTACCCCCATGGAACTCCTCTGACAAGTGAGGACAATGCTGAAAATGAGGCTCAGAGTGCAGAGACTATAACAGTTCCCCCTAGAAAGACTGGTCGACCTGTAAAGCCTGTGGTTGCACCTCAGTTATGATTCACTTGGGAGGCCTGTGGACTTGCCTCCGTAATGTTGTCCATAAAGGAGTGTATGTATCCCGAGCTCATTGCCCAAACTGAGCATCAGTGCTACACTCCAAGTTACTTGTGTTGCCCTCTAAGTATGCTGCCCTTGCCCCATCCAGCCCCAAAGGTAACTGATAGGAAGGGCCCCTCTCTTCAGGTTTCATGTAAGAGGTAATAACTTGAGTTATGGTACAATGTGTATGTAATACTGTGTAAGAGTGATGCTACAATGTTTCAGAAATGTGTTCTTGGTAAGATATATATTGACTGATGATTACATGTATGCGAGCCTAATGCAAGTAATATGGTTGCAGTTGAAACTTAAGGTACTTGCTTGGCTGGACGTCAAGCTTTCCCAGGCTAGGAAGAGCAACCCCCTGCAAATGGGGGGTTCCCAAAAGACTTCAGGAGCTTGCTTTTGAATGCTCCAAGCCTGAATGGTGTTTGGCATTTAAGCCATTTATCAGTGAGTGCTTTTCAGAGCCTCTGGTACTGTCTCTTTAAGAGCTGTCTGCTTGCAGACATAATTAGTTTGTATGGGGGACTGTGTGCTTCTCTGAGTACCACCGAGCTGCCGCTAATTCACTTCCATTTTGCAGTCACTAGAGTGCAAAGGGAACCTATCTAAGATGTAACTGCTTGCAGAAATTATTTAGAGTAATAATGAAATTACAGTTTGTCTAACCTGCTTTCTTTGCAGTCAGAACTGTGTCTGCTAGTTCCCCATTCTGAGTTTTGAACTGCTGAACTGGACCAATCAGTGTGGGGTAAGCTAGCTCTAAAATGGTGCCTTGGGCGAATCAGAACTTGGACTCATAATCTGAGCCAGCCACAAGAGGATTGTATGGGCAGTGACTCTGGGAGATGTAGTTTAGACTTCAGTGCCTTTTTGGACCAACAGCAGCAGTCTATTGTGAGTGACAGCCAATCCAGTCAAGAACTGGGAGGAACTCAAAGGAAGTGCCGGTTTGTCGGTTGGAGTTTCAGTTGAGCGGCAGTGAAAGAAGGAAGGGCCTGTGCTTTTTCAGTGTGCAGTTTTAGTCAAAACGTGTGTAAGGCCCAGAGTTCCGGTCTGCAGCTTATGTAACAGCTTGTAGGACTGAATCCGTCCTGTGAAAGAATCAAAGGATCTCTGAAGAGTAGAAACCAGGCTCACCCTGTAGAAGACTGGAGGAATTGCTGAAAATTGCACTCGGTCTGTCAGGAACTGAATCTGCTGTGTGTTCTCCCGGGTATTGTGCAGTATGCGATCGGGATACAGATGCAGCCTGCCTGGTATAGTGCTTTTTATATGGATGTGTGAAGAGGTTTGTGTACCTCAAGTGAGCCCTGCTGACATTGAAGGACCTATCTTATTTGGAGGTCGTAAGTACTAATTCAGGGTCGCTCCCTGTTGAATTATACATTAAATCCAAATGGAATTACTGTACTGCTGACTGTTTAATTCTCCTTTTCTGTGTGAAAGGGCCCCAACCAGCTGCCACGGTTTGACTAGCCACTAGGGCTTGGGTACCCAGGGACAGTAACTGGATAGGGATAGGCCTGTGCACAGAGCCATAGGTAGATTATTAGAGTGATAAGCTAATTAACCTGATTTCCTGTCCTTGTTATATCCCTAAATAAATCAGAGCTGCTTGTTTCAGCAAAGTTATACTGCCTGAGGTATTTGTCTATGTTAAAGTACTGTACTGTGATTGTTGCACTGTCTCATTTCACAGGAGGTCCCAGTGCCGGAACCAGACCTGGGGGTAAGTGTGAACTGTGAAGGTAATTCTGATATTGTGTGGGCCACTAGTGGGAAGAAAGGGGGGTTGCAGTGTCCCAGAGGGCTGTGACCAAGTTAGTTTAACTATTGCAAACCCTGACCTCTGGGTGGAGGCACCCGCCATTGGATCCAGGCCCCTCAACCTGTTAGTGGCAAATCAGGCAGGGGTAGTAGCCCCTGGGATAGCGCCATCTAGGGGTTACATTTGCTTTGAGCTACTAGCAGAAGGAAATCAGTCAGCTCTGCTTAGGGGGGGATGCTAGTCCCGTCAAGGGGATGAAGACTGCAGCAACCTCAACAAACAGCAGCAGACCTCAGCAGGCCAGTCCAGGAACCAAGAAGATCCTAATAGTCGACAACTCCATGATCAGAGGAATGGAATCTAGGATGCACAAGTACTCACAAAAAAGAGGGTTAGATGCCTTCCTGGTACCTCAGCAACAACAGACTGTGAGCGCATTGGGAGAACTGTGGACAGGGAGCAAGGACACATGGGAATACTGGTACACATTGGAACAAATGATCTGGCTGACCAGACAATGGAGGATGCAAAATGGAGTATCGAGAAGCTGGGAGATAGGCTTTCAGTAACTGTAACCACAGTAGCCTTCTCGGAAGTCTTGCCTGTATAGGGTAAAGATGGCAGTATGGGAAGAATCAGACTGGAGGAAACAGAGAAATTCAACAACTGGTTGAAGAGCCGGTGCCAGACAAGAGGCTTCCATTATATCAGATCCTGGGGAAATTTCTGGGATAGATCACTCTTCAAATGGGATGGACTTCACCTTACATAAGAGGGAACAAGAGCACTGGCCTAGAAGATGGAAGTATAGTTGGACCATTTAAACTAATCGGAGGGGAGGTTAAGGCATGGAAACAGGTAGTGTGCTGTGCCAAACCCTCCAACAGGAAAACTGAGAGCAAACATAAGTGCACCAATCACATTAGGACAAACAAAGCATACAACAAAGGGCCATCATCAGAAGAACAACACAAAGAACAATCAGCAGGAAAAAAGGAAACAAAATCGCCTAACAAGAATCATGATGCTAGCTCATGGCAAGAAGTCTGCCTCAATGCTAGGAGCCTGGGCAACAAGATCAATGACTTCCAGGCTCTAGTGGCAAGCACAATGGTCGATTTGGTAGCTATTACCAAAAGTCGGGACACGGACAACAATGAATGGAACCTGGCCATCCCAAGCTACACACTGTTTAGAAGGGACAGACAAGTAGGGAGAGGCGGGGGGAGGGGTTGCCCTGTATGTGACGGAGGGCATCGAAGCAACAGAGGATGAAAGCGCCATGGCTAGAGGGGGGAGCTAGGAGTCACTCTGGGTCCACTTAGCCACCAATGCAGGAAATAAATTGCACATGGGTGTGATATACAGACTCTCAGGGCAGGGAGAGGGGAAAGATGAACAATTAGCTGAGGAGTTACAAAAGATTGCTGGTAATGGTGACATAATGGTGGTTGGGAACCTTAACCTGCCAGATGTGGACTGGACTATCCCAGCAGCCAAGAGCTCCAGATGTCACGCTTTACTGGACACAGTCCAGGACTGATAATTGTCTCAACTAGCGAAGGATCCAACATGTGGGGATGCCATTTTGAATCTGATCCTCACAAACTCTGAAGAAATTAGATCCATGAGGGTGGAAGAACCCTTGGCAAATAGCGATCACAATACAGTCTGGTTTGAAATAGCCACTGGTGATACTAAAACCACCTCAAGCACAGAGGTCCTGTGCTTTCAGAAGGCTGATTTTGGTAGACTGCGGCAGATAGTGAAAGATAAGTTAACAAACATCAGAGACAAGTTAGACGTGGAGGAAATATGCAAAGATATTAGGGATACCATTGCAGAGGCAACAAGACTCTGCATCAGGACTGCAACAAAGAAAAATAGGTTTAAAAGGCCACTGTGATTCTTCCATCCAGTAAGAGGCAATCAGGGCCAAACGGAATGCATACAAATGGTTCAGGCAACATAAAGGGGACATGGAGTGGGAGGATTACACTCAGAAAAGTAAGAAGGTCCAGGAAAATAGTGAGGGAGGCCAAGGCAGCAAAAGAGCTGCAAACTGCTTGTGGAGTCAAATCAGGGGAGAAAACCTTTTTCCACTATATCAGAGAAAAAAGGAAAAAAGGGGGAGGAATTGTAAGGTTAAAAGTGGGGGGATGAGGCTCTGGAGGGCAGCGGACAGAAAGCTGAGGCCCTAAATGAATACTTTTGCTCTGTATTCACGAGGAAGAATCAGGCCCACTGCCAGACAGTGGTACCAGAGTCAAGATCAGAGGGGTTCAGAGAATGTGCACCCAGGAGTTCAACACAGACAGGGTCAAGAAGGGCCTTTCAGACATCAGACCCGACAAGACCCCTGGCCTTGATGGTTTACACCCTAGAGTGCTCAGGGAGCTTGCAGCGCCTCTCATGCACCTGTTCAACAAGTCACTGGAGTCAGGGGTAGTTCCAGGGGACTGGAGGGTGGCTGACATGGTGCCACTGCACAAGAAGGCCAGTCAGTCTCACATTAGTAGTGGGTAAACTTATGGAGGCCCTTATCAAGCAAGCTCTAGTGGAATACCTTGACGTAAATCACCTCCAGAAGTACAAACAACACAGGTTTGTGATGGGCAGGTCATGCCAAATGAACCTTATTGCATTCTTTGATGAAGTGACCAAGGAGTTGGACAGGAGTCATGCAGTGCACTTGTTTTACTTGACTTCAGTAAGACATTTGACACAGTCCCACATAGACACTTCTTAAAAAAGCTAGAAGACATTGTTGTAGCAGAACAGACAGTAAAATGGGTATAGAGTTGGCTGAGGGACAGAAAACAAAGGGTGGTAGTAAATGGGGTGAAATCTAACGAGAGGCAGGTCACTAGTGGGGTGACTCAGTGGTTGGTCCTGGGGCTGGTCCTCTTCAATGTATTCATTAGTGACATCACCGAGTGCATAAATGGCAACATCGCCCTTTTTGTGGATGATACAAAACTCAGTGGAAGAGTGAATAGTACACAGGGAGTCAGACAACTGCAGGAGGACCTTAAGAAGTTGGAAAGGTGGTAACAAATATGGCAATTCAATGTTAAAAAGTGTAAGGTGAAGCACCTGCGTTGGGCAAACCCCAAGTAAGAATACTGGCTAAACAGAGTCCAGCTGAGCTCCTCTGCTGAGGAACGTGATCTGGGAGTCATCATTAGGGATGACCTCAAGCAGCAAAGTCAGTGCAATAAGGCTTACAGCAGGGTTAGCAGGGTGTTAGGATGCACTGGCAGGGGATAGACAGCAGGGACAGGGAGGTGATACTACTGCTTTACCAGTCATTAATAAGGCCTCATCTAGAGTACTGTGTACAGCTCTGGAGACCTCACTGAAGAAAGGGCATTGATACATTGGAAGTGGTCCAGAGAAGGGCAACAAAAAGGATACATGACCTTCAGGAAATCACCTATGAAGAGAGGCTTGGGTCTCTGAAATTGTACTCACTAGAGACAGGGATATGATTGAGATCTTCAAGTTCCTTAAAGGCATCAACAAGATGCCAGAAGTGCAGCTTTTTATCAGGAACATCAATTCTACTACAAGAGGGCACAAGTGGAAATTGAAGGGTGGAGTGTTCAAGAGGGACATCAGAAAGTATTATTTCTCAGAGAGGGTGGTGGAACCTTGGAACAGATTACCACCCAAGGTGGTGGCTGCAAAGTCAATATCATGCTTTAAGCATGGGTGGGACAAGTATTGGGAACAAACACATGGCACTGGCAAGGGCTAGGCTGGGTGTCTAGGAGGACAGAACACCAGTGCACAATAGGTCCTGGGATACCTTGCTTGGGCAGACTCAATGGACCAGAGGTCCCCTTCTGCCATCATATTCCATGTTTCTATGACTTTCCCTTTCAGTTCTTCAGTGCTGTCGCTGATGAATATGTTGAAAAGGATGGGACCTAGTACTGACCCCTGTGGCACGCCACTTGACACCTTCCCCTCTTGGGGCAAGATGCCATTTAACATAATTCCCTGTGTCCTGCCTTGCAGCCAGATTGTGATCCATTTAACTACTTTGTGACTGATGCCAGCTTACTCGTGTTTTTTGGCTAGCCTTCTGTGTGGGACTGTATCAAAGGCTTTACTACAGTCCAGATACACCACATCCACTGCTGTCCCTGAAGAATTCTATCAAATTTTTTTGGCATGAATGTCCTGATGTGAAGCCATGCTGCTTTGGGTCAAGTTACCCACTTGCTTTCAGGTAGTTAATTACCCTTTCCTTAAGCAATGTCTCCATTATTTTACCCACCACTGAGGTCAGACTTACTGGGTGGTAGTTTTCTGCTACCTCTCTGCTGCCACTCTTGTGCAGTGGCACAACCGTGGCTCCAGTCCTGTGGTACTAGCCCCTGTTCTAGTGAACTGTTAAACAATTCAGCAAGTGGGGCAGCAAGTTCATCCCTAAGTTCTTTTAGAACTCTTGGGTATATTATGTTAGGGGCCCATTGCCTTGTCCACCCTTATTTTAGACAACTCTTCAAGGACCCTTTCTTTCATAAAGGGGGATACTGTATGTTTCTTTCATGAAGGGGGAATGTTCCACTTTCCTGTAAATCACAGCAATCTCAGTGGAGCTAGAAGCTCTGGAAATATGTTACTAGTAAAGGTTCTCTGACAGGAGAGGAGGCACTTAGGACTTTGAAAGCTAACAGAGCAATCCCAACATAGAAAAAACAAGCTGGGAGGAGAGGATCCCTGCTAGAAAGGAAGGAGCACAGCTGAGAGTATTATAAATATACATTTTACAGTTCTCTTACCATTTACAATACCTGCACTGGGTGTCCCTCGGTGCTGGAGAGGGGGCAGAGGGACACAGCCAGGCCTCTCTAGATGCCCCTGCAAAAGGCCTAGGCCACAAAGGTATGACTGAACAGTCATGACTGTACTCCCCAAGGAAGAGCAGTGTCAGATGAGCAGGAATGCAACCTGAGAAATGGTCTAGTCGCAGCTCTCTCATCATCTCCACAAGGAACTGTTGGAAATGAGGGTACTCAGCATCTGAAGAGAGATGAAGGGAAGAGACCTCTTCCTCAGAGAAGGAAGACAAGGGTGAGGAGGAGCTGGAATCAGGAGGTGGTGGTGCTAGGGTCTCAGGCTATAAAATAGCCTTGTCTAATGCCCTAAGGTAAGTGGAAAAGGCATACACTGACACCCTGAACCAGTCCCAGGTCAAGGGCCATGTATGACCTGAAATGCCCAGGAGAGCAGGAGGAGAAGGTAGAGTAGGAGGAGGGTCATGGCAGACTAGGTCAGGTCTTCTGCCAGGGCTACGAGAATGTACCTGGGACCTCGCCCGAGGGGAGGGCCTGACCAACTCATCCACCTGAGAACACCCAACCTTGGAGGGGTGATCTAGGTGGTGCCTTTGGGGGGAACCCCCAGATGGCAAGACTGGAGCTGCAGAGTACCCACAGGGCAGCCCCTGTCTCCACCTATGACAGGTCCAGATGGTTCTGGCAAGGCCAGAGGATCTGAGTCAGCACTATGACTCCTGCCAGAGCTGCCACAAACTCTGGGCATGGAGCAAGGTGCCAACCAAGATCTACCAGCCCCAACTTCACCAGAATGGGCTCTGCCCCATGGCCTAGGCATAGCAATGGACCAATCATCAAAAGTCAGAGCTGAGGGAGAGCTGCCATTGCAAGCAGTAGCAGTACTCCCATCGGCACTGCAAAGGGCACCAGAGTCAGACCCTCCACAAAGGATGGCACTGTAACCCAACCCGGCACCAAGGGCAGCAGCGGAACCCTGCCTGGCACCACATCCAGCACTGACTCCTCCTCCTGGCATCTGAATTAGCACCAGAACCATCTCCAGCACCATGAGTGGTGCTGGAAGACAGAAAGAGGACAGCACCGAAACCTGCACTGGACTGGGAAACAGCCAGAGATGACACTGAGGACAATGCAGACCTAGAACTAGGTCCATATATGCCCCTTTCATAATCATCACCCAAAAGCCACTCGGGATCATCCTGGTCCCCATCCCCCAGGTCATCCAACTGCTCAGGCGACGAGATCAAGAAGATCCCATCAGGCTACTAACTCCAGAAACATACATCCTCAGAGAAACTGAGTAAACAAAACTGCTGCACTCTACCCTCAAGCTGAAGCTTTGTGCTCACTTTATAAAGTAAATGAAACCTTACTGAACCAGTTCTTCACATTTATTCTTTTTGTTCTATTGTTTTAAACGCTGAAGCAGTTTGCCACCGCTTGCACCCTTTTGCTATGAGTTTATGTTTGCTGTTTTTGCTTTGGGCACTTGAATAAAGTGAGCACAAAGCTTCAGCTTGTGGGTAGAGTGCAGCAGTGTTGTTTACTCAATTTCTCCAAGGATGTGTGTTTCTGCATTTGACTCTGTATACTGCTAGGACCAGGTCGGTTCACCAGAGAGTGAAGTGAGCCCCTCAGGTTTTTGGAAAAGTCGCTAACTCCAGAAGCCTTTCCTCTCCCAGTGCCACAAGCAACATCAGAGGGGGACAAGATCGTGCAGGTGGCACCACCCCACTCACCAGTACTGTCCTCAGTGCCCAAAGTCAAAATAGTGTCAGACTGCAAACACAAAGGAGGCTCATCATATAGCTCTGACCTTGGCACCAGGAGCATCTGTGCCCTTGAGGGGGCTCCATACTGGGAGGGGTGTGCAACTGACCCCCCAGAAGGAGTCAGCTGTCCCACAGACCCCTCCCACAGGCTCTCTGTCTCAGTGAGACGAGGACCATAAGAGGCCTGGTCTCCCTCAGTACATATAGATCCCATGGACCACCTTGGAGTCCCTCGTGTGACATCTGCCTCCAAAAGTGGGGGGGCAAAGTGGCAAACAACCCCACTTCATCGCGTGGATCTCAAGTGTGCAGAAATCCATGGACAAACAGGTGCCACAATGGTCCATGTTGTGTTGCGCTCTGAGGCAGATATATGTTTCTATTATACAAGGGAAGGGGGTGGAAAGGATGAGAAGGGACTTGGCAAGGTTGGAGGAATGGTCAGAAGTATGGCAGCTTAGATTCAATGCAAAGAAATGCAAAGTAATGCACCTGGGAAACAAAATCCCAGGGGAAGAGTGCACAGTGTAGGTGGAGGTACTAGCAACAACAAAAATGGAAAGGGACCTGAAGGTAGTCATATCAGATGACCTAAAGATAGGTAAGCAATGTGAGAAGGCAGTAAGGAGGGCTGGGGAGATACTGGGATGCATATGGAGAGGCATCACCCGAAGAAAACAGGAAGTTGTTATCCCTCTGTACGGACAGTTGGTGAGACCCCATCTGGAATATTGCATGCAGTTCTGGAGACGCAATCTCTGCAAAACAGAGACAGGATGGAGGCAGTCCAGAGGAGGGTAACTAAAATGGTGCATGGTCTACACCAGAAGACATAAGAAGAGAGTCTAAAGGAGCTTAATATGTATACCCTCAAGGAAAGGAGCGAGAAGGGGGAGATGATAGAAACATTTAAGTACCTCAAGGGAATCAACAAAGTCCAAGAGGGTGGCATCTTGCAGACAAAGAGATTCGCAAGAACAAGGGGGCACAATTTGAAGACAGAGGGATGGATGGCTCAGAGGCAATGTGAGGAAGTATTTTTTCACAGACAGGGTGGTGGATGCGTGGAACTACCTTCTTGAGGAGGTCGTGGGGTCAAAAACAGTGGGAGAATTCAAGAATGCATGGGACAGACATAAGGCAATTCTAGTGGGGGTAGAAGGAAGTAGGCTGTTGGTTAACTAGGATCTTCAGCTTATCCAATAGGTAGGGAAATGGGCAGACTGGGTGGGCCAAGTGGTCCTTTTCTGCCATCAAAGTCTATGTTTCTATGTAATGATGGTCCTGTCAGTTGTGGATGGACCTATTTCTCCCACAGAGGCACTGACACATTGGGGGAAGAAGCTGTCTTCTTTTTCAAATTCTTAGGCACCTGAGAAGCGGACATGACTGAATTTGGAAAATAATAAAAATCAGCAAAAAAAAAAAAAAAAAAATACAGCCCAGACAGAGGAGAAAAGGTGATGCCAGAAAAGGTGAAAAAAAGAAAGGTTACGGCGTTGAGCTGGTGGCAATGAACTGAGTGCATAACAAAAAAAAAAAAAAAAAAAAAACAGCAAATGCTTCCACAGAGTGTGACCTCAATGGCAGAAATAACAGAATTGAGATGACCAGGGGCTGGCGTCAGTTACTAGGCAGCCCCAGAGCACCATGTCATGAGTCTGCCTCATGGGTGGCGCTGTCCCTGACATCAGCCCCGTAGCTCTAAAATTTTACATCCACCCCTCACCCATCCAGTTCCCCACTTGTCTTATAACTGCCCTCCCTTGGCTATACAACAGCACTTTGAATCTTGTGCTCAGCCTACCACTTCTAGCACTTCAAATGTGTCATCCATCCTCTAACCTTTACCCTACTGGGTACAGCTAATATTCTTCAGGTGAAGCTACCTCTGGCTGGAAGCTAAAATACTGAACATAGGATTTGCAAGAAAGCGAGTTGTGCTCACAACAGAGGGAGGTGAACCTTACAATTGTTGCATCTTTGGTTTGTAGCAGATATTCTGCAGGTGAAGGAGCAGCAGGGGGGGTGAACAGACCAGCATGTACCCGTCATGGTGCGCTCTCCACGACTTGTATTAACACCATAGCCACAGCATCTCCACGACTGTGTGTGAGTATGCCTTACCTCTCCCACGACTTGCATTAATTGTAGTCATCGCACACCCCCACGACTTGTATTAATTGTAGTCTCAGCGCGCTCGCCACGACTAGCCCCCCAGCCCCAGCTCTCACAACACACAAACAAAAATAAACAGCAAGGAGAGCCCCAGGGACGGCCCACCACCCTCGACGGCCCACCACCCTCGCCGGCCCGGGCTCTACTGCTCTTTGAGTAGGTTAGGAAAATTTCTGCACTTACCTGTGAGCCATTTCGGCCTGTAAGACCTCATCAGAATACCTGGCAGGTATTGATGGCTCCCGACAGTGTCGGTGTGCCTAGACCTGAGAGCAAGCCGAGTAGTGGGAGCGGTTAAGGCTTCAACCACGAGAGACTGTTAACAACAGCCGTAATACCGAGGTATTTACTCATCCTCACCATCCGTCCCCTCTTCCACCATAGACTCAATCCTTTTGATGTCCTCCTCACCCAACTGTAATTGAGCTTCTGTGGTCTCCAAGTCTTTAGTCAATTTTCTGATCCTTTCTCTCTGTTTTCTCCGGTTCTGAATAATTTTAGACCTTTGGTTTAGTTCTCGCCAGTTCTAGGCAGGCTTTTCCTTTAGAAATTTTTGATTCCTTAGCCAGTTGCTCCAAAAAGAGAGAAAACTCTCCGCTGTGGTCTGTCTATATCCATGCTGTCTGGTCACGATGAGATAAGTTTGTCACGCTAAGAGAAATCTGTCACGCTCCGAGTAAAGGAACATGTACAGCCTTTATATATTACCTCTGCAGAAAAATCGAGAAAACTGGTATTGCACAACCAGGATATTAGTCACACTGCGCCTGTGGGCGGGCGCGCTCAAAACGCGTGATGATGAGTCATTTTAGGATGCCCGGCCAGGCAAACAAAGGTTGGGGATTTCCAGACTTCCAGTCTACTTAATATTCATGAGACTTTGGTGGCTTGAGCAAGCGGCCCACCCCCCCCTCACCGACCCGGGCTCGACAGGCCTATTAGACGGTTTCTAGTCTGTGGTATGTTAATGGGCGAGATGTTTAACGTTAAGTCTCTCCGCGACACGGAGAGTGAATGGCGGGTCCTGAATCTTATAAATACAGATCACGATGTAATGATTGTTGAAAATGATGATGGGTTACAGATAGTGTGTAAACGCCCTTCTGTTGCGAAGAAGCCCCTTATCTGGATCCAATGTCATGATCAGGAAGAATCCTTTCCTATAACCGTGAGCGCCTACATGAGTAAAATCGTTCCTTAAAGGAAGGGACAAAAAACACGGTTATGGAGTGTACTGAGGGGGCAGGTCATCCTGGTCACTCATGCCGTTCCAGCAGATACAGGAGCACTTTATTGTGCAGCCAACTTTTTTATGTTACTTGCCCGGGCCTCGTCTCTGCCCCGCTGAATGAGGGAGTTTTGTCTCCTCATTGATGGTCACTGCAGCGTGGGCCTTCTTGGCGCCAGCTCGAATCTCCTGCTTCATCTTACTGTATTTTCCCATCTCGTCGAAGATGAGCCAGAATTCATGATCTGAGATTTCCTCATCGACTAAGGCAGTAGACACGTGGTCTGTGATTGAGTTCAGCTTGCTGTCGGCCAGAACTCGGATCTCGTCGTGCTTTTTAGCTTTGACAGTCAGACGGCGACTAATGAATTTGCCAGCCACTCCGAGAATGCCACAGCCCAGGGCCGCGATTTCAAGACCCAGGACAATTGGTGCAGTGATGACGGTGGACAGGAGTCCCACACCGCCAATGCCCATACCCATGCTGGTGGCTACTGGAGCCGTATCAATGCCATCTACGACATTGATGCCCTGGTGGTATTTTTTGCACAGGGATTCTCGCGTCTCTCGCTCATTCTCAAGCGTTTGTTTGAGTTGGCATATATGTTGTAGCCGTAGGACTGGCCCGTCGGGATGATGGTGTCGGGGACCGAGACTCCAAGTGCCTGCTGAGTGGAGGCCTCGGTTGGTAATTCTGGGTACCGAGGTGCACTAGGTTGCTTCATAACCAATGCTAGACAATACAACACGACGTGTCAGGTTCAATAGGAAAGATTTAGCACGAGCCCGTGAGTGTTGAAATGATCTCAAGGTCCACAGAGATTGGAAGATCGTGGTTGTCGAGAAGTTTTCCAGTATCATCTCTGACAGTAATCTTCAACTCATCCACTGCGCCGTTCTGGAGGCACTTGAACTCGGGGTGCTTGACTCGAACCGTGTTGATTTCGCCAAATGAATGGCTCCCAAGCCCGATTACTGCAAGGTTTGGGGAAGGAGCCCCATCTGCAACATTCGCAGTGGTGTTTATCTGATCGAGGCACACAGTAAGCGTTTTTGTGGTCACAAAGTTTATAGGGCTGTCACCAGTATAAGCCCCTTCATCAAGCCATTGCCCCCCTTTACCATCGTCTAACCCAAGTAGGGTGAGCGGCCCGTCTGTGAACTTGACTTCCAGGCCAGTCGGTACGGTAAGTTTTATCAGACCATTGATATTACTCAACTTCCAAGACCACGTTGTTCCCCAAACCCTCAATCGGGTTTTTCAGTTGTGTGAAGCTATAAAGGCCCGAGGGGATGTCGGTGGTGTGCTCAAAGCCATCCTCGCCTCGCCACGAGAACGACTCATGCGCCCCAACCTTGTACCAACCTACCATGTAGGTGATACGGCGGAGGCCAACTCGCAGATTGCCTCCCCGGTTGTCAATGTATTGCTGGAGGCCCACTGCCTTTCCTCTTTGAACATTTGTCAGCGTGTGAAACATAACTGCGACTATGAATACGCAAGCGTTTAGCTTTAACAGGGATGCAAAATACCTGATGGGTGGGGTATTCTCCTCCGCAGTGGAGATCACACAACTAACCAAACCCAGCATTCAGATTCAAGCAGGAACTGCAGGGGCTTTCAAAACCCAGTTTCCAGACGTGTTTCAGAAGTACCGGCTGCCTAACGTCGCGTCTGACCAGCTGATACAGGCATGGAACAGCCAGCCAATGCAGTTCTGGCAGAACCAAGTGAATTTCGCCGTATGGTGTGCAATGACAGGCTGTGGCGTGTCAGCACAGGACCATCTCGCCACTTCCGATCCTTTGATGCGGTCCCTGTATTACTACCACGTGTACTACCAGGTTCGCAGGATCTTAGTTGAAATACAGGCCCCACTGCCCCAGGATCAGGCCTGGGTGGCCTTCAACAACCCATATGATCGGAGGGCATATGAACGAATTTGTGGCGAGTTTGGAGTGTCCCCTCACACCGATTGGCACGTTAAAGGCCCAAACCAAGGTCTGGGACAGGTGTACAACTACTGGACCAACAATGGATATCACCCCGTGGGTGACGGGGGTTACAACCCGGCCAGCATGTCTTTCACAAAACAGACAACAAACCAAATCCTACATGTAGACTTCATCAAAAAGGATTCCTCGAACACGGATAGTGCCTGGAGCGCCTTCGTCCTTGAAAAATCACAAGGATTCACGCGGCCGGGGGTTGAGCGGCTAAACGATAGTATCAGGACCTATGTGTGGGCGATCCTGGGGGCGCAAGCTCAGAGAACACGCATTCTTGGGACCGGCACAGCATTCGATGCCCAGAAGCAGTTCTTAGCGCTTGATTGCTGAAGGGAGGTCCACTGGGGATGAGATGGCGTCTTCCAGGTTGGCTATCAAGATGTGTTGCAGTATGCTGGCTCCAAGGTCGACTTTGTCTTTGGAATCGGCCTCTACATGGCCCCAAGCGACATGCTGCTACGTATTGGTCAAGTGGCAGGGTACAACAACGAGATCGTTATTGCATCCGCTGACCAAAGTCTCGGTCTGAACGCTGGGATCAATGTTCTAGACGCCCTGCCAAGCACCACAACGGGAGAAACGGGTCTAGCAAAGCCACAAGAACCATCCACAGGACTATCTTCTGGTGGCACCGCTGGCGACATGTCAGGGGGAACTGGTCTGGTAAAGCCACAAAAACCACCCATGGGGACGACGTCTAGTGGCACCGCGGCCCCCCCCCCCACAGCACCTGCCTCGGCGGCAGCCGAGAAACACGAAGATGAAAAAACTGCCCTTATAGTGGGTGGGGTCACCGTCGGCTTACTCGCGCTTTGGCTTCTTCGTTGATGCCACCAGCAGCCAGTCGCGAGTTGCAACTAGGAGAAGTCCTCCGACTGCGAGGACCATGGCCCACAGGTTTTCGGCCAGCCACCCAGCCGTTTTTGCGAGAAGGTTGAGAAGCCAAGAAACGATGGAGCCAATGATCCCCGGAAGAGCTGCGGCCGCCTTCCCAGCCAGTATGGCAAGAGCACTTCCAAGGGCCTTCAGGTGTTTTTTCACCCACTCCTTGAGGGCGTTTTTGTCCGGCGATGTTGGGGGAGACTGAGGCGCTGCCCCACCACACCCGGTCAGCGCCAGCGCCAGGGTCGAGATCGCCATCCCAATCGCCGTGAGGATAGACGCGATCGTGACCCCTTGCTCCTGGAAGAGGGTGCGAATGCGCTCAACAAGCGTGGTGTCCTCATTGAGGATTCAGTTAATCGTCTCTCGGATTCGGTTAATCTGGGAGCGGAGAGCCGCTCTATTCACCAAGGCTGCCTCCAAGCGGGCGACTCGCTCATCTTCTAGGTTATGTAAATGCTCTGCAATGCGGCATCTGGTGAACTCATCCAGCTGCTCTGCCTCCTGTAGCTTCCTCCTTTCCAGGGCGATGTGCTCATCCAGTTCAGACAGTTTGGCCAGGTTGTTTGTCAGCTCACCTCGGATGGTCTGCATTGCCTTGTCGAGCCCCCTGAGCTCGCGGAGAGTTAGTGGAGGGTCGTCCAAGGTTCCGAGAATCTAGTCAATGTCGGCGTCCGTCAATCTGGCCTCTATTTCATGGACTGCATCTGAGGCTTCGGTTGCGACTGGTCCCAGGTCCTGCAGTTCAATACTCTCTACAGCAGCAGCCGCTCCACCCAGCTTAGTGTTAGCCACCTGGAGGGTTGTGATTGTCTTAGGGGGTAGCTGTTTTTTCGGGTTCCAGCCCACAAACCCCAGCTCATATTGGACGACGGCGCTCCCACCCGACCTACCCGACTAGCAATTGTTGTTAGCACGAGGGGTTCACCGGTACGAAGATTTGTGAGACCAATTTCTGGAGAGGCTTTCAACCATAGTTGCCCTTTACCGTCAAGTTCAAACTTTGAATAATCCCGGCCGAGGGCTGGTGTTTGGCCTTTTCTGGCCAAGGCGTTGTAATAGTCGTCGACGGCTGTCCGCTACAAGCTCTTGTTGCAAGCATGCTGCTGCGTTTCCATCCAGTGGGCCCCTCGGGCCCCGCATCGACAGATGAGTCGATGAGGTTAGTCTCTTCTTCAACATAGACAGTGTCAGGCCTCTCTGCAGTTTGGCTGAACTCACTTAACTCATAGTCTGCCATGTTTCCGTTGCGTATTGAAGAATCAACGCAGTCGGTTCAATACAGCAGACACACGATGGCTTCCAGTCAATACGGACGCAAGCTTAACCTGCATCGCAGACTACGTGACCCCGTCGGGGTCAAAGGAGTGCACCAATCGGTTGTGATAACAAACAACCCGAGCACTATTGACCAAAACCAGCAGCTTCTGGTCCGGTTCCCCAACCTTGGTGCCCATGACGTCATCGTCCCCGGGACTGCCCGCCTGGCGTTCACAATCGCTCTGAACTCAACCGATGTCAACAGGACTGTGGTCCAGAATCTAGGCCGGGCTGTGGTGAAGAAGACGACGATCAAGATCAGCGGCAACGAGGTCATGAGCGTCGATGACTCAGACGTATACTACTGCTATATTTGGAAAACCGCCCAGGAGAGGGCGAATGACCAGTATCAGGGCATTGACACCTCAACGAATAAAAACGTCTCCAAGCTGCGAGTCGGTGCCGGAGATGGCGTGGCTGGTGGAGTAGATAGTGCAATCGTGAATGCGTTTGGGAACCGCTATTATATCCCGCTCGACTTCGAGCTGCTGGAGAGCCACATGCCCTTCTACCAGAGCGCCCTCAGCGACAGGCTCGAGTACGAGCTAACCTTCAACGACTACAGCCGGGTGATCCGGGCCACCGATGATGCGAATGCCAGCTACACCATCGAGAACATCAGTCTGGAGTACGACATGGTCACCCAGCCGGAGCTGTCCCGACTGATTCGCCACCAGTACGCAGGACACCTTGCTATCCTGTACGACAGGATCTTAAGGCACCGTAAGGTTGCGGCCAACAAAAGTGACACTCTGTGGAACATCAACCTAAATGTGCCAGCTCACAGCATGAAGGGAATCCTGATGCTGTTCGAGGATCCTGCCGCAGTCTTCGCTCAGGAGACAGAGGCCTTCTACAACCCGAAGATCACCAAGGTTGAGGTGACCATCAAAGGCATTCCAAATCAGCTGTACTCTCAGGGCATGCGCGCCTACCAGCACTGGGATGAGGCCAAAATGTTCTTTGCGGCTTCTCCCAGCAGCAAGAGTCAGCCCGAGGCGGCAATTGTTGCCAAAGACCTGGCGCTGGCAGACGTTTCCCTGGGCACATTCCTCACCAGCAAGTACGCCCTGTGGCTTGACCTCAGGACAACCGACGATGACCAGCTCCACGGCAGCGGCTGGCGCATTGAAAATGCCTCGGAGGGTTTCATCATCCAGATCACAAAAACTGCAGAGGCTGCCGGCGCTTTGAACATCTACCTGTACGTCATTATGGATGCCCAACTTAACATAGAAGATGGCAGATTCGTCAGCGCACTTTATTAGTCAAGATGATGTACTCCCCAAGGACCCACACTCGGCCATCATCTGCGGCCAGACCGGCTGCGGAAAAATGGTTTTCCTTCTTGACCTGCTGGAGGGTCCCTACCGAGGCGTCTTTGAGCATATTGTGATCCTCTGCCCCACTGTGCGATATAATAAAACCTACCAAACGTGCTCATGGATATGGGCTGACCCCGAGGTCTACATAGTCGACCCGGGTGAGCGGCTGCATGAATACCTCTGAGCCTTATATAGTTGCTTCACAGGCGAGCCCTCTCTGTACGTGATTGACGACTGCTCGGCCACAAACGCCTTGACAAAAAAGAAGGACATGCTCTCAGAGTTGGCCATCTCTGGTCGCCACGCGTATCAAAGCATTTGGGTCTTAACGCAAAAGTACAACTCAGTCCTGAAGGACTTGCGCGAACAGACACGCTGGGTGGCCCTCTTTCACTGCAAGGACCGCGACTCCTTTGAGGACTACCTTCGAGAGAATGACGTGATCCCCACGCGGGGAGAGTGAGTCGCAGTCCGCCAGCTGCTGGCAGAGACGAAGCATAGCAAGCTGCTGTTGAAGACTGATCAGCCAACTGCATATAAGGTGCTATAATATGTGGGAAGCACTCTTGTTTATTACTCAGGTCCTAATTTTGGGTACCCTCGTGTGGGGAGGGTACGAGTATATTAGACTTAGGCGGCGGCTGTCTATAGTTGCTGAGCTGACAGGCAAAGTAGCAAGGCTTATTAGCCTCGACCGCGAAATGAATTGCGATGATCTTGTTGACATGTTGCTAGCGGAGACCGCGGATACCACAGATGCTATCTCGTCAGAGCGGTCGGGAACAGCCTCGACCGGACGGGAAATAGCAGAGGCCGCCACCTCGACAGAGCGAGCACCGGGTGCTGGCACGGGGCACAAACGAGAGTGGCTAGCTGCGCTGGTTGCTGGTGGGCAGACCAGACAGTATCTGGGAAAAACCTTTACAATTGACCAGTTCGACTCCATGAGTGATGAAGATGTTGAGAAGCTCTACGCTCGCTGGCAAGTACCCACTGGCAGCGGCCATGACAAAGACTCTTGGGCAAGCCGCACTGCAGCTATATGCGGTAGTTGCTGGCACGGTTCTACCTATTCCCCCAGAAAATCAACCAAAGCTGGTTGCTGACCTTGAGGCTGACCCGTTTGTTGGGCACGCACTGAGCAGTGCCACATGCGAACTATACCACCGGTATGGCATGTACTTAGCTCCACTCACGGCGGCCTTGACCACTGCTAAGTATTGCCAATTTGGACACGCCTGCCCACGCATGATAGAAGACATGCAGATTGATGATGTCGGAGGAGACCCCCGAGACTATAGCGAGAGTGACCGCACCGCCAGAAATGGCAGCCCCTCCGCAGTCGGAAAGACTGGAACGCTGACTTCTAAAAGCGCAGCACAAAAGACCTTAAAAGGTGGCTGCAGGCAAAGCTGGGGCCGCTGCCAGAAAGGCCAAGCAGGAAAAACTCCTGGCTGAACTCCGAGAGGCTAAGGCCTCTATCTCAGGTCCAGTAATGCCGAGAGAACCACGGGATTCCCGGAATGTGGAGGATAGTCAGAACGGCAGCCCGCCGTCCCGATACCGAGCCAGCGGCGACGGAGCGAACCACATCGGACTGGACCCCCTGGATCGTTGGGGGTCTTGGGTTGGCAGGCGCAGTGTGGTTGCTGGGTCAACAACGCACGGCGGCAGCTCCCGCCGTGCCACAGGCACAAAAAACTAAGCCCCTTGCCCCACCCACGGTCCCCGCTGCTAAACAGCCTACCTCCACTGAGCAATTAAAGGCTTCTTCAGACCCTTCCTATAAGGTGGACCCTTTCTACATGCAGTGAGTGTTGTTGTCACAGCATAGTAACATAACATGTCTTCTCCTAGTACTGATGGATAAATGCTAGTCAATGCGCTGTACCACGGGGACGTTGTATCCGGCCTTGCGATGGGCTACTCCCACCTGGGCAAGATGGTCATTGGCGGCCAGCCCCCCAAGCTCGACTTCGCCCCCCGTGACGTTGGCATGGTTGTTGTCGATGTTACTCTGGCCATAGCGACGAAGGATATGCTAATTAAACAGGGCATCATACCTGCAGATATCATGAAGTAAAATGGCCTCGATTGCACTGCTCGTCAGGGGCGCCATTGTGAACGCCCTGGCCTTTAGCGGAAGCAACTACCTCTTCTCGATGCTGCGAAGCTCGGAAGTCGACAAGAAGCGTGAGTGCCACGAAAGCATATGAAGAGCACAAGCCGCGCAGGCCGAATGGTCTCAAAAACTAACCGAATGCCTCGATTGGATCAACGAGGAGATCCGCCGGCAAGGCCACTCTGTGCAAACCTTCCAGGACATTGACGCTGCGATCCACGAGTACGCCCTGGTCACAGGCAAAACACTTGACCCTCTTGGCCGTGAGCCTCGACTTTCAGACTATTATATGCCGCCAGATGACCAAAAGAGCCGCGAGATCGCCTTCGTCGTCGTGGGGATGGCCAGCGACGGGCCTTGTGGCCTACAAACTTGCTAAGTAGCTGAAAAGACATTCTACTCTGGGCACAATTTATGATTTATTTGCACCACTTTTTTTTGCGCGCATGTATAGTCTCAACAGAGCGAGCAAACATGGGATTCCCTGAAGAGCTCTACTGTGTGATGTTAGAAGTTGGCCATTGCGCCAAGAAACACAAAATCCCGCCTGCTGGTACAGACGATGATAGACACGGCCCAGAGATGCCTCAAACTGTAGCTCCAGGACCCCGAGATGGCCGCCTGGTTTGCGGCAACGGTCTTGTCGGGACCGACTAACCTACAGGCCGCAACTGCTCAGTTGCCAGCTGCAGTGTCAGCTGCCTGTTGGAGACTCATCGGGTTGCTGGAATACATCCGTCACGACGATGGAGAGTAAGCTAGCTCAGATATACTACAGCCCCAAGGGTTACTGGCGAGGACTGGCTGCGGTTAAGAAGCTGGCTGCGGCCGCGAAGGTTTCAGAGCAGGTTGCCCACGACTGGCTGAAAAGGCAGGCTGTGTGGCAGATCTACCTACCTCCACTGCGCTATATTCCACGCCCCATGTTTGATGAAGATCGCCCGAACGCGGTCCACCAAGCGGACTTACTATACCTGCCACATGACTGCGTTGGCCGCAAAACCTACAAGTACGCCTTGACTGTGGTCGATGTAGCCAGCCGCTACAAAGCGGCAGAGCCTCTAACCTCAAAAGATTCAGCTGAGGTAGCTGCAGCGTTAAGTTGCGTCTACAAGCGTGGCCCACTGACCTGGCCTCGGCTCTTACAGGTTGATCCTGGGCGTGAGTTCCTGGGCGCCGTCTCGCAGTTGCTGGCCAAGCACAATGTGCATGTGCGTCGCGGCCAAGCTGGAAACCACCGCGAGCAGGGAATCATCGAGCGGTTCAACCGCACCCTGGCTGAGCGGCTGTTCGGGGCGCAGTATGCCCAGGAGCTGCTTTTAGCCGCGCGCGGGTCCTCGAAGCGGTCTTCAGAGTGGGTGCGTGCGCTACCATCAGTGGTCGGTCGTCGAATGGCCGCGGCTGGCCAGGTCGAAAGCTGGCTGAAATCACGATCAAGGTTGCGAAGGTGGCATAAAGCGCCTTCTCTGCCAGCTCACTCTGCCGAGCGAACTGTAGGCCTCGATGATCCGTTAATCCCGTTAGATGCCCTCGTTCAGTACCTGTACACACCTGGTGAGTTGGGGGGGGTCGCCGCTGCGCTATCGACCCTAACTGGTCGCTGACGACCCATACCATCCGAAATGCTGTCCGGCAAACTGGCCAGCTGGCACTTTACTACTTGGTGGACGGGCCGGCTCACGGTTTCGTGTGCAAGGAGCTGCTCCTCGTGCCATATGGTACTGAGCTGCGCCGGATTGGATTCTCATTAGTCGTTGATTGTGCTTACACACGCAGCCCCTCGTTTTCGGTTACACTCTAGGCATGCGAGTCGCACATTGCCCTTGCAGTGTCCCCGGCCGTTGTCCAACCGGTCGACGCTGAACTGCTGTGTGTCCTTGGGTTGGTAGGCCCAGAGCATCTCGATGTTGCATGCCGCGCAACAGTTCTGCTGGCTCGCTTTGAGCTGCAGGATATAGTCAACCTTGAGGTTAAACCCTTGGAGCCCCTTGGCCTGGTCCTGGCGCTTATAGGCTACGAGCTTTTTCTGGATGGCCCTGCGGAGCTACTGCTCGGTGGGTTGCCTGACCTCAGTACCCTCCACTGGTGGACAGGTCACCCGTTCGAGCTGGCGCATGTACTCAACCCTAGAGACCGCGAGGTAGGCAAGGTTCGACCATTGGAGGTAGTCGTCAATGATCCAGACCTTCTGCGGGTCGCGGATTGTGAGGCCCTGGGAGGAGTGGACTGTGAGCGCATAGCCGAGACGCCAGTCGCTGGTTTTCGGGGATGCAATAGCCTGCTCTGCAGCTTCGATGGTAACCTCAATGATATCATTAAGAACCAGTTCTTCCTTCCGGTCAGTGCCAGGGATGGGCACCATGGTGTTTTGTTTCCGGCTGTCCTTTGGGTGGTAAAGGAGTGGGACTGGAGTATCTGGGTATTGCTCCTTGTGCCTCTGGAACAGCAACTCCTGTGCTTTATCCCGGACCTTCTGGCGGCTGGTGAGGATTAGGTCACCAGGACTCCACCGCACTACAAACCGTTCCCAGCCTAGGCATCCTGGCAGCGCCTTTCTCATCTCTTGGCACTGGACCTTATCGGGCTGCAGGCGAATTCGGCGCTTGAAGGCCCTCAGCTCTTCCTCCTTGGCTCTATGGTCGACCTCAACCTCTTCGTAGTAGTCGACGTGCTCCCGGAGCCAATCGTGGGGCATCTCGCCCGCTATTGATGGGGGCTGGCCTTGGTCACCACAGCAGATAACTTGGACCTTTCGCTGCTCCAGCCAGGCTAGGAAGGTTTCCAGGATGGGCTTTGGAACGGTGCAAACCTCGTCCCAGATAGTGACGTGGGGGATGAACTTCTGGCCCATTCGGTCTGGCGTCCACTCGTTCTGACCACTCCATCGGAAGAAGCTGTGGTAAGTCTGGGCCTTGACACCTCTGGTCCGCATCTCCTTGGCCAGCCGGTGCGTCAGGGTGAACACTAGAGGGTCTCTCACCCTGAAGAGCTCGATCACTCTCATCGTCTTGCCCGACCCACCTCCGCCGTTCAGGTAGCTCAGCTGGTGGTGGGTAAGGGGGTCATTATAGTGGGGCACCGTGGAGGGTGGAACGACTTTTACCTGTTTTGAATATTCCGGCCTGGGGAGGTAGGCGGCGTGCTCCTGAGGCATGTACAGCTGTTCACCCTTGTCGCGCCACTGGGCTGGAGCTACCGGTGGGAGGTACTCTTTGCCAGTGAAATAGGCGCACCATTCCTCCTTGCACTCACAGACCTTGGGGACTACGTAAGCCTTGACTCCTTCAAGCTTGTGCAAGGCTGTTTTCTGGATGTAAATGCTGTCGGTGGCCACCTGAATGGCCTCCTCAGGGTCAAAATGTTGCAACATGGTGATGAGGTTGATGTGGGCGTAGGCCAGCATAGTTGTTCTCAGGTGAGTGTACTGGGGCTGAGAGCCATCGTAGTATGCAAGTATGTGGCCGAGAGGGTACTTTTGGGGCGCACCGACAAGAGTGCCACTCTGACGCGTGTCCCTCACCAGGTAATCTAGCTCGCCTTGGTCTGTAACGAGTCTTCTGGTAAGCAGCTTCCCATCGGCCTTTGATCCTTGAGTGAACTTGCCGATGATGCTGCATCCCTGGTCACGGTCCTCAGGAAGCCAGACTTCTTTTTGTCTATCGGAGCTAATGAGGGCTTCTCTGATCTTCAGATGTGTCAGAAGGCCCGACTCTATGAGAAAAGCTAGGAGAGGTGTTGGGGCCCAGCCTTGATCCTCGAAGTGCTTCCCAAACCAAGCGGAGATCACGGGATGGATGCCTGGTTTGAATGTCCACTCTGTTACTTCGTCGAAGCCAGTTGGGTCGTCTTTGGGCAGAGGCCCGTTGATAGCCACTCGGGTCATCCGGTGGGTGGGGTGCCCAAATCTCTTGAAATAGGGTCGAGCCTCACCTTGGCCTTGGAAACTGGTGGGGTAACATGCTTTGATGTCGATGCTGTCGACATCTCTCGTGTCGTAGGCCATGGAGTTCCAGAGACCGCCAGTGACCATGCTCCACGCAAGCCTTCTGGATGTCATCTGAGAGAGAGGCTGGCGTAGACTTCCAGCCGTTGTGCTCTCTGGCAACTATGCTGGCTGCATGATTGACCCCAAATGCCCTTTCAGACAATGCCTCATCCCCCAGGGATTCGCAGGCCTCTTGGAGTCTTTTGTGGATCTCCTGGGTGCGGCAAGTGCGCCCGTCCTGCAGGACGAACTGGTCGACATTCAACTGTTTATCTTGGCCACCTAGGAGCCAAACAGCAACTGGTTCATTTTGTGTGGCCTCTCTGATGGCTTCCCAGATGTCACCCTCATATATGTGGACCTGCCTGGACTGGGGAAGTGGAGGTCTTTGGGCCAGGCGTGGCCATTGTGGACAATGAGCTCGATGTCCGCACCATGAGGTATTTGCAGCTGTTGTAGATGTCTTCACCGGCGATGTGTCTTTCAGGATGATCGCCCTCTTGAGGATCTTCTTGAGCTACGTGGCGCCGTATCGTGGACCCTCTCCTCCCACTCCTGGATTTTCTGTCGCCTGGTGGGGGTGAGGCCCTGTCCCCTTAGAGCACCCTCGAAGTGCTCCACTACTCTCTGGGCAATGCAGTTGAGATTGCAGTCCCCGAGTGGGGCCAGGTTTGCTACATCCGGGTCTCTGAGGGAGTAGAGGCCGTAGACCACTGCTGTAACCGGATACGCATTTTGGTAGAAGACTTTGTCGATGCCGGTAAAGATTCCTGGGCTGGTCTCCTTCGTAATTTCGATGACGTTCTGGCCCTTCTTTCTCTCAGTCTGAACCAGGTCAAATTTGTCTTCAACCACCCAGTCACCTTCATCCTGCTCGAGCAGGAACTTGATTTTTAGGATCAATTCATCCGCTGGGAGTGCTCCAAGGAGTTGTGATGCTCTCTCATCTGTCATGCGAGCATCCAGGGCCATGCGGCCCACCCTGGCCTCAATGTCATCAGCAATCACAATGTCGCCAATGTCAAGTGGGTCTTCTGCTTCTACCCTCCAAGTAGAGAAGACCGGCGGCGCCGTCGACTTCGAACTCATCTTTGGCGTCGTTCAAGATCTCGACCCACGGTTCATTGGGTATCTGGACCGGGGGAGGAACCTGGATGTCCAGGTCGATAAATTGCTGTCCCTCAGGGACAGGGTCTGGCATTTCTGCAAGAAGCTGTTTGATATATTCATCCATCGTTGCCATGTTGTATGGGTGGGTATAACCTTTATCATATCTGTCTTTAAATGGGAGTTCGTACCTGCTGTAGCTCAACTAAGACTTTGACGAAGTTTTTTCTTGCTCTTTTCTCCATGTGAATAAGCTTTTGGGCCGCTCGATGACCACCACAGCCTTGACAAAGCCCTGTAGCTGATCTAATGCCAACTCCACACTTGCTACAGGGTCTAGGCTCAACTCCACCCTTTCTTATTTGGACACGATGTTGCTTACAATGCTCAAAACACACAAGACTTTCCACAGACAGTTGTCTTCCCATACATAAGCCACTTGCACTGGTTTTCACCCTTCATCTTGCACAATGATGACCTTAGGTATACTCCTGTCAGACTTGTCTCCAAAAAGTAGGTTGTGGCGGAGAGCCCGGGCCGGCGAAAGTGGTGGCAGAATAGATTCACAAGTCCTACAAATCATATGGCCAAGATGGCCGCGAGGGCGTCCAGCACCTAACCGTGGCAAGCGCACTCCAATGTGGCCATGAGAAGGTCCATAATATCATGGTGGCCGGGGTTGAGCGCACAGTCCCAAGCCTCAGATCGGTCAGAGCAGCTGACACCCCACTCTAGGAACAAGCGCATGAGCTCAATGTGGCCGCATCTGGCTGCTTCCTGTATGGCCCAGCCGAAGTCGGTGGCGCCCCATTCTTTACACTGGTGCACGATATCAATGTGGCCACCTGTTGCCGCAGCAATCGTGACCTCATTGATCTCGGTGTCACCCATTCTTTGCACAGGTGTCACGATCTCAATGTGGCGCTTTGGCGCTCCTCCATAGCCCTGTTGTAATAGAGGTGGCGCCCATTCTTTGCACAGGTGCACGATCTCAACGTGGCTGCCTTTTGCCGCTTCCTCCATAGCCCAGTCGTAATCAGTGGCGCCCCATTCTTTACACGCACGCACAATGACCTCAACGCCATCTTTAGTGGCCAGCGCAAATGCTGCTTCTAGATCGAGTGCTCTATCCGAGCAGCTGAGGCCATTACAGGCCATCTTAAATGCCTCGTCTATACTTGGCTTCGAGCCTCGGATACCTACATATCGTCGTTTCCGTGTGCCAGAGGATTCTACCAGATAAGGAACCCAACCCCCCCCGCTGCTCCCAATAAAGTTCCAGAGTACGTAGGTGATGCACCTCAAGGTTGTTGAGAGAACCGTCTTGCTGTCCCTGGGACGCCAGCGCCGCGGTAGTGGACAAACAGTTTAATGAAGGAAATTCTTTAGTGGTCATGTTATATTGTACGCAGTAATTACCTCAAGTATACTCCTGTCAGACTTGTCTCTAATAGGTAGTTTGTAGCGGAGAGCCCCAGGGACGGCCCACCACCCTCGCCGGCCCGGGCTCTCCTTGCTGTTTATTTTTGTTTGTGTGTTGTGAGAGTTGGGGCTGGGGGGCTAGTCATGACGAGCGTGCAGAGACTACAATTAATACAAGTCATGGGGGCGTGCGACGACTACAATTAATACAAGTCGTGGAGAGCACATGGCGACGGGTACATGCTGGTCTGTTCACCACCCCCGGCTGCTGGAGGCTACTTCTAACTGAAAGGTGAAATAAGGAACTTAGAATTATCAGGAAAGACAGTCTTTCAAGCAACAGAGGGAGGTGGATCTTGCTTTACTTTTGTTACAATTGTTAAGATTTTCAGTGCAGGAAGAATTTAAACCCTGAGGGAAGGAATACTGTTTACTGTGTCTGTCCTGGTGCACAGCTGACTTATTTTGGGGCTGACTACTTCCAGAGCACAAATCACCAGGCTGTTTTGGGGCTGGGGAGGTTTACCTGTGTCTGACTTGGATGTCTGGATTTTTCTGTGTTTGATTAGCAGGGTATTTTCTCTGGCAAATTGTTGTGTAGGGCATCTTGCTGACAGCAAGGCACTCATCGCAGCGGTGGGTCAGAGCTTTTAGCTGATTGTTTCATGAGGGCACAGTTTAAGCCCAACCCCTGCCAACCCCTCACCCCACCCACCCCTGGAAATAGTTCCTTTATACCTGGGGTTCTGACATCATTTCCTCAAGAGTGCAAGGTGCATATCATTTGTCATATCCTCTCTAGCACACTGCACTGACAATATAAGCATACACACTGTAATATTATATATATGTGTGTATGTATATATATATGGTAGCACGGTAGTGCTACCATAGCTAGGGTTGAGGAGCCATTTCTATGTTAAACCCCAAAACTTTGCACCTTAATAACTTTGCAAGACTTTAAATTTGTTTTCTACGTCGTACGGTTCCTGAGATATAACGTATTTAGTATTCCAAGTTCTCATTTTCTGTCCGATACTATTATTATGCATACATTATTTGTACTCACTGTCTTTCTCTATGCAGGTTTTGGGAAAACCAGCCTGTGCACTTACATTAATGTTACTGTTGCCCTTTTCACTTACGGTTCCGTACCCACTTACTTACCGTTGGCGTCCTAGCGCCACCATGTGCATTATCCTTTAGTTTTCATTTGTGCTATGCGTTTGTTATTTTTGCCATTTGTGTCTACAGTACTGTTTCTCTTTCTGTTTCACTTTGCGTCACCATGCCCATTGACATTTCCGTTTGCAGGCACCATGTTACTATGTGACAACACATCACGTGAGAACGTTCCCGTCGCCACCATGTGCGTTACCCTTTCTGTTCTCATTCGGCGTCTGTGTTACCATGTCGCCACTGTTAAGCACTTCTGTTTGTGCTGCTGTTCCTGTTACTATGCCACAAGACATCATGTGACATTGGTGTCGCCGGTCCCTAACTCTCAACTCCATTCTCCTATACTTCTGCTGCTTTACACATGTGATGGGGTGAGAGTTAGGCTGACGACACAATGCACACCCCAATGCCAGTTGGGGGGTGTAGGTCCAAGGGTTTTCAACCCTAACAGCGAATTTCCACTTTTGTCGCTGTGGAACAACCCTAACTAATGCATTAAACCGAATTTTTTGCCTCTAATATTATATATATTTCTACATAACAAACCAATCACACACACACACACACACACAAAAAAAAAGTAGATAAACATGTGGGGAGTAGTGCAATGTAATGGCTGTGGGGCAGCAGTCTTCTGGGAGTCTTTCTGGAGGCTGAGATGCTGCCCTATTTGCAGACAACTCTCTGCCCTGAGGGAGAAAGTTGCCAGTCTTCAGGCCACACTGGACAGTAGTAAAGGGAACCTTCCCCTAGGCCACACTGGACAGTAGGAAGGGAACCTCCCCCATCCAGGGAGCACCAGAGCCACCACCACTACCTCAGAGGTTGTGAAGAAAGTACAGCAGTTGGACCACAGTGGGCTCAGTGAGGGTGAGGATGCACAGAGGCACACCCAGTCAGTTGTTCCACTCCACAATCCATACACCATTCTGGGGAGCATAGTTCCCCTATGGATGCACCCGCAGAGGAGATTAAGGAGGCTGAGGACAACTGTCACAAGGGAGGCCCACAGGAAGGAGGCGGAGGACACCACAGGGAAAGGAAGCAGCTCCTGGTGGGGGACTCAATTATTAGGGGGATAGAAATGGGGGAGCAGGGAAAACTGAAGTAAGGTGCCTGCCTGGTGCCATGGCTTGGAGGGACAGGAAGCACATCCTCAGGATCACGAGAACAGCTGCACGGGAGTCTGAGCTGGACATCATTGTCCACCTAGGGACAAATGACTTGGCTCATCATGATATTAGAGCAGTGCAGGAGGACTTGTAGAGGTTGGGGAGGGCCTAAGACAAGTAGCACACACAGTATCCTTCTCAGAGGTGCTGCCTGTCAATGGCATGGGTGAGGCGAGGGTACTTTGCACCATGCAGTTTAATGAATGGTTGAAAAAAAATGGTGTGGAGCACAGGGGTTTGGCTTCATTGGGGACTGGGGTTCCACCTGAAGGGACACCAGCCTATACTGGCAGGATGGTCTGCATCTGTCCAGGAAGGAAACAGGTCTTTTGAGCAATCGGTTTAAATGCTTCAATGGCAAGCTTTTAAACTAGTCAAGGGGGGAGGCACCGATAAGCAGCAGGAAAATCCCAACCTCTCCCTACAAAACAGGGTACTAAATGAGAAACAGACTGAGGTAGAAAGGTCAGTGGGGGATGCTGCAACAGAAGGTAAAGCCATCAAAAAATGGAGAGCAATGAGTACCAATGCCCGTAGTCTGGGTAACAAGCTTCCTGAATTAGTGGCCTTGATGGAGGAGGAACATCTGGATATCGTGGCAGTCACAGAAACATGGTACACACAAAACCATGACTGGGATGTAAACATACCAGGATACACTATCTACAGGAGGGACAGGGAGGGTAAAAGAGGAGGAGGAGTGGCTGTTTACATAAGGGAAGGAATCAAAGCAACAGAACAAAAGGGTAAACAGGGAGGAGAAGAAGCACTGTGGGTCAATTTGGAGACAGGCAATGGCACCACAATCCGCACAGGGGTTGTACACAGACCCCCCTCTCAGGGGGAGGAAGTGGATAAGGAAATGATACAAGTATACTTAGAATGGCAGAAAAAGGGGAGATATTGCTGATGGGTGATCTGAATATGCCAGATGTTAAATGGAGTGCAGTTGCAGCAGCCACTTCGAAGAGTGGGGTTATTCTAGATGCCCTACAGGGGGCATGCCTTAGACAACTAGTACTGGAACCCACTCGAGAGGGAGCAATCTTAGACCTGGTTCTCTCAAACAGAGATGGAGAGAGGATCACAGATGTAGAAGTGGGTAGCCATCTGGGAACTAGTGACCATCGAACAGTATGGTTCACAGTAAACACAGCAATAGAGTCAAGCCATACAAAGGCAAAAGTACTGGACTTCAGGAGGGCTGACTTTGCCAAAATGAGTGAGTGCCTAAGGAATGCACTAGCAAATGGGCAGGAAGGAAGGTGGAAGAACAATGGGGAATAATAAAAACTGCCATCACAGAGGTAACAAGCCTCAGCAGTGTAGCCAGAAATTTCCATTTTGTACACAGTCTCCAACAGTTACACCCCCCCCCAATTAAAAAATGTACACCTCCTTTCCAAATGGCACCCTCTTCGAAACAAGTCAGATTGTTGTCAGATGACTCCTCTACTCTCTAAAGAGGTTATACATGTATTGGACACCCCTCAGTGGCCTACACTAACACAAATACTACAGATTAGAATGATAATATTAACAGAATGGCTTATGGTTTGTGACAGGCACTCAATAAAACTGTACACAAAGGTGTACAGTGAATATGCCTGTCTACACCCTTGCCTTTGTGTGAAGCAAATAAAACAAAACTATGTAAGAAACCACTATGGTTCTCAAAGGAAGTGGCAGTGAAGGTTCAAGAGAAAAAGAAAGCATTCAGGAAGTACAAGGAATCACAGAAGGAGCAGGACAGAGAACTGTATCAGTTAAAGCAAAAGGAAGCTGGGAAGACAGTCAGAACAGCAAATGCCCAAACCAAGGAAAAGATAGCCAACTCAGTTAAGAATGGGGATAAAACCTTGTATAGGCACATCAGGGAGTGAAGGAAGACCAAGGGAGGGATAGTGAGGCTTAATAAAGGAGAGGGGGGTGGGCAGAGGGTGACTGTGAAAAGGCAGAGATACTAAACAAATATTTTTGCTCAGTATTTACAAATGAAGAGGGGGAGGTACCTAAAACAAACAATAGAAACACTCTGGATACAGAAGTTGATACCAGCCCATTTACAGAAGAAAGGGTTCTGAAAGAACTCTTAAAACTGAAGGTGGACAAAGCAATGGGGCCTGATGGATTCATCCCAGAATTCTAAAGAACTAAGGGTAGAACTAGTGACACCACTGACTACCCTTTTTAAAAAATCATGGGAGGATGGGGTGGTACCCGAGGACTGGAGGAGGGCAGATGTGATTCCCCTTCACAAAAGTGGGAGCAAGGCAGAAGCAGGAAACTACAGACCTGTTAGTTTAACCTCAGTGATAGGGAAAATGATGGAATCACTTCCGAAGGAAAGAATTGTTGAGTATCTAGAAGCCAAAGGGGCACAGGACCCAAGGCAGCATGGAGTCACAGCAGGAAGGTCATGACAGACGAATCTGATTGATTTCTTTGACCGAGTGACCAAAGTAGTAGATCAGGGAGGGGCTGTGGACATGGCCTACCTAGACTTTAGCAAGGCATTTGACACAGTCCCACACAAAAGATTAATATACAAGTTAGCCAGCCTGGGAGTGGGTCACAAGATGACAGCCTGGGTAAAGAATTGGCTGGAGAATAGGACACAGAGAGTAATAGTAAATGGAGTCTACTCTGAAGAAAGAGGGGTTACTAGTGGGGTACCGCAGGGTTCAGTATTAGGACCGGTCCTCTTCAATGTCTTTATAAGCAACATTGCAGAGGGAATGGAAGGAAAAGTATGTCTCTTTACAGATGACACAAAGATCTGCAACAGAGTTGATGCACAAGATGGGGTGGAAAGGATGAGAAGGGACTTGGCAAAGTTAGAGGAATGGTCAAATGTATGGCTACGGCAGCTTAGATTTCAATGCTAAGAAGTGCAAGGTAATGCACCTGGGAAACAAAAACCCAGAGGAAGAGCACACAATGGGGGGTGAGATACTAACAACAACAAAAATGGAAAGGGACCTGGGGTGGTCATATCAGATGACCTAAAGGTGGGCAAGCAATGTGAGAGGGCAGCAAGGAGGGCTGGGAGGGGGGATACTGGGATGCATAGGGAGAAGCATCACCACTAGAAAACAGAAGCTATTATCCCTCTGTACAGACAGCTGGTGAGACCCCATCTGGAGTACTGCGTGCAGTTCTGGAGACCCAGTCTTCGAAAGACATAGACAGGATGGAAGCTGTCCAGAGGAGGGCAACAAATGGTGCAGGGTCTGCACGGAAGACACATGAAGAGAGACTAAAGGAGCTTAATATGTATAGCCTTGAGGAAAGGAGGAGAGGGAGGACATGATCAAACTTTCAAGTACCTCAAGGGAATCAATAAAGTCCAAGAGGGTAGCATCTTTCAAAAAAAAAAAAAAAAAAAAAAGAGGTGTGCAAGAACAAGGGGCACAATTTGAAGATGGGGTGGCTCAGAGGTAATTTAAGAGTATTTTTTCACAGAGGGCTGTGGATGCATGGAACGGCCTTCCGGAGGAGGTTGTGGAGTCAAAAACAGTGGTGGAATTCAAGCATGCATGGGACAGTCATAAGGCAATTCTAGGGGGTGGGGGTAGGAAGAAGTAGGCTGCAGGTTAACTAGGATCTTCAGCTTATCCATTAGGTAGGGAAATGGGCAGACTGGGTGGGCCAAGCGGTCCTTATCTGCCGTCAAATTCTATGTTACTGGATCACCTGCTCTTGGGTTGTTGCAATGTCTTCTATATCCAAATATGTTTTTGTTTACCCTGGCCGATTGGTCTGGGTTATTGTGTAATTGTACTACACTGTTTTGTTTTAGAAATTGTACTTGTATTGCTGTGTGTTTGCCTGTTCTCCCAGCTCTTGCCCCCGACACCTCTGGAAATGAGCTGTTTACAGCTCATGTTGTCTTTCCTGGTGAAACATTTTCCAAATAAATAAATAATATGCTCCCACAGGGTCTTAGCGAGCATCCCCAGCACAGAACCGAGAAGAAATAGATACATAGATACATAGACAGTGTCGGCAGATAAGGGCCTATGGCCCACCCAGTCTGCCCATTTGAGCTTGTAAGTTCAGTTTGTTTTCCTAGAAGTCTGTTTCCCCTTACCCCTGACCTCTAGAATTCCTTTATGTCTATCCCATGCATTCTTAAATCCCGTGATTGTTTCAGCCCCCACCACTTCCTGTGAATGGTGAAGATTGATTCTTGGAAGATCTGTGGACAAAGAGTGGACTACCACCACATTTTCTGGGATTGCCCGGTGATCATCCCCTTTCTGGAACAAGTAGCATTGGGGGGGGGGGGGAATAGCCAAAATTCTAGACATCCAAGTAAACCTCTCAAAAGAACACATGATACTAGGTCTGACTCCGGCAGGTATAGCAAGAAATAAACAAAAGTACATGTTCAATATTCCAAAAGCTGCAGTGGCCAAAACTATGACCTGCCTGTGGTTAACAGACTACACCTCACCAATCCATGAAAAGTGGAGACAACAATGTAAGTGAATACAAGTTATGGAAAGTTATTACCTGCAGATTGAGGTTGTAAAATGATGCCTCCAACACTAGATGGCGCCCTTTCCTCAATTACTATACTTGGAAGACACGAAGGGGGCACCAGCCATTAGCTGCCTATTAGTATAAACCAAATCTTGTAACCTTGAATGTTAAGTATGAACGTCAAAAATTAAAAGAATCTGATAATGGTGTAAGTTAATAAAGTAATTGTACCACTGCACAATGACTAAGATAGTTTGTATGTAATGTGCAATAAAAATAAATAATAAGCAAAGCTTCAGTAGTGGTGCTCTACATAGTGCTGGTAGGCAACAGCAATTTGCTCACTGTTTTTTTGAAATTAGGCAAGAGTAGACTATTTGTGGAGCACTGTCTGACAAAGTAAACAGTTACTTTTAAAACTCTGTGGAATACTTACGGAACATCTGAGTTCTCTCCCCTTCCCTCCGAGATAGACCACTGTATTATAATTGTTTGTTTTTGAGACTTAATAGACACTGTGAACCCAGCTATGTCTAGCTCTGGGGGCATGTGCACTATAAGGATGTCACAGTTTCGTTATATACTACAGTATCAGAAGTGACTATATTAATACCATGGTCAATTTCCAGTACTGTGATAAGCGTGGTTCACTGTATACTTTGTTCTCAGGCCATTCAACTTTTTTTTTTTTTTTTTTTTTTAAACTTTGGAGACAACAGTCCCTTCCATGTTAACTCTTCCAGGCAACATAATTTGAGAAGTATTTTTCGTATGAAAATGGCTACAGTATTTCCATAATACTGCAGTATTGCATGTCATGGTTATTTTACAGTGACATCCCTTGTGCACTGTTTTACTGTGGCTCTCTCTGGATGGGGTTAAATGTGGTTTACTGAAGGGGTTGGTTGTGAGGGAGAGCACAGCTTCAGCTGCCAGTCACTCACAGCAGTGTACAGCACTCACAAGATCTTCCATAACATGACTGTGAATGTTTTGAAGATATTTTGTAATTAGTGGTGCACTACATTAAAGACTGTGGTCCCAGCAGTTCCAGCAGTCTCCCTCCCTCCCTGAGGTCCCTTACAGCTGTGCTTGCTGTGCACAGTGCAGAGAAGGAGTGTCACAATAATTTTCATTGTCGGTACTGATATTGTGCCCGTTTCCTAACTTGTACTACACTGTGAACATTTTTTTCAGCCCTCTGCCCCATCTCTACCTCCCAATTTATTTGGTGTGAGCCGCTCCCATTAAAGAAAAATATTGTTATAGTATAACTGTAATAATTTTCTCATGATTACCATACCGAGAAAATTCTTATATCATTCCCCCTCCCAGTGCAGAGATGGGGTGACTCTGTGATGCATGTTTCTAACAGTGAGTGGTGCCTTACCACATCTCTCAAACATATCTGCCCACCATCACCAAGCAAGGGAGCAGGAGCATTTCAAAGCTTCAGAAATCTTGACCTTGTCAGTGGAACAAAATTAGACAATTGTGGTATGTTGTCCGCAGAGGGGTGGTGTACAAACCCCCATATCAAGGGGAGGAAATGGACAACAAAATGATAGAGGACATTCTCAAAATGGCTGAAAAAGGGGAGATACTATTGATGGGGGACCTGAATATGCCAGATGTTAACTGGATAACATGTACTGCAGCCACATCCAAGAGCAGGGTCATTCGATGCCCTGCAGAAGGCAGGCCAACCAGACAGCTAGTGTTTGGAACCCACTCAGGAGGGAGCAATACTAGACCTGGTACTCTCAAATGGAGAGAGGATCACAAATTTAGAAGTCAGTAGACATCTGAGAACAAGCGACCACTGCACAGTGTGCTTCACAATGAGCACAACCAAGGAGATAAGCCATACAAAAACAAGGATACTGGACTTTAGAAGGGCTGACTTTGGCAAAATAGGTGAATACCTGAAAAATGCACTAGCAAATGACCATAAAGGAGGGGTGGAAGAACAATGGAGAAAAATCAAAACTGCCATCATAGAGGCAACAAGCCTTTGTGTGAAACAAATAAAGAAAACAAAACGGAGTAAAAAACCACTATGGTTCTCAAAAGAGGTGGCAGGGAAGGTTAAGGAGAAAAAGGCTGCATTCAAAAAGTATAAGGAATCACAGAATGAGCATGACAGGGAACTGTATCAATTAAAGCAGAAAGAAGTGGGGAAGGCAGTCAGACTAGCAAAGGATCAAAGCGAGGAAAAAAATAGCCAACTCGGTTAAGAAGGGGGATAAAACCTTTTATAGGTACATTAGGGAGCATAGAAAGGTTAAGGGAGGGATAGTGAAGATTAATGAAGGAGAGGGGAGGTGGGCAGAGGGAGACAGTGAAAAGGCAGAGCTACTGAATGAATACTTTTGCTCAGTAGTCACAAAAGAAGATGAGGAGAAGTTACCTAAACCAGACAATAGAAGCACTCTGGGTAGGGGGGTTGACACCAGTCCATTCACAGAAGAAGAGTTCTGAAAGAACTCCTAAAACTGAAGGTGTACAAAGCAATGGGGCCTGATGGGATTCACCCCAGAATCCTAAAAGAACTAAGGGAGGACCTAGTGACACCACTGACCACGCTTTTTAACAAATCATGGCAGGATGGGGCGGTACCTGAGGACTGGAGGAGGGCAGATATGATTCCCCTTCACAAAAGTGGGAGCAAGGCAGAAGCAGGAAACTACAGACCTGTGAGTTTGACCTCAGTGGTAGGGAAAATGATGGAATCACTTCTGAAAGAAAGAAAGAAAGAATTGTTGAGTACCTAGAGGCCAGCAGGGCACAGGACCCAAAGCAGCATGGATTTACAGCAGGAAGGTCATGTCAGACGAATCTAATTGATTTCTTTGACTGGGTGACCAAAGTAATAGACCAGGGAGGGGCTGTAGATATGGCCTACCTAGACTTTAGCAAGGCATTTGACACAGTCCTGCACAAAAGATTAATAATCTGTTAGCCAGCCTGGGAGTGGATCCCAGGGTGGTAGCCTGGGTAGCAAACTGGCTGCACAACAGACACAGAAGGTAATAGTGAATGGAACACATTCTGAAGAAAGGGGGTTACTAGTGGAGTACCTCAGGGCTCAGTACTGGGTCCAGTCCCTTTAACATCTTTATAGGTGACATTGCAGAGGTCTGGAGGGAAAGGTATGCCTCTTTGCAGATGATACAAAGATCTGTAACAGAGTTGATACACAAGGGGGTAGAAAAGATGAGAAGGGACTTGGCAAGGTTGGAGGAATGGTCAGACATATGGCAACTTAGATTCAATGCAAAGAAGTGCAAAGTAATGCACCTGGGAAACAAAAACCCAGGAGAAGAGTACACAATAGCAGGGGAGGTACTAACAACAACAAAAATGGAAAGGGACCTGGGGGTAGTCATATCAGATGACCTAAAAGTGGGTAAGTAATGTGAAAAGTTGGTAAGGAGAGCCAGGGGGATACTGGGATGCATAGGAAGGGGCATCATAAGTAGAAAAAGGGAAGTGGTTATCCCTCTGTACTGACAGTTGGTGAGACCCCATCTGGAGTACTGTGTGCAGTTTTGGAGACCTCATCTACGCAAGGACACAGACAGGATGGAAGCAGTCCAGAGGAGGGCAACTAAAATGGTGCAGGGTCTGCAGCAGAAACCATATGAAGAGAGACTGAGAGAGCTTAATATGTATACTCTTGATGAAAGGAGAGCGGGGACATGATAGAAGCGTTCCATACCTCAAGGGAATCAACAAAATCCAGGAGGTAGCATCTTTCAGAAAAGAGATGTGTGTAAGAACAAGGGGGCACAATTTAAAGATAGAGGGGGGACGGCTCAGGGGTAATGTGAGGAAATTTTTTTTCACAGAGAGAGTGGTGGATACATGGAACAGCCTTCCTGAGGAGGTCGTTGGGTCTAAAACAGTGAGGGAATTCAAACATGCATGGGACAGACACAGGGCAATTATAGTGGGAGGTTGCAGGAAGTAGGCTGTTGGTTAACTAGAATCTGCAGCTTATCCAGTAGGTAGAGAAATGGGCAGACTGGGTGGGCCAAGTGGTCCTTATCTGCTGTCAAAGTCTATGTTTCTATGTATTTTTCTAGCCGTTGACTGAATTATTTAAACTGGGGTTGTTGTGGCACTGCTTTAATGGCAGTTTGTTCTGTGTTTGGTGCCAGCTGAATGACTATGGATTTTTCTAAGTGCTTCTTTCAATCATAGCTGCTGAGGCCGAGCTTTTTAATTGGGGTACTGTGCTTTGTTCTTTTGTTTGTGTTTTTGCTACATGAAATCAGCTTCTCTCATTCACTGCTTCATGGATGATTGTTTAGTAAATGCTGTTCTAAATCATGAGGTCTATCCTGCTGGACGTATGTTCAAACAAAAACTCTGTAAGCTCAGGTGAAGGAATTTTATTCTGTGTAGGTACACGCTGGCTTTCCAGCATCAGTCAATATCTACCTAGTAGCATCATCACACCTGAGAGGGAAGAAGGCAGGGGTGGTAATACTAATTAAGAAGGGACTACCAATGGCCATCCTGAACAGCAAGGGAGAGGAGGAGAGGAGAGGAGAGGAGAATAGTGACAGTCAAGGTGCCACACAGGGGAGAAAAGATAACCATGATAAATACTTGTGCTTCTAGTGAAAATGGGGATGCACACACACAATCCTTGTTAGAGCACATGGAGTCTAGAGCTAGAGCCCAAGGCACCATAATACTAGGGTGAGACTAACTGTGTGACCATCTCCAAAATGACGAACAGTGTAGTTGCTGTATTGGTCCTAGTAAGAACAGATCCAAAAGCAAATGGTTTGATACCTTTTATCGGAACAGCATAGATGTTACATCTCCAAAATGGGCAGGTCCTCAGGTAACACAACCACAAACAGCAGCTAAGGCAGTAAAGGCCCTAAATGCCCTCTGCAAAGTAACAGGGCTATAAGATGAGTGGAGACTCCAGTATGAAACATAGATTAATTTCTAATCCTAAACAAAAAAAATATATTTGAGGATTAATAAGATATATTTCCCCAAACAATCCCAGCACTTGATTAATAAAAGCAAAAATACACTCCATCACAATCTCAGATCATGTCCCATAAAGTCTTAACATCTCTGGAGACGAGTCCAAGAATAGGACAATCCACATGTAAACTCAGTGCCCCCCTTCTCAGTGAAGAACCCTTCCTTAATAAAATAAGAGAGAGTATTAAAAGGAACAAATCAGGAGGAGCGAGAGCTTTCAAGTTTGTATAGGATGTACAGAAAGTAGTGCTGAGGGGGGAAATAACATCCCATGCAACAGTAAGGAAGCAAAGGCTAGCCACACTAAGGGAACAATTACAGCAAGTCCAATAGGAAGAACAAGAGCATGGGGGGGGGGGCACAATCTCTGAAACAAGCCCAGGTAGAACTGAATGACTTGCTAATTGGGCAAGCAGAGGGAACCCTAAGACATATTGGACAAACATGAAAAGAAGAGAGGAACAGAACCAGCAGTCTCCTAGCAATTACGCTCAGGAAACAGCAAGCAGCCCAAAAAGTGCAACAAATCTCTAGGTTAGGAGGATGCATGGGTGTAGCCAGGCATACTCCAAGTACTCCATGGTATGCAGTTTTATTTAAGGGGGTAGCAAATAGGCTCTCAACTGCTTCCTTTTTCTATGAAAACTAACAAAGAAAATACTGAACCTTTCTGTAATTTTATTCATAGAAGTCAAAACTAGAAGGACTGGTCACTAATACTGTCTTTGTATCCCAAGGACAATACAATTTTACAGGCTCTGGGCTGATATGTAGCTGTCTTGGGGAGCAATGCATGGCATTTGTATTTACCCATACATGGCAATAACCATTGTCATGAGATACAAAATTTGTGTTTATTGTGCCAAATGAGGCAACCTACATGGTCCTGGTGTACATTTGTGTATTATCTGGCTACACCCGGGTGGGGGGTAGCACACCCTAACAAGATGGGGAGGGGTAGCAGTGAGTCCACTTGGTGTGCAGATCTGAAATCCCAGGCTACACCCCAGGGAGGAGAGGAACCCGAATCACAAAGCCAGTGGAGCCAGCAGAGATCAAAAGATTCTACAAAAAGCTATGCACAGAGCCCCACCACCACCACGGGCATAAAAGAGAGAAAAAAAAACTTTTTAGATGTGATTAATCTCCCATCCCTTTCTCAGAAAGAAAGAGAGGAGACAGACATGTCAGCATAGGAGAGAAAGCAAAAGCCATCAAGTCAATTTATTTATTTTTATTTATTGAAATGTTTCACCAGGAAGGCATGCTGAGCAAGAAGTTGCTTGCCTCCCAGTGTGACCTGGGGGGTAGGGGAACATGAAGATAGTTTACAGAGATTTGGTACACAATATAAATTTACAGTAGATTACATTCAAATAATTTGAGCAGACTCTACAGGAGTAATGAAATAGCGGGATGCTAAACAGTTTTGAATTAGACAGATACTATACCAACACTTTTGGACTAGATAGATACAACACAAAATAACATTTAGGCATACACTAAATGACACATTGTGTAGCTAGAAAATGGCTGAACAGAATTGTTGTAGTTTGAGCTAGGGAAGTTAGTGAGGGGTAAATACAGGCAGAACAGGTTGGCTAAGGTATAACAGAAGTGTAAGTTAGCTACAAGTGCATTAGAGATTAGGGGTCAGCCATAGCTAGGGCTACGTAAGAGGGACACGGGGAGGCAACAAGCCTTTGTGAGACGCAAATAAACAAATCAAAATGAAAGAAAAAGCCACTATGGTTCTCAAAAGAGGTGGCAGGAAAGGTTAGGGAGAAAAGATAGCATTTAAGAAGTATAAGGAAACACAGAAAGAGCAGAACAGAGAACTGTACCAGTTAAGGTAGAAGGAAGGAGAGAAGTCAAAATAGTAAAGGCCCAAACTGAGGAAAAGATAGCTAACTCGGTTAAGAAGGGGGATAAAACCTTTTATAGGTACATCAGGGAGCATAGAAAGACAAAGGGAGGAATAGTGAGGCTGAATAGAATGGACAGTGGGTGAGCAGAGAGGTACAGTGAAAAAACAGGGATACTGAATGAATACTTCTGCTCAGTATTCACAAAAGAGGAGGAGGGGGAGGTGCCTAATCCAATTAACAGAAGTACTCTGGATGGGGGGGGGTGTCGATCCCAGTCCTTTCACAGAAGAAAGGGTTCTGAAAGAACTCCTAAAACTGAAGGTAGACAAAGCAATGGGGCCTGATGGAATTCACCCTAGAATTCTAAAAGAATTAAGGGGAGAACTAGTGACACCACTGACTACCCTTTTTAACAAATCATGGGAGGATGGTGTGGAACCCGAGGACCGGAGGAAGGCAGATGTGATTCCCTTTCACAAAAGTGGGAGCAAGACAGAGGCAGGAAACTACAGACCTGTCAGTCTGACCTCTGTGGTGGGGAAAATGATGCAATCACTTCTGAAGGAAAGAATTGCTGAGTACCTAGAGGCCAGTGGGGCACAGGACCCAAGGCAGCATGGGTTCACAGCAGGAAGGTCATGTCAGACGAATCTAATTGATTTATTTTCATGTCAGATGAATCTAACTGATTTCTTTGACTGGGTGACCAAAGTAGTAGACCAGGGAGGGGCTATGGACATGGCCTACCTAGACTTTAGCAAGGCATCTGACAGTCCCACACAAAAGATTAATAATCAAATTAAATCAGCCTGGGAGTGGGTCCCAGGGTGGTAGTCTGGGTAAAACATTGGCTGGACAACAGGACACAGAAGGCAGTTGTAAATGGAGTCCACTCTGAAGAAAGGGGGGTTACTAGTGGGGTACCGCAGGGTTCAGTACTGGGTCCAGTCCTTTTTAAAGTCTTTATAAGTAACATTACAGAAGGACTGGAAGGAAAAGCATGCCTCTTTGCAGATGACACAAAGATCTGCAACAGGGTTGATACACAAGGAGGCATGAAAAGGATGAGAAGGGACTTAGCAAAGTTGGAGGAATGGTCAGAAGTATGGCAGCTTAGATTCAATGCAAAGGAGTGCAAAATAATGCACCTGGGAAACAAAATCCCAGGATAAGATTACGCAGTTGGGGGGAGGTAGTAACAACAAAAAAAATGGAAAGGGACCTGGGGGTAATCATATCAGATGACCTTAAGTTTAGCAAGCAATGTGAGAAGGCAGTAGGGAGGGCTGGACGGATACTGGGCTGTATAGGGACAGGCATCACCAGAAGAAAACAGGAAGTTGTTATCCCTCTGTACAGACAGTTGGTGAGACCCTATCTGGAGTACTGTGCCAGTTCTGGAGACCCCATCTCCGCAAGGACATAGACAGGAAGGAGGCAGTGCAGAGGAGAGCAACTAAAATGGTGCAGGGTCTGCAAGAGAAGCCATATGAGAAAAGACTAAAGGAGCTTAATATGTATACCCTCGAGGAAAGGAGGGAGAGGGGGGACATGATAGAAATGTTTAAGTACCTCAGTGGAATCAACAAAGTTCAAGAGGGTAGCATCTTTCAAAAAAAAGAGATGTTCAAGAACAAGGGGACACAATCTGAAGATAGAGGGATCGCTCAGGGGCAATGTGAGGAAGTATTTTTTCATAGAGAGGGTGGTGGACACATTGAACAGCCTTCCTGAGGAGATTGTGGGGTCTAAAACTGTGGGAGAATTCAAGAATGCATGGGACAGACATAAGGCAATTCTTGTGGGGGGTAGGAAGAAATAGGCTGTTGGTTAACTAGGATCTGCAGCTTATCCTGTAGGTAGGGAAATGGGCAGACTAGGTGGGCCAAGCAGTCCTTATCTGCCGTCAAAGTCTAGGTTTCTATGTTTCTAAGGTATGGATGTTAATAGGCAGAGAAGCAGGGGAGGGTAGGGGAAGGGGATGGAACAAGGAGGCAAAGGAAGGAGGAGGAGGAGAAAGGTCTGCTGGAACCTGACCCCTCCAGTATGCTGAGGACCCTGCCTGCACAAGGCAGGGGTCAAGTACAACAGGAAGGGAGCAGGTTGTGGCAGCGAGAGGTAGAGTATGATAGGAGGGAAGCAGGTTATAGGCAGCAAGGGGGAATAGGCTTCGGAAGAACAGAAAAGAGGGTGAGGTGAGAGAAGAGAGGTCGAATCCCAGCCCTTCAGGATGTGAAGAAGTCGAGGAAATAGTTGGGTTAATGGTGTAAGGATAGGGTAGGGACAGGCCCTTGGTACAACTTTGGATGATTGAGAAATCACAGTAAGAGAACAATGGAAGGTCTGAATGGAAGGAATTGGGGATGAGAAGAAATGCTGGTTTATAGGTGGGGGGGTTGAGCTGCAGCATGGGCATTGCATGGGTACTGAAGAGGGATAGGGTTAAGAACAGTAAGATCCAGGACCAGACAGCTTCCTAGGAGAATTCTATAAGCTCTTTAGTGAAGAACTGAGAATAACAATGTGTGATGTGTTCACAGTATGCCACACCCTGGGACAGTTGCCAAACTCTTGGAGGGACACCGTGATAACAGTAATCCCACAAGAGGGAAAACCCCCAACGGACTCTGAAAGCTCTGGGTCCCATCTCTCTATGTCCCCCTATGATCCAACTTCCATGCCACTCACCTCCTTCTCTCTGGGGACACAGAAAGTAACCTTGGACCCGCTCCTACACTCCCCTTAAACACCTCTCTATCCCATAGTCATCCTTTATAGGATATGAAGCACAGTCTAAAATATGCACATTTGAATGTGAGGAGCCTTCTTCCTAAAATAGATGAGCTGGAGACCTGGGTTTCTCTGTACAATCCTGACAAACTGGCCATCTCCGAGACCTGACTAAAAAGCTCCATCCATGACCAAAACTGCTCCCTACTGTGTTACACTTTCCTCCACCATGATGGCTCTACCTCACACCGTGGTGGTGGTGTACTTCTATACTACTGTAACTACTTCACTGCCACACTCCTTGGCCAGTCCTCCAGTGACCTCCCTTCTGAGTGGCTTGCAGCTGAACTAACAGTTACCACCAATAAGAAGTTGCTTGTTGGGTGTTTCTATAACCCACCAAGAGCTGGTGTCCCTGGGCTTGCAGCCCTCCTGAACCTTCTTGCACCTCTTTTCCCCACAAGGGACTCCATTCTTCTAGGGGATTTCAGCATTGACTGGCACACAAACCCCCTCTCTGACTGCAACTCCATCATACAACAACACAATCTCACCTGGCTAATTACCTCCCATACATGCCTCAACAATCGGTCCAGCAAACACACTACCCTGGACTGGATCTTGACAACTCGAGCAGACAAAGTTGCTCATGCCAGCACACTGTCTGATGCCATTAGTGACCACTCCCCTATCTACTCTGTCTGGTGTACCAAACCCCACCCCACCCCACCTACCAACCTGACTTTCCACCATTTCTCAAATTTTGACTCACTCAGGCTTCAGGATGACCTCAGAGCCCTTGACCAGACTTCGCTCTATGGTGCCAGTAACACTGACCTTGCACTAAACATCTTTGTCTCAGCCCTGTCTCACATCCAAGACAAGCATTTCCCACTCACTTCTCACAGAGGGCATGGAAGGGACACTCGCGGACTCATGTCGGACCTCCTCAAGCTTATGAAGCAGCGTTACTCAAAGTGGGCTGACTATAAACCTGCCCCATCCCCTACCCTTTGGGATGGCTACCGTCAACAGCAAAATCTCTGCAAGCGCCGTATACACTCTAGGGATTCGGCCTACTTCCAGTCACTTCAATACAGTCACCTAGGCAACCCCAGGCGTTTCTAGTCCTCCATTGATGCCTTGCTCCCTCCCCCCCAACCACCAAGCAGTCACTTTCCTCCTAAACACAACAAGGCTCCCTCACGGACCCTACTGACATTGCGAATGCACTTAATTCACATTTCTCAAACCTTAGCAGCTACCCAGCTAAGCCCCCCACCCGGCCCCTTCGTCACTTTCCCCTCCTACTAGTCCCCCTTTTTATTTTAAGACCATTTCTCCTCCTGGGACACTTAAGCACCTCCTCAGCCTACCATCTCGAGTGAGTGCTAGTAGCGACAGTCTAAGTATCCCCCCTACTTCTTAAAACTAGTGGCCCAGGACATTGCCTATCCACTGACCTTCATCTTTAACCTCTCCCTTACTACAGTCTCTGTCCCCTCTGTCTGGAAGCAGACCAAAATTGGCCCCATTCATAAATCAGACGACCCTAGTCTTATGGACAACTACAGACCCATCTATATTCTGCCCCATCTTGGTAATCTCCTAGAAAAGGCAGTAAACTACCAAATTACAGATCATATCTCCAAATATAATCTCATTTGCCCTCAGCAACATGGTTTTCAGAAGGGGCACAGCACTACCATGGCCCTTGCCCTCTTCACCAACCATGTGCTGATGAATATGGATAAAGGGATGCTAACTGGTACAGTGTTTGTAGATCTGTCCAAGGCATTTGACCTTGTAAATCTCAACATTCTGATAGCAAAACTCGATGCCCTGGGTTTTTCCCCTGCCTCCACTGCCTGGCTCACTAACTACCTCTCTGGTAGAACACAGATGGTCTGCCTTGGTGGTGCCACCTTCCCCCTCTTACCTGTCTCTGTGGGTGTCCCCCAGGGATCTGTCCTTGGCCCACTCCTCTTTTCCCTCTTCATTAACTCTCTCCCATCAGAGGGCCTATCCTGAAAATCACTCCTCTATGCAGACGACTTAATACTATACCAAAGTGACCCCTACCCCTCCTCACTATCCGCCACTCTTACCCATGATTTCTGCAAGGCACATAGTTGGTTCTCACCAAAAACTGTTGGTCAATGCTGCCAAAACAAAGGCCATGCTTTTCGGTTCCAAACCAAAACTCTCCACCCTTGCCCGCAACAGCAGTCTTCTCACTGACAAATCCCCAGATGGATCTCCCCTTGAAACTGTTCCCACCTTCAAGTATCTGGCGGTAATCCTGGACCTATCCTTAAACTACACTGACCATCTTGCCTCACTGATCAGGTGCATCAAGCAGAAGATAAGACTCGGCTATCACCTGATCGACCACCTTTCACTGGAAGCCTACCTTGCTATTACCCGTGTCAACCTCCTCCCTCTCCTTGACTATGGCTGCCCAGTGTACTCCCTCACCTCCATTACTAACCTGAACCACCTGGACGCTACCTACAATCGTATATGCCGCCTTGTCCTCTGTGCTCCTCTCCTCACTGCTCTCTTTACCAGTCCCTTAACTGGCACCTTCCACAAGCCTGGCATTCCTATCTGCTGGCCCAGACCATTGTTGATACCTTGCACAATCCCTCCTACTCTCCACTATCCCTTCTTATCCAGCCCAGAACCTCCTGCCGCAATCTAGATCAGTCTTTCCACCTCCAACTAGAACATCCTAACATAACTAGGAGGATGGGCCTAAGAGCCTTCTCTGCAGCTGGACCCCTCACTATGGAACGACCTCCCCTCCTCCCTACGTTCCCCCGCCCCCTCCCCCAAATCTAGATTCTCTATTAAGAACGCATTTTCTGTCCTTCATGACCTGCATCTACCCACAGGCCACTAGCACGGCTGCACCTCCTTTGAGCCCACCCTTACCCCTCTAGTTCTCCGCTGTCCTTACCTCTCCTGAATACTATTGTTATTCCTAGTGTTGAATGATGGAGCAACCTTACCCAGTTTACCCAAATATTATATACCTTGGTATGCTCAACTGCTGATGTTCCTGGTACTGTTTACCTTATATTTTCTCTGTTTAGTTTGACCTACACTGGATTCCCTGTTACGTTCGCTGTTCTTTCACTGTATTTTATGCTGTTTGCGCCAGTTTCTGACCCGTACCATGCCTGAAAAAGGTCTCCGGGTCAGTGCACCAACCAAGTTACCAAATTAATAAATAAATAAAGCTATCATCAAATTTCACTCTTCAACCAGGATGTGACAATCTTCACCAGAAGAATCCTAGCAGAGTGACTAGAAAAGGTGGTCCTCAGGTTAAGATATCAAAATCAAACAGGGTTCATATCAGTTATCGCACAACATTACAAGACTGCTCAACATAATCATCAGCAAGACAATAGAGCGAAGACACCTGGTAGTAACCATGGATGCAGAGAAGGCCTTTCACAGGCTGCAGTGGAGATTGCTTTAGAAAATGGTAAAGACATTGGGGTTTGAAAAGGGTTCTGAAGGATGTCTCCTAGCTATACAATACCCTCAGATCTATGGTATGAGTATATGGGGTGCTATCCAGACCCTTCCAGAGCCAAAGAGGCACCAGGTAGGAATGCCCCATCTCCAATAGTCTTTGCCCTTAGTACTGAGCCCCTTGCACAGAAAATCAGAACCTAACATAGAAACACAGAAACATAGACTTTGATGGCAGACAAGGAAGGCTTGGCCAATTTCCCTACCTATTGGATAAGCTGCAGATCCTAGTTAACCAACAGCCTACTTCCTCCTACCCCACACTAGAATTACCTTATGTCTGTCCCATGCATTTTAAATTCCCCACTATTTTTGACCCACAGCCTCCTCAGGAAGGCCGTTCCATGTTCCACCACCCTCTCCATGAAATAATACTTCCTCACGTTGGCCCTGAGCGCCCCCATTTTCAAATTGTACCCCTTGTTCTTGCACATCTCTTTTTCTGAAAGATGCTACCCTCTTGGACTTTGCCGATTCCCTTGAGGTACTTAAAAGTTTCTATCATGTCCCCCCTCTCACTCCTTTTCTCAAGGGTATACATATTAAGCTCTCCTAGTCTCTCTTTGTATGGCTTCTGGTGCAGACCCTGCACCATTTTAGTTGCCCTCCTGTGGACTGCCTCCATCCTGTCTATGTCCTTGCATATATGTGGTCTCCAGAACTGCACGCAGTACTCCAGATGGGGTCTCACCAACTGCCTGTACTGAGGGATAACAACTTTCTGTTTCCTACTAGTGATGCCTCTCCCCTATGCATCCCAGTATCCCCCCAGTCCTCTTTACTGCCTTCTCACATTGTTTGCCTACCTTTAGGTCATCTGATATGACTACCCCCAGGTTCCTTTCCATTTTTGTTTTTGTTACTACCACACCGCCCCGCATTGTGTACTCTTCCCTTGAGTTTTGTTTCCCAGGTACATGACTTTGCACTTTTTTGCATTGAATCTAAACTGCCATATTTTTTTTCCATATGTACTTTACTCCTTCCACAGGCTCGACAGGGGTTATGACCCCTCCCTTGAAGGGATACATCCACCAACCTCGATCACCAGCTTGTCCACCCCATGGGGTTCCTCCGCAGATTCCACCTCCGTGGCAGGGCCAGGGCAGGGAGTACCGGGATCCCCCCCCACCCCAGTACTTCATATCTGGTGACGGGAGGTGGACTCACTGGAGCGATCGGACCATCACAGGTCCTGTTGAGTCCCAGCATTTTCCTCCATTTTTGCCCACACCCACATCTGTGCAATGGGTGGGCAGGCAGTCTCCACCTCTGCAGAGGCAGCCAGTTGCCCTGGACACAATGTTTCATGGCCCTATGCCACTTCATCAGGAACAGTGGTAGTACACAACAAAACACATAACCATAAATGGAAACAACAGAAAACTAGCTAAATTCATAATATGTGAATCACATATTAACCACCAGTCATAAACCACCACCAAAACTTGAAAACTAATGCCAGAACGAAAAATTAAAATAACATAAAAATAATTTGCAATAACCATTTACATAAAAGTGCATATGTATTGCAATAAGCACCATTTAATTGCAACTTAATGTGTGGGATGTAAATATATCACAGTTCAAACATTCCACTGGGTAGCACCTCTGGTTCTGTTTGAGAAAGACTCCTCTGGACTGCTGATTTGATAGCAGTGGGCATCCTGGAACAATTTGTTTGTAACAGGTGAATCAGACCAGCTGTATAAACTTAAATATGCTTCTCATCTCATTATTTAGGAGAGCTGACACTGCAGATGAATATCCTGCTGTGTTTCCTTTTCCTGTTTTCCTGCTTCCCCATTGAAATCCCCCAGAAAAACCTAGAAAGAGCTCTGCAGCACATTCTCCTGGTTCCTATGGGAGGGCAAAAGACCCACACATCAGTAGGCCCTGATAGTGACACCTAAACCCCATGGAGGGATGCGGTTACCAGTGCTGGAAACATACCACAGAGCTGCCCAAATCAGGACACTGATAGATTACGGGAAGCAGGGCGAGGAGGTGGAGTGCAGGTAGATGAAGAATACAGGAGTACAGCCAGACATACTGCAGGCCCTGCCATAAAAGGCCTCTCCAGGTGGAGGATTAGGAGTTTCTCAAACCTTCGGGCAGGGAACACCATGCTGACGCAAGCAGATACCTCAGAAATCTTAAAGCTAAATAACGCCCTCTCAAGAGTCCACTCAATAGATGATTGCCCAAGTTTTCATCTAGCAAGGTGGAACACAGTCTTTATCAGGTGGAAGAATAAGGGATTGAAAATATTAGGACAGCTCATTGGAAGAAATGGATTTTAAACATTCCAAGATTTATAGATAGAACTCGATCTGAGCCAGAATGATCAGTTCAGGTTCCACGAGGTGCACAACCTGGTCTTCAATGAGCTAATGAGATTCTCGCCCTCCCCCGAACTCTTTAGTACAGTGCCTTTTAGAGGATGTCGATGGGCCAAATAACGAGGGCCAAATTTCCAAACTCACAAACTTAATCCAGACAATACAAGTTAAGATTGGAGCCCTGAAAGTGCAGGAAACATGGAACACATGTCTGGGGCTCACTCATACAGAGAGCTAGTGGAAGGGGATGTGGGAGAGAGCACAGAGTGCCACCATAAGTGACAACTGGAAAGAATTTAGGTAGAAAGTAGTGACTTTCTACTTCAGAATGCTGGGGATCACAAAGCATTTCAGTGCAGCACCCATGGACCAGTGCTGGAAAAATTGTGGACAAAGGGTGGAGTAGCACCACATTTTTTGGGATTGCCCAGTGATCATCCCCTTTCTGGAACAAGTAGCGAGGGGGATAACCAAAATTGTAGAGATCCAAGTAAAGCTCTCGGAAAAACACATGATTCTAGGTCTGACTCCAGCAGGTACAGCAAGATATAAACAAAAGTACATGTCCAATATTCCAAAAGCTGCAGTGGCCAAAACTATTACCTACTTGTGGTTAACAGACGCCTCATCAACCCCTGAGATGTAGTGACAACAAGGTCAGTGAATACAAGTTATGGAAAGTTTTGGATAGTTAGACGGAATAAATAGTTAGATGGATAGATAGAAAATTAGTCTGTGCAGGTACCCTTGCAGATGCTGTAAGTGACCACTCCCCAATCTACTGCATCTGGTGCTCCATTAGTAGACCATCTCCTCCTCTAAAACTCATCACCTTCCGCAATCTGGCTAACTTCAACTTAACACAGTTTATGCATGATCTCTGTAAGATATACTGGCAACATTTATAAGGTAGAAAAAGAAATGGGCAAACTGGATGGGCCTTGTGGTTCCTATCTGCCGTTAACTTCTATATTTCTATATAACCCATCTACACCTCACCTAATGCCCAGTCTACCCTAGACTACTTCCTGGCCCAGTTTGGTCTTTTCTAAGACACCCATGCTCCCTGTGTCACATGTCGTATTTGTGGAACCCAAATAAAGTGGTTAACTAAAGACTTCTCACCCAAATAAGGGCGAGGGACAAAACTTGGCAGTGCTTCAAGGCCCAGGGCTTCAGTCTGACTATAACAACTACAGATTACTGTGAAACACTTGCAAAAGGAACATTCAACTAACAAAAAGCTCCTTCTGCAAAAACTTACTATCAAAAGCCACAGGTAACTCCAAGAAGTTCTGGTCAACCATAAAAACCCTCCTTGGAGCCAATCATATGGCCACTGCAAGAGATATGCCTCTAAATGGCATACATTGCAACAACCCGGTGACCATCATCAACTCCTTCAATCGCCATTTCTCAGACCTATCTAGCTACCTGGCCTCTTTCCCTTCTGAACACACTGTCCCCTCCCCCCCCCAGTGATACTGAACCTCCACTCACGTATCCTCCCTTTAGGTTCCAGACCATCACAAGATCAGAAGTTCTAAAGCTACTACTTCTCTCCATCCCTGACAGCACCAACTCAGGGTCTGATGGTTTGGAACCTAGGCTCCTGAAAGCTGCTGCCCCCTCATAGCCTCCCCCCAACAAAAGTCTTTAACATATCACTATGCCATGGCACAGTTCCTAATATCTGAAAAGTAGCTAGAATTAAGCCCATTCCTAAGAAGGGTGATCCTAAAAAAATCACTAATTACCGACCTATAGCTATTCTCTCTGTGCTTAGCAAAATACTGGAAAAATTACTGGAAACCCAATCCATAGATAGTCTTCAGAAGCATAACCTTCTCTCTTGCTCGCAGCATAGTTTCTGCAAAGGCCACAGCACTTCCACTGCACTCTTAAAACTTATTAATAACATCTATGCTTCCATGGACTCAGGCCTCCTGACAAGTGTGGTTTTTATCAACTTAACTAAGGCATTTGACCTGGTAAATCATACCCTCCTCCTTGCAAAACTACGTTCCCTAGGTTTCTCTGCCAACGTAGTGGCCCTGGTTTAAAAGTTATCTGTCCGACAGGAAACAGGCTGTAGTTTTCAACTCAGCCATATATCTGACCTCTCATCTATACAAGCTGGCGTTCCTCAGGGCTCCATACTTGGCCCCTTGCTTTTCACAATCTTCATTAATGACTTTCCGCTGCTTACACCTACCTGTTCATCTCTGCTCTACGCAGATGATCTTATTTCCCATAATACAAGAAACATCTCTGACATAAACCACTCTCTTGCTTTGGACTTTTGAAGTATTCAAACCTGGCTAACAGAGAATAACCTTGTTCTCAATACAAGCAAGGCACACTCCATGCTCTTTGGCTCACCTGCTAGATTTAAGGCTAACCAAAATGCCCTTAAAATATTGAGTGCTGACAGTTCTCCACTGGTCAGTGCTAGCTCCTTTAAATATCTGGGTATTCTTGATGAATCTCTGGATTTTGATCTGCACATTACCACTACCTGTAAATCTGTCAATGCAAAGATAGGAGGTGCCTACTGCCTACCACACTAGCTATGCCCTCACCCCATCAGCCAGACTAGCTGTGGCACAAGGCATTCTGCTCCCAGCCCTGGCCTACAGCTCAGGCATCTACCCATCTGCTACAAAATCCACCCTCTATATATATGGGACACCACCTATAATACTATTTGCCGCTATGCCTCTGCATCTCCACGATATAAACACCTCTGTCAGCTCTATGCGGACCCTAAATGGCCCTGCCTCTCTGTCCATCGACTCCAGTCCTATGGTTCTCTAATTGACAGCACTGCCAGATCAGGCCTTCCACAATTCCTTGCCTCTCTGCTTCACTCGCAGCCCCTCTCCTATGGGCTTCGATCTGCTGAACAAGCCCCTCTACATATCCCTAGATGCAAAACCTAGATGGGTGCACGGGCTTTCTCATACACAGCTCCAAAGTACTGGAACTCCATACCTCAAACTATTCGTCAAGCTCCCACCCATGCTAGCTTCAAGAAACGTCATCTACCTACGTGCTACCAGCCTCTGCACCCGCTTTCACCCACCTTAGACCATTCTTTCTCCCTGCATCTGCGCCACTAGGCAACTACTCTTTTTCTCTCATCCCTTACCCTCTTCCTCCCACCACTAACCCTCCCCCCCCCCGGCTCTACTCTCCTAACGCCAATTGGCCACATAATGGCACTTAATGTATGCTGTATTTACTTCTTTTGAAATGCCTGTTTTCTCATGTTTTTCTGCTTTTGTGTTCTTTACTCTGTCCAAATTGTATTTGACTGAATTATGCTGAACTATGTTTCCCCTAACCCTATAGTTGATTGCATGTTGATCCCTCCCCCTCACTGTCTACATATCGCATGTGCTGTGTCACATGTATATGCATGTATTTTGTATACTTATGTATTTTTTCAATTTGTATCCTCCCGGGTCGTGCCGGAAAATAGGCATTCTATGCCTAGTGCACCTACCTGGTTACCAAACACAAATAAATATCATCTGCAGGTTACAGTTGCAAAATAATGCCTTAGAAACATAGAGACATAGAATTTGACGGCAGATAAGGACCGCTTGGCCCACCTAGTCTGCCCATTTTCCTACCTAACAGATAAGCTGCAGATCCTAGTTAACCAACAGCTTACTTCCTCCTGCCCCCTACTAGGACTGCCTTATGATTGTCCCATGCATTCTTGGATTCCCCCACTGTTCTTGACTCCACAACCTCCTCAGGGAGGTTGTTCCATGCATCGACAACCCTCTCTGTGAAAAACTACTTCCTCATATTACCTCTGAGCCATCCCCCCCATCTTCAAATTGTGCCCCCTTGTTCTTGCACATCTCTTTTTCTGAAAGATGCTACCCTCTTGGACTTTGTTGATTCCCTTGAGGTACTTAAAAGTTTCTATCATGTCCTCTCTCTCCCTTCTATCCTCAAGGGTATACATATTAAGCTCCTATAGTCTTTCTTTGTATGTTTTCTGGTGCAGACCCTGCACCATTTTGGTTGCACTCCTCTGGACAGCCTCCACTCTATGTCTTTGCGGAGATGGGGTCTCCAGAACTGCACACGGTACTCCAGATGGGGTCTCACCAACTGTCTGTACACAGTGATAACTTCCTGTTTTCTACTATTGATGCCTCTCCCTATGCATCCCAGTATCCCCCCAGCCTTCCTTACTGCCTTCTCATATTGCTTGCCCACCTTTAGGTCATCTGATATAATTACCCCCAGGTCCCTTTCCATTTTTACTGTTGTCAGTATCTCATCCCCCATTGTGTACTCTTCCCCTGGGTTTCTGTTTCCCAGGTGCATTACCTTGCACTTTGCACCGAATCTGAGCTACCATACATTTAACCATTCCTCCAACCTTGCCAAGTCCCTTCTCATCCTTTCCACTCCATCTGGTGTATCAACCCGGTTGCAGATCTTTGTGTTGTCTGCAAAGAGACATACTTTTCCTTCCAGTTCCTCTGCAATGTCACTTATAAAGATATTAAAAAGGACCGAGGAAAGGAGGGAGAGGGGGGACATGATAGAAACTTTCAAGTACCTCAAGGGAATCAACAAAGCCCAAGAGGGTAGCATCTTTCAAAAAAAGAGGTGCAAGAACAAGGTGGCACAATTTGAAGATGGGGGGACGGCTCAGAGGTAATTTAAGGAAGTATTTTTTCATAGAGAGGGTTGTGGATGCATGGAACGGCCTTCCGGAGGAGGTTGTGGAGTCAAAAACAGTGGTGGAATTAAAGCATGCATGGGACAGTCATAAGGCAATTCTAGGGGGTAGGAAGAAGTAGGCTGCTGGTTAACTAGGATCTGCAGCTTATCCATTAGGTAGGGAAATGGGTAGACTGGATGGGCAAAGCGGTCCTTATCTGCCGTCAAATTCTATGTTTCTATGACCGGTCCCAGTGCTGAACCCTGCGGTACCCCACTAGTAACCCTCCTTTCTTCATTGTGGACTCCATTTACTACTACCCTTTGCGTCCTGTTGTCTAGCCAATTTTTTATCCAGGCTACCACCTTGGGACCCACTCCAAGTCCTCAGGTACCACCCCATCCTCCCATGATTTGTTAAAAAGAGTAGTCAGCGGTGTCACTAGTTCCACCCTTAGTTCTTTTAAAATACATGGGTGAATCCCATCAGGCCCCATTGCTTTGTCCACCTTTAATTTTATTAGTTCTTTCAGAACCCTTTCTTCTGTAAATGGACTGGTTTTGACCCCCGTCTTTAGAGTGTTTCTCTTGTTTGGTTTGGGTACCTCCCTCTCCTCTTCCTTTGTGAATACTAAGCAGAAATATTCGTTCAGTATCCCTGCTTTTTCACTGTCACCCTCTACTCACATTCCCTCCTCTTTATTAAGCCTCAGTATCCCTCCTTTGGTCTTTCTTTGCTCCCTAATGTACCTATAAAAGGTCTTTTATTTATTTTTTTATTTAGTTTTTGTTAACCGGGTAGGTGCACTAGCCAACAAGACTATTTTCAGGCACAACCCGGGAGGGTACAGAGACAAACTTACTGAATACGTACAATACTACAAATGACAAGTAAGTATTTGAGTGAAATTAACAGCGGAAAACACTGACAAGAACAATGCATCATTTAGGTTAAGCATGTATCAAAAGTACAATCAGGTCAATTTTTAGAGTGACTGAGCAGTGTACAAGGAATAGAGCGCAAAGACAGCAGGTAGTAATAAAGTAGGACACAGGCTGGTAGTGGGCAGAGGAAGAAAAGGAAAAAGTGCTCCCTGCTGGAGTGGAACCCAGGGTAAAAGGACAAACAGAAGAGAGGGGCTGGAAGAGGGAAAGTGAGGGCTAGGGTGGTTTAAAGCAGGAGCAGATATAGAAGGAGAAGAGATAGTGGCGTAGTTCTCTTTTGAAGGAGATATGGGAAGCAGATTGACGTAGGGTTAGTGGGAGTGTGTTCCATAACCAGGGAGCATGGCAGGCAAAAGCGTGACCACCTTTGGAAGTATGGTATCTAGGGATTAGAACAGGGGCCTGGTCAGCAGAACGCAAGGCATACTTGGTTTTCTGGTGTAGAAAGAGGCTAGCAAGGGGTTTAGGAGTACGGGATCTGATGATGCCATCGGTAATGGATCTGAGAGCATAGTACCTGAGCTCTTGGGGGCCAGCCCAGATCCGAGTAGAGGAGACAATGATGTTTCAGCCGGAGAGAGGAGGAAGTGAAGCGACAGATATTATTATAGGTAACATCCCACTTTTGTAAACTTGAGTTACAGGCAGAGACGTAAGCGGCGACCCCATAGGTAAGTGAGGGGAGTAATATCCCACGGGAAATAGCCAGCCTGGCTGGGGAGGTGAGTGAATAGCTCGTACGGTAGGCAATGCCTAGTTTAGAGTTGACCAGCTTACAAATTGATTGAATATGGAGGTCAAAACTCAGTGGCGGGTCATGGGTGATCCCTAAATATTTGAAGGAGTTTACCACCCTAACTGAAGAGCCATCCAAAGAGGAGACATTGAAGTGATCTTGGGAGTGTTTGAGTTTGAGCTTGGACCCAAATAGCATAGCTTGGGTCTTGGTATTATCTAGGATAAGTCTGTGATTAGCAAGCCACTGTTGGATAAGCTGAAAAAAAAAAAAAAAAACTGGAGAGTTGGGAGTTTGTGTCCTCTATACTGTGTGAACTGGTATACATTACGATGTCATCTGCATACAGTACAGAGGAGGACTTTACATCTGCATACAGTACAGAGGAGGTCTTTAGGAGATTGGAGGTGATACTGTTTATAAAAATTGAGAAAAGTAGTGGACCCAAGATGGACCCTTGAGGTACTCCGATATTGATGGTGACCTTGTCAGAGAGGGCGGAGTTGAATTTAACATATTGAGACATATTAGTCAGGTAGAAATTAAACCAGTTTACAACACTTGATGAGAAACCTAGAGAGACGAGAGTGGCAAAGAGAATGGAGTGGTCTACGAGATCAAATGCCTTGGTCATGTCTATGAAAATGGCACCCGTGAGCCAGCCAGAATCCATGGCCGCTAGAGTGTCAGACATGAGTTTTAACAGGGCAGTAGTAGTAGTAGTAGTAGTAGTAGTAGTAGTGTGTCCCTTCCAGAAGCCATGTTGAGCATCAGTTAGGAGGTCATTTTTCAGAAGAAAGTCAGTAGTTTGGAGGGCAGCCAGTTTCTCTAGAATTTTGCTGAGTGTGGATAGTATGGCAATAGGTCTGTAGATAGAGGGGTTAAGCAGATCACCTTTCTTGAGTACAGGAGTAACTCTGGCTATTTTCCAGATGTCAGGGATGGAGCCCCGATACAAAGAGAGGGTGAAAATCCTTGCGGGGGGGGGCTGCTATGTATGGGGCAGCTAATTTTAGGAGCTTTGGCTCCAAGTTATCAGACCCCACAGCTATATACTCAGAGATGTTTTGAAGAAGTCCGAGAACCTCATGCCTGTGTACTGATTTGAAGTGGAAAGTGGGTCTAGAAAGGTTTGCTTGAGGGACCGGATCTGAGAGTGGGGGGAAAGTGGTGATGTATTGAGTGAGGTCAGCAAATTGCATGTTAAAGAAGTTTGCAATAGTGAGAGGATTGTTACACTGGATGCCATTTAAAGTCATGTTGTTAGGCGAAGTGGACTGACTTGAGCATAAGAATTGCTTAATATGGACCCAGAATTTTTGGGGGTCACCCTGGGAGTCAGTTAGCAGAGCCTTACAGCAGGAGCTCTTTGCTTGCTTAATGTCTTTTTTACAGGCATTTCTAAGTTCCCTGTAGGTAAGTAAATCTTCTGGTAGACCAGATTTCTTAAGCTGAAACCAACTTTTGTCCATCAGATGTAATTTAGAGAGAAGATCAGATTTCAGCCAGCGGGACTGTCTATTTCTGACTCTTCTGGTCACTAGATGACTGTGGGTTTCTTGTAGTGTCAAGAAGGTGAACAGGAAGATATCTAGGGTAGACTGTGCATCTGAGGAGCTATAGAGAGCGGTCCAGGCAGTGCCAGCAACGTCAGTCAGGAAGGCCTGGGGGTCAAAATTCACATAATTTCGGAAGGTAATGAAATGGGGCTTTGTGGGTTCAGGCCTACCTTTGCCCCATATGCAGAAAGTGGGGGAGTGGTGAGAGATGGCATCAGGAAGGACACCTACATCCACAATGTTCATAGGGTGGTTTGTCAAAATCCAGTCCAGTAGGGTGGTGGTATTAGATCAAGGAGCAGCTCTAGTAGGTGAGGAAATAAGCTGGTGAAGGTTGAAACTTTGAAGTTTAGACAGGGCTGTCACCTGCGAGCCTCCCAGCCAGTTAATGTTAATATCCCCTAGTAAAAGAACTTCACTATTTCCACAGAGAGAGGCAGTTTGGTCAAAGAGCTCATCGAGTCCTTTTAGTCCATGTGTAGGGGGATTGTAGGCACAGACAATATGTAGCTTCTTTGTGCCAAGAGTGAGGAGAGCATGAAGGGTCTCACAGTGATGCAAGGGAGATGAGTTAATTAAGGAGAGCTGGAGGTGAAGCGTGTAATATAGAGCTGTTCCGCCACCCCGTTTCGAAGAGGGCCTGTCTTTTCTCAGGAGATTATATGAAAGAAGTGAGTATAAAGAGTCAGGGGCGGATGGCTTAAGCCAGGTTTCAGTGAGGCATATTATGTTTGGCTTATAGAGGGTGGTCCACGATTTTAGTTCAGCGAAGTTTTGCACAAGGCTTCTAATGTTATGGTGTGTAAAGAGGAGAACTTTGGCATCTGGAATAGAGGCAGCTACTGGAGTAATAGGCCCTGTATTTGGTTGCATATCTCCAGACAGCAGAATGGCAAGCAAGAGGAGGTACCAGAGCTTACGGTGAGAGAAAAATGACAAGGCATGAGCTTGTCGGAAGTTGAGGTTGCGAGCATAGGCGACCAGGTGGACCCATATCTTATTAGGGAGTAACGGGAAGGGATCACAACATAAGGCAAAGACCACAAGAAGATTTGAGAAAACAAACTAATTTTGTTTATAGTGGGGGAGAATGGATACTAACGGAGAGGCCTTTTTGATGGACAGACATAGCAGAGGCAGAGTAACTGTGAGGAAGAATGTCATCCACAGTTTATTCATTTTGGCCCCAAAACTAACAGGCCAGGTGGAGTGGCAGAGTAGAGGGCAGTGGGGCAGGAAACAGAGGTAGGGAAGTAGAAGACAGTGAGGGTAGACAAAAAGAGGGAAAGGATTTAAAAGAGTGGTCACTAGTTTACAGGGTTTGGCAGAGCAGATCAGAGAGAGGTTGTCCACAGAAAGTAGAGGATGGAGACCTACGAGCTGGAAAGGAAGAAAAAAAGGAGCCGTAGGCAGTATGGAAGCAAAATTAATAACAGTCACCAGACTATTTCTAGCAAAGGAGTAGGAACAGTTTTAGGGGATGGGGGAGGACTGCTAGGTCGATAAGAAGAAGGGTGATAGAGAGTAACTTATGTAGCTATAGGGGGTATGAATAAAATACCAACCGGTGGTTAAGTTTGGAAGCAGGGAGGCATCTTCTAGTGACAGAGGACAAAGAAGTACTGAAAATGCTTCGAAATTAGAGTTTAATTAATTTATTTATTTTTATTTAGTTTTTGTTGACCAGGTAAGTGCACTAGACAAATCCTGCCTATTTTCAGGCATGACCCGGGGAAGGGGGGGATACAGATGAATGCCTACTGAACTTGACCCAGATTAAGCTGTTGGTGGTATTTTTTGGTGAATAAGGGAAAATTTGGCCAGGACACCAGGGAAATTCCCCTACTCAGCTGTTGTTCTGCTGCCAGTAGGGGGACAGGTCATTTTCAAGATGGCCACTCGGAGTGTTTCAGGGAAGGAGGAGGACAACTACAGAGTGGGAGAGGAAGCCTCGACTCCTGCTCTTGGTGGATTAGAGGCACCAGCCTTGGAAAAGGAGCATTTGGAAGTTGGTTCCATTCAAAAGAACGAAGAGGAAATGCCTAGGCAGCAGAATTGCGGACCGAATCTCGGAAATATGTGGTCATTTCCATTAAATACATTGTGTGAGTCAGCAAAAACTAGCAACATCGAGGAACGAGACACCGGAGTTAAACTGCGGTCTGAAAAGCTGGAAGGCTTTCATTTGAACAGCAGAGAAACAGCGCATGGAGAGGAATCTAAAACTTTTGCAGGTACTGTGTCCACTGGGAATTTGTTTATAGTGGAGAATGAACTTTCGGAAAGCGCGGTGACTGCCAAGTTAAGTAAAGAAGCTCCCCCTCAGCTGTCTGGTATTCCGCGGCTCTTTGCCGGTCGGTTTGACAGCGAAACTACAGCCAATGTTTGCCGCACTGAAACTGACTTACAGGCAGAATCGAGAAACGAATGCAGTCTCGCTGAACGGAGTCCAGAAGGGAAAGACTCCAGTATTTTTGCTGAAAATTTTGATTTACTAGAGCAGGCTGGCAGTTTAAACGCTACATATAGCGAGTGCCCACAGCCTGTAACGACTTTAACAAAGCAATGTGCTGAAGTCAAAGTAAATTAAAAAAAAAGTGTCCACCACCCTGATTTCAACTTTCAGTAACAATGAAACTGCTCAATTGAATAAAGCAACTGGATTTGTACTAAAACATTTAAAACAAGAAGAGCCCTTAGCAGCTCAAACTGTGATTTATCAGTCTACTGAGGGTTCACAAACTGGGGTGACTGATTTCTTTTTCCCGGTTAAAAATAAAGAAAAAAATTTTCTTTCAAATTCAAAAATACAGGATGAAAAGGTGGAGCCTCCCATATTAATGGAGGATGATGAGTTAGATTCTTGGTCGCCAGATAAAGCTTTAAGCAAAGCAGGTTGGATTAAGACTGACACTGGAATATGGAAGCCTGATTTAACATGGGATTCGCAGCTATCTTTATCCCAACATTCACCAGAGTGGGTCCCTGTTGTTCGACAGCAGGAAGGGAAGCATATTAAGGAATGTAATAAAATAGAAAAGGAGGTTATAAATCCTGTGTGTAATCCTACTGATATGATTAAGCCTTGTAATACACCTCAATCTCAGAATCTGCACATGCAGGAACCCTTAAAAGAGTCTCCTTTACCTCCCCCCCCTTCTCCACCTCCAGCACAAAAACCTCTAATGTCTGAGCTTTTTTCTAACTCACATAGAGAAGCTGCGCCCAGGCGGAATGCTGTACGCATAAGATATAAAGGGGGTTTGGAGGTGAGGCCAGATAGGCATTATGTGGGAAAAACATTATTAAAGGATTCATTACATTTTTCTCCCCAGGATGTTTACGCTTTCATAAATATTTCAGGGAGGACAATTATGATGTGAGCTTCGATCTCAACATGCTCTAGACCTTTTTTGATAAGATACTGGACAGGTTAAATTTTCACCTATATGGGCCCCTTTATCGTTATTCCCCTATCTAAGCCTCTGATTAAATTTGTTACTGTTATGTTTCGAACTAAGGTGTTTGGTAGAAGACATAACCTTTTGGTTGAAGAAAAGGTGCGAAGTCCTGAGCGAACCAGAACCCATTTTGGACTCAGAGTATTTCTGGACAGGAGGATGGAAGTACAAAATTAAGTTAAGACAGACTGAAACTGGGATTGAGCATATACCAAACTCTTTTTTGTTGGGGAAAGATAGAGGAGTGTGCTTTTATGGTGGTCAGCCTCGTGCATGCTACAAGTGTGGGGCCAGAACACATTTATCCAGTGTGTGCGATCAACCTAGATGTGATAATTGTGGGGAGGTTGGGCATTTAACAATGTTTTGTAATAACCAGTCACGTTATGATTTATGTGAATCAGAGGGTCATGTGTTCAAAGTTTGTCCTTGCATGATAATACAACATCTTGTTCTGGTTCTGAGGGTTTCATACAGAAAGCTCAGGAAGCTACAGTTCAGGCCTTTTCTTCATCAAAGTGTCCCTCTTCTCCTGTTGTCATTCAAGATAAATCTCCTAATGTTAAAAAACCTGCTGAGAGAAAAGGGGAGGTCAAAGATATAAGTAAGACATCTTTGGAGAATAGTGGTGAAAAACAAGGGCAGGCTACAAAAATAGCCGGTGCAACAAAGGCTAAAATGGGGCCACCTAATGTTTGAAGTTTATCCTCCAGTTTGTTTTTCAGATGAGGTTACAGAGAAGGTAGAAAGCTCTAATACATTAAATGAATCTTTGTCAGTATTACCTCAAAGAAGATAAACTAGAAATTTGCATCCCAAACCTATGCCCCCCCCCCACAGCAATGCACATTGAGACCAGCAACTCATATGCGGCTTTGTTTTCCGCATGGGGGAATACGGAACTAGAGGTAGAGGATTCTGATTCTCAAAAATCTTCTCTTTCAACCAGATCTCAGGTAATAGATAATTACAAGGATAAAAAAAGGAAAAAGAGAAAAAAATAAGGGTTTGAACATGTAAATTGAAAATGAAGTTGATTTGGGGCTCTTTGAATGTTCACAGTATACTGAATGCAGTAAAAAGACAGGCCCTTTTCCACTATATTCATGATTATCCCCTTTCAGTTTGTTATCTGCAGGAGACTTGGATGTACTCCATAGAGCAGTTGGTAGCTTTTAAAAGAGAGTGGGTTTGGGGCCCATCTTTTTGGTCATTTGGGGAAGACTCAGCAGATGATATAGGTATTGTTTTTAATTCCTATGTTTTCAATTACAAAATCTGATAGACCTGATACCTGGAAGAGTGTTAATAGTAGGCGGGCTGTGGTCAGGTCTAAATTTCCTTTTCATTAACATATATAACCCTCAAACTAAATCAGGCAGAGTTAGCTGCCTAAAAATGGTGCAGCCTTACCTATTAACAACAGCTAGAGTTTTATGGGGAGGAGACTTCAATTGCCCAATTCCTGCTCTCTCTCACAAAAAAAAACAACAAGAAAGTTTATTGTGATTCAAATGCTTTAAGTAAAATTATTAAAGAAGCCGACCTTATTATTTGTAATCATTCTCTAAAAGTAGGAGATAGTTTTTCTTTTAGTAAAGGGAAATCTTTCTCTCTGATAGACCACATGTTAGTTTCACCGAATATACAAAAGGAATATTTTAAAATATTCCCATGTGAATTCTCTGATCATTCCTTTTTGTTAAGCTATTTTTTTCTTTCAGAAAGACAAGAGAAAAAGCATTTAAGATGAAAGTTGAATAATTCTTTATTAGAATTTCCCTTTATTCAATCAGGGGTTAGATATCTGTTGAGGGCCAGACTATCAGTGGCCTTTCTCTATTTGGACTTAGGGGACTGGTGGCTAGAGACTAAGGCTGATCTAAGGAACTGGCTTAAAACCCAGGGGAGAATAATTAAAAATGAGAAATTTCTTCATTATTTGGGTTTAAGACAACAACTACAGAGACTTTTAACTATAGCTTACTCTTCCAAGTGGGATTACACAGAGCAAATCTCTTCAATAAAAGGAGAAAATGAGGGATTTTCAATACGATAGAAGTAAAACTATGCAGGCTATGCTAATTAATGGAGTTAAAAAATCACCTATGGGGACCCTTTCTTGATGTGTAAAGATTTAAGGGAGTCAATGAGATTGGAGGAGCTAAAAAAAAAAACGGATGGAAGTTTGGCAACCTCAGTGGCAGAAATTCGAGAGATAATAGTGGATCATTTTTGTACATTAAATTTTGGTGAGACAATTTTAGAAACAGATATGACGGATTATCTAAATCAGATAACCGTACCTCCCAATAGGGTCAAAAGGTCAGAAGGATGGGATATTATTACTCAAACAGAGATTCTAGAAACCATTAAGTCTTTGAAACTAAATATTTCACCAGGAATAGATGGTCTTCCAAATAACTTGTATAAAAACTTTTCAGAAGAGTTTAGTCAATGTTTGGGTCTGTTGTTTCAGTATTTCTTAAATAAAGCAGTTATTTACCCTTCATTTAAAGAAGGGTTGTTAATCTACATATTTAAATCTGGTGACAAACTAAATACAACTAATTGGAGGCCAATTACCTTATTAAATACTGATTACAAAATTTGTGCAAGTATTCTGAATAATCGGCTTAAAAAATGTGCAGAAGTTATTTCATCCTATCAATACTGTGGTTTGCCAGAGAGAAGGGTACAGTATGCCCTCATGTTGATTCGCGATGTGATTGATCATCTCACAGAAATTGGACTAACTGGTTGCTGCAGACCTAGATAAAGCATTCGCTAGAGTACATTTACCCTTCCTTTTTCTTACGCTTAGGCATTATGGGGTCCTGCTACAATTGGTTGAATAGAGAAGCTATATATTAAAGTTATGGTATTTCCTTTTTTGAAAGGTGTTAAGGCGGAAGGATTTCAATTAATTACGGGTGTTCGTCAAGGATGCCCCCTCAGTCCTCTCCTATATACTTTTGCATTAGACTCTTTCTTGCAACATGTGTTATTAGCTCAAAAATGGAAGGGTATTCCTCTGAATGACTGCAGTAACTCACAGCTAATGATACAGGCATATGTTGACGATTTGGTGTTCTATTTTGAAGATTGTACCTCTATTTCTCACTTCATGAAGGCTTTTGAGGCCTTTGCTAATGTTTCAAACGCAAAATTAAATGTAAAGAAAACAAAAGGGTTATTTATAGGCGCAAGCAGTGTTGAGGAAATATGGCAGGAGGGTATTCATATTACTAGGAACCCGATTAGAATTTTGGGAATTTTATTTGGTCCTCAGAATATGCCTAGTGACAATTGGGAAAGTGTTATTGTCAAAATCGAGAGAAAGGTCAATAGGTGGAAACAATGGCGGTTACCCAAATTAAAAAGAGTGCATATAATTAAACAATTTCTTCTTCCCATGATACAATTTGTAGCTATGATCTTCCCACTTCCGGTAGTATTTGAGTCTAAAGGTTATAGTATATTTTTCCAGATGCTTTGGGGCAACCACTTAAACCCAGTAAAAAGGTGTTATACATATTTAAAGAAGAATCAGGGAGGGCTTGGTATGATAGATCCTGTAGTTTATGCGCATGTTTTTTTCATATCAAATTCGATTAAAGAAGGATTGAAAGCAGAGTTAAGGGCAGAGGCTTCGTGGAATTTAAAAATAATGAGTAAGTATTATAAGAATTGGTACTTATTAGCTCCAAAACTTAATAGACATTTGTATATTCCTGAGCATTTTAGGCCTGTAGCTCAGAAATTATATAAATGGGAAATACAGAAGCAGACTGTATTGTCTCATAACACAAAGGGTTTGTATCAATATTTAATGCTAAAATTATATCCTCAGGAGCCAGAATTTAAAAATTGTCCTTTACCTCTAAAACCCACAGTTTTGGCACAATTAAACAACCCTAGGATGCCAAAGAATCAATGGGAGACACAGTGGCTAATTTTTTACGGAAGATTAAATGTCAGAGGAAATTCAAAATACAAGACCTTACAGGAGAGGTTATCTCCCTACATGGAGTGTATTAATATGGAGGAAACTATGGAACATTTTCTATTGAGTTGTACTTATGCCTCAGGCTTATGGGATTATTTAGCAAACTTATGGGGTTTTAAGTGGATGCATAATATGACATATGAATTACTTATTTTAAGTTGTAGTCCATTGAGTTTATTAGGCATTCATGAAGGAACTTTAGCTTTATTTTTAGGTTGCCTAAGATATTATCTATGGCAAGCAAGAATTCAGTGGGTTTTATATAAAAAGAAAATGCCCTATACTAGTGTAAGTAAACTAATAATAAAAGAATTGGAGAAAATCTATACTCTAGATGCCCTGAGAGTTACACCCGGGACTTTACGTAAATGGTGGAAAGGATTTTTACATTTTATTAAGTTTAAATAAAATGATTTGAATGAATATCAAAAAAATTTTTTTTTAAAAAGTATGTAAAGATGATTGTGAAGAAGATATGATATTTTTATTATTAACTTAATAGGTGGATCATTAGATATGTTGCATTTATTATGATTCTAAGTTGCCTTTGTTTAAGTTTACATTTATGATTTTGATTTTTCCACAACAAGTGTTGTTGTATGTGTTTATTTTTCTAATAAAAACACCCCTACTCTTTTCGATAAGTGCCATAGGATCTTTAACATCCACCTGAACTACCAACAATCCAGGCAGATGGGACCTCGGTTTAATGTCTCATCCGAAAGACAGCACCTCAGAAGTGCAGCACCCCTCTCATGCTGCACTACAGTGTCAGTACTAGGATATTAACCCAAGTGCCAGATGTGGGAACTGAACCCACAGCCCTCTGATCTCCTGGCCTCAGAGGCGAGTGTGCTACCTGCTGAGCCACTGACACGAATACTGTGGCTCGATTAGGAGTAGTAGGGCTAGTGGAGTATAAGAACAGACAATTGGAATGGGCAGCACTGGAGCGAATCAGAGTTAAACTGGAAGGAGAGTAGGATAACTATAAAGTACAGAGCAAGCCATGGAGTGATGTGTAGGGGAGAGAGAAGTGAGAGAGCCAGTGGGGTGTAGTTGAGAGGAGGTAGGCGGGTTCAAGTAGAGTATTTAATAGGTGGCCTGGGTGTGGGGGGGAGGGAAGAAAAACCAGAGGTGAAGTAAGTCCAGGAACCCAGGTTTTAGCCTGGGAAAGACAGGGCGAGAGGCACACCAATCGGAAGCCGCGCGCTGTTCTGAGGACCAATCGGCAGTCACCAGAAAAAAGGCGCTCCAATCCGAGGTGATGCAGCCACTCAACTAGTTAAGAAAGTGTCAGCGTTAGTACCTTGGGTCAGGGTCCACGGAGCAGGACTAGGAGGGCAGTCTGAGGTCCTGGGTTTCGGCGGTAGTGGCGGCGGCCAGGAAAACGGTCAAAAAGCACCGCCTTGTCCGAGAACGCCGCTCGGGTCGCGGGCCAGTCCAAATCTTGGGTCAGGGTCCACGGAGCAGGACCAGGAGGGCGGCTTGAGGTCCTGGGTTGCGGCGGTAGTGGTGGCGGCCAGGAAAACAGCTGAAAAGCACTGCCTTGTCCAAGAGCACCGCTAAGGGCGCGAGGCCAGTCCAAATCTGTGTCTTATCCCCCCTTCTTAAACAGAGTTGGCTATCCTTTCCTCGGTTTGGGCATTTGCTATTCTGACTGCCTTCCCAGCCTCTTTCTGCTTTAACAGATAAAGTTCTCTGTCCTGCTCCTTCTGCATTTCCTTATATTTCCTGAATGCTATCCTTTTCTCCTTAACCTTCCCTGCCACCTCTTTAGAGAACCATAGCGTTTTTTTCCTTTGTTGTGTTTTGTAGATTTGCTTTACACAAAGGCTTGTTGCCTCTGTGATGGCCGTTTTGATTACTCCCCATTGTTCCTCCACCCCTCCTTCTTGCCTGTTTGCTATTGCTTGTTTGAGGCACTCTCTCATTTTCCCCAAAGTCAGCCCTCCTAAAGTCCAATACTCTTGCTTTTGTATGGCTTGACTGTATGGCTGTGTTTATCGTGAACTACACTGTTTGGTGGTCGCTTGTTCCCAGATGGCTACCCACTTCTAAATCTTAGATTCTTTCTCCGTCCCCATTTGAGAGTACCAGGTCTAAGATTGCTCCCTCCTGAGTGGGTTCCAATACTATCTGTCGGAGGCATGCCCCCTGTAAGGCATCAAGAATGACCTTGCTCTTGGAGACTCCAATACCAGATGGCGCCCTTTCTTCAATTACTGTATTTAGAAGTGAAAGAGGACACCAGCCACTAGCTGCCTATTAGTATAAACCAAATCTTGAAACCCTGAAATGTTAAGGATGAATATCAAAAAGGAAAAGTATTTGATAGTGGTGTAAATTAATAAAGTAACTGTACCAATGCACAATGACCAAGATACTGTGGAACATGCAAAATGCCACTTTAAAATGAAAAAAAAAAAAAAACGCTTCAGTAGCAATGCTCTGTCTAGATTGTATTTGTAGGCAACAGCAGTTTGCTCTCTGGTTTTTGAAATTAGGCAAGATAGATTCTATTTGTGGAAAACTGTCTCATAGGGCACACAGTTATTTTTAAAACTCTCTGGAGTACTTGCAGAGCATTTGATTGCGCCCCCAAAAAAAAAGTCCACTGCATTATAACTGGTTGTTTCTGACACCGAATAGTAGGCACCGTGAACCCATCTGTATCTAGCTTTGGGGACCCATGCACTATACGGATGTCACCGTTTCACTATTTACTGCGGTACCTGAACTGATAATAGCAACACAGTCCCCAGCACTTGTAACTAGGGTTGCCACCTTTGAATGAGGCAAAAACCGGATCCTAAGCTCCGCCCCTAGCCCCACCCCTTTTCATGACTCATCATGCATTGTTCCTCCTAGAAGTCTATTTGTTATATCAATAAAAAGGAAAAATGCAGCAGTTAAATAAAATGTTAAGATGCTGAACTGTGCCTGTTAAAGTTACTTTCCTAGGTTCTTCCTAATTATTTATTTACTTATGTATTTATTTATTGACATTGGTTAACCAAATAAACATACAGAGACAAAATAAATCTCATTTACAGATATGATCTGGGGAGACAAGGGAAATACTGTAACTAGCATACAATAGCATTCATACTTTATATCTTTTTCTGGCTCCATTTCCTGTTCTTGTCCAAAGCACTATTTCAAAGCCAAAGAAGTGACCATACTTTTTTCTTGAGGAAAACAATAATTTAAAACATTTAAAAATGCCTAAATTCTGTTAGAGATAAAAATGTTTACCAGCAAATGAAAATGGAGGACAGCTGGCTCTGTTACTGTTACACAAGGTGGGGGCAGCTGTGCTGCTATGCCACTTTAAGATGCAGTGGAAAGATTAGGCTAAGTAGGTGCTAATGGTGTTAATGGCCATACTTCACACCTGCCAGGGTGACTGCATTCACAAACAAAAGGCTACACTGACAACAGAACTTGTTTGTAACCTGGCATTTAGCTGAAACAATGAATGAATTTGTTTCAAAAGTACATGAACACTCAAAATGGCTCAAAAACCTGACCAGCACAGAGCAAAACCGGATTACCTGATAGGAACCCTGAAAACCTGATCACCAGGTAAAAAACCTGACAGGTGGCAACCCTACTTGTAACGAGCGCATTGATGCCAATACGTTCTGCCCATTAAAGCCATTGGTCGCTATAAGTGACGTTTAAAGAAAAAGGCGCCAAACAAAGGTGCAGTGAAACACAATTTATTCCCGATCGCCAGAAACACTTATCCTACAATTCCCAAGCGCAGCACTGTATACTGTACATAATACTTTATTAAAAGCAAGTGATAGTGATTAAAAATATCGAAACTTTCTGTAGACATAAACAATGTTAGCAGCGCTTATTCTACCTTTGCTTCTGGCTGGTCATCCTCCTCTTCCCGTGCAGGGTCCTTCCACATGCCATTCTGAATAACTGCTACCTTGAACTGCTTGCTCTCCATTCACCTCGGTACTAGTGTTCAGCATTCACTGTGTGAACGAGCTGGCAGCTAATCAGGTGGTAATTAAATCATGACAGCTGTAATGTCAGCTGAAATTGCCCAAAATATACGGCGCTCAATAGTCGTTATATGCAGCACCTTTAACATTGATGTTAACAACTGGAAACTAATAACTACAATCTGCCAGCTAAAACCGATTGCCCATAATAGCCGTGGGTGCCGCAAGTGGTGGGCAATTTTCGATACTGTGATAACCCTGTTTCACCTTTATACTCTGTTGCCATACCTCTCAACCTACTGCCTGATAAATCAGGGACAAGGCTTAAAAAAATCAGCGACAAAGGACCAAAATCAGGGACACATCTTCAGAATTAGGGATATCCACTCAGGAAGCTGGTAGAATAAGGGGCTTAGTGAAAAATGCATTTTCTAAAGAAGAAAAAATTAGTTGCCAGGCCTTTCAACTAATCTTTTTTTTTTTTTTTTACTTTAGAGATGAAAGACTCTTCCATGTTAATTTTTCCAGGCAATGTAATTTGAGGAATCTTTTTTACTTCTGTAAAATACTGCAGTACTGTCGCATTCAGAAGTTACAAGGAGATGCAGAGGTAAATCTACCAACTGCCCCTATTTTCCCAGGACAGTCCCTATTTTAGGCAGCATGTCCCAGTGTCCCCACAAGTTTTGCAAAATGTCACTTTTGTCCCAGTTTTTGCTTACTTGTCCCCCCTTTTTCTTTCTTTTTTTTTTTTTTGCTGACTGCTAATCTGTGAGTGACAGTTATTTCAGCACTACTCTGGCGCTGCCCAGGTTGGACAGCAGTTTGCAACTTCAACCCCTGTGCCCCTGTTGCACTGCAAGCATGTCAGTAGGAGCACAGTAAAGCATGTTCCTTCCTGTTAGATTAGAATGGGTAGTAGTGCAAACAAGCACATGTGGACGTCTGCCTGCCAGCAGCTTAGAGGGACTCCAGACAGAGAAGAGACTGGCAGCAGGGAACTAAGGTACCCGAACCTGATCAGCTGTAGGGAAGTGTGTGAAAACAATCTGGTGTGTGGTGGGAGTCACTGAAGTGAAGTTTGCTCAGCAAATTAGGTGAGTGTAAGCGTGTTGGATGGGACTGTCAGGAGGAGCAATACATGCAGCTTGAATGTCTGATCACAATTTAATGCAGGTTTGCTTCTAATGAAGTTTCTGTACATCATGGTGTGGAACTTGCTGCAGCAGAATGATGTATTGTTTTAATCTGAATGTTTGCTACCGGTGTTACTGTGGGGAGGCATGGCCAGAGCAAGCAGCAAAATTTAACTGATTGTGCACAGCGTTGACTGCGGTGGTGTCCGTGGGAGTGACATGGTTGGGGAGGGGTTATGATCAGGATGAACTGTCCCAGTTTTAGACCTCAGAAAGTTGGTAGCTTTATGCAGAGGGGGAGAATAGGAAGGTGTATCAGGGGAAATAGAGGGAAGCAGGGAAGGCAGTAAGGAGTGCAAAGGGGTAAACTGAAGAAAGAATAGGTCAAACAACATCGAAAGGGGACAAGACATTTTTTAGGTATGTAAGCGGAAAAAGGAAGATGAAGGGTGGGGTTGTAAGGGAGGGGGACTGTACAGAGGGTGACCAGGAAAAGCAGACATCTTACAACAAATACTTCTGCTCACTGTTCACATAGGAAGAAGGGAGGGACCGCAAAAAAAACAATAGGAGCTGTGATGGGAGAGAAGTGGACACTAGTCATTTTTCTGAACAGAGTCCTAATGGCATTCGCTAACCTGAAGATGGGCAAAGCCATGTGGCCAGACAGAATGCATCCATGAGTACTGAGTGAACTCAGGGAGGTACTGGCTATACCTCTGACAGTCCTGATTAACAGATGACTAGAGACCAGAGAGGTCCCCGAGGACTGGAGGAGGGAAGACGCAGTCCCACTTCATAAAAGTAGTAGCAGGGAACAGGCTGGCAATTATAGTCATGTAAGCCTGATATTGGTGGTGGGAAAATTAATGGAAACACTGCTAAAGGAAAGGACAGTGGAATATCTTGAATCCAGTGGATTACAAGACCCAGGCAACATGGATTTACGGGGGAGGGGGTCATGCCAAACAAATCTGATAGACTTCTTTGACTGGGTGACCAAGGAATTGGATCAGGGAGGAGCAGTGGACATGGTCTACCTAGATTTTAGTAAGGCTTCTGACACCGTCCACATAGGAGACTAGTAAGCAAGCTGGGTAACTTGGGGTGGGTAACAAGTTGGTAAACTGGGTAAGAAATTGGTTATCGGATAGAAGGCAGAGGGCAGTGGTAAATGGAGTTCGCTCTGAGGAAGGAAGAATGGCCAATCTGGTACCTCAGGGTTCAGTGCAGGGGCCTGTCCTTTTTAATGACTTGATAAGTGACATTGCAGAGCAGCTAGAGGGGAAGGACTGCTTCTCTGTGGGTGACACCAAGATCTGCAACAGGGTGGACACTCAGGGGTGGAAAGAATGAACAGAGACCTGAAAAAACTGGAGGAGTGGTCAAGGGTATGGCAGCTGGGTTTCAATGTGAAAAAGTGCAAAATAATTCACTTAGAGCACAGAAATCCAGGAGCAGAGTACAAAATGGGAGGGCCATTACTGACAACGACCAAGCAGGAAAGAGACCTTTGGGTTATCATATTGAATGACCTAAAGGTGGTCAGGCAGTGTGGCAAGGCAGTCGAGAGAGCTAATGGGATGCTGGGGTGCATATAGAGGTGTATCACAAGCAGAAGGAGGGAGGTGGTGCTGCCCCTGTATATATCACTGGTAAGACCCCACCTTCAGTACTGTGTCCTTTTCTGGAGACCACATCTCCAGAACAGCATAGACAGAGTGGAGGTGGTCCAGAGGAGGGCAACTAAACTGGAACAGGCCTACAAAGAGAGGCTAAAGGACCTCAATATGTACATCCTGGAAGACAGGAGGGAGAGGGGGATACGATAGACTTTTAAATACCTCACTGAGGTAAATAAGGTACAGGAGGGGAGTATTTGCCAAAAAAAGGGTGCTCAAGAACAAGGGGACATGCTATGAAGTTAGAGGGGGCAGATTCAGAAGAGATGTGAGGAAGTACTTCTCAGAAAGAGTGGTGGATTCCTGGAACAGCCTTCCAGAGGAAGTTGGGGTGAGAACAGTGGTGGGTTCAGAAATACCTAGGATAGACACAAGGGTATCATAGAGGTTGGGGAGTGTGAGAAAAAGTGACATAGATCAAGTAGGGTCTGCAGCAAAAAATTGAGGTAATAAAAATGGGCAGACTGGGTGGGCCAAGCAGCTCTTATCTGCTATCAGATTCTATGTTTAGTACTGCACATCATGGTTATCTTACAACGGCATCCCTAGTGCACTGTTTTACTGTGGCTCTCTCTGGATGGGGTTGGATGGGTTTAAATGTGGTTTATACCTTGCTACTTGGGGGGAGGGGTTGGTTGTGAGGGAGAGCACAGCTTTAGCTGCCAACCGCTCACAGCAGAGTACACAACTCATGATATTCTCCAAATAACATGACTGTCAATTACCATGCTGAAGTATTTGGGAATATGTGTATCCAGGCATGATACTACATTGTTTCAGGAAAACTATGACAGACATTTAGGTAATATTCGTCAGGATTGTGAGAGATGGATGGGACTCCCCCTGAGTCTTATTGGGTGTATAAATAACATTAAAATGATTGTACTCCTCAGATGCCTCTATTTATTCCAGAATCTGCCAATTCGGGTTCCAGAAAAGTTGTTTCAATCTCTTAATGCTATCATGACAAACTTGTTATGGGGTGAGAAGAAAATGAGGGTATCAAGAGCCATACTGCAGGTACATCTTGACAGGGCTGGGTTGTTTACTATTGAGCAGTGCAACTAGCTTTACTTGCAGAGGGGAACTGGAGCTTGAATAAAGTACCTGATTGGCTGCTGATGGAAGGGGAGGAGACATCATGGGCCTATTCAGGGGGCTGCTTAATCCCGGGTTTAGCTGAGACACATGTGCCACCGAAGATAAATCCTTACACATGGCAGCTCAGTGGAATTTGGTATGGTACCCCCAGTTTCATTAAGCATCCAAAAGGACTATCCCCGAGAGCTGGGCTGATGGCTGCATGTAAAAAGGTCGGCAGCTATAAAATACCTAGGCATCAAGCCTTACTAAGATGGGGTAGGTGTGGGCTTAACTTCGTGGGTAACCTGTATGAGGGAGGAATGCTAAAGTCTCTTGCAATAATTAAAAAAGAAATACAACCTTCAGTTAGGGGATTTCTTTGTGTTCATTTGAAAAGGCAATTTATTTTTAAGTGTATCATTCTCTCATCCCCTGTTGAAGAAATACGCTGCCAGCCCCAACCGGGCACAAAGCCTCTCACGGTAATCTATAAAATGCTTGTGGGTGTAGCTCCCTTGCCCCCACCTAGGGCACAGGCACAGTAGAACGAAGATCTGGATCTTGTTCTGAACCCTGAGGATTGGGAGCTTGCCATTAAGCATGTGCATAGGTGCTCCAGCTCCAACAGATTAAGGAGAATACAATATAACTTTTTGCACAGAACTCTTTTTTATTTAGTGTTTATTAACCAGGAAGGAGGACTAGACAATTTTTGTCTATTTTCAGTCTCGTCGGGATACAGATGGATGCCAGCTGAAACTGAACCAGATTTTTAAGCTTTATTTACTTTAAGCAACTTACATCACTCCGGTGCAGCTCCACCAGTATAAGCCCTCTCTAAGCCCTATCTGCCCAAAATGTACAGTTGAAGATGAGGACTTTCTACATATGGCCCTTACATGTAGCAAGGTGGCCTCTTTTTGGAAAGAGATGCATCAGATGATGGAAAAGGTTATGCAGTGCTAGCTTTCTTGCACCCCCGCTGAGTTTATGTTCAGTATTGATGATTCCAGACCCGCACAGACAAAGAAGAATGCTATTGACAGATTATGGGATATAGCCCTATTTAATGCAAGGAAGACAGATGCACAAAACTGGATGATCTCTTTACTACCGGTGATAGCACATTGGTTAAACAACATGTCCTTCTGCATGAGGTTTGAAAACTAACATTATAATGCCTGGTGTGAGGGGCACAAATTTGAGCAAACATGGGATCCTTTACTTAAGGCAGTCTCACAACAGGTTGTGTCACTGTAAGGCACATTTCAGTTTATGATCTGTGATGATTACTTTAAGAAGTGTATGGCATTCCACCCACTACTGTATTAGCCTCTGGCCAGAGATCAGACCATTCCACACAGAGATAGGTGTCATCAAGGATTCTTTGTTCCTTCCTCTGTGACAACCCTTTCCCAGTTGAGTACTGTACTACCTGGGTACAGCACCTTATCTCCCCAACTGGAGTAGCTAAGAGCTGCTGAGAGTAGGGAATGCTGCACCGGACTGACCTGGAGACTTGCAGGAATGTGAGACACTGGCACTGTAAGCAAGGACACCAACACTTGGATTGTTGCACAAAAAGGTAAACTTTTACTAAAAAATGTGAAAGAAATATCTGCAATAAAATTCAACTGCATCAGGCCTCTTCAGACAGGACAACTCTTGGCTTGGGCACCTTCCTTCTTGGTTGCTCTCCCTGCTCAGACTGATTACGCATTGGCTGTGTAGCTTTTTTTACAGGCAAACTCATTAGCATATTTAAATTTGTGCTCACTGAGTGGACACTGACCTGTCCAAAGGCTCAGCACCAATCAACAACCTCTCTGCAGCAGCATAAGCCACGATGTAATTCTCAGATTTGAAGCTCAACTGCCCCTCTCAGCATTCTAAAGCTTCCCTTTTTTTTATAACTTTCAGCTCATTTTAAAACAAATTTATTTTGTCACACAAAATAAGCACTTTCTGAAGGTCTAAGCAGATTTTCATTATACTGACTAGAAGCTGTCTTCCCAAGCTCTATGCTGATTTTTTTTCTGTACAGAATAGCCCCTCGGAAAGTATAGTCGGTAAGACTAACATTCTATTATCATTTAACTGCATAAATAATCACTTTAAAACACTTTTCTATTAATTTCCAGTCAGAATAGCCATTTCCCTTTTAATTGAACTGACAACAACTTTTTTTTTTACTCGGGAATTACATATTCATTTTCTCACCCTAAGCCCACCTCCTGTGTAACTGCCTGCATGGATTTGCGTCACCAAAGACCCACTCTCCCTTCTAAGGTTAGAAACTCCTATGTTTCTTACTTTGACCACTCAAAACTATTTTTCTAGTGTATTGGACACTATACTCTATGGCTCAGATATTCAAAAGGATTGCGCCTTGCGCAATAGGGTTGCTCCAACGCAAGTCAAAAAATGCGCCATTCTGTGATATTCAGCGGGAGGCAGATGCACCCCCCAAATCACACTGAGCAATAGCGCAATGATAATGAATGTAAGCACAACTGAAGGGGGAGGAACCATGCATAAATGGCGCAGTGCGATATTCAACAACATGCGCCATACGCAATAGGGGAGCAAGCGGAAATTGCACGATAGCGGAAATGAGCCACAATAAAAAGGAACAAGGGAGAGGCACAAGAACGCTACAGGGAAGGCACATGAGGCTGAACACTAGCCACACAAACAGGGCAGGAGGGACACACAGGGCAGGACAGGGAAAGGGCACCCTGAACACACAGGCACAGGGAAGATGTGGGGAGCCACAGCCAGTGCAGAAGGGGGAAGTGCCACACAGCACAGAGGCCACCACAGGAAGGTGTTCCCGGTGCAGGGGAAGTAGCAGCCAGGACAGCAGGGGGAACACAGAAACAGCTGCCGGGGGGGGTGAACACAAGCCAGGGACATGGCCAGTGCCACCATCCAGATGAAGGCAGTAATGAGGGGGGTGAGAAGGCAGGCAGCAGAGGGACGCGGTCGTGGAAGGGCCCGTCGGCGGTATGCCCCCAACAGGCAGTACTGAGCCCACACCAGCTTCAAGCTGTACAGCGATACTGAGATCATGGGCCAGTATCGCCTGAATCAGGCAATTCTGAGGCGGCTCTGTGAGCTGTGCAGTGATGTGATGCAGGCACCCGCACGACGGAGCCATGCTCTGTCAGTGGAGACTAAAGTGACAGCTTGCATGTGCTTGCTTGCCACGGGTACCTTCCAGAGACCAACAGGGGACACCGCAGGCATAACCTAGTCGGCCGCGTCATGCCACCTCACCCAAATCCTCAGCGCACTGCTGCCACATGCTGTGGAGTACATCCATTTCCCCAGCACACTGGCGGAGTGCACAGCAAACATACAGGAGTTCCACAGGGTAGCACATATGCCTGGCATGCTAGGGGCAATAGACTACACCCATGTGGCCATCTGCACACCACCTGGTCCCGAGGGGGCCGCATATATCAATCAGAAGGGCTATGCTAGCATCAACTGCCAGGTGGTGTGCGATGTCAGGGGGCGCATAATCAATGTCTGTGCCACGCACCCTGGGGGAGCACATGATGCCTTCATCTGGCACCAGTCAGCATTGTGCCACAGATTCAAGAGTGGGGACATCCCCACTGGCCACTTAGTGGGTGAGTATGCAAACCACACAGACAAACATAGAGCTTGGGAGAGGCATGGTCAGAGGTGACATGGGTAGTGGCCTACATGGCCTGAGGCAGGCGATGCTGATCACCAAACTAACCTACACCCTCTACACAGAGGTGACAGTGGATACCCACTCCATCCCTGGCTGCTCACACCATACTGACAGCCCATGACCCCATTGCAGCAACGCTACAATGAGGCACATGCCACCACATGCAATGTCATCGAGCGGGTGTTCAGGATGCTGAAGGCACGTTTCCGTTGCCTGGACACCTCCGGCGGTGCCCTACAGTACAGCCCCTCAAAGGTCTGCGGGCTATTCCTGGCCTGTTGCATCCTGCACAACATGGCCAGTGACTATGGGATAGCCATACAGGTTGAAGAGGGGGACAGTGATGGGGACGATGAGGACACCAGTGATGATGGTGATGGGCAGCCCTCCCTTGGGCGATGGGACCCCCGACTGCTCCAGCTGGCACAGCTGCACTGGGACACCATCACAGAGGAGCACTTCAGCCAACCCAGGTAAGTCATGGGGCCATGTGCAACCACCAGTGGCAAAGGCACAACCCACAAACATGCATGGACACACACCAGGGGTGCATGCCATCAAGGGAAGTGGCCAGGCAGGGAACCGCACACTCCGCCAGGGATGGGAGAGGTCTAACATGGCACACGGTCATACACACACACACACACACACACACACACACACCCCTCACCAGACATGCACAAAGGGTAGGAGGCATGCCGACCTAGACCGCCACCCCTAGCCATACACATGTCCACAGACCACCACGCCCACTGCCTGTCATTGTGCGTGTGTCAGACGCTGGACACCATTGCACAGTGGCATACAGTGCAAAGTAGGCATCATCATGCAGACTCAACAGCGGACAGCAGCCGGGAGGGTGTGCAGATGGAATGTGTATGTGCGTGCAGGGCCGGGTACCTCACCCGTGCATTGCCCGCTGAACGACACAATGCACACAGGGCAGCATCATACAGTAGCCGTGCTGGGAGACAGGTCAGTCATACGCCACAGTGCCACGGCCACCACAGATGCGTGGGCGGCCCCGCCGAGACCTGCCAGCAGTGACAGGCTGACCACTGGCCTCACGGGGTGGCACTGATGGTCCCCCAGGGGTTCCACTGCGTGAACGCGACCGTGCTCACACAGGGGTCTGCAGCACACTGAACATGCCTACGCCAGACATGCTCGGGATGCCCACAGTTGAACCCGGTGTCAACAAGGATGGTGTCACAAGACACTGGGAATGGGGGGTGGACGTTGCACTGCATGGTGTCTGCGATGCATGGGCAAATAACTCTGTGCCCATTGTGGCCATGACAGCTGTGAATGCCTGTGTCTGCCTGTCAATGGCAGTGGCCACATCCTCCCGCAACCAGTCCATCCCTGCCAGGAGCAGAGCGGTGTCTCTGCTGCGCCTCTCCTCTGCCTGGCGCAGAGCCGCACTCAATGCATCCACCGCCATCACAAGCCACTTCAGCTGATTGAGTGATGCTTGCAGTATGCAGGTGTGCTCATCCAAGAGGTCATCTGCCTGATCGGCATGCTGTCCCTCAGGGTGTTCGCGGCCCTGATGCTCATCACCCCTTGAGGGTGGGCGCTGCACACCAGGGCCAGGCCTGGGCATGTCCACAGGTGGTGCACTGATGCCGCCCCCTGACACTGTACTCCCATGGCCATTGACTGACTGTCCCTCCAGCTGCTGCTCTCCAGGGCTCAATGGTGCCGCTGCAGTGGCCGCAACAGTCCCACTGTCCTGGACACACACCAGTGCTGCCCCACTGGTGCAGACAGGCACGGGCTGGGACTGTGATGACATGCAGGCCTCCACGACGGCACCACCCACAGCCATGGCGGCGATGTCACGTGCTGTGTGGCCATCCTGTGGCACACACGTGTCACTGCCCATGACGTTAGCTCCATCATCATCGGTGATGGATCCGCACCAGTCGAGTCTCAGCATGCTGGGCATCCATGGACTGGCATGCTGGGACACGGCAGGGCCTCCTCCGCACCAGCTCCACCAACATCAGTCCGGACATCCAGGCGGGCCCACTGTCACCCTGACCCTCGTATTCCTGTGGAGGTGGACGGGGCCTCCTCCTTCTCCATGTTACTGGCCTCAGTGGAGAAGCCCACCACTGCTGACCCACATAGACGCTCAGGAGCTGTGAGGGAAAAAAGTAGCATTACTGCATGTAACCTACCCTGCCCCCCCCAATAGACAGACCATGACCTAACATGCAGTGACGGGCTACCACCCATCTGGAATCCACCACCCAGAACACCCTCAATGGCGCAACGTTGCATGCTGCCAGCAACCCGCTCATCCCATCTGCAGGCACCTCTCTGGGCTGAGGGAGGAGGTTGCTCATCTCCAGGCTGCGTTGGCCAGGATTTGTGGGACCTCCTCTTCCATCCAGGGACCACCAGTGCCACTGCCATTGCCTCAGAGGTTGCCAAGAAAGAGGAGTGGTTGGACCACAGTGGGCTCAGGGAGGGTGAGGGTGGTGGAACAGAGGCGCATCCTCCAGTGGTACCTCTCCACACCCTATGCCATTCTGGCAAAGTGTGGTTCTCATGGAGGCACCGCAGTGGAGACCAAGGAGGATGCTGGGAACCTCCACAAAGGAGACCCACAGGAGGGTGGCAGGGGACCCTGCAGGGGAAGGAAACAACTCCTGGTGGGGGACTCCATTGTTAAAAAGGTAGAACTGGGGGAGGAAGGGGAGAGGGAGGTAAGGTGCCTGCCTGGTGCCATGGCTTGAAGGGACAGGGAGCGAATCCTCAGGATTGCCGGAGCAGCTGCACAGGGGAGGGAGCTGGATGTCATTGTCCACCTAGGACAAAATGACCTGGCTAAGAAAGGATTAGAGAAGTGCAGGAAGAGTTTGAGAATTGGGGAGGGCCTTAGTCAAGTAGCACGACAGTAACCTTCTTGGAGGTGCTGCCCATCTATGGCGAGGAGAGGCTAGGGTGTTCTGCACCATGGAATTCAATCAGTGGTTGAAAAACTGGGTGTGGAGCTCAGGGATTTGGCTTCATTGGGGACTGGGGTCCACCTGGAGTGATGCAAGCCTATACTGGCATGATGGGCTGCATCTGTCCGGAGGGAACCAGGATCCTAGGTGATAGGTTTAAATGCTTCATTGGCAAGCTTTTAAACTAGCCAAGGGGGGAGGCACTGGAAAGGAGCAGGGAAATCCTAGCCCCCCCAAATAATCGTGGTAGTAAGTTCGGCAAATACCAACATAGAAGTGTCGATAGGCAGAAGGGCAGGGGTAAATGGAGAAAGTGACAAAGGCAAGAAGGACAAGGATGGGGCAAAAGGGAGTAAGGCCATCAGGAAATGGAGGGTAATGAGTACCAATGCCTGTAGTCTGGGCAACAAGCTCCTGAGCTGGTGGCCTTGATGGAAGAGGGATGCCTGGATATCGTAGCAGTCACAGAAACATGGTACACAGAGAACCATGACTGGGATGTTAACATACCAGGTACATAACCTACAGGAGAGACAGGCAGGAGAAGAGGGGAGGAGTAGCTCTATGTAAAGGAAGGGATAAAAGCAACTGAACAAAAGAGTAAACAGGGAGAAGAGGAGGCACTGTGGGTCACCTTGGAGACTGGAAAGGGCACCACAATCCGCACAGGGTTGTACAGACCCCCATGTCAGGGGAGGGAATGGACAAGGATATGATAGAAGGAATTCTTAGAATGGCAGAGAAAGGGAGATACTGTTGATGGGAGACCTGAATATGCCAGATGTTAACTGGAGCATTTGCTGCAGCCACATCCAAGAGCAGGGCCATTCTTGATGCCCTACAGGTGGCAGGCATTAGACAGCTAGTTTCGGAACCCACTCGTGAGGGAGCAATCTTAGACCTCGTACTCTCAAACGGGGGCAGTGAGAGGATCTCAGATCTAGAAGTGTGTTGCCATTTGGGGACAAGCGACCATCAAACAATGTGGTTCACGTTAAACTCAGCTACAGAGTCAAGCCATACAAAAGTGAGGGTACTGGACTTTAGGAGGGCTGACTTTGGCAAGATGGGAGAGTGCCTCAGAAAAGCACTAGCAAACAGGCTAGAAGGAGTGTGGAACAAGAATGGGGAATCATCAAACTGCCATCACAGAGGCAACAAGCCTTTGTGTGAAGCAAATAAACAAATCAAATGAAAGAAAAGCCACTATGGTTCTCAAAAGAGGTGGCTGTGAAATTCAGGAAGAAAAAGATAGCATTCGGAAGTATAAGGAAACACAGAAGGAGCAGGACGGAGAGCTGTACCAGTTAAGGCAGAAGGAAGCAGGGAGGGAAGTCAGAATAGCAAAGGCCCAAACTGAGGAAAAGATAGCCAACCTAGTTAAGAAGGGGATAAACCTTTATAGGTACATCAGCAGCGAGAAAGACAAAGGGAGGGATAGTGAGGCTGAATAGAATGAACTGTGGGTGGGCAGAGGGGTCAGTGAAAAGCAGGGATACTGAATGAATATTTCTGCTCAGTATTCAAAAGAGGAGGGGAAGTGCCTAATCCAATAACAGAAGCACTCTTGATAGGGGGTCGATCCCAGTCCTTTCACAGAAGAAAGGGTTCTGCAAGAACTCCTAAAACTGAAGGTGGACAAAGCAATGGGTCCTGATGGAATTCACCCCAGAATTCTAAAAGAATTAAGGGAGGAACTAGTGAAACCACTGGCTACTCTTTTTAATAAATCATGGGAGGATGGTGTGGTACTCGAGGACTGGAGATGTATATAACGTATCAGTTAATTTATTGCATATTTATTCTAGCATCTTGCACTCTGTACTATTGTATATTGTCTTGTTGTTTTTGTTTTTATTGTATGTTTATTAAGTACATTGAGAGAAATGGAAAAACCGGAGTTAAATTCCTTGTATGTGTATACATACTTGGCCAATAAAGTTGATTCTGATTCTGATTCTGATTCTGATTCTGGAGGAAGGCGGATGTGATTCCCCTTCACAAAAGTGGGACCAAGACAGAGGCAGGAAACTACAGACCTGTCAGTCTGACCTCTGTGGTAGGGAAAGTGATGGAGTCACTTCTGAAGGAAAGAATAGTTGAGTACCTAGAGGCCAGTGGAGCACAGGACCCAAGGCAGCATGGGTTCACAGCGGGAAGGTCATGTCAGACGAATCTAATAGATTTCTTTGACTGGGTGACCAAAGTAGTAGACCAGGGAGGGGCTGTGGATATGGCCTACCTAGACTTAGCAAGGCATTTGACACAGTCCCACAAAAGATTAATAGTCAAATTAACCAGCCTGGGAGTGGGTTCCAGGGTGGTAGCCTGGGTAAAACATTGGCTGCACAACAGGACACAGAAGGTAATTGTAAATGGAGTCCACTCTGAAGAAAGAGGGGTTACTAGTGGGGTACCGCATGGTTTAGTATTGGGTCCAGTCCTTTTTAATGTCTTCATTAGTGACATTGCAGAGGGACTGGAAGGAAAAGTATGCCTTTTTGCAGATGACACAAAGATCTGCAACAGGGTTGATACACAAGGAGGAGTGGAAAGGATGAAAAGGGACTTGGCAAGGTTGGAGGAATGGTCAGAAGTATGGCAGCTAGGATTAAATGCAAAGAAGTGCAAAATAATGCACCTGGGAAACAAGAACCCAGGGGAAGAATACACAATGGGTGGGGAGGTAGTAACAACAACAAAAAAGGAAAGGGACCTGGGGGTAATCATATCAGATGACCTTAAGGTTAGCAAGCAATGTGAGAAGGCAGTAGGGAGGGCTGGGGGTATACTGAGATGTATAGGGAGAGGCATCAGCAGCAGAAAACAGGAAGTTGTTATCCCTCTGTACAGACAGTTGGTGAGACCCCATCTGGAGTACTATGTCCAGTTCTGGAGACCCCATCTCCGCAAGGACATAGACAGGATAGAGGTAGTCCAGAGGAGGGCAACTAAAATGGTGCAAGGTCTACAAGAGAAGCTGTATGAGGAGAGACTAAAGGAGCTTAATATGTATACCCTTGAGGAAAGAAGGGAGAGGGGGGACATGATAAAAACTTTTAAGTACCTCAGTGGAATCAACAAAGTCCAAGAGGGTAGCATCTTTCAGAAAAAGAGACTTGCAAGAACAAGGGGACACAATTTAAAAATAGAAGGAGGGCGGTTCAGGGGCAATGTGAGGAAGTATTTCACAGAGAGGGTAATGGATGCATGGAACAGCCTTCCTGAGGAGGTTGTGGGGTCTAAAACTGTGGAAGAATTCAAGAATGCATGGGACAGACATAAGGCAATTCTTGTGGGGGGTAGGAAGAAATAGGCTGTTGGTTAACTAGGATCTGCGGCCTATCCTGTAGGTAGGGAAATGGGCAAACTAGATGGGTCTAGCGGTCCTTATCTGCCGTCAAAGTCTATGTTTCTATGTTTCCTGTGGGGTCAGGCGTTGCACCTCCGGCTGTCCCCCACCAGTCGCAGACCGTGCTGCTCTGATGGCAGCCACCTTCTCTTTAATCCTCCACCTGTCCGTGCCCATCTTCTTTTTGCACTGCTGCACGGAGTGCTGGTGGCTGCCATGCAGGTTTACAGCACACGCCACTTCCTCCCATGCAGCAGCACGGGCCTGTGGTGTTCCCTGTCATCCACTGAGAAGCGGCTCCTGATCCAGGTAGGCCTCAAACAGGGCATCTGTCTCGGCCTTTGTAAAATTCGGCCTCCTCTTCCTCCCACAACTGTGTTCCTCTTCCTCCACCACACGCTCGGTCATGATTCATCCTGTGAGAATGACAGGTGTTACCTGTTACTGTGCAGTCCCCATGCATGTCTCAAACACCACAGTCCACACTCCCAAACAGCATGCAACTCACCGCAATAGAGTGCAGTAACCAACTACAGCCAGTGCAGCCCAATGTCGAATTTTTATAGCACAACCCATGCAAATGAGGCGAGGCGCATCTTTAAGTGGATGCAAATGCAGTGACTGCGCCATTGAATGGCTGATTAGATGATCTGCATATGCCGGCTGAACATTGCGCTGTTGCGCTTTGCGCAATTGTGTTGAACGTGCTGAGCCAAGGGCGCAGTTCTGTGACATGCGCAGCACACCTAACTGCACATGCTCGGGTTGATGATGCAGGTGCCTGCCGTGCTGCTGACGTGCTGTGCACGGGAGGCAATGCAGGGCATGGCCACCATTATGCCAGTGGCACTACAGTGCTGTTCACCTATATGGCACTGTGGCAACAGCGCTGTAGGCTGCTACAGGAGGTGGCACACAGGCACCCAATCGCGCTACATGCATTGGGTTTCAATCGTGTGCTGTGGCTGTCCATGCGCCAGAAACACTTGACCCTGTGCCCGACCTTTGCCCCGTAGGCGCCATGCGTCAGGCATGGTGCACCACTATTGGTGACAGCATGATAGAAAATGGCAGTGCTGTACCATGCAGCATCTGCATGTGGCAGGACCGTGCTGCAGAGTGCCATTTTGCTTGAACCAGGCAGCAGAGATGACGCGAAGGCGTGCTGTGGTTTGGAGCCAGATAGAGCTCGCCAACCTGGTGGTGATAGTTGAGCCCCATGCTGGGGCTTTGTTTGGGGAGGCACCCCTGGACAGGGCCAGGAGTGTGGTCTGGCAGGAGGTGGCCGACGCCCTGGGGGAGGCCACTGGTATGGGGCGGACGGTGGAGCAGTGCCGCCACTGTTATGGGGACCTGAGGCGCAGGGACCCGGACCTGCTTGCCCGCCTGCGGGCATGTGCCAGGAGGGCACAGTGCCACGGCCAGGTAGGTGCAACATCCATACACTTTTATCATCCATACGGGTATCACGGTTACATGTGTCCGGCACATGGGGGTGCCGTCTGGTGTCGGCCGTGGTGGTGGTATTGGGGTGTGGGGTGGATGGGTATGGCTGTGTGGGATTGCACACACATGGGGGCGGGGGGACTTTGCTACCAGATTGTACTGATGTTCCTCTCTCCATGTTTGCACCTTAGGGCCAGAAGAACGGCGGCGCAACAGGGAGAGGAGGCACCGCATGGTGGAGCAGAGGGACAGGATGGGTGACGGTGGTCCGTGGCGCATGGACCAGCTTGCTGATGGTGAGTGCCTTACATCCATGATTACTATTGCATGCTGTATAACTGGGTGGGCAGTGGGGCATGGCCACCATCCATTGACACCACTGCCATGCACGCAACTTGTTACAGTCAGCACTGTCCAGTGGCACTGCATGTCTGAGAGTGTGTCAGTGGTGGTCCATGCGTGCATGGGACACATGGCTGTGGCACTGCCTTCACACCACATAGCCAAGTCACTGTATGGCCATGGTGGTGCTGTGCAGGACATGGGCGGTGGGTGTGTGCAGTGGTCCACATGGCTGTGGCTGCCTGGATGGGCAGGTCTTGTGGACATGGTCACTGTGGGTGGTCGCACACCATCACAGGGGCGTGTCACATGGCTGTATGCCATGCACAATGGGTGAGCTGCAGGGGGATGGATAGTCACACCTATTGACTCTGCTCCCTCATCCTAGGTGGCCGGCCGAGTCCTGCAGATCCAGCGGGATATGTGAGAGCTGCTGCAGGTGGCAAGGGAGACGTATGCTGGCGTGTCAGTGGTGGCTGTCCATGCTGGATAACAACTGTACCCGGCACAATGCCAGGTTGACTGCCATCACCAGTATGGTGCACGTCTGCTTCTAGGTGGCAATGTGGCCTCCGCTGTTGTTGTCCCCCATCCATACTGCCGCTTGTGTCTGTTGCAGGGGATGTGCTCCAGTGACTGTCACTTGTGCTCCAGCAGCATGCTGGTGGCATACAGCTTCATGGTGTCTGCGCAAGGTGGCTGGCACACCTGTGCAATGTAGGGGTGCTGGCTGTGTGTACACATCAGCTGTGGCCACACTCCAGTGGCTTGGTTGACCCACTACTGTGTCCCTGTGTTGGTGTGCCCTTGGGTATGGGTGGGGTGTTTGTCCATGCACTGTATTGCATCCTGTGTGGTGCATGCCTCCATGCTACACTGTGCGTGTCTGTGCTGGCTGTTGTGGCCAGTGCTGGGACGGGATGTGTCCTTGGGAGGGTGTGCAGGGTGCTGTACCATTGAAGGTGGGGTCCAGGGCATGCCTTGTCGCATGTGGGGTACCTCGTGTGCTGATGCATGGTTGGTCTCTCAGCTGTACCTCGGGGGGACGTGCAGGGCAGCACTGTGTATGCATCTGTTGCATCGCTGTCTGCTGCCACCCACTGCAGGGTGCCCATGGTGGGGCTGCCTTGCTTGGCTCCATGGTGCACAGGGTTGCATTGTTACAGTGAGGGTGGTGGCATGCGTGGGGTGTCCTGCACTGTTGGGTGCTACTCCTGGGCAGGGTGTATGGGGATCATGGTGTAGGGTGTGCTCTGCATTGGTGGGATGGTGTGGTGGGGGTGGTCGACCCTCCTTGTGTGCCAGTCACAGCTTGCCAGAGGGTGTGCTGGGGCACCATGGCCCGGCTGTGGGTTGGTTGCTGGTATCCATGGGCCAGTGGTTATTCTAGCTCTCCCCCAGTTGTGCAGTGCATGGGGTGTGGGGGATGATGTCTGTTCTGCTGTGTGTTCCTCTGCCCATCTGTGGCATGGGTACTGGGCCCCTGCATCCCTGGTTGTACTGTTGCATTGCTGCCATGATGCTGCGGACATCCCTGGTTGTGCTATGGCGCATCTGGACTGCTCAGCTGAACATCCCTTGTTGCGCTATGGTGCATCAGATATGCTCAGCTTCATCTCCCTAGTTACGCTATGGCGCAGCTGGTGCGATATTCAGTCGTCGGCCATAGCCGCATCTTGGCCTGCGCAGTTTTTGAATATCGCGCTTCTAGCACATGGGTGCAGTGGACTTGCACTTGCTCCTGCTGTTGCGCACTTTTTTGGGCGCAGTTTGAATATCTGGGCCTATGTGTCTGCCAAGTTTGGTGCATTTCCGTGAAAAAAACACGATCTGTAATGTGGCAAATGTATTGAGACTGAAATAGCTTTATTTTGACAAAGCTTTCTTTTAACATGCTCCATTTTAGCTTGTTTGCATTTCTTAAATGATCCTGTATCTCTATAGTGAGTCCATGACTCCTCTAGCCCCCCACATGGCTTTTATGTTATTTATTTAATTTCATGTATTTTTTCTGTATGTGAAGCTGTGAGTTCCCTTGCCTAAAATCGCACCTTCAATGCACAAAATGGCTCCTTGAGCTCTGTAGACAGTATGTGCATTTTGTTTCACATGTAGGACTCCCACAGCTCCATTTAGAATGTGCCTCTTTTTATCGCCGACCTTCCCCACAGTGACACATGGTTGCCGACATCCCCAGCAGCGCCAGATCCCGACCCCGACCAGGGATCGCACTGACATCTGTTCAATGTTCATGCAGGGGGTTGTGCTCCCCCCCAACTTATAAATTCTAACTATGGGGGGAGAGGCGGACGTTGGAGAGAGCGGCCAAACTCTGGAGTCGATGACACGGTCATCGCTCCGACAACCCGGTCAACACTGCGGGTGTCGACAGATCGGTGTCGCTGTAACAGCATCAGTGTTACAACAGTATACGCCCCTTTCATTATATTTTATTTACTGAGAACCAGTCCCTACAGCCAGTTTCCCTGGTACTTATCGCCTGCCAACTACACTGCAAAGGAAATTTTATCTTGTTGATCCTGCCTCGTGAGGAGCGTACGGTGCATCTCCCTCTCGGTGTTCTCGGTCAGAAGCCTAACTTCTGACTGGCTGCAAAGTGAGATGGCTGCCTGAAAGCAGACCTAGGATTTCTTCACTGAGTGCCGGTGCGCTCTCACTGTGGGACCGACGCGCGATCACTTACATTCCCTCTCACTCAGTTTTTTGGTGCTCTGAGTGCCTACCGCTGCCACTCTGCATTGTTTTATTTATTTGCACAGAGTAGCCTCTTTACCACAGAAGCAATTCTTTTAATTAATAAAAAACATTTAAATAATCACAGGCAACACAGGAAGACTAAATTATTACTGAACTACCAGCGCTTGTGTCAACAGCCAGGGTTATAAGTTACTAGCCCACTGGCCACCAATACAACAATTACTATATTTAAATATAAATACTATGCTTTTTCCATAAAAAATGTTGCCAGTCGCAACAACAATAGCCAAAACTGCATGTGTGTGAGGAAAGCCGGAGCCAGGGGTCCTTTCCAACTTTCCCCCTGCGCTGCATCTCACTATTTTCAACTAATAATATGCTCACGCTGTTCCTAAAGCTAGTCCTGTTTAAAACTGCTGACTTTTATGTGGTACAATTATGGATTCTAAATCTAGGTTTTTTTTTATCACTGCAGGGGCCACACTACAGCTACTTGGCGGCTCCTACCTACTCTTTGTCTCGAACCTGCATCCTAGACTAATTATTTTTTAAATACATTAAAACTACTTATCTATCCGTATTCTCTTGGTGGAACAGTCTCTCAAGGCTGTTACAAGTGGGCCAGATACAGATATAAATCAAACTGTTGTTAAGTAATGCTCTTGCTGAAACAGAGTCTGACGGGGGAGTTACAACACCAGTTCTAATCAAGATCAACTACAACACCTCAGGTATATACTGCTAAACTGCACTTCATAGACCATTACTTGTATTAGACATCACCATCCTGTATGAATTAACATTGCATTTTAACTTTGTAAAGTCACCTTTATTTATGCTTGTAATAATCTGTACTTGTACCTGTAATGAATTTGTATTATTTGTAAGTATTTTGCAGTACCTCAGTAAAATATGTTACAAGCATGATTGCCAATGTTTTGATGACATTTTATAATTAGTGGTGCACTACATTAAAGACTGTGATCCCAGCAATTCCAGCAGTCTCCCTCCTTCCCTCCCTGAGGTCACTTACAGCTGTGCTTGCTGTGCGCAGTGCAGACAGAGTAGGAGTGTCACAATAACCACAATAATTTTCACTGTCAGTACTGATAAAGGGCCCTATGCACTAATGGGGCGGAGTGGCTACTCATGTGTATTTGGGGAGCATAACCACTCCGCACCCTATGCGCCCCCCCACATGGGATGCTCTAAGGGGGGCATGCAGCACATACGTGCCCAATCTCCCAGCTGAGAGAGGAGCAACGCACCAGGGGCAGGTGAGAGGTGGGCCGGCACTATGCGCCATGCACTAAGGTATGTAGTGCTGGCCATGGGGGTGTGTAAGGGGTGCAGGGTACGCTAGGGAGAACCCTGTCGTAAACCCCCTATGCGCCCCGTGCATACCCTGGGACCCACCAGGTTACAGGGCAAATAGCCCACCCACCCTCCAGGGCCTTTACATAGGGCTGCCCAGTGCCTCCCACCCATCCCAGCACACAGTGGTGTGCGGCCGCACGCTGCCACCTGGCGCCCCCTGGGCACCGGCACATGGATGCAGCCCCTGGCCACTGGCACACAGCTGCAGCCCCCAATTCCACCCCCAACAGCCCGCCAGCATTCAAACCCCCACCCATCCCACTGCACTGATTGGTGCCATCAGAGGGCTGGCAGCATTGCCCTCCCTCACCTGCCACAACTGCCAGCCGTCAGACATCTGCGGGGGCGCACTGCTAACATGCACCCGCTGTTCAAGGGATCCAGTGTGGGACCCAGTCTGGGCATCCAATTAGATACCCAGCCAGTCCCACGACCCCACCCCGGGCACCCTGTGGAGTCCTGCGCACCAGGGGGTGGGGCCGCGGACAGGTGGCCAGCAGTCATGAATGCCACAGGTGTGCACCTATCCACGGGTGCACTGCTACGTGGGCAGGATACGCGTGGATTCTGCATAGCCTCACCCCATTAGTGCACAGGGGCCCATTGAATCTGTTGCCCAACTCGTAGCACACTGTGATTTTTTTCCTTTTCAGTACATTGCCCTATCTTTACCCCCCAATTTATTTGGTGCGTACGCCTCCCATTAAAAGAACATTGTGATATTATAGCCATAATTATTTTCTCATGATTATCATACCATGAAAATTCTTATATCATTCCCCCTCCCAGTGTAGAGATGGGGTGACTCTTTGATGCATGTTTCTAACAGTGAGTGGTGCCTTACCACATCTCTCGAACATATTTGCCCACCTTTACCAGGCAAGAGAACAGGAGCATTTCAAAGGTTCAGAAATCCTGACCTTGTCAGTGGAACAAAATTAAACAATTGTGGTGTGTTGATGTGTATTTTTCTAGCAGGTGACTGGATTATTTAAACGGGGGGGGGGGGGTTGTGGCATTGCTTTAATGTCAGTTGTGTGCTGTGTTCTGTGTTTGGTGTCAGCTGAATGACTATGGATTTTTCTAAGTGCTTTTTTCAGTCACAACTGCTGAGGCCGAGCTTTTTAATTGGGGTACTATGCTTTGTTTTTTTGTTTGTGTTTTTGTTACATGAAAACAGCATTTCTCATTCACTGCTCCATGCATGATTGTTTAGTAAATGCTGTTCTAAATCATGAGGTCTCTGCTGCTGCATATGTAATAAAAAAAAATACTTTTTAAGCTCAGGTGAAGCAGTTCTATTCTGTGTAGGTGCATGCATGCTGGCCTTCCAGCATCAGTCAATGTCTATCTACCCACAAGGATCTCTGACTATGCTGACACTGGTGCTCACCCACTTGGCAGTGTTGTGGCATTGTCTGCTGCCCTCTCTCTTGGAAGAGGCGAGCATCCTGTGGGACATTATCCTCCTCCCCCAGCCTGTTCCTAACTCCCCAAGCTCAACCCCGAACCCAGGTCGCCAGCATTGTGTAAAAGAAGCCCTTGCAGATGTTTCAACAGCCTGGCCAATGGTGTTATTTTAAGGTTTTACAGTACTGTTTATTATTTCAAACTGCCTGTTTTGCACAAAATAAATTTGGCATTACCCTTTGATCCTGCATCATCGGGCATGTTCCAAGGTCAAAGCTCAGTGCCCTGCTTGTTTTGCATTGCAAAGGTCATTTCAGTTACAGGCAGCCCAGCAGCTAAGGGATTCAGATGCAATAGCAACATTCTGAGTTTGTGGCCTGGACCTTGGAATCCTCCGACTGCTCTGTGTGAGAGCTAGGCATGGAACTCCACTGTCAATTCGGGGGAGATAATGGCACCTAAACTGAGTTGGTCAGAATGAAGTGGATTAGCCAAGCAGCACCCTTGAGGGAAAAGAAACATTTATCCCCCCCACCACCACTTTAGAGTCTGGAAGTCAACCAAAGTTATCACCTTGGTTTCATGGTCAGATGCGAGGCAACTGGTCAAATGAAGGGCTCCTTTGCTCCTAAGAGTTCAATAGAGGGAAGGTTCTCCAGGGGAAGTAATGCTGATTCCATACACCAGGCTCCAATTAGCATGTTGCTGACTAAATCTAAAAGCCAGTATGTCCTTACCCTTCCCTACTGTTACATGTATGTTTCTGCAACAACCTCAGATGATCTCTGCAGTCTCCTGAGGGAGGAACCTAGGAGTGAGCAAACTGGGCTGGAAAGAGTCAGAGTCAATGCAAAGACTAACAACTTACTTAGGACCCATGGATCCTTCTGAATCTCTGGGTGGTGGGGAGGGGTTAGTGGTTTACTGAATGAAATAGACTCCAATGCCCCTGCACTGAAACAACCAAACTGAAACAGGGTAAGACTACAGAAACATAGACAATGATGGCAGAAAAAGACCAAAGGGTCATCTATACAGCCCGAGTTCCCTATCTGCCCTGGGACCTATTGTTAAAGGAGTGGGACAGGTGACAGGTATCAGCAGAAGGAAATGGAGAAGTCGGTGACTGCCAGTTGACTAAGGCAAGGCACCTGCTAACTACTGTGTAACAGTCACTGCTGGGAAGGGTGGAAGGTCAAAGGTGGGCCAAAACTGGTAATAGGAGCAACAACAATCTAGGGCAGGAGAATAAAAATAAATAAACAAGGCACAGGGGAACACAAACAGAAACAAATAAAAAAGAGGAAAACTAGAAACACTCTTTCATGGGTAGGGGTACAAAAGGTCTCTCCAGGTATGACACAGGGAGAATAGAGGTTGAGAATGCTGGGAGTGGTGCAGTGCAGTGACTGTGGGGGGTCAGTTTTCAGAGAGACCTTCTGGAGACTTCGGTGCTGCCCCATCTGCACACACCTCTCTGGGTTACGGGAGGAGGTTGCTAGACTCCAGGCTAAGTTGGCTAGGATTTGGAGGACCTCTTCATCCACCCAGGGGCCACCAAGTCTGTCACTGTTACTTCACAGGATGCCACAGAGGAAAAATGGCTGAACTATGGTGGGCTCTGGAAGGGTGAGGATGGTAGGACAGAGGCACATTCCTCAAATGGTACCACTATGTAATTCCTATGCTGATCTGGCGGGGTGGGACTGCCTGGAAGACGCATCCTCGGTAGTGAGCAGGAAGGATGTGGGGCCCTCCAGAGTGGAGGTAACAAGGAGGGTGGTACAGTAGAAGACTCCAGAAGAGGAGGAAGCAATTTCTGGTGGGGAACGTGATTGTAAGGTGGATAGACTTGGAAATAGGAAAGGGGGGAGAAGCAGGTTATGTGCCTACCCAGTGCCACGGCCCAGTGGGATGGGAAGCAGATCCCGAAGATGCTAGGGCAGTAGGATGGGAGGAAGAGCTGGATGTCACTGTCCACCTGGGGACTAATGACCTGACTTGGGACAGGGCTGGGATAGTGCAGGGGGGGAGTTTAGGGAGGTGGGGAGGGGTTTTAGACAGGTAGTTCTCTCAGTGACTTTCACTGAGGTGCTGCCTATCTACAATGGGACAGGATAGGGATCTCCTCACCAGGAGCTTCAACTCATGGCTGAAGAAATGGCGCAGAGAGGAAGGGTTTGGCTAAATTGGGGACTGGGGCCCACCTGGGAGGATATGGGCCTATATATGGGTGATGGCCTGCATCCATTCGGGAGGGGAACCACAGTCATCAGTGGACAGTTTAAATGTTACTCCGATGAGCATTTAACTAAACTAGCCAAGGGGTGTGGCAGAAGGAACTGGGGAGTCAAAAACTACCCCCCACATACACACAATCTAAAGCAGAACCCAAGTGGAGAGGAACCCCTCAGTGTGCAAATTAATAAAGGAAGCAGGATGGTAGAGCTAAAATGGGAAAGGAACGGGAGCATTGAAAAGAGAAGCAGAAAGGATGGAGAGCAAAAAGGAAAAAAAGAGGGGCAACAACCAGAGTGGAAACAAAATCTGGAAGGCCATGTGTAGGAATGCTAGAAGCCTAGGAAATAAGATTCTGGACCTAGTGGCGATCTGGATATTGTGTTCATGACTGGGACATGGCTGTACCAGAATGTAAAAACAAAATCAAGGTGCTGCAGCAGCATGTGGTCTGAAAGCAAAACAAAATGGTAATATAAAATGCACACTGAAAATAGAAAATAGAGCTAAAAATTGACGTTTTGACCATAGTCTTTCTCAGGAATATCTAAAAGAGAAAAGGCAAGTTAGTGAAAGTTACTAACTTTGCCTTTTTTCTCTTTTAGATATTTCCTGAAGAAGACCTAAGGTCGAAACATAAATTTTTAACTCTATTTTCTATTTTCAGCTTGCATTTTATGTTACCATTTTGTTTGGCTATACCAGGATATACTCTGGCCAGGACATACAAACATACAAAACTGCCAGCAGATACAGGCTAGATGGTCTATCAAGTCTGCTCGAATGTGCAGCTAACAGTCCCCTACACTGCAGCTGCCCCTCCCACCCCTACCCTTATAAATGAATTCATGCCTGTGCTTGCTGAGGCCCCTCCCCCCGGTGTCCCCCTGGTGACCTTCCCACTGACCCTGTCCCATCCCGTCTTAAAACTTCCCACCAACTTAATTGATACCACCTCTTTGGGCAGTGCATTCCACATTGGCACTACCCTTTTGGTGAAGTAATGCCTTCTCAATTCCCTCCTGAATCTTCCACCCTCCAATCTCAGACTGTGCTCCCTCAAGTCCCTCCCACCGTTTAAATTAAGAATTCCTTCCGTACCAGTCTTGTTTAAGCATTTCATGTATTTAAAGGTTTCTATCATGTCCCCTCTATCCCTTCTTTCCTCCAGGGAATACATGTTGAGCTCCCTCAGCCTCTCCTTGTAGGGTTTGTCTTCCAGTCTTAGGATCATCTTGGTTGCTCTACGCTGAATCCCTTCCAACAATTTAACATTTTTCTTTAAGTAAGGGCACCAGAACTGCATGCAGTACTCTAGCTGTGGCCTCACCCATGATCTGTACAGTGGCAAGATTACCGCCCCTATCCTGGAGGTGATTCCCCTGTCTATACATCCCAGCATTTTATTATCCTTAGCTGCTGCTTTCCTGCACTGTGCTGAGTAGTTCATTTGGCCTGTTATTATCACCCCAAGATCTTTCTCCTCCTCTGTAGTGGCTAACTGTCCCCCCCCCCAGCTGATAACCATTCCTTGGGTTCTTTGCTCCCAAGTGCATGATTTTACACTTCTTTGCATTGTACCCCAGTTGCCATGTGTCTGACCGGAGCCCAAGCTTAGCCAGAACATCCTGTAGTCCCTGCCACCCTTCTGTGTCATCCACCACTGCACCAATCTTGATGTCATCTGCAAAAAGGCTGATCTTCTTCTGAATTCCATGTGAGATGTCGGCAATAAAAATGCCAAACAACACTGGGTCCAGTACTGAGCCTTGTGGTACACAACTGGTTACAGCTCTTGGAGTTGAGAGCCCCCGCTGCCCCACAGCTACCCTCTACTGCCTTTCCTGCAGCCATTTCTTGATCCAATCCACCATTTTCTCCTCTACCCCTTGGTATCCCAATTTGCTAATCAGCCTCCCATGTAGCACAGAATCGAAGACCCTGCTGAAGTCTGGGTACATGACATCTACCGTTTGGCCTCTGTTGAATGCCCTAGTCACCCAGTCATAAAAGGAAGGACCGTGTGGGAATGAAAGGAGGGGGTGTGGTGCTTTATGTGAGGAAAATCGTAAAAGGGGTGGAGACACAGGGACTACAAGGAGGCAGAGGTGCTGTGGGTCACCCTGGAGATGGGGAATGGAGTCACTGTACAAACTGGAGTGATATGCAGACCTCCAGCTCAGGGGGAGGAATTAGATAAGGTACTGGTGGAAGCTGATGGCAGAAAAGGGAGAGGTGCTGCTGGTGGGGGACTTCAACCTGCTTGATGTAGACTGCAGCCTCACCACAACAGCTTCAGCTAAAAGTAGGGGCATCCTGGACTCTGTGGAGCGTTTTTCTTCAAGAGTCAGTGAACCCACTCATGATGGGGCAATACTGGACCTGGTACTCATTAACAGGGACAGTGCTGCATACATCAAGGGGAAGAACACCTGGGGACCAGTGATCACCATATGGTGTGGTTCAATGTAAGGACAGCTGCAGAACTGAACCACACAAGGGTGGGGGTCCCGGACTTCAGGAGGGCAGATTATAGATGGGAGAATGCCTCAGGGATAACCTGGTGGAAGGGATGGCCTGGGTGGGGTGGAGGAACAGTGGGAAAAGGTAAAAGGGTGTATGGTAAAGATAACAAACCTCTGTGTCAAACAAGTGAGAAAATGAAAAAGGAGAAAGAGACCACTATGGTTCTCGGAAGAGGTGGCTGAAAAGGTAAAGGCTAAAAGGGCAGCATTCAGAAGGTATAAGGAGATACAGAGGATGGAAGATATGGAGGTGTATAAGTGTAAACAAAGGGAAGCAGGGAAAGCAGTAAGGAGCACAAAGGTGAAAACTAAAGAGAGAATAACCCAGAAGGTAACGAATGGGGACAAGACATTTTTTAGGTATGTAACTGAAAAGTAAACCAGGGCTGGGATTGTATGGTTAAAAAGGGAAGGGGGGCCTGTGGAGAAGGGGATCAGGGGACATCATGAACAAATACTTTTGTTCAGTGTTCACAGAGGAAGGAGAAGGGGAGTGGCTACAAAAAAGTAACAAAAGCTTTGGAGGGAAGAAGGTGGACACTAGTCCTTTTTTGGAGGTGAGAATCCTTAAAAGCTCATTTGTTCCCATAGATGCCATGTGGCGTCAGAACCATCCATTGTTAGGACTGACCCAAAATGGCCACCGGGAACAAATGAGTTTTAAGGGACTTGCTAATCTGAAGGTAGGGAAAGCAGTGGGGGCCATATGGGGTGCATCCAAGGTTATTGAGGGAGCTCAGGAAAATACTGGCTGCACCTGTGATGGTTCTATTTATAAGCTCACTGTAAACAGGAATGGTTCTGGGGGACTGGAGGAGGGCAGATTTAGTCCAACTACACAAAAGCGGTAGCAGGGAGGAGGCTGGCAATTATAGGCCAGTCAGCCTGACATTGGTGGTGGGAAAGTTAACCAAATCATTGCTGAAGGAAAGGATTGTGGAATACTTTGAATCCAGTGGGTTACAAGACCTGAGGAAGCATAGTTTCACAGGTGGGAGATGATGTCAAATGAATCTGATAGATTTCTTTGACTGGGTGACCAAGGAACAAGACCAGGGTGGAGTGGCGGACATGGCCTACCTAGATTTCAGTGAGGCTTTCAACGCCGTTCCACATAGGAGACTAGTAAGCAAACTGGGTAGCTTTGAAGTAGGTCCAAAGGTGGCAAACTGGATAAGAAATTGGTAAGGGGATAGACAACAGAGAGTGGTGGTAAAACAGAGTTCACTCCAAGGAACGGAGGGTGACCAGTGGGGTACCTCAGGGATCAATGCTGGGACCGGCTGTCTTTAATGTCTTTATAAGTGACATTGCAGAGAAGTTGGAAGATCTGCTTCTTTGTGGATGATACCAAAATCTGCAGTCAGGTGGACACCCCAGGGGATGGAAATGATGAGGAGAGACCTGAGAAAACTAGAGTAATGGTCAAGGGTATGGCAGCTGGGTTTCAATGTAAAAAAGTGCAGAATAATGTACTTAGGGCACAGAAACCCAGGGACAGAGTACAAAATTGGTGGAGTGATGCTGACAACCACCTCAGGAAAGAGATCGGGGGTTAATCTTACCAGATGATGTATAGGTGGCTAGGCAGTGTGATAAGGCATTAGGAAGGGCTAGTGAGATACTGAGGTGCATGGGGAGGGGTATCATCAACAGAAAGAGGGAGGTGGTGTTGCCTCTGTATAGATCACTGGTAAGAGTCCACCTAGAGTACTGTGTTCAGTTCTGGAGACCACATCTCCAAAAGGACATAGAGTGGTGGCAGTCCAGAGGAGGGAAACTAAAATGGTGCAGGGTCTGTATCAAAAGCCCTATGAGGAGAGACTAAAGGACCTCAATATGTACACCCTGTAACAGAGGAGGGAAGGGGATATGATAGAGATCATTAAATACCTCACAGGGGTAAATAAGGTACAGGAGGGAAGTATTTTTCAGAAGAAAAGGTGCTCAAGAACAAGGGGACATGCTATGAAGCTGGAGGGGGGTAAATGCAGGAGAGATGTGAGGAAGCACTTCTTCACAGAAAGAGTGGTAAATTCCTGAAACAGCCTTCCAGGAGAGGTGGTGGTGTGAAAACAGTAGTGGTGTACAAGAATGCATGGGATAAGCACAAGGGAATCATAGTGGAGAGGAAGAGTGGAGGGAGAAAGAGCTATAGATGGGGCATGATCTGCGGTAATAGTGTAGGTAGAAAGAAATGGGCAGACTGGATGGGTCAAGCAGTCCTTATCTGCTATCAAATTCTGTTCCTATGCATTGTCCATATAGGGTTTTATCCCTCCCAGTCCTCCCTCAGCCCTCCTCCATATTGCCATCAACCTGAGCAACCACCATCACTCTGCCCCAGCAATGCTTGAAACCATTTATAGTCTTGGCGCCCACCACCACCCTGGCAGATGGTGCACAGCTCCGTCACCCTTTCTGTAAAATAGAACTTCCTCACATCCCTCTTAGTCTTAAACCATCCGCCTACCAGTTTTCACTTGTGAAATCAGGTCCACTCATGACACTGTGCTCCATGCGTAATTACACCTTCTTTCTCCCTTCAGGAACTTGAAAGTTTCTTATCACATCCCCACTCTCTCACCTGGTCTCCAGTGAGTACATGTTCAGCGCCTTGAGACAATCTTCATAAAATCTGCAGTTACCCCTGAATCATCTTGGTCTCTGTGCACTACACGTTCTCTGGCCTATCCCTTCTTAGGTGAAGACTACAGAACTGACCACAGTATTCCAGGTGCAGCCATTTTCCTGCTCTCATAACCCTTTCGGATACATTCTTACATCCTATTAGCCTTATTATAGGCCTTGTTAAACTGGCTCGATTGTTGGAGGGAGTTACCAATGATGACTCCCAGGTCCCTTTTCCCTGCCATAAAGCTCCAATTAACCCCTGCCTTGCAGTACTGCCCTGTTTTTTATTTCCCTAGGTACATAACCTTGTACGTATGGCAGTTAATTTCAACTTCCAAACCTAAGACCACCTCTCCAGCCTTTGTAGATCCCTCTGCATCTCCCTGATCCCTTCACCGCTAGCTGTCCTACTGCAGAGCTTCATATCATCTGCAGACACAACTTGCCCTGAATGTCCCTCCGATATCATTGATGAGCATAATGAAGAGGACAGAACAGATCCCTGCAGTACCCCACTTGTAACCTCTCTCTCTTCCAGTTTAACCCCATTTACCACCATCCTCTGCTGTCTCTCCTTCAACCAGTTTCCTACCCATTTAACTAGGCCCCTAGCCATACTCAGGCGTTCTAGCTTCTTCAGCAGCCTTCTGTGTGGTACCAAGTTGAAAGCCTTGCTGAAATCAAAACAGAAATCCACAGTGTGGCCCTGATCTAAGTTTGTTCTCCAGTCAAAGAAAACTATCAGGTTGGTCTGACAAGACCTCCTTGCCACAGACCCATGCTGTTTACTGTCCTGTAGACTGCTGCTCTCTAGGTAGTCCACAAACATAGAAACATAGAAACAGAATTTGATGGCAGATAAGGACCGCTTGGCCCACCCAGTCTGCCCATTTCCCTGCCTACTGGATAAGCTGCAGATCCTAGTTAACCAGCAGCCTACTTCTTCCTACCCCCATCCCCTAGAATTGCCTTATGACTGTCCCATGCATGCTTGAATTCCACCACTGTTTTTGACTCCACGACCTCCTCTGGAAGGCCGTTCCATGCATCCACAACCCTCTCTGTGAAAAATACTTCTTAAATTACCTCTGAGCCGCCCCTCTATCTTCAAATTGTCCCTTGTTCTTGCACACCCTTTTTTGAAAGATGCTACCCTCTTGGACTTTGTTGATTCCCTTGAGGTACTTGAAAGTTCTATCATGTCCCCTCTCCCTCCTTTCCTCGAGGCTATACATATTAAACTCCTTTAGTCTCTCTTCATATGTCTTCTGGTGCAGACCCTGCACCATTTTAGTTCCCTCCTCTGGACAGCTTCCATCCTGTCTATGTCTTTGCGAGACTGGGTCTCCAGAACTGCACGCAGTACTCCAGATGGGGTCTGACCAGCTGTCTGTACAGAGGATAATAACTTCCTGTTTTCTACTGGTGATGCCTCTCCCTATGCATCCCAATATCCCCCCAGCCCTCATTGCTGCCCTCTCACATTGCTTGCCCACCTTTAGGTCATCTGATATGACTACCCCCAGGTCCTATCAGATGACCTAAAGGTGGGCAAGCAAGGTCCTCTTTTATTAGTGAATCTATCAGTTTACCCACTACAGAATAATAATAATAATTTATTTCTATGGTGCCTTTCTAAAACCAAGGCGCCGTACAAAAATATTTTTAAAAACACATCAAACAGTTCAATTCTTAAAATATATAAAACAGCTGACACATTATGAACAAATAAAATCATTCACCGAAAGCTTTAATCCATAAATATGTTTTTAGGGCCTTTTTAAATCCCTCCACAGTCACGCACTCCCGTAACTGAGGAAGCAGAGAATTCCAGAGGGTAGGGGCCGCATGCATAAATCTACGGGCCCCAGAAGATTTCAAACACTCCCTTGGGATCTCTAGCAACCCCTCGTCAGCTGAGCGGAGTGATCGCCCAGGACAGTAGGGAAGCAGGAGCTCTTTCAGGTAGTCTGGGCCAAGTCCGTGTAGGGCTTTGAAAGTCAAAAGACCGACTTTAAAGGTGATCCGCCACTGAACTGGCAGCCAGTGCAGTCCATGCAGCACTGGCGAAATATGACTGGACCAGGAGGTGCCAGTCAAAAGCCAGGCCGCTGCATTCTGCACCAGCTGCAGGTGGTGGATTTCCACCCCAGGAAGCCCTAGGTAGAGGGAATTGCAATAGTCGAAGCGCAAAGACACAAAGGCATGGACCAGCGTAGAAAGATTGCCAGACGGAACAAGGTGCCTAATCCTGGAGATATTCTTTAGATGGTAAAATGAGGACTTGACGACGACAGACACCTGTGAATGTAGAGTCAGCCCTTCATCAAAAATTACCCCCAGGTAACGCACCTGTTCAGAGGTCAGGACTGAAACACCCCCGAGATAAATGCCAGAGGGTGAACTAACCCCCAGCCCCCCATCCGGCACGCCGGATCCACAACCAGCACCTCTGTAACTTCCTGGTTGCTCCTTGTCAGGTCCTTGTGTAGTGGGACTGCATGCACTGTCCTCCAGTATTTTGGAACTACTCCTGTCTTGAGCTACTGAGACGCTCTACTATGGGTTCCGCAGTCAATTCCTTGAGTACCCTTGGGTGCATTCCATCCGGCCTTGGGGCATCATCTACCTTTAGGGCTACAAGTCCATTCTGGACCCTTTCTCTGGTAAATGCTGGCTGCCTCATTTCAGGAGTGATCCTGTCAGCCACCTTGATGCCACTTTTAGGCAGGTGCCCTCTGTCTTCCCTTGTGAAGACAAAGCACAAGTAATCATTAAGGATGGCTGCCTTTCTTCATCTTCCTTGAGTACCCTCATCAATCTTGTGGTCTAACAATAGCCCTCCATGCTTCCCTTTTTCCTTCAGTATGCAGCTCCATGTCTGTCTTTGCCTCCCTGACCTTCTTCTTTGCTTCTCTAGTTTTTATTTGGTACTCTCCCTATTTCTTCCTCCTCCCCACTTTTTCTTGTAACTGGTGAAAACCTTTTTCTTAGCCCTCATTGGTTCTCTGACCCTTTCTGAGAACCATATTTGCCTCCTGCACCTGTTTTATTTTGAAACAGTTCTTGTACATGACTTTGTTGCCTTGAGAATGGCCCCCTCATTGCCCCCCATCTCCCCTCTACACCTCTGATGCTGTCGACCCTGGCCAATTTGTTTCAGACCAGATCCCTCACCTGGTTGAAGTCTGCTTTTCAGTAATCTACTACTTCAGTTTTTGATAGGTGCATTCTGATCAGCCTGAACCAAATGGAGTTAGTCACTGGACCTCAGTGGCTCTCCTACCCTCACTCCACTCACCATCTGATTGGTGAACACTAAATTGATAATGGCCACCTGTCTAGTGGGTTCCATAACCAGCTGCACCAGCAGACAGTCCTGCAATCTATCCAACAGGTCCTGACGTCTGGTGCTCCTGGCCGCTGGATTGTCCCAATCAGTATCCGACAGGTTCAGATCACCCACCATCGCCACCACCACCACCACCAACACTTCCCCCTTCTTCATGCCCCTTGTCAGCTCTTCCTCATGCTCCCTATATCTCTCTCTCCCTCTTGTCCTGGTGGTCTATTGACCACCCCACCTATATTTTCTTGCCTAAGGTTGCCAAGAGGTGAACCTACAGCAACTTGGTTCCCCTTTGATTCCCCTAATATGTCCATCCTCCACAGCCTCTATGCTCTTTGTGACATATGGGGCTACACCCACCACCCTTTGCCTTTCCCTCTATCCTGTCTAAACAGTGTGTAACCTGGGACTGACAAGTCCTAGTCATTATTCTCTGTGGCCCATATTTCTGTGATGGCTATGAGGTCCACCTCATTGTCTCCCACCAACGCATGGAGCTCACTGAATTTATTTGTCAGACTCCTGGCATTAAGGCAAACCCCTTTTTAACTAGCTTGGATCCTCTTTTGCTGTGTTGTGATCCTATCCAGGCATTTCTTCCCATTCTCCTTACCTTCTCATTTTTCCTACTGCTTGCAGACTCTGAGAGTCTTCCCCGTTTGCCTCTTTCACTACTCCTTTTTGAACTACAACCTTATGTTTACCCACCTCACCGCTACCAGTCCCCAGTATAGGGGATGCAGTTGCTAGGCTGCCCTCCCTCATTACTGTTACTGAGGTTCCCCCAGCCTCAGTATCCCCCATGGTCAATTCAACTGTCTAATGTAGCCATCAAACTTCTCCTATCCCCCTCCTCTCAGCCTTCCTCTTTTTTCAACCTCACAATACTGTCCCTCATTACGGCATTTCTCCCGGATATACCAGAAGAATGCCTTGTCCCTCAGCTTTGCTCCTCTTGTGATTCTGAGCTCTGTCTCAGCCTTAGTATTCCTGATCTTCCTACTGGCCTCCCTGGTTGCCCTTAGATTATCCCATCTTCCTCCCTTTAGGCACCCTTGTAATCCTTGAACGCCCTCCTCTTTGCCTTCACTGCTTCCTTCATATCCAATGTGAACCACAGTGGGTCTCTTGCTTGCATCTCTTTACTAACCCTCTTGATACAGCACTCTGCAGCCTTTAACATGCCTAACTTGAATGCTTAAGATGTTCCATCTACTCCTTCTATCCCCCTCATTTTTTTCTCCCAGTACCTTTGCATTGTTTCAAAGTCTGCATTTCTGAAGTCCCACACCGTTACTGCACTGTTCCCACTTCCAGTTGGACCTCCAATTACACTGTCTTGTGGTCACTTGACCACAATGGTTCCTGAATTACTGTGTTTTGGACCTACTCACTGTTTGTGAGTACTAGGTCCAATAGTTCTCCTTCCCTTATAGGGTGCCTGACCAGTTGTGCATAGGAAGTTTCCTGGCATGCTTCCACCAGGAGTTAGTTTCTTGTACTTGCTGTGACTGGGACCTTCCAGTCCCCACCTGGCATGTTGAAGTCGCCACTATTACTACTACCCGCCACTTGGATGCCCTCCTCAGAATTTCGTCTAGTTCCCTGTCCACCCCCTGGTCCTGGCTTGGTGGTCTGTAAACAACACCAACCCTAATTTGGTTCTTCTTTCCTGCAGCTACTGGTACCCACAATTCTCTGAACCTTCCAGATCCCCTCAGATTATTTATCTCTGTAGCTTCAATGCCTTTCCTTACATAGAGTGCTACCCCTTCCCTTGCTCTTTGCCCTGTTCTTCCTAAATGTCCCACTCATTATTCTGGTTTTCTCACACCTCTGTGATAGACACCAGGGTTCAGACTGCCCTCAGCCACCAGTGTTTGAAGTTGTGGCATTTTGTTACCCAGACATCTTGCACTGGTTCATAGCAGTTTCCAACAGGGTCTCATCCATGTTAATGTTCCTAACTGAGCTAACTCCTCCCTTCCTAGTTCAAACTGACTGTAATGTACTGAGTGCACATGGCTCCCAGCACCTTCTGGCCCTCCCAGTGTGGGTGTAGGCCATCCCTTTTCAACAGCCTCCATCCTCTCCAAGTCAGTTCCCAGTCCCTGAGAAAATGAAATCCATCTTTCCTGCACTGCCCCTTTAGCCATGCACTGAACTGGAATACTTGAAATTGTTTCCTGTGATTCAGGTATGGCCAAAGTAGTAACTTCAAGAAGGTTACGGCTCCTGCTCATTCCTTTGCTACCTTCCTTAGTGCACAGAAGGCTGCTTCACCTCCTCCGTGCTCCTCCTGCACAGATTATTCATGATTATGTGCACTATTAGATCTCAACTTCCCTGCCCCTTTCCCATGAGCTCCTCTACCCTAGCAATGAAACTGTCCACTGCCACTCCTGGGAAATAGTGTACCACCTCTTTACCATCAGATGTAAGACCCATCTCCCTCCCAGTGTCCCTAAATATACAGCCTCCAACTTAAGTACCTTTCTTCTGCCCCCCCGACAGGTGACTGCCCTCCCTCATTGGTATGTCCTCAGACAATATCTGCCTGTTGGGTGTGACAGTCCCTTGCTCCCTTGGGAGGGTCTACTGGGGTACCACAATCTGCAATGGGATGAACCTATTGCTTGTGTACAACCCATGTCCAATATGTTTTACCTTCACTCCTCTTTTTCCCTTCATCCCCCCAACCACTGTCCAGTCTCTAGCTGTGGCCTGGGGGGGGGGCAGACAGAGAGGGAGGGAGACAGAGAGATGGGTTCATAGCTTTAATCTGCTGTAAAGTTGGAATGCTCACCAGCAGAAGTGCGAGTGCATAAGGGAATTTACCTATGTGAATGAAGTTTAAAACTCCAGAGCTCTGAAAAGTCACACACATTCCTGTCTGAGAGTGAGACAGAGGGTCCAAATACTGGTCCTCCTACAGCTTACAGTGTCCTCCTTGGGTCCCCTGACATGGCAGTCTGGATATCCCACCAAATAACCCTCTCTACATCGGGCTTCGGGAAAGGATTACTGCCAACCAACCAATCACAATTTGAGGCCAAAATGAAAGGACCACCGACTCAGCTAGGTTCTCTAGTTACTCCCAAGCTGGTGAAGGGACCAGCAGCTTCCACCCAATGTCAAGTGGAGCTGTCTTGCTTGACCTCCGCAAAGGGCCCCCGGCACCTACCTCACATTCTCTCAAGTAGTTGTGTACTGTCAATTCTTACATACCTTGACTTCCCTGTCAGTGCTAGTCAGATAGCCACAATCTGTGTGGTTCACTACACCCTCCTTGAGCCCAACTGGTGGTCAGTGAACATGTTGTCTTGTTGGCTGTGAAAACAGTGGATCCCGAAAGATTGAGGAGAAAAAATGGTGCCAATCCACTGGTATTTCGTACATAGCTTTACCTGCACAGATAAAGACAAAAATTAAATGAATAATGAAGAGCCAGTCTTAAACTTGAAAGGCTGAGTAGGACCCAATTTCTCACTGCAGATGCCAACACGGGGTGAGGTTTGCTGTGAGAGAAAATGGTGTTGTCTACACTTGTCCGGTAGCAGCAAAGAAGAGAGGATGTGCTGAAAGCAGGAGTGTGCTTATTATGCACCACAAAGGATTTTTGGGGAGCAAGGATCTATGGGACATGTAGTTAGAGGAACCAACTCTTAGGTAGCAGGCTTTTCCGGTTCATTACTTGTACTGTATTTTTCTTTGCTGCTAGTTGCAAATAAAGAGAGCTTACAGCTTATAATCCTTGACTTCCATTTGTGTTAATAAAACCATGACTATCAATCAAGCTATGCTTTTAAAAAAAAATCACAACTTTGTGAGGGACACTGGGTTCTGGTAGCTTTTACTTTTCTATCTTTTGGTAAGTTTTAGCTGCAGGTGAATCTTTTTTTTTCATGTTCACTTGCAAAGCATGCAAACATACCGGTATCAGTCTGAACTGTGAGAGGGCTTTTGGGGAAGTGCCCCTCCTACATCTATCACAGTTCCCAAAATACTTAATCTCCTCCCTAATTCAACCTGCTCTCCACCTTTCTTCTCCTCTCCCTTGAAGTCCTTTGCAAGGTACAGAGTTTTTTGTGTCCTGCTTGAGACCTCTTCTTTTCATTCTACACATGCTGTTATTTACTAGTTTCATATGTACTGCTGTTTTGAGCTTTGATTCTCAAGGTATGGCAGAGATGTTGCACAATCCATATCATTTGTATACTCCCCATCCTAGCTAAAATTCAGGACCGCCTTGTGCTCATCCAACTCTCCTTCTTTCTTGACTCCTTCTCCTTCTTCACACCCTACCAATCTGGATTTAGGAAGTCTCATTCTACCATCACCTCCCTTCTACGGCTCACCGACACCGTCCTCACGGGTATGAATCATGGGCACATCACCTCAGCTATCTTTGTCGACCTTGCCAAGGCATTTGACACTGCCTCCCATGCCCTTCTTCTATCCAAACTCGCCCATGCAGGATTCTCGGGAACTAGCACCAACTGGTTCCAATCCTATCTAGCCAACAGGTCTCTATCTGTAAGAATTGGTCATCATACTTCTGTCCCCTTCCCTGTAACTACTGGGATCCCCCAAGGCTCAGTCCTCGACCCAATCCTGTTCTCCATTTTCCTGAATGACCTGCCCTCAGTATGTCTACACACATCCATTCACATGTACGCCAATGACATGGCACTGTATGCATCAGGTCCCTCCCCCAGAGAAGTGGCCTCTAGACTTCAGAAGGACTTCAGTGCTGTTCAGCTCTGGTTTCGCTCAAACCAGCTCTTTCTAAATCCCAAGAAAACTATCTCCCTAACCTTTGGAACCCCCACTTTCCATACCATCGATGGGACTCCTTTGGAGGCCTGCACCTCCTTCCGGTACCTTGGAGTCTGGCTCGACCAGCACCTCGACTTCTCAGCATATATCGATTCAATCCACAAGAAACTACACCCCAAGCTGGGTGCCATATATCAAAATAGGGGATGCATCCCTCTGGAAACCCACAAGGCAATCCTACAGAAAATGATCCTCCCTATAGTAGACTATGGCGATGTAGTTTACAGCGCTGCCCCTAAGTCCACCCTAGCAAGACTTGACCCCTTCTTCCATTCCTTCTGCCATTTTGCCTTGGACTGTCCTCCCTCAATGCACCACTGTGATCTCTATAAGTCTCTAGACATATCTTCACTCCAGGATTGGAGACTGGTCCACTGTGGTAGGACAACTGCGAAATTCTGGGCACAGTCCCTCCCCCCCCACCTAGAGTCCGCCCTTGCAGTTCAACCCCCTCTGCGTACTCTCTCAGGAACACTGACTCCCGGCTTTTGTTTGTACCACATATGTCCACAGCCAAAGGCCAAGCTGCCTTCAGTTACCGCATGCCTAAACTATGGAACTCCTTGCCGGCTGACAGTAGGCACATAGACAGCACTCAGCAGCTCAACCATCTGCTCAAGTTGCTTTTCTCCCCCACCTGCACTTGCAGTTAGCTCCGCTGTGATGCCAATTATCCCACCTCTCACCCTTAACTTCTACCGCACTATGGCACAGCGTTATGAGCTAAGACCTAGGCCCTCAGTCTAGTTCCAGGAGTAAACTGGCCTGAAGTGCATTCCTAATACCATATGTGTTCTTCTAGTGCTCTCGGTATGAGACCTTCATGTGTTTTGTATATTCATTCTATTTGCATAGCTTGATTGTAGTTCCACTGGTCATGTTAGTAGTTTACTTCTCTTTGCTTTTCCCATATCTACTGTACCCTGTATTGAACTTTATAATCCTTGTGCATGATGCTGTGTATTCCCATTCCCCCCTCCCCCCAGGACGCATCTGGAATCAAGCAGTACACCGCTCAGTATGCCTTCCTGGTAAAACTCCTAAATTACTAAATACCCATGATGCAGTGCTTTCAACTCATGGAATTAATGTATTCTCATCTGTGGTAAAAAGCAAGTAAAACGAATGTTCAAACGTGTTCCTATACTCATTGGTCACTTTATAAGGAGCTGTGTTACTCTGCTTGCCTGTGTTTTGAAACCTAAAATTAAAGCATGTTGGGCATTACGGTATAAATAAACAAGGCTTAGCACATATAGTCTAGGACTGTGAATATGTTTCTTGTAAATTTAAAGCATGTGAATAAATTGGTATGTCTGAACTGTGAAAAGGCTCTTGGGGGCATGCCCCTTCTTCACCTATTACTGGATCAGAATGCTGAATTTCTTTGCATGATTCTACCCACACCAATCCACAAGCAATCAGCACCAAGACATACATGCTTTGGTGCTATGTGTAAAAATAAGCACAAGTAAAAAATCAGAAAGCACCTAAAGCAGAGAAGCCACACTAGAATGGGATATAAAAAAGTAGCTCACCATTTATTAGTCATTCATGCTGTTAACATCCAGCACAACACTGCAGACAGAAAAACCATCGGGAGCAGGGTAAAGACAAAATGGCTGCCACCGCAAAACACTGACATTTCACCTGGTTATACCAAGCTTCCTCAGAGTGAAGAAGGAGGGATGCATAATTTTGAAACGCGACTTGAACATGCAATATTAGAATGTGGCAGTGAAACTCATTTTCAGAATATGGTGGGGGTGTATAATGTTATTGATATGGTGGGGATTTACATTTTCAGAATGTGACAATGCCAGGTAATTGCGGAATGTGGAAGTTTACACTTAATTTCGGAAGGTGGCAGGAAAGTACAATTTCGCAATATGGCGGTAACACACAATTTTGGAATGTGGCAGTGACAAACAATTTTGGAATGTGATGGTGACTCACACTTTCAGACTGTGGTGGTAAAGCACAATTTCAGAATGTGGTGGTGATGCACAATTTCAGAATGTGGCAGTGACGCATAATTGTGGAATGTGGCGGTGATGCACAATTTCAGGATGTGGCGGTGACACACAATTTCCAAATGTGGTGGTGATGTATAATTTCTGAATGTGGTGGTGATTATGCACAGGTTCAAAATGTGGTGGTGACGCACAGTTTTGGAATGTGGCAGTGACACTCAGTTTCGAAATTTCGGAATATGGCGGTGATGCACAATTTTGGAATGTGGTAGTAACAATTTTGCAATGTGGCATTGAAACACAACTTCAGAATATGGCAGGGATGTACAATTTTGGAATTTGGTGGGGATGTGCCATTTCAAAATGTGTCAGAGATGCACAATTTGGGAATGTGGCAGGGATGCATACATTTAGAATGTGGCTGAGACACACAATGTTGGAATGTGGCAGGGATGCATACATTTAGAACGTGGCTGAGACACGCAATGTTGGAATGTGGCAGGGATGCATACATTTAGAACGTGGCTGAGACACACAATGTTGGAATGTGGTGAGGATGCATACATTTAGAACGTGGCTGAGACACACAATGTTGGAATGTGGCAGGGATGCATATATTTAGAACGTGGCTGAGACACACAATGTTGGAATGTGGTGGGGATGTGATGCATAATTTTGAAATATGGTGGGTGCATACAATTCTGGAATGTGGCAAGGACAAGCAATTTCAGAATAATACAGTGTTTCCTGTCACATTCCGACAATGTGCATTGCCACTATATTTGGAAATTGCCAGTCCCAACCAAATTCCTCAATGTGTGTCCCTGTCGCATTCCGAGACTGAGTGTCCCACCAGCATTTTGAGATGGTAAATCCCTGCCACATTCCGAGATTGCATGTCCCCCCAAACATTTTAAAATTGTGCACCACCTTGACATTCTATACCTTGGTTCAGCGCTGCATTCCAAAACCACTTCCTGATGTGTTCTAAAGTACAGTGCCATGCATCTGAACATTCTGGAAATGCAAGCACTGTAGCCAACCCTATGTCAGTTTTTTTTTTAATTATTACTACAGCTACAGTTTCTTAAACTTTGGAGAAACAGGTCCTATAAGGTTACTGACATGGAGGACTAGACTGGGAGCTCAGGTTATGACATCATCGGTGGGTCTTCACTGAAACAGACTTTTCTGAATAGGTAGTGAAATCAGGGTTGCAAAATAGCTCATAACTTTAAAATGAAGTAATGCAGAAACCTAACTTTTGGTGTGAGATTTATTGGGGGTATGCTTATTCTAATTCTGTACTTTTGGCAAAACTCCCTCTTTAACTATGCACAGTTATGATAACATGGTATGTACCTATGCGTAGTCATTTTTTATGTTTGCTTGCACGCATGCGCAAGAAACATTATGTGGCAGCTTAGAAGAGAAGCAGGTTGTGGAGGTGCAGCACTGTGGCAGTCAACGAAGGCACTGCATTTGGGGGCTTGGCACTTGTGGACCAATGGAGGCACAGTGTGCTGATGACACTGGTTTCCAAAAGTGGCACCAAGTCAAAACGTTTTCACTGCAGCAATCAGGGACTGCCTCATCATTGCAGTGTCAGCCATTCTGCTGCAATGAGGGAGTGACCCGTCATTGCAGGGCAGTACCTTGCCTAGTGTAATATTGTTTGTGAATGCGGTGGTAAGCTGCTGCCATGTTTACAAACAGTATTACACAGCCCAAGTGCCGAGTGGGTGTCCAATCCCCCTCGGCATCATGCGCCCCCCCCAAAAAAACAGTCTTTGTTTGCTGATGGGGGGCCCAATCCCCATCGGCTTCAGTCCCCCCTTTCCAGTTTAATTTGCTGACAGGAAAGCCCACTCCCCATCAGCATAATGTCCCCCCCAAAATTAGTTTTGTGCTGAGGGGGTGCCCAATCCCCCTCTGCTCTTGCCCCCTCCGTATGTGCCGATGGGGGTGCCCAACCCCCCGTCGGCTTTAGCCTCCCCAAAAAAAACCACTAAGGTGGCACGCTGGGAGCCCACCCCAGCATGCCAAATGTCCCTGTAAAAAATAAAAGTCCCGCGATGTTTTGTGTTTTTTTTTAAAGACCTGTAAAACAGAAAATGGTCCCTCGTTGAGTCCGGTGGCCCCTCCCTCAACCCACGCCCACTCTCTGCACACCCTACCTCCCCACACACACCCTCACCCCATACTTACCTCCGGAGCCCAGCGCAATGATCTTCAGTGGACCGGGAACACGCCTGCACTCTTCAAAGCCGACTGCGAACTGAAGAAATGCCGAAGCTGTATAATGGCATAAATAGGGTTTTTTCAACTTTGGTGCATATCTCAGGCATTTTTGGGAATTTTGGCACCAAATTTTCAACATGGGATTATTGGGACCCCTCCTCATGAATTCAGCCACTGTCATTGCATTATTTGGTCCCGAATTTGCGATCACTGCGCGGAATCACCTTTCAGGACCAATTAATGAAATGACAGTGCCACTGTTCATGAGGTGGGCTCTCAAAAAGTCTATGTTGCAAATTTGGTGGAAAAAAATCCAAAAAATTACTGTTTTACAAGCGTGTGTTGCGCAGTTGCTACGCACGCTCATAACTTCATGAATTTTCAATATTTCCACTCCAGATGTTCAACACTGGCATTTTTCCACACCTCCTAATGAACAGTACAGCTGTCATTTTTCACATCCTGGCCAAAATGTGTTTTTGCACTTCCGGCGCAGAATAACACGATCGCTGTGGGAAATTAGTGTTCGGGACACAGTAAGAAAATCACAGTGACACTGTTCATGAGCAGAGGTTCTAAAATGCCTATGTTGAAAATGTTGTGACAAAGTCCATAAAATGACTGTGTTATGAGTGTGCATTGCACAGTTTCCACGCACGCTTCGTAACCGCCAAATCTGTAATATTTTCAGTCCAGATTTTCAACATTGGCATTTTCACACCTCCTTATGAACAGTATAGCTGTCATTTTTCACATCCTGGCTGAAATGTGTTTTGCACTTCCGGAGCAGAATAAGCGTGGTCGCTGTGGAAAATCAGTGTTAGGACACATTAAGAAAATCACAGTGACACTGTTCATGAGCAGAGGTCGAAAATGCCTATGTTGAAAATTTGGTGATGAAAGTCTGTAAATGACTGTGTTGCTACCTAATGTGTTGCGCAGTTTCCACGTATGCTCGGAAGTGCGAGCATTTTTAATATTCCCACTACAGATTTTCAACATTTGCCATCTCTTCACACCTCCCTATGGATGGTACAGCTGACATTCTTCACATCCTGCCCGATCTGTGTTTTCATACATGTGGTGCAGAATGGCACAGTCACTGCTGGAACTCAAAGTTCAGGACACATAGACAAAATCACACTGCCACTCTTCATGAGAAGAGTTCCCAAATGCTTTCATGAGGTGAGGTCACAAAAAGGCCATGTTGAAAATTTGTAGTGCAAACACCAACAAACGCCCGGGGCGTTAGGATTTCTAACCATAACGTCCCACCCTGTACAGACTGACAGGCATCGGGGTATGCCTTTGGATTGTCGACTGTACTGCTCATGGCATCCCACCCCCACGCCCGAGCCAGTGACAGGCATCAAGGTGTACCTTGGACTCTTCGGTCCCAGAGTTCACCCCGTTCTCCTATACTGCACCCTTTTCAGCATATGTCCTTATGGAATGGGGTGACTGTAAAGCAAAACACCCCAAGGCACACCTCAACATGTGTTGGTGTCTGCAGAATAGGGTGAGGTGACATGGTATGAATGTCATGGGCAATGAGCCAAACACTTACCCCAATGTCTGTCCGTCTCTAGAGGATGGAGGTGAGGTTGGTGTGAAGTTCTGTACTTCACTGCCATTCCTATTCTGCATTTAACTCCTGCATTTCCAATGCTAATACCAGCAAGCAAACATTCGGCATTGACAAATGCTTGTTTAACTTTTGGTTGTATATAACTTATGTGCACTGTAGCACTAATCACTTTGCTTTGTATGTAGGACTGAGTAGTCCTGCTTTAAACCCCTTGGTATGGATCTGTTGTAATACATTATTTAAATATGTATGAGAAATGAAGTTATCAATAAATTAGCAATGCAGTTAATACCATGCCTTCAATTATGGGGGTATTTAAGCACCTCGAGATGAGCTCAGATTCACTCCCTGAAGAAGTGTCAGTGTGTGCTAGACTTACAGAGATGCCATTGTGATCTTGGCATTGGTTAGCTGCGTTTGCATGTATTTAAAATTCTAAATGTATGCCAGCTCTTTTGACACATCATATGCATCTAATAAAGTACACTTTCATACCTGGACCTTTACTGTGCTCTGCCATTTGAGGTTTAGGCTGTATGAAACTCAAGGGTGAGTTGCAGAAGCACCTACAGACCTTGTGCCGCCATTTTATTTTTTACTTGCCCGGCTCCTCAGCTTCAGAGTGGGCCTTGTACCCCCTCCTACTCCATCCGCCAGGTCCTCCCACCAGGATCCCTCTGGTTTCATATTGCTCATTATGGCCAGGTGTGTATACATTTTTCTCCCCCCTTTTTCTCCCTATCCCCTGAGGATGCCAGCACAGAGGACATTCGTCCAGACGAATGACATGCTGATGCACCCCATCATCAGGTGCTCAACAGCATCCTCCCTCCCCTGACTCCGGAGAGCCATGTGCCACTACTGCCCATGCTTCCACAGGCAGAGGAGCTGCGGGTGCTTTGTGCTACCCAGTAACCCACCCCTGGAGGAGAAGGAGAACATCCACGTGGATGCTCAGTCCTTCTCCCCATCTGAACCCTAAAGGCCTGGGTCCATTCCCAAACCCAAGTCACCAGCATAGTGCAAGGTGTGGCATCCAACGTCTCAGCCCTCTGTGCCACTGGGCCGGCGTGCAGCCAGTTGTTAGTTGTTTTTTTGTAGATGCCTCAAAAAAGTAAAACAGAGAGCAGCAAAAAAAATAGATGGGTAACAAACAACTAAAGATATCTTGATAGCAGGATAGGTTGATATATCACGATTATTCCCAAGATGATTATAAAGAAAATGTAATTATTGTGTAGCATGATATGCCATAATAAACCATCTGCCCCTGTTGCTCTAGCGGTGTGCCACTCTCCAGGTGTGACTGTGATTCCAGAATCCCGACCTTTCTCCAATTAGATCTGTACAAGTTTTCCTAAAATTTGAAATGCTGCAGATCATCATGATAATCAATACTTTGTGATATTTTTACACAAATATTGAAATAATAAAAATGTGATATTTTAACAGCTCTATAAGCAACTCGGAAGAGATCAGAATGGAATAATCTCTAACACTGTTTTGACAGGGTAGCAAGAAAATGTTCTGTCCAAGGACTTAATCTTGTCCCCATTCCAAAGGAAAATAAATTTTAGGTGATGGTGGATATTTGCAAATGATTTTGTAAAATCAACATAAAAGTGTATTTTAATAAACCAATTTTTTTTTTTGCAAGGCATTTAATGTACTGGATAAAGATATTTAAGATCAGGACATACTGCAGTGTTTTGGTCATACCAGTGAGCTTTTGGATAGCATTTCAGATCCAGTGCAGCAATTTACCTGAATTCAATGGAGGAATTGGATTCAGAAAGAAATATGAATGAAACGTTATAGCTAGAAAGAATTGAAAATGGTGGTGGTGGCAAGGGGTCTGACCAAGCTTCTAAAGTTTCAGAAGACATTTATAAGTGTGTCAATTACAGACACACTGATTTCAGAGAGAAAGCTACCTTAAAACCTGATACCCCTGCAATTGCTTCCATTCATACCTTCCAGATGACAGTAAGACAAGACTTGGATCAGTTATTTGAAAACACTATGATTGGATCCTATTATCACTATATTTCTACTGCAGAACACTAGGCCCTGCTTGAATTACAGAAAATGGATAAAATAATAATTAAGCCAGTCGATAAGGGTGGTAACATTGTAGTGATGTCCAAGGAATTTTATCTCACACAAGCATTAAAGCAACAGAACTATGAAGAATGCTATAGAAAATTAGCACAAAAACACACATTAGAATTCAAGTCAATGATTTACTAGGGGGGTCCTTGGTAGTTTTTTTTTTAATTGGGCTCTAATTCTGACAATGGATATTTGTTGTAAAAAATATTGTTATAGCACTTAAGGATTTAATGTTTATGGAATTCATTATCTGATTGAGAATACAGTTGATAAATTGTCTCCAGACAGATTTAATACTGTATGAATGTGTGAAATAGTTTGTTCACTCTAGGTAAACTTTTCTTTTACCCACCTATTGCCACAGATAGAAAATTTATATTTTATGTATTTTTTTTAAGTAAGTAAATTTATTGTTTGGTCATGGACCTTTACAATTTAAAACTTAACACACAGCAATACATTCATATATAATTAGAATAAGAAAAACATGTTTACAATTACATACAGAAAATACATATATATTCTGATTACAGCATAATTAGACATAGTCTGTGAAAAATGTGCAAAATACAACTGATCATTATGCAGAAAGTCCCATAGTTGTTCAAATTATTATATCTAACATACTCTCCTTACACTAACCCATTTTTCTCAATCGAATTCTAGAAATAGCTTCTAGATAGGAGGCAACACTTTTAATTATTCACTCATCATTAGAAGTAAAGAATGTATTTAAGATTAGAGCAGTATCATTAGACTGTATAGAGTCCCACAGTGAATGAAGCCACTTTGTTGTAAATTTTGTATACCATTTGCAATCAAGAATAACATGCTGCAGGTTTTCTAGTTCTTGATTATTACATGCACAGCAGCCAGCCTGTTTATCCAAAGACTTGCTGTATCTAGCATTCAATACATTACTTATAAAAAGTTCCAAATAATATTTGGTATATAACTTTCTCTGATTACTATCTGTAAGAACATCTGAATAATGTCTACACTGATGCATCACATCACATTTTATATTTTAACTTAGAACACTATCATATTTTTAACATGTACTTAAGTGGGTATTAAGTTTAAGATATTATGTTTAATTAAGAGTGTATTCTCATAATACAATCACTAATTCATTTGTAAGTGAAACTGTTTGGCCTCGCCAAGGACTCCTCTTATCTGCCTCTGTTGACATTTGACCTTGGAGTGCTTCACAGATGCCAGCTGTAATAAACTGGTTCCTTGCATTTAAACCGCAGTTATTTAAAAAAAAAAAGATATTTTAAACTAATGAGAAATCTTTCTGGTTTTTTTTTATGTATGATCTGGGTGTTAATAGAATGAGATTTTCCAAACAACTGTCATAAGCGTCTGAGGAAGGACTTGGTTGGTCCGAAAGCTTAAGCACTGTTTTCTTTAGTTACAACTATGCTGGTCAAATAAAAGGTATCAAACCGTTTGTTTCTGTCTCTTGCTGTTTTCAGTCTGTAATTCTTGCAGGTTGTGCATGAAAATAAGCATATGTGTACCTGGTGTACCTTACCTGGTATAAAAAAAATAAATAAATAAATACATTAATTAATTACTTAATTGTCCAAGTTACTATATGGTATATGCTGCTTGGTGTTCCTGACCCTAAGCATATGTGGTTAGGACCACCAGGTAGCTCAAGGAGAGAATGTACAAACACCACAGGGCCATCCAAAATAGCGAATCACATAGTACCTTAGGTGCCCACTATTTAGGTGTGCAAAATTGTCATCCTATGTCTTCATAGTTTGTAGGATTAGAATGCATTACCCCTAGAAACAGAGCGAGTCCACATCTTCCCCATTTACTACAAAGGGAAACATGGTGGATTCATCAACTGAACACTTTAGAGCCAGTGAGTCTAAACGATATACTGGATGTCAGTCTATTTCTTAAGTAGCATATTTTCACATTTTTGTTTCTTTTTTCTAAACACTGATAACAGCCTTTTCCTCTAACCTCTCCCTGCTTTCCCTGCCTTCACTCATTTCTCAGTATTTCTCTTTTGTCTTTCTGGTGAGGGACTCTGCCAGTTGACTAAGGCAAGGCACCTGTTCACTACTGCATAACAGTTACAGCCGAGAAGGGAAGGGGCGGAGCAGCAATATGGCCGTGATGCTGCTCCACTCCCCGCAGCTCTGCTTTTGAAGCACTGTTTAAAAGTTTTTATATATACTTTTTGTATTCTGCTTTCCTCTCAATTGATGAATAAAACTTACATTAGCTTGGAATGTAGCTCACTTACCTGTGTCGTTCTGCCATTCTGCTACTTTGGTTTGGTGCTCGTGTTTGAGTTTGAGCACTTGCTAATAGTTGCCATTCTGTCACATTCTGCAGATGCAATTAGTCCTGTCGGTGTAGTATTTGGTGCTATCTGGAGCTTGCAGCCCTGGTGAAAAGGAGCTTTCAGTATGCCTGTGACACCGAAATAGTGATTAATTTTGCAGTTGTGAGCTTTCCCCTGCCGAGCAGGGGAATTATCTCTCTCTCGCCTGTTTGATCCTGCTCCAGGCATGGCAAAGGGGTATTGGATGTCTGCAACCATGGCAAGTTGGCTTGAGGAGTGAATGGATGCTGGAAGAAGCAGCTTTGGACTGAGACTTGCTGCTGTTAAAATGTGATATACCTTAGATTTTTGAAAAACAGGTATGCCAGCATTGCCTGGGGACTGGTGGTGGTCTAACCATCTTAACATCACAAATTTACTGCACTTAGAGGAGCACTTCTCTCCCCTTCTCCTTGCAGATGTCTGCTGTGAGTGAACCATAAAGCATCACGGGCATAGAGGGAGAGAGAGAGAGAGAGAGAGAGAGATGGTGATAGCCGAGGAATCGAGGAACCAAGCGGTGGAAGAAGAGAACTTTTTGTGAACTAAGAGAGCAGTCCCCGAAGGAATTTGGAGATACATATTTGGATCCCTCCGGCATGCATTAAAATGGGAGTGAAACTGCCAGAATAAATCATGAACGCTGCAGCGTCTTTTCTTCGGACGATATTATGGATTGAGATAAGTACAAATACTAGAGGTACACTCTCCTTTAAACAGAAGAGATCACATATTCGTGCCTTCTAAGTTTTACTGATGTTATTGATGTTCTTCGAATTTGCCATTTGGCCATAAGCAATTTTTCATAAAAGGTTAATTTGCATAATATTGGACTTTTAATATTTGAGCCAACAACTGAATGTGTTTTATGCGGACAGTTTCTGTGCTGTAAGATTTGTGAGTAAGAGTTACTTTGGCATTTTAATGCACATTTATATATTTCCTGGTAAAAGGAGAATGAAGTATGGAAAAATAGCCACTGCAACTTAATATTTTTTTAGTAGGAAATTATATATCGTGTATGCTGATAATTCCTTTTAGGATCATTGATCCAAGGCTAAAGACCCTTGTAGCTTTTTGGTATAATTTGTTATGATAAAATGCCCTACACTGGGTGGATCTATGTACCTGCAATATGGAATCCCATTATATGCCCCAGCAGCAGCCAATAGGAGTGGCTGGATCAAGGGTAATTCAAGGGGCATGGAGTGGCATGAGTCACAGGGTGCCCCAATGGACGTGCCTCGATGCCTGCATGTCTGAGTGGCCATCAGGTAGGTACAGATATAACATGTTGTGAACGATTGAACCCTAACTGTGACATGGAGTCCCAGTATGTGCATCAATAGTAGCCGACAGGAGTGGCTGGATGGGGGGGCGGTCCTTGGATCATGGAGCAGCATGCGCTGCATGGTGTCCCAAATGGATATGCCCCCAATGCCAGCGTGCTCCACTGGCTACAAGGTAGTCCCAGATGGGTCCCTCTTGTAACACATAGTTGCATTAGGTGACTTGGGAATGGCTGACCAGAGTGGCTGGTTAGGAGGTGGTCTGTGGGGTACGGAGCAGCATGCGCTGCATGGTACTTCTGATGGATTAATCCCATAGATACAGTGTGTCCAACTGGTTATCAGGTGGGTATGCATGTGACAGGATGTGACTAAGTAGGATAAACTCTGTGGGACAGAGTAATTTGACATGGTGCCATCTGGCTAATTTTTGTTTTAAGGCTTCTCTCTAAATGCTGGGCTGGATTGATTTTGGTCTTGGTCTGGAAAGGTTAAGATAGGCCCTCTCCAAGTAGAAAATGAAACAGCGGGGTATAGTGAATTATATACTGGCCTTGAAATTCAAGAAAAGAGTTGATTCAAACAACTTTTGTTAATAGTATTGCTAATGAATAACAAGTTACTTGCTCTGCTTCTGTCTCCATCATAAAAATGCTTTACAAATGTTTTAAAATATTTTAGTATTAAATTTATTAGCAAAGTTTGTGTAATATAAGAGAATGACAGGAATTTTTGGCTGTTTTCATCTTGTAAGGCACAGATAAAAGATTAACTTAGCAATTGATTTGCTTTGGCTGGAAAAGCACTTGTATTTAAGAGAAAGGGATCAGAGCAGTGCAGAAGGAGTTTGTGGAGTTGTGGAGGGGCCTTAGACAAGTAGCAAGCACGGTAACCTTCTTGGAGGTGCTGCCTGTTGATGGCATGGGTGAGTCTAGGGTGCTCCGCACCATGGGATTCAATCAATGGTTAAAAAACTGGTGCAGAGCTCAGGGTTTTGGCTTCAGTGGGGACTATGGGTCCACCTGGAGGGATGCAGGCCTATACTGGTGCGATAATCTTCATCTGTCCAGGAGGGGGACCAGGATCCTAGGTGATAGATTTAAATGCTTCATTGACAAGCATTTAAACTAGCCAAGGGGTGAGGCATTGAAAAGGAGCAAGGAAATCCTAGCCCTCCTCCCCCCAAATCAGGGTAGTTAGTGAGGTAAACACCAAGATAGAGAAGTCGATAGGGAGAAAGGCAGGGGTAAATGGAGAAAAAGGCAAAGGCAGTAAGGACAGGGATGGAACAAAAAGGGGTAAGACCATCAAAAAATGGAGGGTAATGAGTACCAATGCCTGTAGTCTAGGTAACAAGCTCTCTGAACTGGTGGCCTTGATGGAAGAAGGATGCCTGGATATTATGGCAGTCACAGAAACGTGGTACACAGAGAACCATGACTGGGACATCAACATACCAGGGTACACAATCTACAGGAGGGACAGGGAGGGTAGAAGAGGAGGAGGAGCTCTCTATGTAAGGGAAAGGATCAAAACAATGGAACAAAAGGGTAAACAGGGATGAGAGGAGGCACTGTGGGTCACCTTGGAGACTGGAAATGGCACCACAATCCACACAGGGGTTGTATACAGACCCCCATCTCAGGAAGAAGAAATGGACAAGGAAATGATAGAAGGCATCCTTAGGATGCAGAGAAAGGGGAGATATTGTTGATGGGGGACCTGAATATGCCAGATGTTAACTGGAGCACCTTTGCTGCAGTCACATCCAAGAGCAGGGTCATTCTGGATGCCCTACAGGGTGCACGCCTCAGACAACTAGTGCTGGAACCCACTCGGGAGGGAGCAGTCTTAGACCTGGTACTCTCAAACAGGGATGGAGAGAGGATCTCAGATCTAGAAGTGGGTAGCCATCTGGGAACAAGTGACCACCGAACAGTGTGGTTCACAATAAACTCAGCCACAGAGTCAAGCCATATAAAAGTGAGGGTACTGGATTTTAGGAGGGCTGACTTTGTCAAACTGGGAGAGTGCCTCAGAAAAGCACTAGCAAACAGGCAAGAAGGAGGGGTGGAGCAACAATGGGGAAACATCAAAACTGCCATCACAGAAGCAACAAGCCTTTGTGTGAAGCAAATAAATAAATCAAAATGAAGGAAAAAAACACTATGGTTCTCAAAAAAGGTGGCGGGAAAGGTTAGGGAGAAACAGATCGCATTCAGGAAGTATAAGGAAACACAGAAAGAGCAGGACAGAGAACTGTACCAGTTAAAAAAGAAGGAAACGGGGGAGGAATAGTGAGACTTAATAAAGCGGAGGGAGGGTGGGTGGGCAGAGAGGGACAGTGAAAAAGCAGGGATACTGAATGAATACTTCTCAGTATTCACAAAAGAAGAGGAGGGGGAGGTACCTAATCCAATCAATAGAAGCACTCTGGATAGGGGGTCAATATCAGTCATTTCACAGAAGAAAGGGTTCTGAAAGAACTCCTAAAACTAAAGGTGGACAAAGCAATGGGGCCTGTTGAGATTCACCTCAGAATTCTAAAAGAACTAAGGGGAGAACTAGTGACACCACTGACTACCCTTTTTAACAAATCATGGGAGGATGGTGTGGTACCTGAGGACTTGAGGAGGGCGAATGTGATTTCCCTTCACAAAAGTGGGAGCAAAGCAGAGGCAGGAAACTATAGACCTGTCAGTTTGACCTCAGTGGTAGGGAAAATGATGGAATCACTTCTGAAGGAAAGAATTGTTGAGTACCTAGAGGCCAGTGGGGTACAGGACCCAAGGCAGCATGGATTCATCGTGGGAAGGTCATGTCAGATGAATCTAATAGATTTCTTTGACTGGGTGACCAAAGTAGTAGACCAGAGAGGGGCTGCGGACATGGCCTACCTAAACTTTAGCAAGTCATTTGACACAGTCCCACGCAAAAGATTAATTAACAAATTATCCAGCCTGGGAGTGGGTCCCCAGGTGGTAGCCTGAGTAAAACATTGGCTGGATAACAGGACACAGAGGGTAATAGTAAACGGAGTCCACTCTGAAGAAAGGGGGGTTATTAGTGGGGTACCGCAGGGTTCAGTAGTAGGTCCAGTCCTTTTTATTGTCTTTGTAAGTGACATTGCAGAGGGACTGGAAGGAAAAGTACGCCTCTTTACAGATGACACAAAGATCTGCAACAGGGTTGATACACAAGGGGGGGGTGGAAAGGATAAGAAGGTACTTGGCAAGGTTGGAGGAATGGTCAGAAGTATGGTAGCTACATTCAATGCAAAAGTCCAAAGTAATGCACCTGGGAAACAAAACCCAGGAGGAATACACAATGGGGGTAGTAACAACAATAAAATGGAATGGGACCTGGGGTAGTCATATCAGATGACCTAAAGGTTAGCAAGCAATGTGAGAAGGCAGTAGGGATGGCTGGGGATACTGGGATGTATAGGGAGAGGCATCACCAGTAGAAAACAGGAAGTTGTTATCCTCTGTACAGACAGTTGGTGAGACCCTATCTGGAGTACTTTGTGCAGTTCTGGAGACCCATCTCCCAAGGACATAGACAGGATGGAGGCAGTCCAGAGGAGGGCAACTACAATGGTGCAAGGTCTGCACCAGAAGTCATATGAAGAGAGACTAAAAGAGCTTAATATGTATACCCTTGAGGAAAGGAGGGAGAGAGGGGACATAATAGAAACTTTTAAGTACCTCAAGGGAATCAACAAAGTACAAGATGATAGCATCTTTGAGAAAAAGAGATGTGCAAGAACAAGGGGACACAATTTAAAGATAGAGGGGGGACGGCTCAGGGGCAATGTGAGGAAGTATTTTTTCCACAGAGAGGGTGGTAGATGCATGGAACAGCCTTCCTGAGGAGGTCGTGGGGTCAGAAACAGTGGGGGATTCAAGAATGCATGGGCAGACATAAGGCAATTCTTGTGGGGGTAGGAAGAAGTAGGCTGTTGGTTAAGTAGGATCTGCAGCTTATCCAGTAGGTAGGGAAATGGGTAGACTAGGTGGGTTAAGCGGTCCTTATCTGCTGTCAAAGTCTATGTTTCTGTGTTTCTAAGGCATTCAAAGTACATCTAAAAGTGATATCAAATTTTATATTTTCCATTTGTATGGAATGTTTTATTTCCTTTTAGCATATTGTAATGACTTTTTTAGCTGAATAATAAACTTGAATACTAATACTACTGCTAAGACGTGTGGAAGGTCAAAGGTAGGCCAGAACTGGGAATAGGAGCAACACCAATCTAGGATAGCAGTATATAAAGATATGCTGCTGGTCGAGGACTTCAACCTGCCAGAGGTGGATTGAAGTCTCCCAGCAGCAACTTCAGCTACAAGCAGGGACATCCTGACCTGAACTCTCTGTGGGGGGTGTTCCTCAGGCAACTAGTCAGTGAACCCCCTCATGGTGGGGCAATACTGCACCTTGTAGTCAATAACAGGAACAGTGCTGCAGACGTCAAGGTGGGAGGCCACTTGGGGACCAGTGATCACCATACGATGTGGTTCAATATAAGGACGGCTGTGGAATCGAACCACACAAGGGTGAAGGTCCTGGACTTCCATAGGTCAGATTTTAAAAAAGATGGGGGGATGCCTCAGGGATGACCTAGGAGAGGGGTATGACCTGACTGGGGTAAAGTAACAGTGGGCGAAAATAAAAGAGAGCATAGTAAAGGCAGCAAACCTCTGCATCAAACAAGTGATCAAAAGCAAGAGGAAAAAGAGACCACTGTGGTTCTCAAAAGAGGTGGCTGTAAAGTTAAAAGGGTAGCTTTCAGAAAGTATAAGGAGATGCAGAGGAAGCAGGATAGGGAGGTGTAGCGGGAGAAACAGAGGGAAGCAGGGAAAGCATTAAAGAGTGCAAAGGCACGAACTTAAGAGAGAATAGCCCAGGATGTGATGAAAGGGGACACAACATTTTCTAGGTTTGTAATACAAAAAAAAATAGAAGACTGGTGTGGGATTGTAAGGTTAAAAATAGAAGACAGGGACTGTGCCGAGAAAGACCAGGAAAAAGTAGACATCCAGAACATACACTTTTGTTCAGTGTTCACAGAAGAAAGAGAAGGGAGGGGCCACAAAAATTAACAGAAGCTTTGGAGGGAGGGAGGGAGGGAGGGAGAGGGAGGCGGACACTAGTTCCTTTTGGGAGGAGACAGTCCTGAAGGGACTTGCTAAACTGAAAGTGGACAAAGCTATGGGGCCAGATGCAATGCATCCAGGGGTATTGAGGGAGCTCAGGGAAACACTGGCTGCCTCTCTAACAGTTCTATTTAACAGTTCACTGGAAACAGGAGTGGTTCTGGAAGACTGAAGGAGGGTGGGTGTAGTCCCACTACACAAAAGTGGCAGCAGGGAAGAGGCTGGCAATTATAGGCCAGTCAGCCTAACATTGGTGGTGGGCAAGTTAATGAAATCACTGCTGAATGAAAGGATTGTGGAATATCTTGAATCAAGTTGGTTACAAGACCCGAGACAGCATGGTTTCACAGGACAGAGGTCATGTCAAATGAATCTGATAGAGTTCTTTGATTGGGTGACCAAGGAACTATATCAGAGTGATGCGGTGGGTGTAGCCTACCTAGATTTCAGTAAGGCATTGGACACCATTCCACATTGGAGACTACTAAGCAAGCTGAGTGGCTTAGAAGTAGGTCCAAAGGTGGCAAACTGGATAAGAAATTGGTTAGGGGATTGGCAACAGAGGGTGGCTGTAAACAGAGTTCACTCCAAGGAAGGGAGGGTGACCAGTGGGGTGCCTCAGGGATCAGTGCTGGCACCTAGCTCTTTAATGTCTTTATAAGTGACATTGCAAAGAAGCTGGAAGGGAAAGTCTGCCTATTTGCAGATGACACCACAATCTGTAATAGGGTGGACACTGTGCGTGTGTGTGTGTGTGTGTGTGTGTGTGTGTGTGTGTGTGTGTGTGTGTGTGTGTGTGTGTGTGAAGGATGAGTAGAGACCTGAGAAAACTAGAGGAGTGGACAAGGGTATTGCAGCTGGGTTTCAATGTGAAAAGGTGCAAAATAATGCACCTAGGGCACAGGAACCCAGGGGAGGAGTACAAAATGTGTGGAGTGGTATTGACAACCACCAAGCAGGAAAAAGACCGGAGGTAATCATACTGGATGATCTAAAGGTGGCCAGGCAATGCAACAAGACAGTAGGGAGGGCGAGAGGGATGCTGGGGTACACAGGAAGGGGTATCACCAGTAGAAAGCGGGAGGTGGTGTTGCCTCTGTATAGATTGCTGGTAAGACCCCACCTAGAATACTGTGTCCAGTTCTGGAGACCACGTCTCCGGAAGGACATAGACAGACTGGAGCCAGTCTACAGGAAGGCAACTAAAATGGTGCAGAGTCTGCATCAAAATCCCTATGAGGAGAGACTAAAGGACCCAATATGTACACCCTGAAACAGAGAAAGGAGAGGGGAGATATGACAGAAACCTTTAAATACCACAGGGGGTAAAAATAAGGTACAGGAGGGGAGTAATTTTCAGAAGAAAAGGTGCTCAAGAACAAGGGGACATGCTATGAAGCTGCAGGGGTGTAGATGAAGGAGAGCTGTAAGGAAGTACTTCTTCACAAAAAGAGTGGTGGATTTCTGGAACAGCCTTCCAAAGGAGGTGGAGGAGACAAAAACAGTGGTGGGGTTCAAGAATGCATGGGATAAGCAAACGGGAGACATAATGGAAAGAAGGGGGGGGGTGAGAAAGAGATGTAGATCTGGTATGGTCTGTGGTAACAGCGCAGGTAGGGAGAAATGGGCAGACTGGATGGACCAAGCGGTCTTTATCTGGCATTGAAGTGTACGTTTCTATGTTTTTCCACTTTATTTACACACACACACACACACACACACACTCTTCTAACATCATTTGTCTCCTTTAAATGCAATTGTTTTGGCATGTTTAGATGTTGGAGTCCAGTTGTGTTAGTTTAAGTGTTTCAGTATCATTCCAGTTCTTCAGTCCAACATCATCACTTCAGTTTTTGAAAAAGAATCAAGAACAAAACAGAACAACTGATATAGTCAGGATAAAAAGTCACATAACTGCCATCAGTGTCCCTCCAATGTATCTTGTTACATGCTTTATGTTAGTGTAGTCATTGGAATTCAGTTTTTATCATGGACATTTCTTTTTAGAGGTACCACTGAACAGTGATGCTTTAAAGAGCACCCAATGCCTCCAAAAGAACTCTGAAAACACAATATTTGGGTACAGTTCAGCTTATATTTCACATTAGTTATGCATTTCCTTCACTACCTCTTTCCTACTTCTCTCCCATTACTCAAATTCTACTCTCCATTACCTTAATCCTACTTCTCCTTACCAACCCTTTCCTTCTTCTTCCCCTTTGCCCTCACTACCTATTACCCATTCCCTCCTCTACCTCTGCCTTGCTCTACTCACTGGCAGGGTTCTCAGCATCCTGGAGGGGCCAGATCTTGGCAGACATCTCTTCTTATCTTCCGACCCCACCTCTCTCACTGCCCTCGCTGACCCCTGACAAGGTACTTAGCATTCCATAGGGACTAGATCTTGGAATGCCCTTAACTCCCTTCCCCCCCTTCTCTCCTACCCTCCTCTTCCTCCCTTGCCCTCCTCTCCACTACTTGGTACTTACTCTCTGCCTTGCTCCATCCCCTGGCAGGGTGCTCAGCATCCTGAAGGGGTAAGAACTTGGTAAGCCTCTTGCCTCTGCATACCTCCTTTTATCCACCCTATTCCACCCCCCCCCAATCTCCCCACTTTGCACTCTGACCCACCTCTGTCTTTGCCCTGATTCGACCCCTGGCAGGGTTCTCAGCATCCTGAAGGGGTTTAAACTTGGTATGCCTCTCCCCTCCCCACCCCTTCCCCCCTTTCACCTCTCTTTCTCCCTCTTCCTCCTCTCCACTACTCTGTCCTATTACTGTTAGCCCCTAAATCTATATTGCACTTGCAGATTATTTGTACTTCTGGTGTTCCATATAGCTAATTGTACTGTCTGTGTTACTCCACACTAGCTTGCTTTAATTAGATAAAAACTGTTAGAATTTAATGCAGTCATTGTCTACCTACACAGCCTATGGGCTTCTTAGTTGTTTATATTCAAAGGTGAATTTTGTGTTATTGTATCCATCTCAGTAGTTTATCCTCCAGCGCCTTAGTTCATAACTGTCAGCATTCCAGTCTGTCATTGCTTACTTTACAGTCTAAGTGCTTCTTATTTGTATGTACTTAAATGTAAATTTTGTGTTATTGTACCAAATCTCTGTAATCAGTCCTCATGTTCCCCTACCCCCCAGGTCGCACAATGAGATAAGCAACTTGTTGTTCAGTGTGCCTTCCTGGTGAAACATTTCAATAAATGAATAAATTTCTTCTCTCTGTTATTAATTGCTGAGTTAATCTGCATGAAAATCAGATTGATTGATTTTGATTGATTTTATTTACAAACATACAAACATATGAAAACGCCAGCACAAACAGGCCTCACGGTCTGTTGAGTTTGCCCGATTCTGCAGCTAGCCCCTCAATTTGCAGTTGCCCAACCCCTCTTCATCAGTACCCCCCACTGTGTCCCATCCCCTCTTAAAACCACCCATTGTTCTACAGGATACCACCTCCTTGGGTAGAGTATTCCACTTGTCTACCATCCGTTCCATGAAAAAGTGTCTCCTGATTTCCCTATAAAATCTTCCCCCTCTAGTCTCAGTCGGTGCCCTCTCAAATCCCTCCCTCTTCTAATCTGGAAAATCCCTTCTGTATTAGTTTTATTAATCCCCTTTAAGTATTTAAAGGTTCAATCATATGTCCCCTTTCCCTCCTCTCCTCCAGGGAGTACATGTTCAACTCGCCCAGCCTATCCTCGTAGGACATTTCCTCCAATCCCTGGATCATCTTTGTTGCCCTACGCTGCAGCCCTTCTAACAATCTGATATCCTTCTTCAGGAATGGGTGCCAGTACTGCACACAGTATTCAAGGAGCAACCTGACCAGCAACCTGTACAGGGAAGGATCACCTCCCTATTTCTGGAGGAGATTCCCGTCCCTATACACCCCAGCATCTTGTTCGCTTTTGCTGCCACCTTCCTGCACTGTTCATACTCCCTGTTATAAGTACTCCAAGTTCCTTTTCCTCCTCAGTGCTTTCCAACTGTACCCCCCCAGCTGATAGCTTCACCCCTGGTTCCTAGCCCCGAAGAGCATTAGCTTGCATTTCTTGGCATTGAACCACAACTGCCATGCTTCTGACCACTCCTGAAGTTAGGTCAGGTCTTCCTGCAGCCCCCTGCAACCCTCTATATCATCTACCATGGCCCCCACCTTTGTATTGTCTGTGAACAGACTGATCCTACTCTAGATCCCCAGTGAGATATCAGCTATGAATATCCCTAAACAGCACCGGTCCCAGTACCGATCCCTGTGGCACCCCATTCATCACCATCCTCGGGGATGAGAGTTCCCTCCCCACTACCACCCTTTGCTGCCTTCCATTCATTCAGTTTCTGATCCAATTTACCATCTTTGTTCTCACCCTATATACTCCAGGTCCCCCCGTCTCCCATGCGGCATGGAATCAAAGGCTTTGCTGAAGTCCAAATACAGGACATCCACTGCATGGCCCTTGTCCAGTTCCCTGGTCACCCAATCGTAGTACTCAGTTAGGTTTGTCTGGCAGGATCTATCTGAGACAAATCCATGTTGTTGACTGTCATGGAGTCCACCATCCTCCAGAAAGGTCACCAGCCTTTCTTTTAAGAGTGTCTCCATGAGCTTACCCACGATTGATGTGAGGCTCACTGGTTGGTAGTTGCCTGGTTCATCCCTAGGGCCACTTTTGTGAATGGGCACCACATGGCCATCCTCCAGTCCTGTAGTATGCATCCTGTGTCCAGAGAGGTATTACACAGGTCAGTCAGTGGTCCTGCCAGTACTTCCACTAGTTCCTTAAGTACCCTAGGGTGAACGCCGTTGGGTCCCGGTGTCTTGTCCACCCTTAGTGCCCTTAACCCTTCCAGAACCCTGTCCTCTGTAATCCTTGTATCCGTCACCCGCCCCCCCCACTGCCCACTTCACCCCTCCCTTTCGGTATTTGCCCCCTTCCTCCTCTGTGAACACAGAACAGAAGTATCCATTTAATACCTCTGCCTGACCCCACCCTTCTCCACCCACCCTTCATCCTTCATAATCCTCACAATTTGGTCTTTGTTTTTCCTCCTCTCTCTTATGTATCTGAAGAAGTCCTTTTCTCGATCCCTAATACCCTGTGCCAGCCTCAGCTCTCTAGATGCCTTGGCCGCTCTGACAAGCCTGGTAAACTTCCTGGACTTCTTTGTATACTCATCCTTGTCGACTCCCCCTCCGGTTTTCCTGAACCTCCATAGTACTTTTCTCTTGGCCCTCACCCCATCCATGACCTCCTGAGCTAACCAAACTGGGCTTCTTTGCCCTTCCCTTTTTACTCCTTGTCCTTGCGCATGTCCCAGTAGCTTCCGCCATCCATTTTTTAATAATGTTCCACTTTTGACTAGCATCCATGCTTGGTTGAATTCCCACCAGATGCCAGCCCAAAATTTCCCCCATGCTTTTGAAGTCCGCCCCTTTGAACTCAGTCACCCTGGTTCCTGTACCCCCTGCTTCCCTGCCCATATCGAGTGTGAATCACACTGAGCGGTGTTCACTCCCAGCCAGTGGGTCCTCTACCCCCAGATCCTGCACAGACTCCCCATTTGATGGTACCATGTCCAGAGTGTTTCCCAAACTAGTCGGTTCCTGGACCACCTGCACCAGGAAGCTGTCCTGGAATGCTTCTAATATAACCTGCTCCTTTGTACTTGTGGTGGTTGGGGTGCTCCACGCCACGTAGGTTGAAGTCCCCCACCAACACTGTGTTCCCCTTCCCAGAGACACTTCTAATTTGTTCAGCTAGCTCTTTATCCAGGTCTTCCCCTTGAGCTGGTGGTCTGTATACTACCCCCATCCTCAGTGCCCTACCTTTTGAGTCATGAAACTGCAACCTTAGGGCCTCTGTCCTGCCTTCCTCCCCCTCCTGCCTTATACATCTTATCCCCTCATGCACATAAATTGCCACACACACCCTTTCCCCTTATCCCCATCCTTCCTGAATGTTCTGTACCCTGGGATCATCATATCCAAGTCCTGGTACTTGGTGGCCCACGTTTCCATTATGGCCACAATGTCGACCCTCTCCACTGCCAAGAGAGCCTGCAGCTCAGCTGACTTGTTACCCAGGCTTCTTGCGTTCAGTGTGATACCACCCTCCACCCTGTTTCCTTCCTCCCTCTGGTTATCCCCCTGCTCATACTCTGATTCTGTTCTTTAGCTTGGGGGTAAGCTCATTCAGCTCACTTCCATAGGATCCCTGCCTACCAGCAGACCTCTTGCCACCCCCCCACCTAGTTTAACTCCACCTTTGCTGCTATGTACCTCTCTAGATTCTGCTTTAATACCACCTTCTCCTCCGTGCTCAAGTGTAGCCTGTCCCCTACATATAGATCACTATTGTCCCAGGTTCTGCGCCAGCCACCCACCAGCCCACACCCCCTGGATTGACATCATTCCCCAAGCCACGTGTTGAACTCCCCAATCCTCCATTTCCTCACCATACTCTCACAGGGCACTGGGAGCACCTCTGAGAATGCCACTGATTTCCCCCAACTAATCGCACAGCCTTCCCAGTTCCTTGAATCTCTCCCTTACTATTTCCACTGTCTCCCCCGCCAAGTCATTGGTACACATGTGCACCATGAGATTTGATTTCTTCCCACCCCTCCTAACACACTTAAGAATTGACTGCCTGCCCTGCCCAGCCCACCGTTAACCCAGGTATGGACTCCACCCATATTCGACTATGCCTTTCCCACCTACTGCCCCATCTGATTCCTTTTAGTATGGACTCCCCCAGCACCAGTACCCCCATCTGCCCTTCCTCATCTCTGCCCCCACCCTATTACCTATATACCCATCTACCTATCCCTTGCATCCACCCCTTTTGTAGCTCCCTTTTCCCCCTGTGGCTCCCCCCTCCTCCCACTTGACCTGTCCCCTCCTTATCATCCACATCCTTCCCATTAACCCTTGCACCCATCTTCTGCTCTGCCCTTGTCGACCCCCTATCCACCCTGCTCATTTCCCATTTCCCTGCTCCCTTCTACTGCCCCTTCAGCTGTGCCCCTCCCCCTTTACCCCTGCCACCCTCCTGCGATCCACTATCATCCCTTGTGTGCCCCCCTTTCCCTCTACTGCCCTCTTCTGGAGATCTTCCCTTCCTCCTCCTCCCCCCCCAATGTCACCAGCATCACAAACCTATTGTCTGCCCTCTTCCGCCATGCTGTACGTTGTCTCCTTCCTCCTGACCTAAGCCTTCCCTTCAGTGCCAGGACTCCTATTTGCTTTGCCCCCACACCTCCTCCCCATCCCCTCCCTTGATCCAATGTTCCTCTCCTGCAGTGTCCTCGTGTTACTTTCCGAGGGAGGTCCTCCTTCCCAGCCACCCCCACCCCCCATCCTCTCCAACACACTACCAAGCCACAGTACCTCCTCCTCGAGTCTTCTCAGCCTGTGACAGATAGGACATCCCCCCATCCTCCACAATATGTTCATCCAGGCCACCACCCCACATCCATTAAACCCCACTATCCTACCCATAATATCAGTACTAAATACAAGTACAGTACTACCTATAAATTTCTGCCCTGTCCAATCCCTGCTTAACAATTACAATACCAACTCCACTTGCAGAGATGTATAAACACTCTAACTACGATAACGTATTGCCCTTGCATTTCCCACCGATACAGTTTGGGATGCTACATCTAGCTCCGACAATATCTATCTCTGGAAGAACCTTGTACTTGCTTTTGACCCTACTTGACCTGTCTGTAGATCCACCATGCCGTCATCCTGATAACCGTACTTTCAAAACTCTCCTGCTTCTTATGACTACCTTCTCACCCCCTTTCTTCTCCCCATTCCTCTTATCTTACCGTTGACCTCTTTTCTTGCCTCTGCCATGGCCTCCTTCCACCTCTCCTAGTATACTTGTCCTCCCTAATTTCCTCCTCCTTACTTTACTTTATTTCACAGTTGCTCACCTCCTGCTATTTCCTCTATTTGAAATCCTTAGGTGTTACATTAAGTTAAGTTGTATCCTATATTCGATGACACATGCACTATGATTGTTGGTGCCTGATCCTTCCATGCTGTGACACATTGTAATATTTGTCTATTGCTTGTATCTCCTATACTATGTTATATATGCTATTGTTATTGTTTGCATATACTGCTCGCTGTTTTTCTGTTATTGATCTGCTGTTGTATCCTTGTTTAAATGGTAAAAACTATGCTATATGTATTGCTGTCATGCACTTCTGAAATGTTTCTGTATGTTATGCTCTGTACTCTCCTGGGTCATGCCTGAAAATAGTCAATTTTTGGCTAGTGCACTTACCCGGTAAACAAAAACTAAATAAATAAATAACTACAAACACATTACTCTCTATTCGTTTATAACCAGCCCACCACTTCTAACTACAAAACACAGTACTATCTACCAGTTTTTAACCAGGTCACTACACCCAACTACAGAAATAAGCAGTGCTGTCTGTAAGTTTTTTAACCAGAACACATCCCCTCTATAACCAATAACTCAAAACAGACTCATTCACCACCTGCATTCAGCCAGCGTTATCCAGGAAGTGACCAGCTCCTTCTTGATCCTCTCCTTCGTGACTTTCCTCCTCCTTGAGGATGATGCCTTCTTATGCTCACCAGCTCCCTGCTCCACTCTTTCCCCAAGGGCTGACTCCTCCTCCCCTGTCCATTTAATAGAGGTCAGGGCCGGGGTGGGTGAGTGGGACAAAAATTACATCCCCTCTTCAGCTTCCAGCAGCTTTCCAGTCCCCTCTTCAGCTCCCAGCGGCTTTCCGCTCCCCGATGCCTTGGATGTGAATTTCCACAAGCAGTTCTTGCCACTCCTTGGATCTTTCTCTGCTCCCCACCTGCAGCAGCTCCAGCCGCCCGCTTCTCCTCCTACTCCTATTTCTTATATAGCATTCATTCCCGAAGTCTCTGAGCAGTGTACATCTTAAAACAGCATAATACAAAACAATCACAAAAAATACAAATACATAAAATAATATTTCATTAATAATTAAAACATTCCACCAGACAGTCCAAGAATGAGAGTACCATTAGATCTGTAAATCAAAGGCCTGCAAAACTAAGTATGTTTTTAATCCCTTTTTAAATACTTCTACTGGGAGTGCACCTTGCAGATGACTAGGTAGTGAGTTCCAGAGGGCCGGCGCGGCAACAGAGAATGCTCTATCTCCCGATTGCCATAACCTAGCCCTCAGAACCACCAGGAGGCTACCCTCGGCAGAGCAAAGAGTGCAAGATGGGGGGGTGAGGAAATAGGAGGTCTTGCAGGTATTCTGGCCCCCAACCATGTAGGGCTTTATAGGTCAGTAACCCAACCTTGGAGACAATCTCCATATAATTGGCAGCCAGTGCAGGTCACGGAGAACAGGTTTAATATGTTCAAATCTATTAATTCCAGACAATAGTCTGGCTGCCACATTCTGGTCTAGCTGCAGATGATGAAGGTTGCCCCCTGATAGCCCAAAGTACAGAGCATTGCAGTAGTTCAATCTAGATGTAAGAAATGCATGTACTAAGGTGGCTAGGTCCTCTGATGGCAACACAGCACAGATCCGGGCAGTGTTCCTCAGATAATAGAAACTACTCTGGACAATGGCTGACACCTGAGCTTCCAGTGTCAAGCCATCATCAAGGACCATGCCTAGATCCTAGACCCGGGTCAATGGGATCAAAGGGACATCCCCCAGCATCAAGCCAGGGTCATTCCCCAATCCACCATGACTCCAACGGTGACCTGAATCCTTCACTAGTACCTCTGTCTTGGCTGGGTTCAGTCGGAGCCAGTTTTGAGTCATCCAGTTCTGAATTTCCACTAGACAGGTGTTGAATACTGAGACCACCACTTGGTTTCCTGGTGCACAGGACAGATATAGCTGAGTATCATTTACAAAGCAGTGAAAACTCAGTTCGTATCGCCTGATGACATCTCCTAAAGGCAGCATATATACCGTGAACAACAATGGTGATAATATCGAACCCTGCAGAATGCCACAGATGAGGATAATCCCACCTTAACCCTCTGCACTCTGCCCATGAGGTAGAACCTAAATCAGTTGATGACTAAAACGGTAAGCCCACACCAGTTCCGCAGTCGGTCCACTAGCACCTCATGGTCCACGGTGTCAAATGCCGCTGAGAGATCTAAGAGAACAAGAATTGTACATTCCCCACAATCTCTCACAATAAGGAGGTCATTTAACACCTTCACCAAGGCAGTCTCTGTACTATGTTCAGCCCTGAACCCAGATCGGAAACATTCATAGGTGGAGGAAGAGGTGAGATGAACCTCGAGTCGAATTGCCACCACTTTTTCCAGAACCTTCCCTAAAAATGGGAAGTTCCAGACTGGTCTGTAGTTAGAGATGCAGTCATAGTCCAATGAAGGGTTTTTCAAAAGGGGTCTCACCAGTGCCTCCTTCAAAGAAACTGGGAAGATGCCACTCTTCAAAGAGACCATGACAATTTCTGCAACCACAGATCCAATCAGATCCACACATTTGACTAACAGTCAGGTGGGACCCAGAACTAACTCACAGTAGGTAGGTAGGCCTTAACCCCAGGACAGTCGCAACCACCTTCTCCACCCCAACTGGATCAAACTGATCCCAGGCAGGAGGAGTGCATCTGTGAGCCTCAGGCTGGGCCCTGCACACTCCACGAGTGGCACTGGAGGATATCTCCTTCTGATAGCGGACACCTTGTCGGCAAAGAATAGAGCAAGCTCATTGCACTGTGTGCTTAAATTAGCTCCACTAGTACAGAGGCAGGCCAGATGTAGTAGCTTGTCTAACATATGGAAAAGCTGAGCTGGTCTATTCTGTGCCACAGCAATCTCTGTTGACAGAAATTATATGTTCTTATTAGAGATTGCCCTCTGATAGGCAGCATAATGAGCCCTCAGAGCCAAGTTGTCATCCATCAGTCCCAATCTCCTCCAGCATCACTCCAACCTCCTGCCGTCTATCTTCAACTTACGGAACTCCCCATTAAACCACAGGGGCCTCCGACGAGTGGATGGGGTTATTTGAGAGTTCATCAGCTCCTATTCCTTATTCCTCACTTGTCATAATAATCTGCTTATTACATCATAGTTACCACCCTGGCAATACACTATGATGTTACAACAGGGGAGTACAACTTCAAACTGGGAATAAGCTGCAAGAGCAGACAGAATTGAAGGTATAAAGATCCGTTTTTCATGCAGATTTCCACAACAATAAATAAGAAGGAGGAGTAATCTGTATCTGTCAATCTGGTTCCTATCTTTTGTTAGTTTTTTTCTTGAAACATGATACCCTTCTGCCTGAAACTTATTTTTTGTAATTCTTGTACTTGTACCTGTCCTCTGTAATGCCCCCTCCCCCCCGCTCGCACTTGGAAACAAACCTCGGCTCGGTGTGCCTTTCCCAGTCAACAAATGTTAAATAAATCAAAATAAATAAATAAAAAATACATGAAATACCAGCTAAACAGTGTCTAAATAATATGTTTTCCAAATTTATTCCAGAAGTCAAACATAAGCCAGAAAATTCTGGATATGGGAAGGAACTCGTACCAAATAGAAAAATCGGTTATCCAAAAGGGTTTATGTTATAAATTTTATTGCTTCAAAAATCAGTAAAACTTCATAAAAATCAATTTCCAGTCTCTTATGTGCATACACAATGTTCTTATTGCACATATCCATAATTTACAATGTTTACTTTGAAAACTTACACTAATCAGTAAGTATATTATTTGGAATTTGGTGCAATAAATGTACTCTGTTTTAAAAAAAAATACATATTTTAAGGTTCATATTTCAGTCTTGTTCTTGTTGAACTAATCCAGTTCCGGAGTCCCAAACGATTCTCACATTTTCCAGTATCAGTGCTCTATAGAAATTGTTCAAATCCACATGAGGTACTGTTTCTCCTAGGAAAAGGTGACAAGCAGAAAAGTTTAAATTTAGGAAAAGCACCATCGCATCCATTGCCAGGTGATGAATGAGGCAGGTATTCGCTCATATGGTATCTCAGATTTAATTAAGACCAGTCCTTAAAAACTGTGGGACAAATAAGATCATAAAGCCAAAACAGATTAAGACTACTGCCATATAGGTCCCAAACTTCAAAACAGCCAGCTAAGATGAGCTTGTGCCTTCCGTTTTAAATGTTGTATCCACACTCTAGTCAACCATCAGCTGCTGGTTTCAAAGAAATGTGAAATGTGAATTGCAGGGCTCAAGAAAATGAGTGCCAAAACCCTGTGCTGTTGAACTTCTTCATGGACTTACTGGAAGAGAGAATTATACGGTAGGTTCTTGAGCACGCAGGAGAAGTGCTGTGTATATGGTCGGTACTAGAGATGCAAACACGTGTGTTAAGCAGCTCACCAAATATTTTAGGGTTTGAACTTTTTGATGTAATAGATATAGTTTTAATCGTTGATTTCAAGGCAGTCACTCAGTATCTGCAAATTGGTTAACCTTTAGTTACACAATATAAACAAGGGCCTGGAGAGATTATGTACTTCTGAAGCCACTATGTGTAATCCTAGTCAAAGGCAGAAGGCGCACGGCAAGACAATGCACAGCAGAAATAATGATATGCAGAATGAACAGACTAATGTATGGGTGACAATCGCAAAAGCAAAGTTTGAGTGGGTTTTAAAGGCAAAACACACCGAGGGTGTGTTAAAAAAAGGAATCACTCAGACACCCATACTTCATTTTCTGAAGTATGTTAGAGTCTGGTATCAACCACAACCAGGAGTGAGCTTGTGTATGTCTATATATTGGATATATGCTATGACCTGACTGAAAATACCATATTTTATTTTCATAAGAGGCCAATAATATCATTGGTCTGAAGATAAATATGATATATTCAGTTAGACCATACCATGTTCTGTTTATGCAGACATATGTTTTGGGAACATGACTGAGAATGTGTATTGTATAAGTGCTTGTGACTGCAGTGTGTGTGACTAACTTTCTGTTTTCTTTTACAGTTGCTGCAGGGCTTGGAGCTGGGGAATGGTATAATTATTCTAAAGCTAGCCAATTGCAGTTTTCTGTTTGTGCTTGTTTGGGATTGGCTAGTTCTGAGATCAAGCATGGACTGTGACACCTGCTGACATAACGCATCATGAAAGATAATAAAGGATTTGCAATTAGTGTGCAAAAACATTTTTACTTACTGTTTACTGTGATAGTGGATTGTATTGGATTGACTTTGCTTGCTTCCAGGCTGACATTTTCTGTGGCTGTGGGTCCTGGGGTCCCCTGCGGGTGACATCAGGGCAGGGCTGCACTGGTGGGAGATTCGGGAGGCTGCGGTGCAAGTTATAGTTTGTATAGGGACTAATTTTTTGTTTGTTGGTCCTGCTGCCCTCATGGGGCTAAATGTAGTAATAGAGGACTTTGCTCGTCCCCAGGAGAATGGCGAGACTGGCAAACATCTGATGAGAGCTTGTAGGGGCTCTGACATGCACTGCAGGCTGTTGGGTCTCCCACTGTTGCAGACATGCTCTGATGTCAGCTGCAGGGGATTCTGGGATCTGTAGTTGCAGGGGGTGTCGGCCTGGAGGTGGGCATAGTTGGTCTGATACAGTATACTATACTAAACAGTGGGTAAAAAAGGGGGGGCTAAAACTAGAGGGCATAGTCTAAAATTAGAAGGAGGAAGATATAAGGAGAATGTGAGTGAGCATTTCTTCACAGAGAGGGTGGTGGAGGCCTAGAATAAACTACCAGAGGAAGTGGTGGAGGTTGAAATGGTCGAAGGATTCAAAGGGGCATGGAACAGACACAAGAGGTTGGGAAGTGGGGGGAAGGGGAGGACCTGTGGTATAAGCGATGAGTAAAGGGAGGAGGGGAATAGGGCAGACTTGATGGGCCAGTGGGGTCCTTTTCTATGATTCTATGGTACTTTCATTAATGGTACAGTTTTAAAAATAAATCCTTGTTTGACTGACAGCGAACAGAGACTGTAATCATGGCTTGAATCAATTAACAAATGCTGCAGGTACAATTAGTCCACAGAATAAACAATTTAAATCCTATTTTTTATGTTATCTCATACCTCCCAGTTGAGTTACTGTGGCTTACAACATTATCTAGTTGCTGATTAACTTTGCCAGTCCGTGAATTTGCAAGTCATCAACTGTAAGCATGTATATCTGGAAATATCTGTTTAACCAGAACACAGGATATGCCAGGTGATTTTCACTATATAATCACTGAGAGTCCAGTAATTTCACTGATACAGAGTCTCAAAAAATTTCAGGCATTAAATGAACTTGACTGGATTTAAAGCACCTCACCATGTAATCTGATATTGCATCACTGGCTGATGGATGGAAACCTCACATATGAAAGGATGCAGCCACACCTATCACTGTGCAGTGGCACCCTTGCACAGTGCCACCATCAATCAGCAAAGCAGTATCCCCCTCATGCCAGACCTAAGTGTCACCAGCTGCAGGTTTTCAACCCTATCACTAGTATCCCCCTCCTGCCTGACCCAGTTTTGTTCTGTATGACCGGATGTGGGTGCCAAACCCTACCGTCAGTATCTCCCTTCCACCTGACCCATCTTTCTACTATGACCAGCAGTGGGTGCGCAACCTCGCTGCCAGTATCCCCTCCCCCACCTGACCTAGGACTTTCCTCCCCCAAACTCACTCTGATGGTCAGGTACCCAACTCTGCCACTGGAAAAAACACCCCCCCAAAATAATAATTCCAATAGTCAGGTGCTAAACCTGACTGCCAGACAATGATCACCCCCACACCTAACAGTATGTGACCTCAAGGTTTCCACTCCTGGTGCTGCCAACACCAAACCAATACTGGAGTGCCCAATTCCCAGTGCCTGTACCTGAAATAAAGGACACCGCCCTCATTGACTCTTTTTTAGCTCCTGTAAAAAAGAAAACAGCCCCTCAATGCATTCTGCTCTCCCTGACCTCCCCAGAAATATTGAATTTGTTGGCAGATGAGGACTACTTGGCCCACCCAGTCTGCCCATCATTCCCTGCCTATTTTGTCACCATTGACCCTACCTGATCTCCGACTACCCCCCTTTCCTACCAAGATCCTTTTGTGTCTATCCCATGCATGCTTGAAGCCCATCATTATTTTCACCCCAACCACCTCTGCTGGAAGACTGTTCCAGGCATTCACCACACTTTTAGTGAAGAAGTACTTCCTCACATCCGTCCTAAATTCCCCATTTGCCGCTTCAATGCATGCCTCTTAGTTCTTGTGCACCTGCTCCTCTGATAAATACTCCCCTCCTGTACCTTATTTATCCTCGTGAGGTATTTATAGATCTCTATCCTGCCCCCCTCTTCCAGGGTGTACATATTGAGATCCCTCAGTCTCTTCTCATAGCGCTTTTTATGCAGCCCCTGCACCATTTTAGTTGCCCTCCTCTGGACAGACTCTACCCTGTTTATTTCCTTCCTAAGATGTGGTCTCTAGAACAGGATGCAGTACTCCAAGTGGGATCTCACCAATGATCTATACAGTGTTGACACCACCTCTTTCCTTCTGCTGGAGATACCCCTCCCTGTTCACCCTAGCATCCCGCTGGCCCTACCTTCTGTCTTGTCACACTGCCTTGCCACCTTGAGGTCATCCAATATGATTACCACAGATCCCTTTCTTGCTTAGTGACTATCAGTACCTCTTCACCGATTTTATACTCTGCACCTGGGTTTCTGTGCTCTAGGTATATGATTTTGCACTTTTTCACATTGAAACCAAGCTGCCATACCCTTGACTACTCCTCAAGTTTTCTCAGGTCTCTGCACATTCTCTCCACCCCCTCTGGAGTGTCTACCCTATTGCAGATGTTGGTCTCATCTGCAAAGAAGCGTACCTTTACTTCCAGCTCTTCTGCAATGTCACTTATAAAGACATTAAGGAGGACTGGTCCGAGTACTGAGCCCTGAGGTACCCTGCTGGTCACTTTGCCCTCCCCATAGTGAATGCTGTTTACTACCACCCTTTGTCATCTATCCATTAACCAATTTTATACCCAGTTCAGCACCTTAGGACCCACCCCCAAACTACCCAGTTTCCTTATGAGCCTCGTAGGTGGTATGTGTCAAAGACCTTGCTGAAGTCTAAGCATGCCACGTCTACCACCCCACCCTAATATATTTCCATGGTCATCCTGTCAAATAAATTGATCAGACTAATCTGACATGACCCCCCCACTGGTGAATGTGTGCTGCCTCCAGTCCTGTAACCCACTGGATTCAAGCTGCTCAACTATCCTTTCTTTGAGAAGTGTGTCCATTAACTTCCCAACCACCGACATCAAACTAACCCATCTATAGTTTCCAGCCTCCTCCCTGCTGCCGCTTTTTGAAGTGGGACTATATCTGATGACCTCCAGTCCTCTGGAACCACTGCTGTCTCAGGTCAGTTGTTGAACAGGACTGTCAGAGGTGCAGCCAGTACCTCCCTGAGCTCCCTCAGCACCCTTGCATGTACCCCATCTGGCCCCATAGTGTTATCCACTTTCAGATTTGCAAGTTCTTTCAGGACTCTTTCCTCTGTGAAAGGATTTATGTCTACATCCATCCAACCAGTGTTCCTGCTGCTTTTATGTGGTCCATCCCTTCTCTTCCACTGTGAAGGCTAAACAGAAGTATCTGTTCAGGATATCTGCTTTTTCCAGATCCTTCTCTGCACAGTCTCCCCTTGCCCTGCTTAACCTCACAATCCTTCCCCTTATCTTCCTATTTTCACTTATATACCTAAAAAAAGGTCTTGTTACCCCTTAATTACCCATTTGGCTATCCTTTCTTCAGTTTGTGCCTTTGTGCCCCTCACACCTTCCCTGCTTGCTTTTCCTGGTACACCTCCCTATCCTCTTCCCACTGCATCTCTTTGTGCTTTCTGAATGCTACCCTTTCGGCCTTAATCCTTGCAGCTATTTCTCTTGAGAATCACAGTAATCTCTTTTTCCTCCTGTTCTTGTTTACTTCTTTTGCACAAGGGTTTGTCACCTTTACTATGCTGTCCCTTAATTTGTCCCACTGTTCCTCCACCTCTCCCAGGTAATTCCCCCTGCTAGGTCGTCCCTGAGGTATTCAACCATTTGTCTGCCCTCCTGAAGTCCAGGACCCCCATCCTTGTGTGGTTTGCTTCTGCTGTCATCCTTATGTTAAATCACACTGTACGGTGATTGCTGGTCCCAGGTGGCATCCCATCTTCACATCTGCGATACTGTCCCATGTTTTGAGCACCAGGTCCAGTACTGACCCATCACGATTGGGCTCCTTGACTAGTTGCCTGAGAAACACCCCTGTTGGAAGTCTAGGATGTCCCTACTTCTATCTGAGGCCACATCTGGGAGACTACAAGCTACATCCATCAGACTGAAAGCCAGTATAGCACAGTGGTTTAAGGCTCTGAGCTGCAAATCTGGAGACCTGGGTTTGAATTCTATAGCCCCCACTTGCATAATGTGAGACCCTAAGCAAGTCACTTAACTTCTTTGTGCTCCCAGGTTGTACATGTAAACAAGCTTTCAGCTTAGTGTGTCTCACCTGGTTAAACAATTGCAAAAAAAAAAAAAAAAAAGAAATCCCCCACCAGTAGCACCTCTCCTCTTAGTGCCTATGAGTTCCCCCATGCCTTATCCAGTTTCTCCCCCTGTGTTGGAGGTCTGTATTTATTTATTTATTTATTTGTACAATCAGATTTACAAACTTTGAGTCAAAGACTCGTTTACAAAGACACCTCAGCACAGAGAGGACAATACAATCATACAACATTCTAGATACAGACAGAGATACATAGAATACATAGATTACAGTGATACAAGGCATTATGTACAGTCAATTTACATAGGTAATGTATGAGTCAAAATGGAAGATATAAGCCCCTGCTGTGCAGTTACAATAAGGGCAGGGAAAGACACTATTTGCAGGTTGTAGCAGCTAAGGAAGAAGGTGGGGTGAGCAGTCCGGAGGACTTTGTCGGAGTTTGAGTGTGCTACATGGTATGGGTCATTGGAGGCCAAGGGAGTGGGTGAAGAGAAGCAGTTAGTTGCATTTACAGCAGCATGTGTTGAAATGGTGGTCACAGTGCAAACAGTGGCTTGAGTTCATGTCTCCAGGATGAACCACAGTTCCTCCAGCCCCTCCCTGGTTCCTTTGCGTTTCTGTCGCCTTGATACCCTCCCTTACATATAACGCAATCCTTTCTCTCTTCCTCCCCTCCCTGTCCTTCCTGAACTGAGTGCATTCCAAACAAAGAGTATTGGTGCTCCTCTATATGGGGCCTGTACTTGCCTTGAAGGTCAACTAGACCTTGTTGATACAAACGGATTCAAAAGGAAAGATAAGGTACTTTAAAAATGTGAGTACTACCATACCCATTCAGAGCTTCCGTGCACATGTGCATCACAGTTTAAACAGGCAGAGGGTTTCAATGGAGACACATTTGTTATATGCAAACACAAAAATTGGGCACTCACCACCTCAATTAAGTAACGACACTCAAGCCCCATAGTTAACATCCCAAAAAAGCTCTGTTGTCTTTATTCACACAAGACAATCATTGTAAAAGCTTAGCAGACATAATTAAAAGTAATACATGCCTGATGCATTTTGGACAAACAGGTCCTTTCTCAAAGGCTGTTGTATACCAAGCGTACCCCCTTTTCCCCTTTTATGTGGCTACTGATAATGACGTATCATGACGTCATAATATAAAAAACAGAAACTTAAATATCATATTGTCAAACAAACGCTACCCATATTTACATAGAAATAAAAACAACATAAGAAGAAATAACTTAAAAACAAAAAATTTTAATTTTAAAACACATTTACTAAATAACAGATGCCTGTAATATCTAAATCTGCTGATATTAAATACAATAACCTGATGGTACCACATCTAAGTTCACAATCACCAAAATAATTTCTATTTACACTATTAATAAGATGACTCAATTCTTAAACTCTCATAGGACAAAATCAATAAATTATCACACACGTGGTAGCGGAGACCAAAAGAGCCATTGCCCCAACAAAGGCTTATCACAGAAAGTATAATTAAAAAAAGAATTAACCTCCTATCTCTCACTTTATTTTATTAGGAAGGCTTTAAGTTCAATACCAGCAATTAACCCCAGTGTTCTAGTAGCATTCCGATCAATATTCCAGAAATGTTCCTAATTCAAGACAAGATTACTGAAGACAAGATTATTGAGGAGGCACCGTTGCACTATAGAAAGGGGTGATAACACCTATGCGACTGCAATGCACATTCTTGAAATGGGAGATAAAACCCTCAATCAATTTTCTTTTTTAGCAATTGACAAAGTATGACCTAAACTGAGAGGAGGCAATTTCAATAATATTGTCTTGAAATAGTAAAGTTTCTGGATTATTAATCTGAATGTTACTAAAGCATCGGGGTTAAATACTGGTTTTGAATTTAAAGCCTTCATAAAAAAGTAAAGTGAGAAATAGAAGGTGAAATTATTTTTGTGTACTTTCTGTGATAAGCCTTTGTTGGGACAACAGCTCTTTGGGGTTCCACTACCAAGTGTGTAGTAATTTATGCATTTTGTCTTATATGAGTGTAAGAATTGAGCCAGCTGATTAATAGTGTAAATGGAGATTATTTTAGTGATTATGCACTTAGATGTGGCACCGTCAGGTTATTGTATTTAAAGAGCTAGTGGAACTGAAACAGGCAGACGGGAAAACAATACAAATTTTAAGTAGTAGCCAGTTGTAACTTTTTGTTTCTGAAATGTTTTTCTTTTTCCCTTTGCTCATTAGAAAATTTTCTATGTGATAACATAGTGCTGGATGTGTGGAGCAGCTCTCAGCCTGGCAGCTGACATATTTATCTCTAGTCCCCCACGACATCATTAGCAATCTGATCTGACAGTGACATCACAGGTGACTAATCTGGCAGCCACTGAGTGTCTATTCCTAAGCAGCAGTGATGCCACAGTCAGTGTGGTCACAATGCTGATGATGTAGTGGGGGCCAATAAAGCCAGATATGTCAGCTGCCAGACAAAGTGCTGTTCCACAAATCACATCTACTAACATCAGGTAAACAATCTTCTAATTAACTAAAGACTCCCACCACCCCCCTTATAGCCACCCCCCTCCTCCCCAAGCTGGCTTTTTTCAGTCACCATCCCTGTTACCAGGACAAAGTCTGCACTATGGGCTGCTGAGGTCATTGTCTCTGTGTTCCCCCATAAGCTCATAGTCGTACTCTGTTTAAGGTTTTTGGCAGTAGCTTCAGTAGCTGATTACTTGTTATTCTGTTCTTATATTCTGCATTATGTCTCTCTGTTTGCATTACCATTGCGCTGTTTGTTTAAATGTTCCCTGAGTTGTTCTTATTGTGTACACTCCTTCCCATGAAGTGTGAACCACACGCAGGAGTGTAGCCAGAAATTTCCATTTTGTACACAGTCTCCAATAGTTACACCCCCCCATTAAAAATCTACACATCCTTTCTAAATGGCACCCCCTTCCAAACAAGTCAGATTGTTGTCAGATGATTCCTCTACTCTCTAAAGAGGTTATACATGTATTGGACACACCTCAGTAGCCTACACTAACCCAAATACTACAGATTAGAATAATAATATTAACAGAATGGCTTATGGTTTGTGACAGGCACTCAACAAAACTGTACACAAATGTGTACAGTGAGTATGCCTGTCTACACCCTTGAACCACAGAGGGGGCAATTCCCCTTCTGTTGTACTGTATATGCCATGTACTTGACATGGAACCTTTGCAAAGGAGTTTTCGCTCAAAGATTTTTTTCCAAACAATGAAATAAATAAATAGAAAAGAAAACATACCCCATATATAAAAGGTAATGGCTGCTGCTGTTAACCGTTCACTAGCTATTTAATATTAGCAGATGTAGATATTATAGGCACCTGTTATTTCATAAATATATGTGTTAAAATTTGAGTTTTTTGTTGTTTCTTCTTGCGTTGTTTTTATGTCTATGTAAATATGAAGGGTGGTAGTTTGTTTGCAATATGATATTTATGTAAAGACGTCTTGATACATCAACAGCCTTTGAGAAAGGACCTGTTCATCCAAAATGCATCAGACACATATTACCTTTAATCATGTCTGCTGAACTTTTGCAATGATTGTCCTATGTGAATAAAGACAGTGGAACTTTTTGGATTTTAACTATAGAGCTTGAGTGTTGTTACTTAACTGAGGTGGTAAGTGCTCAGTTTTTGTGTTTCTATTGAAGTTGTTTTTTCGTCAGCACCACCGACCCAGGGAGGACTTTTTCTGAGTACACATTTATTATATCCAGACCATATATCCAAAAATCTGCAAAGCTGCATTCAGGTAATGTGCCCTTCTGGGCTACAAGGTAGTGTAATCACAAAAACATTGTGCAAAGGGTAAAAAGCTAAACTGCTTGAAAGAGATGCAGGGGTGGCTATGCCACCAAACACAGTTACCCCTCATCAAAACTGCCAGTCATGCTGATGCCAGTGCTTTGCCTAGATCCTAGCAAGCCCTAATTATATACCAGCCACTTCATGTCTATGGGATTCTGAGGCTGTCACTCTGCTGCTGTCAGCACTAAATCTCCTGCACACCAGGAGCTGCATACGGAGCTACTCTGGTGCAAATGGAGTCCCCAGTGATAATCATAATGGCTTAGTAATAGGGTTAACACATCCACAGTGAAATTAATAGTGCATAAATACAATAATACAAAAACTGATAAAAACAATATACATCTGCTCCATCATTCGAAGTACAGATTACACAGTATCAAACACTAATCAATGGCTGTGTAATAATGTAACTGATATAACACAGTAGAAATAATATAGCATTATCTGATTTCTTGGACAGGACAGCATAATGATACAAGATCCTCATTTCCAATGTTCAAAAAAATCTAATTCCAATGAAATACACCGCTGTGCAATTACAGTCAGTTTACATGCCACCATGATGAGGTGTAACATACATAATAATCCAGACGTGGTACACTGTAAACCACGGCTGGGAGGTGAGTGTACCAGGTTATGCTCTATTCAGGAGGGATAGGGAGGGTAAAAAAGGGGGTGGGGTGGCCCTGTACATCAAGGAAAGTATAAAGGCAACTGCAGTACAGGGCTGACTGGGGGAGTCCGAGGCACTGTGGGTCACCCTTGAGCCTGGAAATGGTACAGCAATTCACACGGGGTGATCTACAGGCCTCCAGCTCAGGGGGAAGAGGTGGACAGATTGCTAGTGCAAGAAATACTCGAAATGGCAACAAAAGGAAAGGTACTGCTGCTAGGTGATTTTTATATGCCAGATGTGGACAGGAACATTCCTTTGGCAGCCTCAACCAGGAGCCGAGATATCTTGAACTCCCTGCAGGGGGCAGGTCTCTGGCAGCTAGTGCTAGAACCCACCAGAGACGGGGCAATTCTGGACCTAGTATTGACCGATTGAGATAGAATCACAGATGTCTGGGTGGAAGGGCACCTGGGATCCAGCGACCACCACACAGTGTGGTTTAACATGGGTACAGGGTCACAGTCAAGCCACACAAAGGCACACTTGGGATAATAACAGTCTATTTGCAAGGGACAGGCTGCACTTGAGTGGGGAGAGGAAGGAGGTATTAAAGCAAAGACTGGAGAGGTATATTACAACAAGGGTGGATTTAAACTAGATGGGGGGTGGCAAGTGGACAGCAGATAGGAAGGGATCTGATAGAGTGGAGTCATAGCCTACCCCCCAGACTAGCAGGGAAGGCCTCAGGGAGGCCAAAAAAGGAGGGAGAAGAAGGGATGAGTTGGAGGCTAGTGAAGGGAAGAGGGCATTACGGAGGGTGGTCTCACTGAATGCAAGAAGCCTAGGAAACAAATCCGCTGAGCTACAGGCATTCATAGCAGTGTGGAGGGTGGATATTGCAGCTGTCACAGAAACATGGGCAACTGAGCACCTGGACTGGGATCTGGCAATCCCAGGATACAAATTATACAGGAAGGACAGTAAGGAGGGAAGGGGGGTGAGGTGGCAGTCTATGTGAGGGATGGCATCAAATGCACAAGGGACGAGGGAGAAGAAAGGAGAACAGAGGCAATCTGGCTGCAGCTCCTAGACTCAAAGGGTAGGAAACTAAAGTTTGGCTTGGTATACAGGCCGCTATCCCAGTCTGAGGAGCTTGACAGGGAGCTAGCGGGACAAATCAAAAAGGCATGTAGAAAAGGGAAGGTGGTCATCATAGGGGATTTCAACTTGCCGGGGGTTGACTGGAGCATTCCGGTCACCTCCAGTGCTAGAGAGCAAGTGCTCCTGGATGCGACCCAGGAGGGTCTCCTGACACAGTTGGTTACTGTACCTACCAGGCTAAAAAACACTTTAGATCTGGTATTGTCGAATGGGGAGGTAGTGAAGGAAATAAAGGTAGAGGACCCACTATCCAACAGTGATCACCAAACGGTGTGGTTTAATATCACGGTGTGTGGGAAGCCAGAGAAATCAGTTACTCGGGTGGTAAACTTCAGGGGGGTGGACTTTGGGAGGATGCAGAAAGTACTGAAAGAGAAACTGGAGGTCATAAGGCATGAAGTGGACGTGGAGCTGAAATTGGATATTATAAAATGGGGAGTTACAGAGGCAACAGAAGCCTGCACCAAGGCACAGAGTAAGAGAAGCAGAGCAAGACAACCATGCTGGCTGAACAGCGAGGTTGTGGCGGTGGTGAGGGCAAAATGAGTGGCTCACCAGAGGTTTAGGAGGACAGGGAAGGAAGTGGACAGGGAGGAATATGCAAGATGGTCCAGGGAGGTGACCAGAAAAGTGAGAGAAGCCAAGGCCCAGAGGGAGCTGAGATTAGCACAGGGAATTAATGGGGGGAAAAAAATACTTCTTCAGATACATCAGGGAGAAAAGAAAATGCAAGGAGACAATAGTGAGTATAAAAAGGGGTGGGGAGTGGACAGAAAAGGGGGAGAAGCAGGCAGAATCACTGAATGAATGCTTTTGTTCCATGTTCATGGAATAAATGGGGGGACCGCTACCAGCATGGGCTGGGAGGGTGGGGACAGGAGGAGAGGAGGTGACAGATGGAAGAATTGAGGCAAGTAGAGTCCTAGAGGGACTGAGGGCACTGAAGGTAGACAAGGCACCAGGGCCGGATGGTATCCACCTCAGGGTGCTGAGAGAGATGGCGGAGGTATTGGCAGAACCACTGGTGGATCTGTGCAGCACCTCACTGGAGTCGGGATGTGTGCCACTGGACTGGAGGATGGCACATGTAGTGCCATTACACAAGAGCGGGCCAATAGATGAACCGGGTAATTATTGTCCGGTAAGTCTCACATCCATAGTGTGCAAACTCATGGAAATGATACTAAAGGAAAGACTGGTGTTGTACCTGGAGGACAATGATCTCCAGGATGTGAGGCAGCATGGGTTTGTTTCAGGGAAGTCTTGTCAAACCAGCCTGATACAATATTATGACTGGGTAACAGGTGAACTGGATATGGGTCATGCAGTGGATGTTCTTTACTTGGACTTCAGCAAGGCCTTCGATTCGGTGCCTCATGGGTGGCTTGGGGGGACGCTAACTGGTGTAGGAGTAGGGGCAAAAATGATGAACTGGATTACAAGCTGGCTGAGTGGGAGGCTGCAATGGGTGGTGGTGAGAGGGGAGCTATCAACTCCAAGGTCAGTGACGAGTGGGGTGCCACAGGGCTCTGTGTTGTGGCAAGTATTGTTTGGGCTCTTCATATCAGACACTGGACATGGGGTGGTGAGCAAGGTAAGTCTGTTTGCTGACGACTCCAAAATCGGAGCAGTGGCGGATGGAGAGGAGGGGTGGAAGCAGCTGCAGGGGGACCTAAGCAAGCTAGAGGAGTGGTCAGAGAGGTGGCAGCTGGGGTTCAATGCAAAGAAGTGCAACGCTATGCACTTTGGGGTGAAGAACCCAAGGAGAGAATACTGACTGGGGGGTTAGCTGGGGATCACTGAGGAGGAGAAAGACCCTGGGGTAATGATAATGGGGACCATGAACAACACTGCCCAGTGCAGGAGAGCAGCTGCAAAAGTGAACAAAATGCTGGGGTGCATAGCGAGGGGGTTTTCGTCCAGGTGAAGTGAGGTGATCTTGCCCTTCTACAGATCGCTGGTAAGGCTGCACTTAGAGTATTGTTTGCAGTTTTGGAGGCCATACCTAAAGCGTGATATCAGGCTGCTGGAGGGAGTGGAATGGAGGGGAGAGACTATGACAGCAGGCTGGGAGACCTCAATATGTACACCCTGGAGGACAGAAGGGATGGGGGGACATGATAGAGACATTTAAGTATCTAAGAGGAATCGATAAGGATGGGGCAGATGGTGTCTTTAAGATAAGGAGGGGGAGGGTCACGGGCTAAGAATGGAGGGGGAAGATTAAGGAAGGAAATGAGGAGACACTATTTCACAGAGAGGGTGGTAGCAAAATGGAACACCCTACCAGAATGGGTGGTATCATGTAAATCTGTGAACAGCTTCAAAAGGGCGTGGGACAGTGAACAGAGGAGAGTGAGGGTGGGGGGTGGCAGTGGGATGACAAAAGGGAGGGGAGTTGGGGCAGCTGCAAACTAGGGGTGTTGGCTGCACACTCGAGTAGACTTAGATAGACCAGGTGGTCTGTTTCTGCTGGCACATTCGTATGTTCATAAGAGTCTTGGATTTCAGGAGGGTGGACTTTGCTAGGATGGGGCTAGGTATCAAAGAAGCCCAGTCAAGGAGGGATGCAGAATGAGGAGTTAAGGAGCAGTGGGCACACCTAAAAGGAGCCATCGTGGAGGCGACAAACCAGTGCATTAGGCTGAGAAACAAAGGCAAAAGAAGGAACAAACCATTATGGTTCTCTAAAGTTGTAGCAGAGAAAGTAAGAACCAAAAGGAGGGCTTTCAGAAAATACAAGGAGACACAGAAGGAAGAGGATAGGGTGGTGTACCTAAATTGTCTGAGGGAAGCAGGGAAAGCTGTTAGGAGCAAAAAGGTGCAAATAGAGGAAAGATTAGCACAAATGGTGAAGAAAGGGAACCAGACATTCTATAGGTACATCAGTGAGAGAATGAAGGCCTGGGGTGGGATAGTAAGGCTCAGAAGGTAAGAAGGGAAGTGTGTGGAGGGAGACCTGAAAAAAGCATCAATACTGAATAAATACTTCTGCTCAGTTTTCACTGAAGAAGGGAAGGGCCAGGGACCACAGCTAGGTTCTAAAGGAGCTCACAAAATTGAGGGTGGACAAGGCAATGCGACCAGATGACATATAGCCCAGGATACTAAAGGAACTACGGATGGAGTCAGCAGCACCATTGGCAGCCATGTTCAGTGAGTCAGTAGGGGAATTCAAGAATGCATGGGACAGACATAAGGCAATTTTAGTGGGGATAGGAGGAAGTAGGCTGTTGGTTAACTAGGATCTGCAGCTTATCCATTAGGTAGGGAAATGGGAAGACTAGGTGGGCCAAGCGGTCCTTATCTACCATCAAATTCTATGTTTCTATGTATCTATGTTTCGCTCAATACAGGAGTAGTTCCGGAGGACTGGAGGAGGGCACATGTAGTCCCTTTTCACAAAAATGGAAGCATGGAGGAGGCAGGAAACTATAGGCTGGTCAGCCTCACCTCAGCAGTGGGTAAGATTATGGAGGCACTGCTTATGGAAAGGATTGTGGAACACCTGGAATCCAACGGAGCACAGGATCCAAGGCAGCATGGATTCACAGCAAGAAGGTCATGTCAAACAAATCTGATAGATTGTTTTGACTGGGTGACGAAGGAGGTGAATCATGGGGGAGTGGTAGATGTCACCTACCTTGATTTCAGCAAGGCCTTTTACACTTTTCCACATAACAAACTGATAAATAAGTTGGGAAGTCTGGGCGTGGGCCACAAGGTGGTGAACTGGGTTAGAACCTGGTTGGGGGACAGGAAGCGGAGGGTGGTGGTAAATGGGATCCAATCCGAGGAAAGAGGGGCGACCAGTGGGGTACCTGAAGGATCAGTGCTGGGGCCAGTTCTTTATAATGTCTTTATTAGTGACATTGCAGAAGGGCTGGAATGGAAGGTTTGCCTGTTTGCAGATGACACCAAGATTTGCAACAGGGTAGACCCTCCATATGGGGTGGAAAAAAATGAGGAGGGACCTAGGAAAGCTGGAAAAATGGTCCGAAGTGTGGCATCTGAAGTTCAGTATGAAGAAGTGCAAAATCATGCATCTGGGGTGCAGAAACCCTGTGGAGAACTACAGGGTGGGGGAGGGAGTTGCTGACAGTCACCAGGGAGGAAAATAATTTGGGGATTATCATTTCAGAGGACCTAAAGGTGGCCAAGCAGAGTATAAAGGCTGTAGGGAGGGCCAGTGGCATGCTGGGGAGAATAGGAAGGGGTATCAGCAGCAGAAGGAGGTAGGTGGTCATACCACTATACAAAAAACTGGTGAGGCCTCATCTGGAGTACTGTATGCAGTTCTAGAGGACACATCTTCATAAGGATGTAGACAGGGTGGAGGCGATTCAGAGAAGGGCAACTAAGATGGTGCAGGACTTGCAACAGAAGACTTAGGAGAGATTAAAATACCTCAATATGTATACATTGGAAGAGAGGAGGGAATGGGGAGATATGATAGAAACCTTCAAGTATCTTAAGGGCATAAACAAGGTGCAAGTGGAATACATCTTTCGGTACAGTAGAAGTACAAGAACAAGGGGGCACGATAAGAGATTGGAGGGGGCAGGATAAGGGGTAATGTGAAGAAGTTATTTTTCATAGAAAGGGTGGTGGATGCATAGAATAGCCTGCCCCAGGAGGTGGTAGGAGCGAGCACAGTGGCAGGATTCAAACATGCATGGGACAGGCATAAAGGAACTCTAGAGGTGGGCAGAAGAAGCTAAAGCTGATGATGACCAAGTAGGGTCATCGGCCGCTGATACAGGTAGGGTATACGGGCAGACTGGAAGGGGCTAGCGGTCTTTATTTGCCATCAACGTCTACGTTTCTAATACTGATGACCAATATTAATGTTGGAATGTTTCAAGTTTTTTAAAAATATACTTTTCACTGAGCCAATCCATCAAAATGAAGACAGCTGATATTCTCAAAAGTTATAAAAGGTTCACAGATCAAGTCCAGATCAGAGTCCAAAATAACCAATCAAAAACCATATATAACCAGTGCAAGCACATAATAAGTGGCTAAATTACCAAACTAAATTTAAATTAAATATAAGTCACCCAGCATGTGACCAAACCAGCTACATTATATGCATTATCACAAAAACAGTCTTAAATCAAATTTGTGATCGAGTCCATGCAGTTTTAAAGTCTCAGAATGAAATATCCAAAAAGCTTCTCTTTGTAGAGGGTGAGTAGCACTGGTATCCAAGCTATGAGCATTGGGAAAAAGTGTCCCTAACAGTGTGTCTTCTGTTACCCTGATAATACTGTGGACACACTCCTGTATACATTCCTTCAAGAGTCTAACTGTCCCACCTATATAGAGAAGACCACAATGGCATGTAATGTGGTATATCACAAATGATGTGAGGCAACTAATGAATTCCCTTTGGATGACAAAACTTCTTACAGGTCTTTCCAAAGTGGCATATGTTACAATGACCACAAGGAATCCATGTATTGTTGCCCTCTTGTTCTTTTCTCATACTGCCATGCACCAATTTATCCCCGTATGTTAGCGGGATGTCTAAAACTTGTGTATAGTTTGTTACCCAAGCTCTCTTTCACCGCTACATCACTCATCAAAATATGCCAACTCGCATGTACTATTAGGCCTATTCTGCTAGCTACCTGGTTATACTCTATTGAGAGACACACCGGTGTCTCATCACCTGTCTGATTTGTCCTGCCTTCCAAAACAGTCTCCCTCACCATGTCTTCAAGTTTGCGGTGACTTTGCTGCAATCATTCTGTACTGTAGCCATGACTAGCAAAATGTTCTGCTAATTAATCAGCTTGTTTACAAAATAATTCCTCTGTGCTACAATTAAGTTTCACATGGAGGAACTGACTGTAAGGGATAGATCATTTTAATGACCAAGGATGAGCACTTTTAGAACGTAAAAGCAAATGCGTGGCAACGTCTTTTCTAAACCCCTTGGTTTAGACTTTTTTTCTCCTGGGGATGCCTGTAATGTCAAATTAAAAAAAAATAAAGTTTTCCCTGACATTGAGTATTGAGGTAAACTTCAAATTGAGATTATTAGTGTTTAACCACTGAACAACGTGTCCTGCTTCTGTCTGTGTGCCTTTTCAGACACATAGACAATCATCAATATATCAGTGCCAGGGGATCAAATTCTCTTTAACGGGATAAGAATGACAGAAAACAGTCTCATTCTCCCACTGGCCCAAAAAGTGGCTGGCATGGGATGAGGCCGTGCAGGTCCCCATTGTTGTGCCAACCCACTGTAAATCAAAGTCGCCATTCCATTCAAACACATTGTGCTTCAAAATGAATTCGATCCCTTGAGTGATAAAATCAATAAAGAAGTCATTTTCTCTGTGTGAGAGAGCCTTTTCAACTACCAAGATGCTATCAGAATTCCTAATGAAGGAATAAAGTTTTTCTATGACTATGGACAGCTACATCCAGCCCTCTTCCCATACTGAATCCTTGAATTTACACAGTACGTCCAGTGTCTCTGAGGTAGGATCTCAGTTTAACCATCTCTTCTTTTAGAAATGCATTGATAAATTTCGATAACATAGTAGTCAGAGATCCCACCCCAGAGGCAATGGATCACCCAGGTGATTTAGAAACATTCTTATGCACTTTCAGAAGTGCATAAAATATGGGGATGATGGGATGTGGTGTCCATAGATAAGAGAACTCATGGTCAGTGATCTCTCCCATTGTTCTAGCTGTATTGAGAATTTCAGACAATTCCCTCTTGTGCACATCAATAGGATTATTACCAAGCTTACCACAATTTTCATTATTCCCCAGTAAATCTGAGTGTAGTCTGGCATGGCCATGTCCCAATCGTGGCTGCCTGTGCATCACGATTCAGTGATGGCCACAATAGCCGGGTCTGCCTTCACCTCGATGACCTCTAGGTCTGGAATTTTATTTCCAGGACTCTTTGCATTTGCACACATAGCCCTCCATACATTGCTCCTGTTATGTCTGCCACCCCCTTCCTCCCCCTATGTCCTGCTTAATTTTTCCCTCTCTTTTTGTAACTTTTGTTCTGGTTCCCCTTATTCTCTACTACCCTTCCCTTCTTATTTGCTGCTCCTGGAGAGATTTTCCCTTGGGTCCTCTTTCCTACTGCTTCAGACACTGAGGGTGGGGGCAGTTTATGCCTCCCTTTGTCTTTCTGCCACCTGTAGGAGTGTGGGATAACAGATGGACACCAGCTCGTTCAATTCAGGTTAACACACGTTGACTTGTGTGATATTTATTGCATCATAAACAATTGATGCACAGAAATCAAAACAAATAAAATAAAGCAGAAAAATAATAATACAAGTTGTGGCAAACTTTGCTTCAGTTTCTACTTCAAAGTGCAGTAACAGACTCCTCTCAGTCCTTCATCAACGCCTAGTTAGCAAGTACTGACTCTTATTTATCTCTTTTCAGAACTGAGGTAGGGCTTTTATAAGTTTACTAGAAGTTGGAAAAATTTCCACTGCCTTTTGATTGACAGCAGACATAACATAAAACTAGCCTCCAGGGGCTGCTGCTACCCCATAAAGAACAGTTCAGTTGGCAGCCACCTGGAGCACAGCACAGAACGTACAGTTGTTTTGTACAGCATTGGAAAAGGTCAGAACATTCTGTGCTCTCCTAAACTCTCCTGCAGGGACATATCACCCCATGCTGTCTGCTGCAAAATATATCTTAGAAGGGGGCTGCTAACATCTAGAAAAAAGCAGACACAAGTTTGTGTTATTCTTATATTAAACTGCCCTCTCATTTTGTAACTGCACTCTTAGTTTTGTTTTATGGCCAAAGACCTGAGAAGAAAACAATATATAACTTCAATATTCTTTGAGGGTTTTGGCTGGTTTCTCGTTAGTTTTTAGGTTAATATGCACAGAAAGCTACTGTACTTATATAGGACCCAACAGCTACATCTCTCCTCAGCTGGGGTTTGGCTTAATATCTCAGCAATTTTATACACAATACTATAGAGCAGCAAGGAAACTACAGGGATACAGAAACATAAAAAGGGGGCTGCTCCATCAACCAAACGTCAGGGCTGTTTACTCTGACAAATAACAGGTTATACATTCCCGTCCTGAGCGTACTGTTACTCAGGGCATTTCATTACTGATACCAGTACTTTTCCTCATAATCCCCACATGGAGCACCTTTCATCAAAATGTTGCGGAGGTCATTTTCTTAACTTCCCTATAGCTGGACCTTTAAAGAGGAAAAAAGGAAACAAAAGTGGGTGATAGCTAAGAGAAAACGGGGGCACCCAAAGGAGGCCAACCTTCCACACTAGAAAATACATGGATATAATAAAAGGAGAAATGAGAGAACTATTGCAACAGGAGTTTCAGTAAATGAGAAAAGATGGTCCCTTACCATGACAGGGAGTTCCCCCTGCTACACATCCCCCACCTTAAGAGGGAAACAGTTTTAAGACTGTTTTCAACAATCCTATCCCTGGAAGTGATGGCGCTTCCACCCACCCACTCCAGAAGCTCTGTCTCAGGGTCCCTATTAATAACTAACAATCACTAAGGTTTACCATAACCAAAGTGAATTTAAAGCAATACAATTACTGAGACAAATATGTATATCATATTTCACGATGTAAGTCTTCTACAAAAAACATTATATATCAAACATTACATTGTTATTATTCAAGATATTTTCAAGATATTTCATTAACAACTGTCCCATATCATGACAAATAATCTGCATTCAAATGAGTAGTCATGCCCTATGGGCTGCTATGAAGCGACAGGGCTGCAAGGCTAAATACTACCCCATGATGAGGGTTTTTTTCTCCCTCATCTGGTGGAGCCAACAGAGGGGGTTATGATCCATCATCACTTTAAATTCAGTTCCCCACAAATAATACTTAAGGGATTCCAGAGCCCATTTCAAAGCCAAACATTCCTCTTAAATTGTTGCATATTTCCTGTTCCTTTTATGCAACTTTCCACTGATGTAGACGATAGGATGTTCTTCCCCCATCAGTTCTCTGGGTCAATACAGCCCCAATTCCTGCCTCTGTATGCACTTCAAAGGGTTGGGTAAAGTCAGAACTTTGGAGAACAGGGGATGTACACAATGTGGCCTTGATGCTCCTAAAGGCCACATCACATTCAGGGGACCACTGTACCTTACTGGGGCACCTTTTTTTAGTAAGGTCCATTAGGGGGCTGACAATAGCTGAAAAATTGAGGATGAATCTTCTATAATAGCTGACTATCCCCAGGAAGGACCTAATGTGCTTTTTGGTAGATGGTACCAGACTGTTGGCTACTGCAGTCACTTTATCCATCTCTGGCTTCACCTGCCCATTTCCCAGACTGAAGCCCAGGTACCGTTTTTCCACATTACCAGTGGCGCATTTGGATGGATTTACAGTCACCCCAGCTTCTTTAATTGCCTATAATACCCTCCGAAGATGCACCATGTGGGTTTCCCAGTCAAAAGTAAACACCACGACATTGTCCAGATAAGCTGAACAATACTCCATCTGTGGCCTAAGCATTTGGTCCACAAATTGCTGGAACATGGCAGGGGCCCCCATGCAGTCCTAATGGCATGTTTACAAAATGGTACAGGCCCAGTGGGGTGCTAAAAACAGTTATCTCACATGACTCCAGGGAGAGGGGTATTTGCCAATATCCCTTCTTTAGGTCTAATGTAGAGAGATACTTTGCGTTACCCAACCTATCAATGATGTCATCAATTTGTGGCATAGGGCAGACATCGAAAAGTGACTCATTGTTTATTCACCAGAAATCAAGGCAGAGACAGATCCCTTCTTCTTTCTTATCCACCACCACAATGGGTGATGACTAGGCATTTTTTGATGAAACTATGATTCCCAGCTTTTTAACTTCTTGGATGACCTCATCTCTTACCTTTACAGGTAACTGGTAAGGTTTTTTGATGTATGGACCTGTCTTGTGTTACTGTGATAACATGGGTAATCCCTTTAGCCCTCCCTGGTATGTTGGTGAAGGGGGAGACATACTTCTGCAGCACATCTTCTAATTCTTGGTGTTGCTGAGGGGTTAGCTCTGAGTTTACATGTATCTTCTCTACACTCCCAGGTTTCTCTAACCTACAGTATGCTGTCTCCAATTCCCTGCATTTGGGATGGATGTAGCACACTGGGATACTCTTCTCATGCCATTTTCTTAGCAGGTTGATATGATATACCTTTTGGGGGGTCTCTTTCCCAGCATCCCAATCTCATAATTCACTGGTCCTGTCTGTCTCAAGCTAGAGAAGGGACCTTGCCATCTCATTAGCAATTTATTCTCTGTGCTTGGGAGCAAAAACAGGACTTGATCCCCTTCTTGGAATGTTTTGGTACCCACCCCATGGTCATACTGAACCTTTTGTTCAGCCCATTTGTGCCCTAGGTCTTGGTGTGCTAGTTCCACATAACTCACTAGGCACTTTCTGAGTCTAGTCATGTATTCCAGGATGTTACATTGTCCTGCCACTTTTCCTTCCTCCCAGTGTTCCTTCACTGCATCTAAGGGCCTTCTAGGGTTCTGCCCATACAAGAAGGAGAAGGGGGAGAACCCGGCAGATGCCTGGGTAATCCCTCAGTAGGCAAACAGGAGGTAAAGGAGATACCTATCCCAGTCCCTACCTTCCTCACTTACACTTTTTCAACATGGTCTTTAAAGTCTGATTGAACTGTTCAACCAACCCATTGGTCTGGGGGTGGTAAGGTGAGGTGCTTACTGCGGCTATCCCTAGGAGACAGTAGAGTTCCTTCAACATACTGGCACTGAAATTGCTTCCTTGATCTGTTAATATCTCCTGAGGGATACCCATCTGGCTGAACACTTTGGCCAGTTCCTCTGCTATCCTAGGGGCAGTGACAGTCTCCATAGGTATAGCCTCGGGGTAGCGGGTGGCATAATCTCAGATGACAATAAAGCGATTCCCCTTGGAACTTTTTTCCAGGGGGCTCCACTACATCCATGGCTATTTTTTCAAATGGAAGGGACACTATAGGTATTGGTTGAAGGGGAGCCATGTGCTTCCTCCCTATTCGAGCCACTTTCTGGCACTCAGGACAACACTTTTTGTAGTCAATAACTTGCTTGTGGACAGCAGGCCAGTAAAAGTGGGACAGTATGTGATGTAATGTGCTGTCCCTACCAGCATGCCCTGCTAACAGAACATCATGGGCTAACTGTATGACCTGTGCCCTAAACCCTTCAGGTACCAACAATTGGGTAAAAACTTCTCCTGTCCTAGGGTTGGTGCATTCCCTGTATAACAACCCTTCATTTATTGCACATTTTGGGGGCCCTTTGACTGGTTCTTTCCCCACCTGTGAATAAAAAAAAGGGTTAATGATGGATCAACAGTTTGTTCCTCCTGCATATTGCTGTCCTGTAATAAGTGTCCCACATCAGAATGGACCACAGCATGCTTATCATGCCAGTCCTTCTTGTCCTTTCTTCTTTTGGGCTTGGATTTTCAGTCCTTCCCAGGACTATCACATATGTCCTCATCAAAGGGAAAGAGATCTGGTAAATGCCCTTGCTTAGCCTGTGCCCTTGTAGTAACACAGTGTGGTACCTGCATAGCATTACATTCCACAAAAGATGAAAAATCTGGATGGTCGTGACTGATAATTATGGGCATAAGCAAATGGGGTACTAGCCCCACCTCTAGCGCAAGCATATTTCCCTGGACAGTCATTTCCAAAGGGGCTGTGGGATAGCAATGGGTGGATGCATACCACAGTGGTTCCTTTTCCCTCTTTTCTTGGAGTGTCCACCAAATCAGCCCATACTAATGTCTGATGATGGCCACAGTCTATCAGCCCCAGTAGCTGATGAGATCCCACCTCTACCATGGCCAGAAAGGGTCCCTTGTTTGCGAACACCAAGTTCCCCAGTTCTTTCTTTACAGGGCAGTTCCTAATCAAATAGCCCTTCCTCTGACACCCGTGGCACACAATTTCTGACAGGAGTATCCTCTCTTTTTTCTCTTCCCTCCTGTCACTTTTCCCAGTCTGAGTAGTATTAGAAAAAGGTGGGTTTCTTACCAGGTTAGTGGAGGTGGTACCTTGGGTGTGTTACAATCTCAAGGGTCGAGCAGCCAGGAAATCTTCTGCCAAAGCTATAATTTTCACAGCTCCCTCCGGTTTGTGCTCCCACAGGAGTAACATTTTAACAAACTGCTCGATGATGATGGCCTCAGGCAGTTGATGCTCCGTCTTACTATCAGGTTGCAATCATTTGCAGCAAAGATCCTTCAGTCTAGCAAAGGTTTCCCATGGTGTGTCTGCAGATTGCTTCTTTAGATAATGGAACCTCTGACGGTACGCCTCAGTGTTTATATCATACCATCTCAGGATTTCCCTCTTTACCTTGTTGTAGTCCTCCATATCTCTCATGTCCATGTGTCTACAGATGATCTGGGCCTGGCCAGTGAGTTTTGGGGTGAGTCTCATAAATCATTGTTCTTTGGGCCATCCACATGTTCTGGCTACCCTCTCAAATGTTGTGAAGTATGCCTCTATATCATCTCTGTCCATTAATTTTGATAATTTAATGTCTCTCGGACCACTCACTGTCTGTTGTCCCGGATTGGATGGCATGCAGTACACGCATTGTGTCTGCCCACTTAGCATCTTGCCTTTTGTGTTCCAGGTCTCCCTCCTTGTCCATTTGCATCTGCTTGATGCATAGCCTGTTCAGCAGCTCTCCCACATCCTTGGGGGGAACTTCCTCCAGTACTGGACAGCCATCTTCCTCCTCCAGCTTGGCGTCATCTTCCTCTGGTTTTGGCTTCATCTTGGGTCAGGCATCTAAGCCTGGATGCAGGGCAGCTCCTGTCTTGTCTGCCATTCTCCTTCTCAGGACACCTGTGGCTACTTTTCCAGAGTCCTTCTCCTGGAACATGTGTCCTTCTGGGGCACCAGGGTGGTACCTTCTGGAACAATGTCTCCCTTCCTTGGCAAGACACAGCCAGTGGTTATCCCACCTCTGACACCATCTGTAGGAGTGTGGGATAACAGATGGATACCATCTCATTCAATTCAGGTTAACACACATTGGCTTGTGTGATGTTTATTGTGTCATAAACAATTGATGCACAAATAAAATAAAGCAGAAAAATAATAATGCAAACTGTGGCAAACTTTGCTTCCGTTTCCACTTCAAAGTGTAGTAACAGACTTGCCTCAGTCCTTCACCTACACCTAGTCAGCAAGTACTGACTCTCTATCTCTTTTCAGAACTGAGGTAGGGCTTTTATAAGTTTACTAAAAGTTGGAAAAATTTTCATCTGTCTTTTGATTGACAGCAGATATAACATAAAACTAGCCTCTAGGGGCCACTGCTCTCCCATAGAGAACAGTTCAGTTGGCAGCCACCTGGAGCACAGCACAGAACATGCAGTTTCTTTGTACAGCATTGGAAAGGTCAGAACATTCTGTGCTCTCCTAAACTGTCCTGTTAATTTCTAGAAAAAGCAGACAAGTTTTTGTTATTCTTATATTAAAACTGCCCTGTCATTTTGTAACTGCACTATTAGTTTTGTATTATGGCCAAAGACCTGAGAAGAAAATAATATATAACTTCAATATTCTTTGAGGGTTTTGGCTGGTTTCTAGTTAGTTTTTAGGTTAATACGCACAGAAAGCCACTGTACTTATACAGGATCCAATGGCTGCATCTCTCCCTCAGCCAAGGTTCAGCTTAATATCTCAGCAATTTTATACACAATACTATGGAGTGGCAAGGAAACTACTGGGATACAGAAACATAAAAAGGAGGCTGCTCCATAACCAAACATCAGGGCTGTTTGCTCTGACAAATAACAGGTTATACATTCCTGTCCTGAGCGTACTGTTGCTCAGGACATTTCATTACTGGTACCAGTACATTTCCTCATAATCCCCACATGGAGCACCTTTCATCAAAATGTTGTGGAGGTCACTTTCTTAACCTCCCTATAGCTGGACCTTTAAAGAGGTAAAAAGGAAATAAAAATGGGTGACAACTAAGAGGAAAGGGGGGGGGGGCAAAGGTGGCCAACCTTCCAGACTAGAAAATACAGGGATAGAATAAAAGGATAAATGAGAGAACTACTGCAACAGAAGTTTCAGTAAATGAGAAAAGATGGTCCCTTATCATGACAGGGAGTTCTCCCGCCACACACCCCCCAGCTAATTTAAATGTTCATCAAAGTAACATTTAAACCATCCACTAAGGACATTCCTCCTGGATGGATGCAGGCCTTCATCTCTGTACAGGCCCATATCCCTCCAGGTATGTCCCCAGTCCCCTATGTAGCTGAACCCCATTTCTCTGCACCATTCCTTCAACTATGAGTTCAAGCTCCTGGTGGGGAGTACCTATCATTCTCTCGACCACAGACAGGCAGCACCTTGGCAAAAGCCACTGTGTGTTACTTGCCTTAGGCCCCTCCCAAGCTTCCTGAAGTCTCCCTGCACAATCCCAGCATTATCCCTCTCAGTAACTAACATCTCACCCCACCCCATACCCCTCACTTACCAGTTTTGTCCTACCTGTACATCCGCTGACCATCCTCCTGCTTATGGTGCAGAGCACAAACACAAACTGGCTGAAAATAAGGCAAGTTTGGTTAAAGATTGTTTGATGCATTTTAAACTTTTACTTATAATGTTGTCATTTCTTTAATATCTCCCCACAAATTTTCAACATAGCCTTTTTTATGTTGGTGCATTTGTGCAGCCAACATTGTGGGACAGTGCAGCTTTGGAGGCGCAGTTACTGTTGGGCGAATGCAGGGCACACACCAGTAGGTGCGTCCCTCATTCCCCAATCAGCCTGCATGCCGGTGCCACACCATGCATACATAATGTGGTGAGCACATCTAAGAAAAGCTCCACTGCAATCTAAGTAAAGCTCGCTACACGCAGCGGACCTCTTCCCACGGCTCGCCAACATTATGAGCATGGTCGATGAGCAGGTGGCCGCCTAACTACTGATGACTTCGGGGGTGCCCAATCCACCTGTCGGTTAACCCACCCCTGCTTTCTTTGTGTGCCGACGGGGGATCCCACTCCCCATCTGCGTAAACCCCCCCAATTGTTGAATGCCAAGGGGGGTGCCCAATCCCCCTCTGCTTGCCTCCTCGCTTTCTTTGTGTGCCAAAAGGGGGTGCCCAATCCCCGTTGGCTTTACTTCCTCATCCTCCCCATGTTGTGTGCCGATGAGGGTGCTCAAATCACAAAGCACAGACGTCCTCTGAACAGTTAGGTGGCACGCTGGGAGCCCACCCCAGTGTACCAAATCCCTGCAAAAATAAAAACTGTCCCACAATGGTTTTTTTCCCTGTAAAATGAAAACAGTCCCTCGAGTCTCAATGTCCCTCCCCCACCCGCACTCCACCTCCGCACCCTGCCTCCTCATGCTCCCTCACCACATACTTACTCATGGAGTCCGGCGCAACAATCTTCGTGGACTGGGAACATGTCTGCACTTTCAAAGCTGACCGCGAACTGAAGAAATGCTGGTAAGCTGTATAATGGAATGAATAGGGGTTTTTCAACTTTAATTCATATCTCAGGCATTTTTGTGAAGTTTGGCCCCAAATTTTCAACATGGGGTTTTTGAGACCCCTTCTCATGAATTCTTGCACTCTCGTGCAGTGGCGGAGCCAAGTTTGGGAGTGTTTGAGAGCCAGGGGGAGCCATTCAGTCAATCACAGGCTCCACAATGGGCACTAAACAGTGAATAAAGATGGTGGCGGGGTACCACTACTCACACTGGGGCAGCCAGGAGGGGCAACCACCCCCCAGCCCCCCTTCTGGCTCCACCACTGCTCTCATGGCATTATTCGGTCCTGAAAGGTGATTTCGCAGTCACGTGCGGAATCACCTTTTGGGACTGAGTAACAAAATGATAGTGCCACTGTTCATGAGAGGGGCTCTCAAAAAGCCTATGTTGCAAGTTTGGTGGGAAACATCCAGAAAATGACTGTTTTACGAGCGTGCATAGCAACTGCGCAACGCACACTTGTAAGTTAGCACATTCACATAATTTTCATGCCAGATTCTCAACATTGGCATTTTACCACACCTTCTTGTGAACTGTATAGCTGTCATTTTTCACTTCCCGGCTGAAATGTGTTTTCGCACTTACAGCGCAGAGTAGTGTGGTCGCTGTGCAAAATCAGTGTTCAGGACACATTATGAAAATGACAGTGACACTGTTCATGAGCAGAGGTCCTAAAATGCCTGTCTTGAAAATTTGGTGACAATACTCCATAAAATGACTGTTTTACGAGCGTACGTAGCAACTGCTCAACGCACACTCATAAGTTAGCGCATTTGTAATATTTTAAAGCCATATTCTCAGCATTGACATTTTATCACACCTTCTTGTGAACCGTACAGCTGTCATTTTTCACATCCTTGCTGAAATGTGTTTACGCTCTTCCAGCACAGAATAGCGCAGTCGCTGTGCGAAATCAGTGTTGGGGACAAATTACAAAAATGACAGTGACACTGTTCATGAGCAGAGGTCCTAAAATGCCTGTGTTGAAAATTTGGTAACAATACTCCATAAAATGACTGTGTTACAAGCGTGTGTTGTGCAGTTTGCACGCACGCTCGTAAGTTCACAAACTTAAAATATTTTTACTCCGCATTTTCAACAGTGCCATTGTTCTACACCTCCTAATCAACAGTACAGCTGTCATTTTTCACATCCTGACCAAAATCTGTTTTCGTAGTTCCGGCACACAATAGTGCGGTCGCTGTGGAAAGCCTGTGTTTGAGACACATTATGAAAATGGCACTGACACTGTTCATTAGCAGATGTCCTAAAATGCCTATGTTGAAAATTTAGGGACGAAAGTCAATAAAATTTGTGTCTTGCGATCGCGTGTTGCGCAGTTTGCATGCACGCTCGTGACTTTGTGAATTTGTAATACTTTCACTCCAGCTGTTCATCACTGCCATTTTTCCTTACCTCCTTATGAACAGTACAGCTGCCTGAAATGTGTTTTCGTACGTCCGGTGCAGAATTGCACAGTCACTGTGCAAAATCACTTTTTGGGACACTTTGAGGAAATGACGGTGACACTATTCATCAGCAGAGGTCCTAAAATGCCTATGTTGAAAATTTGGTGGCGAAAGTCCAGACAATGACTGTGTTGCAAGCATGCATTGCGCAGTTTCCATGCACTCTTGTAACTTAGTCAATCTGCAATATTTTCATGCCACATTTTCACCACTGGCATTTGTGCACACCTCATTATCAACAGTCCAGCTGCCATTTTCCACAGCCTGTCCAAAACGCATTTCATAGCTCTGCTGCTGATTCAGCGTACTAGCTGTGCAAAATCACCTTTGGGACATTAACAAACTCACAGCGCTATGCCTCTCCACCTCTGCCACTGCCAATGCCAGCGTGACAACATTCGGCATTGACAAATGCTTGTTTTTATACAAGGTGTGTTAGAAGCCCCGTTCACAGACTCCAACACACAGCCCAAAATCTTGGATGCAGTTTAAAATATTATATTTCAAAAATATTAAGTAGATAGCTGCACTCACCCCAGAATTGCTGACATACTGTGCAGCAAATGTGCGCTTCTTCAAGGCATTTTGAAAAAGTACATGGTCTACTTCATAAAATGCCAGTGGTTCTAGGATGAGTGCTGCTATCTACTTAATATTTTTGAATATTTTGAACTGCATCAAGATTTTGGGCTGTATGGTAGAGTTCGTGAGCTGGGTTAACATAGACATAGAAACATTGAAGTTGTTGGCAGGAAAAGGACCTCCTGGCCCACCTAGTCTACCCTAAAGTCCATACCTAATGTGCTACCATACAGCCTAACTGATCTCCAGCCTTGCCTGCCCCCAACCCCCCCACCATACATGCCTCATAGCTCAGTTCACCAGCAGTTCTGGTCATTATTTTTTTTTAGCTGCCTCCCTTCCTTTGTTCATAACCTTTTTTCACACCACCTTATGAACAAGGAAGATGTCATATTTCAAATCCTCTCTAAAACATGTTTTTTATGTCACTCTGCAATATCACCTTTCAGACAGGATTTAAAAAATTCCACCTGACTTGATCATGTGGTGGGGTCATTAAAAGGATATGCTGAAAATTTGAGTCAAAATGTCAAAAAAAAAAGTTATGAAGAAACATTGAATTTTGTTAATGTTTACTCATAACTTTGTGATTTTTGCAGATTTTGGACCCAAATTCTCAACATCGCCACTGTGTTACCACACCTCATGAACATGATGGGTATCATTTTTCAAATTCCCTCCAAAACATGTTTTTTTTTAATTGCTCCACAGAATCACAGGCGACGTTAAACCGAGGTCCCATCTGCCTGGATTGGTGGTAGTTCAGGTGGATGTTAAAGATCCCATGGCACTTATCGAAAAGAATAGGGGAATTATCCCCGGTGTCCTGGCCAAATTTCCCTCATTCACTAAAAATACCACCAACAGCTTAATCTGGTTCAAGTTCAGTTGGCATTCATCTGTATCCCCCTCCCCGGGGTCGTGCCTGAAAATAGGCAGGATTTGTCTAGTGCACTTACCTGGTCAACAAAAACTAAATAAATAAAAAATAAATTACCTTTGGATGAGATTTAAAAAATGCCATCTGTCTTGATCATAAGGTGGGATCATGGAATGATTATGTTAAAAATGTGAGGTCAAAATGTCAAAAAAATAAAGTTATAAAAAAATGTTTTTTCAACACTTACCCATAACTTTGTGACTTTTTGCATATTTTGGCCCCAAATATTCAGCACAGCCCTTTTGGTACCCCACCTCATGAACATGGCAGGTGTCATTTTTTCAAATCCCCTCCAAAACATGATTTTGCAATTGGTCCATGAAATAAACTTTTGGACAGGATTTAAAAAATTCCACCTGTCTTGATCATGAGGTCATAAAAAAGACTATGTCGAAAATTTGAGGTCAAAATGTCAAGAAAAACAACCAAGTTATAAAGAAACAGAAAACATCTCTATTTTTTACTCTGTTCAACATTTTTGTTCACTTCTACATCCCTTAGCCTGGTGGAACCCAAAGTTCATGAGGCTATGTCTGTTTGGGGAAGAAAAGTCTGTCCACAGCATCAAGATGTTTTTATTTTCTTTACTGTGTGACTGCAAATCTCAATCGATCCATCCTCTCGCTGAGCTTTTGGCGTCCAAACCAAAACTAAAGAAAAATGAAGTGCACTGAAAAAACGAAGACAGCAGTAATTACGAATTCACAATGCAGATAAAATAGATAAGTGTGGTGTGCAACAAAGTTAACAGCCAAAATGCCACGCTCAAATACACAGTGCAGGTTTATTAAGCAATCTGAACAAACAACAGAGTCACCCCAGTGCTTCCAACCTACCTGATTCTTCCTAAGGGGGCCTCCTGAGTGTCCTCACATTCTTAGCTCTGATCTCGTTAAAGCCATGATGGCATTACAAAGAGGTGCCTTTCCCTGCAGTGGACTTAGTGGTTTACAAGGGCCATTTCTCAGGATTAATAAACTTACTTGCAACCTGCCTTCTGGTGTGTGCACTGTTTGTTCTTTTTTTTTTTCGGAGTCAAGTCTGTAACTCTCACGTAACCGGCAGCACCCAGTCTGGCAGTGTGCTTGGCCTCGATGCACTATAAAATGTACAATTAAAAAAAGATTGAACTATGAGCCTTAACAAATGTAACCCCCCCCTTTGGGTTGGGGTATCAGTGTGGTGTACTAATCCGTACATGTTTGGAGACGGGTATGGGGTTATAGAAGCCCAGACCCTTGTAAACACAGTTACTAGTAATTTATCACTGTTAGCTGCTTAAGGAAAGGTGTGCAGTATATTGTATTTACCTGTTTTATCGTGGTCACTCCTGAAATGACAGATTTAAACATGGACATGCAGTGCAATCAAAAGCTGTTTATTGCACTACACAGTTAACTTTTAAAAATTTTTGACATTTAAACAGTATAAAACATTCCTAGAAAATCTCATTTCAACTTTTTGTCTATTTGTGCACTTTATTTCCTTACACAATCTTCACTTCGTACGTATAGGGCCCTGTAACTCCTATCTTATAGGCCTGTTAAGGTAGTATTCTCTCAAGAATAACCTTAACAAACACAAGTACACAGTTCCTTAGTACTTATAATCTTTGCCAGCAATTAAACAATATTGCATTTTATCTTTATGCATTTAATATGAAACCAGGATTCTTAAAAGACATGTTAGGCAAGCACCCTAAAAGTCTCTAGAGTATACTCAGCCAGTGTCTCATGTGGTATCTCATTTCCCTTCTGTCTGGAGATTTCAAGTGTCTTTGAAGAGGTTGGATTGAAGAAGGTCTTTCCTGGTTTGTGGATTCTTTTCTCCTCAAGGCTTGGAAATAAATTAACAAGTTAGATGCAACTGCAATGTTTCTCTTTTGGCAAAAGTCAAAAACTCTTTAGAGTTTGAAGGAATAATAGTTCTTACAGTCAGTAGAACAAAGTTGAATTGAGGTCTTCTTCAGAGATGGAGTGGACAGCATTCAGATAAAGCAAGTTGGTAACACAATGTGTTGGTCTTTGGAGTCGCATTATATAGGCAAATACTTCCTTACAGATGACTTGAGATTGTGAAATGATATAGCCATATTTGGGCAAAGGCCTTGTCTTGGTTGGAAGTCTAGAGCATACGTGCTGAATTATTTGTGTCTTGCTGGATCTTCTATCAGCAAGTTTGTCTATTGTACTCTTGAACTTGTCCATGAGGTGACAATTAATGGACTTATAACCACAAGACCTTACACTGTGCATGTTCAAAAATGTGGTGATGGGAGTTATGTCACTTGTGGTTATGGTACTCCGGTCAGTGGAGGCAGATTATCTTTCTTTTGAGGAACTTGTCCCTGAGTTAGCTGTCTGGGTTTTCTTAGGTCTGTTGCAAGCTTCTGGTAGTCTGATCCGATGACCTAATGAAATGCTGAGCTTTGATTTTAAAATACTTTTGGGACTGTCAGCTCTTTGCACAATGTCTGAGCTCTGAGAATATGTTTATCTGGCATTTTAAATGTTCTTGAAGTTAGAAGGCTTAAAGCATATTTTTTAATGTAGATTGCTCCATGATTTCTTTCACTACAATGGGTCCATATACCTGGGTGGAATGCTGCAGTACTGCTGGCTGTAGGAACTCAGAAGGCAAGATTTTTATGACAAGCCTTTTTAATAAATATTTTATGGCTGTTGAGATTAAGGTGTATATTTTTTTCACTCTTTCAATCTGGCGGCTTACAGCTGCTGTTGTGCCTACACCCTTACAGGGTTAAACTTCTGCCTCATTGGGCTGTCTGTATTAGCAGCACCTTAATGGGTGGGCCTTTTTGATGGTGCAGGAGTGCATAGGCAGGAAGCAGAGGAGTCAAAAAAAGGAGAGAGCAGCAGGACTTTTTGGAGACAGCAAGAAGACATGGCAGCAGCTGTAGAGTGGGAGAAGTCTGTTTCCCTAGAGTGGGGTGGCCAGTGAGCTCTGCACTTGGAGCTGCTGTGGGTGTGAGCCTGAGGATGGCAGAACTGAGAGAGTGTCTGGGACCCTATGTCCCCGGTGGGAATCCATTCCAGAGCTACGAATACCTAGGAGCTCGAATGTCAAGGATCTGTGACCTGAAGGGAATATGTAGGGCCTCAGATAGAGTTCTGCATTCAGCACTGCTGTGACAAGGCAGGAGAGTGTCCGACTGCTGTAGAGATATGTCCTGTAGTTGTGGGGCAGTCACTCAAGATGGGCGTTATGATCCAGTGAGTGTGCAGTTCAGCTTTGGTCCTGCCATAGGAGTGGAAAATTGTCCTGCAAACTGAAGAAATGCTGCCTGTGGGAGTATGTTTGACATGCTCAATGTGATGTATGTGCTGCCTGCCTTTAGGGTTCATCCAGTTCACGCCCCTCAAATATGGACACTGTGTGGACTGTTGAGCAGATCTGAGACTTTACTGTAATGGACCCTTTTGTCATCTGCTGCAAAACCCTCTGTGAGAGTTACCCTATAAACTCCTGGAGCTATTAACTTTTATTAGGGGATCCCTAGTTTGCTGTTTTACATGGTGCCTCCATTTGTCATTTTTCTACTTGGAGCTGCTACCTGACTTTCGCTTTTTCCTGGTCCTGTGGTGGTTGCTGCACCCCAGAATCCAAAACTGTAGGTCATCTTTAACAGTTTCCACTGTGGTGCTCCCTCCCCATGGACAGTTACCTTCAGCATACCCTAGACATCAGGAAGGGGGTGGACTACATGTGGGGGCTCATCTGGGATGTTTGAAGGGGGTGCCGTTCTGTATTGGGGTGGCCACACGGAGGGACCAGAGGAGGCTGGAGACTATGTTGGACTGAATGTGGTAAACTGTGTTGACCAATACGGTGCTTGAGAATTGAGGAATTTCACACCTTTCAGAGGATATTGGCCCCCGGGGGGCTGACGAGTGGAAGTGTACGGTCAGTGCATGTGAGGACCATGCAAATGGACTGGGTCCCAGTATATGGATTGGTCTGTCCCAGTACGTTTGGGGTGGAGTGTATGCATAGCCCAACTGTCTCTTTGCAAGAGGCTCAACATGTGGTGAAGCGGATCTGTGAACGTGGTGTCTACGAGAGATAAACCTTGACCAAGAATTATGCTATGCTGCAAGACCTGAATGGAGAACGTGCCCAGTACTCCGTGGAGGTGGGTGATTCCTTTGGTCATTCCTGTGCCAGGCCAGATCCCCGCCACTACATCACTAGATAATAAACTGTTGTGGCCCAGAGGTTTGGTGGAAGCTGGAGTGCTGAGATCCCCGCTTAAGTCTACAGATGGCACAGACTGAACCATTTTGTTTCCTTCTTTACATGGTTGATAGGGGGCTAGTATCTGGTACTTTTATTACAATGTTAAAGTTACTCTGGTAGGGACATTTGTTACTTGGGACATTCAACTTTGGGATTCTGGAACCATGTAACTTGTGTTGGTAATAGCATTGCTGCTTTTAAATAAAAAAAAATAAATAAAAGTAACTGTTAATACTAAACATTCGTTGTGTTTGTATGAGCAAGAGTGTCGCTGTATTGTGTAAGTACTGTACCTCTGTTGCATGAGAGTTTAAGCCCTGTTTAGGCCAGTGAAACTGTTGCTGGTATCATTATTGTGCCAGTACACTTACGTTGTTAAGTGATGTGGAATACAACATTTAAGCAGTGGTTAGTTTGGGCAGTGAGGCAGCTAATTTAGCAGGACCTCCCGGTTAGTTTAGGTAGGTGGGATTTAGACCTTGGACCCACCCTCTGGGTGCTTAAGAAATCTGCCCTGGGAGTCCAGGAGGGTGGGTGGCCAGGGAGAGCTTGAGCGTATTTTGGAGAGTCGCGCTTTGGGGCCCCTGTTTTCTTTTGGTCAGGTTGTGATTTTTCCACCTTCGTGGTAAGACAGCTTGAGCTCTGGTGGGGCTTGACAGGAAGGGGAGTGTGCACAACCATTTCTGTTTGAGCCCTGTGGGGGTGGCTGTGGGCACTCTGGGAGCTTGTTGAAGGTGCAGAGTTTTAAAGGGGGAGAGCTGTATCCCCAACTTGAGGTTGGGGTATCAGTTTGGTGTACTAATTTGTACATCTTTCAAGATTGGTATGGGATTATAGCAGCCCAGACCCTTAAAGGGTTAAATTTCCACCTCCTGGGGAAGTCTGTATTAGCAGCACCCCGGTGGGGTGGGCCTTCTGGTTGGATCAGGAGCGCACAGGCAGGAAGGAGAGGAGTCACCCCTACAGGGCCCAAACAGAAAAGGTATGCTCACATTTCACTTCCTGTCAAGCCCACTCCCCACCAGTCCATTTACAGAAGAGAGAGTCCTAGAAGAACTCACAAAATTGAGGGTGGAAAAAGCAATGGAACCAGATGGCATACATCCTAGGATACTAAAGGAACTACGGGCAGTGCTTGCAGCACCACTGGCAAACCTGTTTAGCGAGTCGCTCGATACAGGAGTGGTTCTGGAGGACTGGAGAAGGGCACATGTGGTCCCTCTTCACAAAAGTGGAAGCAGAGAGGAGGCTGGTAACTATAGACCAGTCAGCCTCACCTCCATAGCGGGGAAGATTATGGAAGCGCTGCTAAAGGAAAGGATAGTGGAACACTTGGAATCCAGCAGAGCACAAGATCCAAGGCAGCATGGATTCACTGCAGGAAGGTCATGTCAAACAAAGCTGAAAGATTTTTTTGACTGGGTGACAAAGGAGGTGGATCGGGAAGGGGGGTGGATATCGCCTAACTGAATTTCAGCAAGGCTTTCGACACCATTCCACATAAAAGACTGGTAAACAAGCTGGGTAGCCTGGGTGTGGGTCACAAGGTAGTTAACTGGGTTAGAAACTGGTTGAGGGACAGAAAGCAAAGGGTGGTGATGAATGGAGTTCAATCCAAGGAAAGGGGGGTGACCAGTGGGGTATCACAAAGTTCAGTACTGGGGCCAGTCCTTTTCAATGTCTTCATTAGTGACATTGCTAAAGGACTGGAAGTGAAGGTTTGCCTCTTTGCAGATGACACCAAGATCTGTAACAGGGTAGACACTCCAGCAGGGGTGGAGAGAATGAGAAGGGACCTAGAAAAACTGGAAAAATGGTCTGAAGTATGGCAGCTAAGATTTAACACCAAGAATTGTAAAGTCATGCACCCTGGGCTGGAAACCCAGGGGAGGGTTACAGGATGGAGCTGAGTTCTTGACAGTCACCAGGGAAGAAAGGGATTTTGGAATAATCATTTCAAACAACCTAAAGGTGGCCAGGCTATGTGCTAAGGTGGTGGGGAGGGCCAGTGGCATGCTGGGGTGCATAGGAAGTGGTATCACTAGTAGAAGAAGGGAGGTGGTAACGTCACTGTACAAAACACTGGTGAGGCCTCATCTGGAATACTGTGTACAGTTCTGGAGGCCGCATCTCTATAGAGACATAGACAGGGTGGAGGCAGTTCAGAGAAGAGCAACTAAAATGGTGCAGGGCTTGCACCAGAAGACGTATGAAGAGAGATTAAAGGACCTCAATATGTATACATTGAAAGAGAGGAGAAAACGGGGAGATATGATAGAAACCTTCAAGTATCTTACGGGCATTAACAAGGTACAGGTGGATGACATCTTTCAGTTTAGGAGATGTACAAGAACAAGAGTGGGCACAATATGAGATTAGAGGGGGGCAGGCTAAGGGGCAATGTGAGGAAGTTTGTCTTCACAGGAAGGGTGGTGGATGCATGAAATAGCCTACCCAGGGAGGTAGAGGGAGCAAACACAGTGGGGGAATTCAAGAATGCATGGCATAGACATAAGAGTACCCTGGGGGGGATGAGAGGCTAAGTCGAGGACCAAGTAGGGTCATCGGCTGTTGATACACTGTTACAGGTAGGGAAACGGGCAGAGTCCATGGACCTAGTGGTCCTTATCTGCCAGCAAGCTCTGTGTTTCTATGAGTCAAAAAAGAAGAGAGTGGCGGGACTTCTGGGAGACAGCAAGAGGACGTGACGCCGGCCATAGAGTGGGAGAAGTCTTTTCTCCTGCAGGAAGCCTGTGAGCCCTGCCGTTGGAAGACTTATGGCTACTATGGCTGCAAGCCTGGGCTATGGCAGAGAGGATTTATTTATATAAAAGATTTACCAGGAAAGACATAAAGCTTGTTTCCAGATGTGTCCTGGGGGAAGGGGATAAGTACATTATAACAAATAAAAAGCACAGTAATATAATAATAGAATAAGGCACAGCAAGAAAAAAATACTTACCACAGTAATCTTGTTTCTTCCTGGTGATACTCAGGTATTCAGAACTTCTGCAGTGTCCCTTTAAGACTGAACTGCCCGGAGAGAATTTGGAATGTACGTATGCAAATTATGGAATCTTTGCATGTGCTATTTTAAAATGCTGCCTTAAACTAACTGCCTAGGTTCTAAACCCTCAGATTTCCTTGGAGCATGGAGAGACAGACACCAAAAAACTAAACACCTGTATGTAAAAACCCTCAATAATTAGAACTATAATAATGGAACAACACCCTAATGCCCCCAAAAAGGGGGAAAAATACAAAACTGGAGGTTATAACATATAACATTACCTCTGAATGTCAGAATCACCTGAAGGGGAAAAACAGCAAAAACGAACCCAAAGAACAAGCCATAGTGCCTGATTGTGGCACCTATATAGTAGGTCACAAAAACATTCCCATGAATGCAGAGACTACTGGTTCTTGAAGGGGAGGCAGGATGGGAAGTTCTGAATACCTGAGTATCACTGGAAAGAAACAAGATTATTATGGTAAGTAATTTTTTGCTTCTAACCCCAGTAATGCTCAGGTATTCATAACTTCTGCAGACTAAGAAGCAGTACCTTTGGAGGTGGGCACAGAACCTACTTTGGGAACAGACTCTGCAGGACTGCTGTGCCAAACCTGGCATCACTCCTGGACAGGATGTCCAAACTGTAATGCTTTGTGAAAGTATGTACTGTTTTCCAGGTAGCTGCTTTATAGATGTCCACTAATGGAACATCCCTGGCAGCTGCTATGGTAGCAGCTGTGCCTCTTGTGGAATGGGCCCTCAAGCCTGTTGGGGGGTTCCCTTCCCGCCTTAGAGTAACAAAACTGGATACACTGTAATATCCAGTGGGAGATGGACCATTTAGTTGCTGGGTTACCCTTTCCCACATCCCCATAAGTCAGGAACAGCTGTTTTCTGTCCAGCCTATGGTCCTTAGTGGCTGTCATGGAGTAGCTAAGAGCTCTCTTGACATCCAGACTGTGGAGCCTCCTTTCACCAGAAGTGGAGTGCTTAGTGAGAAAGATAGGTAGGGTAATGGTTTGGTTCAAGTGGAAATCAGAAACCACTTTAGAGAGAAATTTCCTGTTCATTCTCAGGACCACTTTGTCCTTGTGGAAGGAAATATAGCCCTGTTCGATGCAGAGAGCCTAGAGTTTGTTTATTCTTCTGGCAGAAGTCATTGCCACTAGGAAAACTGTTTTCCATGTGACATATTTTAGATGAGCTGAAGACATGGGCTCAAAAGGAGCCCCCATGAGCTTGGCTATAATACACTGAGATCCGATGCCGACACTGGCACCCTGTGAGGAGGGTGCAAATGGGAAAGGCCTTTAAAGAACCTTTTGAAGATAGGGTCTGAGGCAAGAGAAATCCTTTGCCTGGCTAAATGTGAGTAGATGCTGCAGCAAGGTGTACTTTCAGGGTACTGAGCTGTAGGCCCAATGAATGTAAATAGGTAAGCTAGTCCAGCATGGCTATGACCCCAGCCTGTGTTGGCACTATTTTTTGGGTGGAACACCAAATAGAAAAACCTTTTCCATTTTGCAGCTAGGTTTTCTTAGTGGAGGGCTCCCTGTAACCCCTCAAAATGTCCAGGACACTTTCAGAAATGTTTAGTCCTGCATATTCTAGGTCCTCAAGAGCCAGGCCTTGAGCCTGAAGGATCTGAGGTTTGGGTACAGGAGCCTCCCCTGATTGAAGGATAACAGGTTGTGCCTCCTGGGAAGGTGTATCAGGTCAGCCACAGACATGGAGAGCTGTAGAGAGTACCATGGCTGCCTGGACCAATCTGGTGCTATCAAGATCATGGATGCTGACTGGGACCTGAGCTTGAGCAATACCCTGTACACCAGGGGGAAGGGAGGAAAAGCATACAGATGTTTCCCTGACCAATCCAGAACTAGAGCATCCAGGGGGACTGTTCCCCGATCTGGTGGTCTGCAACAGTATTGTGACAGGTGGTGGTTCTGGTGGGATACGAACAAGTCTACCTCTGGAGTGCCCCACCTCCTGAAAATCACTTCCACCACTTGCCTGTTCAGAGTCCATTCATGATGGGTCTGGTTGATCTGGCTCAAGGTGTCTGCCAAGGTATTGTCTTTGCCAGGCAGGTGAATGGCCTGTAGTGACACTCCCAAGGAGTATGCCAGACTGCATATTTTCATGGTCTCTGTGCAGAGAGGGTTTGACCTTGCCCCTCCCTGCTTGTTTATGTAGTACATAGTGGTGGTTCTGTCTGTTCTGATCTGTACCACCTTTCCCTGTAGCAGTGTCGTGAAAGCCTTTGGTGCCAACAATACCGCTCTAAGTTCCAGCAGGTTGATGTGCAGGAGCGACTCTGCACTTAACCATGTGCCTTGGGTGATGTGGTCTCCCAGGTGGGCACCCCACCCCAATAGGGATGCATCCGTTGTGAGAACTACTGATAGGGGCTCCTGTTGAAAAGAAACCCCTCCTCTCATGTAGGTTTCCTCTTTCCACCATTCAAGGGCCTGTAATAAAGTTCTTGTTACCGAATCAGTTTTGAAAGAGGGTCTCTTCTTTTGACACCAGTGAGTCCTGAGAAGAACCTGGATATCCCTCATTTGGAATCTGGATCCTAGCACTGTGCTTATGGCGGCTGCCATGTGCCCCAGAAGCTGTAGAAACTGTCTTGCAGTTTTTGGTTTGTTCAGGCTGAATGAACCTGCTATCTGTAGGATGCTCTTTGCCCTGTCCAGAGGCAGGTATGCCCTGCCCTGCAGGGTATTTAATTTGACTCCTGTGAACTGCAATACCTGAGCAGGCTGAAGGACTGACTTTTTCAGGTTTATCAGGAATCCTAGAGACTCCAAGAGCCCTTGGGTGAGTTGCAGTTGCTCCCTCACGTGCTGGGGTGATTTTCCCACCACCAGCCAGTCGTCTAGATACAGGAAGACTGTGACACCTTGCTTTCAAAGGTGTGCCACTACCACTGCCAAACACTTTGTGAACACCCTTGGTGCTGAAGTGAGACCAGATGGCAGGGTTGAGAACTGGTAATGACCTGAAGGGAGTCTGAACCTGAGTTATTTTCTGTGACACTCCCTTATGGGGATGTGGAAATAGGCATCTTTTAGGTCCAGTGAAGCCAACCAGTCTCCTTTCTGGAGGGTTGGCAAAATTAGTGCTACAGTTACCATTTTAAACTTTGGTTTTGTTAGATATCTGTTTAAGACCCTGCAGTCTAAGACGGGCCACCACTCCCCATTTTTCTTTGTAGTAAAGAAGTATCTTCAGTAAAATCCCTTTCCCTTTAATTGTACTAGTACTGGTTCCACTGCTTGTGATAGAAGCAGTTTTTGAACCTCTGCTTCCAGGAGTTTTCTCTCTGCATTTGTGGATGGCTTGAAAACTCGAGTTCTTAAAAGTGGAAGGGATTTTAAGCTTAGAGACAACCCCTGGCTCACTACTTCCAGGACCCACTTGTCTGTGGTGATTTTTTTGCCAAGCAAGAAAATATTGAGCCAGTCTGCTTCCTACAGGCAGTAGGGAGGTGGCCTATACAGACACATCAGGGTGCCTGCTTTGCTTGAGGCTGGGCCTGGGATTGGGAACCACGTGTGGAACCCCTTCTACCCCTGTCCCTGAAGTATCCCTGCTCTGGATACTGCTGGTACTGAGGCATAGCCATGGCCTGGAAAAAGGGCCTGCTTTGAAACAGTCTGCCCTGCCTCCCCTTCCATAGGGTCTGGTGGATGGGGAAGCTTTGTCTTTTGCAGAATTGCTTCTGTAGGTGGCCTTGTATTCATCCACCTTTTTCATGTAAGTCTCTGTCTTTTCCCCGAAGAGGAAGTTTTCCTCCAATGGGAAATCCAGCGTCTTAATTTGTGTATCCTGGGTAAGGTTTGTGGATCTTAGCCAAGCAAACCTTCTCTGAGCCACAGTGTTTGCCATCCACCTGGCAGCTGTGTCGTTTGAATCAACAGCCATTTGGAACTGATATTTGGCTGCTTCCAAACCAAACCTGGCCATTTCAGCTAAATCAGCTGAAAGGGAATACTGTGTCTTGTCTGCCATGGCAAGAACCGACTGCCAAAGAGATTTTTGGTATTGAGCAGCATAATCCTGGAAGTATGCCTGCCTGATGGCCAAGGAGGCCAAAAGGCAGCCTTTCTTGGCCATGCTATCAATCTTCCTAGAGTCTTTGTCTGGGGGGGGAGGCTAGTGGAACCCTTGCCTTGTCACAGGCTGCCACTTGTTACACCCCTTGGTGGTCAGGGTGTGAGAACAAGAATTCAGCACCCTGTCTTTCCAACTGATACTTTTTATCCAACCTTTTATCCGGGGGGTGGGGGGGCAGTATTAGGTGTTTGAAAAATCTTTAAGGCATTCTTCTTAAATAACTTGTTAACAGGAAGAAGCTTTTTAGTGGGTGTCAGCCCCATCATTTCCATGTACTCAGTTTCTTCTTCATCCTCAATAACTTCACTCATGGGGATGTCTGAGAGATCCACCATTCTTCTAAACAAAAGTAAAGTGTGAGGGAAAATCCTCTGATGCAATAGGAAGAGAACCAAAGTCTTGTTCAGGGGAAACCTCTGGTTCAATGGGGTCCCCGTCGTCCTCCACATCAATAGCAACATACTCTTCTTGTTCAAAAAGGGAAGATTGAAAAGAAGAGCCAGTCTGTTTGGCAGGAGTCTGAGACACAGGAGCAGTCAGCCCCTGAAAAGCCTGAATAACTCGAAAGGCCTGTGTAATCTCATCAGCAGTTGGCATTTTTATTGCAGGCACAAAAATCCCCAAATGCTGCTCAGCAGGGGGTTCTGTGTGCTTTGTTTTCTTAGATTTTTTAGAGGGACCCAGAGAGTCAGCTGGTTCAGCAAGCCTCTTTTGAACTGCTTGTATACCCGTCTCAGGGGTGGCAGTTACAGCTGTTGTTATTGTTGTGGTTTCACCCACAGAAACAGAGGATGTCGGCTGGTCAGAGCTCAAGGGACACTTAGGAGCAGAAAGCTTTTTCTTAAGCCTTTAAAGGCATTTCTCAACAGTTTTATCTGGAAAAGTTTTGCAAATATCGCAATCTGCTTTTAAATGTTCATAGCCTAAGCAAACAACACATAAATTATGTTTGTCTGCCTTGGCAAAAATCTCACGACAATCGGTACAAGGTTTGAAACCAGGTTCACTGGTTCTTCTTTTAGGTTTTTCAGACGTTCTGTGGGTAAAAAAATTCCCAAATTAATAACCACTAAATAAGAACGATTTTTAAAACTTATTTAGCACTTGCGGTCAGTTCCTGAACCAATGAGAAACCAATCGGAACTGGGAACCGAGCAGAACCGTAATTAGCAGTTCACAAAATAAATATTTTAAAATGAATTTAGACTAAACTAACGGAGTTCCAGGGACTAAGGAACTCCAATAAAAATAGAATAAACCCTGGTTCCCCACCGGTTATATCGAACCAGAAGAAACTGAGAAAAATATATTTTAAATACAATAACAATGGTTTAGCTAATATTAACAAATAGCAAAAGGCAGCAAATGAAAAGGAGAAAAATACTTAAGTATTTTTATAAGTTTTATCGCGTCAGGACAAGTAGATGAGGAGAGATCTCCGAGCTTCTGGTCTTACCAGGCGGAGAGTGAAATCTGAGGGTTTAGAACCTAGGCAGTTAGTTTAAGGCAGCATTTGAAAATAGTAAGCGCAAAGATTCCATCATTTGCATTCGGTTCCAAATTCTCTCTGGGCAGTTCAGTCTTAAAGGGGCACTGCAGAAGTTATGAATACCTGAGTATTACTGGGGTTAGAATGTACAAATACACAGTATCGTATAGGCAGTTAATAACAATACTAGGTGATTATATCAAGAGCGAGAGGTACCAGGCACTCTCAGGTTGCAACGTCAGGAACAAGACAGGGTGGGAAGTGGACAATTAGTCCGGAGGGGACCACAGGGGAGAGCAATTGGAGAGGTAAATGAGGGAGGAAGAGGGGAGATGGCTTAGGGTTGGGAATAGCAAGTAGGGGAGCAGAGTGATGGGTAAAGATAAGAGGAAGGGGAGAGGGAAGTAGGAAGTGGGGAGGAGTGGATAAGCCAGAAGAGTGGGAGGGTTGAGGAATAATGGAAGGGGTGGGAAGGGTGGAGGGATGATCAAGAAGAGGGAAAGGGGTAGAGGTGTAGGGGAGTGAAGGGGAGGAGATACAGAGGGAGAGGGAGGGGGGAGGAGGAGGGAGGGAGGGTGGGGAAAGGAGGGAGAGGAAGGGAGGGTGGGACCATGGGGTCAGATGGAAGACAGTTAAAAGATAAATGGGGAGTAAGGACATAGGGCTATGGGCATTTGCAGGAGGAAGCAGTGTGGGCTTGGAGTAACGAGAGAGAGAGCGTTTGGACTCAAGGAGGCAGAGCGAATTGTTAGAGGAAGAGAGTTCCAGATTTTAGGAAAGCGGAAAAAGCAGGCATTCTATCTAGCCAGGGATACACGAGAGGGAAGTAGTAGGGTGCAATATCCTGATGGCATAACTGAGAGAGTGTTTGGGACTCCATGTCCCCAGTGGGAATACACTCCAGAGCTACGAGCCCCCAGGAGCTCGAATGTCAAGGATCTGTGGCCTGAAGGGAATATGTAGGGCTCAGATAGAGTTCTGCATTTGCCACTGCTGTAACAAGAGAGAAGAGTGTCCAGCTGCCATTGGGATGTGTCCCGTAGTTGTGGGGCAGTCACTTATGATGGGCGTTATGATCCAGTGAGTGTGCAGTTCAGCTTTGGTCCTGTCATAGGAGTGGAAAGTTGTGCTGCAAAACTGAAGAAATGCTGTCTGTGGGAGTATGTTTGGGCTTCTGACATGCTCAATGTAATGTATGTGCTGCCTGCCTTTAGGTGTCATCCAGTTCACACCCCTCGAATACGGGCACTGTGTGGACTGTTGAGCAGATTTGGGACTTTACTGTAATGGACCCTTTTGTCCTCTGCTGCAGAACCCTCTGTAAGAGTTACCCTCTAAGCTCCTGAAGCTATTAACTTTTATTACAAGATCCTTTGTTTGCTGTTTTAAATGTTGCCTCCATTTATCGATTTTCCACTTGGAGCTGCTAACTGACTTTTGCCTTACAGCCTGGCCCCATGGTGGTTGCCGTACCTCAAAACCCAAAACTGTAGGTCATCTTTAATAGTTTCCGCTGTGGCACTCCTCCTCACAGACAGTTACCATCAGCATACCCCTAGACATTAGGGTGGGTGTGGGCTACACAAAGAATGCATATTTTAAAAGAGAGTACCCTATTGTACTGGATTCAAAATAATGTATTTATTAATTAGTAGAAGTTTCCACATTAAACATGATAAAATGTGGATATGTGTGATAAGAACATTGGGTATTCATAAGAGAGACTTGAAATTGATTTTTAAGAAGTTTACTGGTTTTTCAAGTAATAAAATTTATAAAATAAATCCCTACTGGCCTGGTGGTACTGAGGGTTGAGGCACTGGATGCCACACCTTGTGCTACGCTGGCAACCCATGTTCGGAAACTAATCAAGGCCATCAGGGGTCGGCTGGGGGGAGGAGGATTGGGTGTCCCAACCGATGCTCTCCTCCTCCAGGGAGGGGTGTATTACCAGGCAGCGAATGTGCCCACAGTACTACCACCGGTGGAAGGATGGGTGGTAGGGCACATGGCTCTTCGGAGTCAGGGAGGGCGCTACTGGACATTTGACTACGGGGTCCATCTGCACATCATCAGTCTAGATGTCAAGTCCTTCACACCCACAGGGGATGGGACACATAAGGGGAAAAGTACAAACACCCCTGGGGCATCGAGCACTATGATGCTGGGATCCTGGTAAGTTGGGGACCTGGCGGAGAGTTGAAGTGCTGACCCCTCCCAAAGGAGCCAGAGCTGTGTAAGTATCAAAAAATTATAAAAATCCTTTGAATAACTGATTATATATGTGGTATGAGTGCCTACTCACTCCTAGAATTTTCTGGATTGTGTTTGGTTCCTAGTCACTTGGATGTAGCACCACAATAGTTCTGGTTGAGCATTCCCCCTTTTTGTTTTGTTCTTTTTTTTTTTTTGTATCCCAGGTGTGTCAGCAGCTCTTTAAACCAATTTTGTATCAATTTTATTTAACTATGCTTAGTTATATAACATCATATGTACCTATGCTTAGTCATTTTTATGTTTGCATGTGCATGTGTGCACAGCAAACATTTTGTTACAAAGAACCGTATTTCAGAGGTCTGTCACTGTTAGGTTCAATGCATCTCAAGCTGCAGTGAGCTCAACAGTAGCAAGCCAATGATCAGTCAGGCTGATCATGACACTGGTCACTGACTGCAGGGTGGAAACTTCTTGTAGTTGAAAGGACCAAAGCGTTCCTATAAGAGAATGTCTCTATGCTTTCATGTGCATGTAGCTATCCAGCAAGCAGCTGAGCAACCTTGAGCGGCCTCATGATCAGCTCCGAGTTCCAAATCCCAACCCTTGCCACAGACAGAAATGCACAAAAAAACTTCCTCCCACTGCCAAGAATCCTGCCCACCTCCTAATTCCTCCCCATGCACCATCTGTAAAAAAGCAACTCCCTCCCACTGCCAAGTAGCCTGCCCACCTCCTGACTGTCCCCCACTACCCTGTCCATGAAAAATAACTCCTGTCCACTGCCAAGTATCCTGCCCACCTCGATTGTCTGCTAGTGCCCCGTCCATGACAAAGCAGCTACTTCCCACTGCCATGCATCCCACTCACCTCCCTACTATCCATCGGTGCCCCATCCATAGAAACAACTCCCTCCCATTGCCAAGTATCTCACCCATCTCCTGAGTGTCCCCCAGTGCCCCATCCATCATAAGCAACTCCGTCCCACTGCCAGGTATCCTGCCCACTTCCAGATTGTCCACTGCTGCCCCTTCCATGGAAAGCAACTCCCTCCCACTGCCAAGTATCCTGCCCACTTCCAGATCATCCACTGCTGCCCCTTCCATGAAAAGCAACTCCCTCCCACTGGCAAGTATCCCACCCACCTCCCGACTGTCCCCTGTTGCCCTGTCTGAAAAGCAGCTCTTTCCACTACCACGTATCCTGCCCACCTCCCCATCACTTCCTGTGCCCCTTTCAAACTCCTGAAATAAAGAAAACCATACCTCATAAACCTTTTTCCTTTTTTACACCCTGTAAAAAAAAAAAAGCAGTCCATCGATGTCTGTCGTCACTGCTAACCTCTGCTACTGCCCCCTGCAGCCATTATGCTCCTCCATCCACCCACCCCCACCTGATACTCCCCTTCCTTTAGTTACCTACCGGGGGTTCAATACTGTAATCCTTTTTGGGCTGGAGATACATCTTCACTCTTCAATGCCGGATCGGGAACTGAGGAAATCGGATATAATGTGGTCAATGTAGTTCAATGCATTTTTAACTTGCACTCCTAACTTGGTCATTTTGTTAATATTTTTCCCTAAAATTTTCAACATGGCCTTTTTAGAACCCCACCTCATGAACAAGTTAGGGGAAACTTCTCCAAATCCGGCCTCAGAGATGATTTTATAGTCGCTCCACAAAAATCACCTTTCAGGCAGGATTTGAACATTTTCACCTGTCAGGTTCATGAGGTGGAGTCACAAGAAGCATGTGTTTAAAAATTGGAGTCAAAATATTACAGATAACAAAGTTATGAATGTACGTTGAAATTTTTCAACACTCGCTTATAACTTTGGTAATTTTCAATATTTTGACTCCAGATTTTTAACACTGCCATTTTTTTCACTCCACCTCATGAACATGACAGGTGCCATTATTCAAATCCTGCCCAAAATGTGTTTTCACACTTGTGGAATGAAATGATATTTTGGCCACTGTTTTATAAGTAACACCTGTCATGTTCAGGAGGAGGGGTGATGAAAAAACTATGATGAAAATGTGGAGTCAAAATATCACAAAACAACAAAGTTATGAAGAAAATGTTGATTTTTTTTAATGTTTACCCATAACATCGTGATGTGCCCAGATGTTGGTCGCAATTTTCAAAATAACCCTCTTGTTACCCCACCTTATGAACATGATAGGTGTCATTTTTCAAATCTCTTCCAAAAAAAAGTTTTTGCATTTGCTTTGCAAAGTCATCTCTTGAACGTGCTTCCATCTGACTGGATCATCAGATGGGTCATAAAAAGACAGTGTTGAAAAGCTGGGGTCAAAATATCAAAAAACAACAAAGTTATGAGGAAACATTGTATTTTTTTTTACATCTACTCATAACTTTGTAATTTTTGCAAATTTTGGCCCCAAATATGTACGGAGCCCTTTTGTTAGCCCACATGATGAACATGTCAGGTGGCATTTTTCAAATCCCCTTTGAAACATCTTTTCACAATCGCTCTGTGAAATCACCTTTCAGAAAGGATTTAAAATAATACACCTGTCTTGATCATAAGATGGGGTCATACGAACATACGAAATTGCCAGCAGATACAGGCCATATGGTCTATCAAGTCTGCTCGAGTGTGCAGCACTTCAGCCCATTACACTGCAGCTGCCCCCCCTCCCATTAACTCCTCCCTCCCACAACTGCCCCCCGGTATGTACTTTCCTCTTGAATTTGTTCCACCCCCTCTTGAAGCACCCCACAGTCTGCACTGATATGAGTTGGTCAGGCAGTGCATTCCACCCTGTTACCACTCTTTCAATGAAGTAGTGCCTCCTCCTTTCCCTCCTGAATCTGCCCTTTAACTTCAGGGAGTGCCCTCTGGTATCGCTTCTGTTCTGGAGAGTGAAACCACCCTGGAAGCCAACACTGTTCATCCCCTTCAGGTACTTGAAGGTCTCGATCATGTCCCCTCTCTCTCTTCTATCCTCCAGGGTATACATGTTGAGCTCTTTCAGTCTTTCCTTGTAAGTTCTATCCCCCAAACCCTGGATCATTTTTGTTGCTCTTCACTGCACTGCCTCCAGTAGTTTGATATCCCTTTTCAAGTACAGGCGCCAGTACTGCACGCAGTACTCCAAGTGCAGCCTCACCAGGGACCGGGGCAATATGACTTCACTACATCTGGATGTAATCCCCCTTGCTATGCACCCTAGCATCCTGTTAGCCTTAACCGCTGCCTTCCTACACTGGGCCTAGTGGTTTAATTCCCCAGTCACCAGCACCCCTAGATCCTTCTCCTTGTTGGATGTGGACAGTTTGATAATGTTGAAAATGTTACTTCAAAGTATGAAAAAACTAAGTTATGAAGACATGCTGAATTGCTCCAACATTTACACATAACTTTATTTTTGCAGATTTTGGCCTCTAATGTTCATCATATCTTTTGTGTTATCCCACCTCATTAACGTGACAGGCGTAATTTTTCAAATCCCCTCCAAAACGTGTTTTCGCATTCGCACTGCAAAAATCACCTTTTAGATGGGATTTAAAAAATTCCAACTGTCTTGATCACATCAGGTCATAAAAAGACTATGCTGGAAATTTGGGGCCAGATATTCAAAGCTTAGCCCCGATGCAAAATTAGTACTGCACAGCATGCTAAATTAGCCCTGAACCATTTGCATGCTATATTCAAAGGAACAGCCCTGGGGCTAAAGCAGCTGAATATAGTGTGCAAATGAAGTAGTGCAAACAGGGCTGGGAGCGCAGTGCAAAACTAGCCCGGCAAATAAGACAGCTCTGAATATAGCATCCAGGAAGTACAAACCACAACAGCAGCCCAGTGCACGTAGACATGGAGGAAGGTAAAGGTGAACTACGTGGCCAATGTGTGTACTTGCAAAGACATGGATTCACTAAAGCTGCAAATAACAGTGCAGGCCAAACACTGCAGAACTGTACTATGGTTTGGACTGGTTTGTGTGGCGCAAACACATTTGTGCAGCATTTACGCAGTGCTAACATATTTTCCTGGCGCTAAGACGTTTGCCTGGACAAATATTTGCTATATTCAAAAATGATATGCAAATGAGCAGTTCAGGGGCAAACATCCAGATTAGCATCTCATTATGGCCTGATTTGCATGTAGATTGCCCAGCACTATTGCAGGGTCCCACAGCTTCACCTGTATATCAGTCTGGAAGTACAGGGGCAGGCTGGGTCTGCTCACAGCTCCACCTGTATGTCAGTCTGGAAGTAAAGGGGCAGGCTGGGTCTGCTCACAGCTGCACCTGTATGTCAGTCTGGAAGTACAGGGCAGGTTGGGTCTGCTCACAGCCTCACCTGTATGTCAGTCTGGAAGAGCATGGTGGTAGCTGCAGGCTTCATTTGTGTAGAACCACATAGAATATTGTGTCCCAGGGGACTACACAGCACAGGCACAGGTGGTGGTGCTGCATGCAATAGTCACACTGTAGCCCCTGCTACAGTGCATAGCAGATGCTACGGAAACAAGGTGGCTGGTAGTGTGAGGGACACAGCAATGCCTACGGTGTGTCGGGCATCAATGACTGCTGCACTCCACATAGTAACAAGTACAGCTGGCAGGTGTGTTCTGACAGTGGACACCACAGTCATCCTGTCCTGTGACCCACATACGCTGTGGATTCCCACACTAACATGCGCATGGCTGACTGTGTGTGACAGGGAGCCTGGACAGGTGTGCGGTATATGCCCCTGGGGAGGGGCAGACACATACTATAATACAGGCACACTGGTGTGAGGGGCATTCCCGTCACTGGCACATGTGCACTGTGTGGACGGCCCCAGCCATGTGGCAGCACCTACTATGTGGTGTAGTCTGGCCACCTGTACACCCTGCCCTCAGTACCCTCCATTCCCCCAGTGCTGCATGTGTGTGCTGGATTGTAGTGGTGTACACCTATGGGGGGACTGAACGTGTGTCCAACATGTCTCTTCCATGGCATATGGAGTAGCCCAGGGTGGCCGTCTACCCTCTCTGCCTCCTCATTTGCTGCAGTTATTGGAGTGCACTATGATCCTTTGTTATTTATAGCCATGTTGCCTATTGCTGCTGTGTCCATGCCCCCATCCTTGTTTTGCCCAGAGTTAAGACTACCTTTTTCAGTGCTGTAATTTGCACCATGCAAAGTGTCGTGCAAACACACTTTGCATGGTGCTAATGCACTGAATATAGCATAGTGCCTGTATTTATGTACACGCTCCTCCTCTTTGCACAGTGCATACATTATCATTTTGCCTGGTGCTAATGCAGTTTTCCCTCGATATTTGGCTTTTTGAATATAAGGGACCCATGCAAACCCAGCACAAAGTTTTGAATATCTAGCCCTTGATGTCAAAATGTAGGAGCCCACTGATATTTAGATACTGTCTCTCAGCTGGCCTATGCTGGGTAAATACAATCTAAAAATGTGTAAAAGCAGGACACCACTAAAAATGAGATACTGCACCTCATCTGGTTTATTCTTTGTAAATTTATTTATTTTAGTTTTTATTAAGCAGGTAAGATGCGCTAGACAAACATTTGCCCATTTTCAGGCAACACCTGGGAGAGTACAAACCAATAAGCAGTACGGTGCATGACGATAACAAGATGAAACATGAGAATAATATCACAAAAGATAAAGCACAATGGTATAAAGCAGGTGTAAATTCAGCATAACAGATATTAAAGTGACAAATGCGAGGGCCTATGTACTGTATACATAAGGAAAAAAGTTTATCAGAGTTGAAGGCTAGGACCAGGTACATACAGCCAATTGTTGTAAGTGGGTGCGATATTGATTCCGAAAAGTGAGGGTAACAGAACAGCGTCTGATGTTTGCTGGTATGGTGTTCCTTAATTTAGTGGCAGAGATCGAGAAAGCTATCTCACCTAGTTTCGTCCTTGTCCTAAGTGTGACTAGGAGGTCGAGGTCAGAGGATCTGAGTGGGTAGACATATCTATAGGGCAATAGAAGAGAGGAAAGTGATAGTGGCATCTGATTCTAAATTTACACTGTGTGTGATGCCTCCCAGGGAGAGATCTCACGAAGCTGATGGAGGGAGCCAGCCAAGCTTCGAATACGAAGTGCAATGATGGGCTAGTCGATTACAAGCAGGGGCAAAATGGCAGACATTGTTATATGCAGGGTTCGAGTTTAACATTGTTTTACTAGCCCAAAACCTAGTGCAAATTGGCCAGAGCTAGTGGAGCTAACCCTCTACTTGTCCATCTTGACTAGTGCAAGTTTTCCATGGCTGTTAATGAAGTTATAAATGTCCCTGCTTTAGTAGGATCTAGTTCTTGTGCTAATCTCTCAGTGTTGCAGATGGCCTGGTGTTATTAACACCTCATTAAGAGCTGCAGTTACAGTATGTGTCAGTTCAAGTAGGGGTCCCCCAAAAGGCTCAATGTGAATAATTATCACTCCCCTGTTAGAACTTTCAGCTAGTGTCCAGGGTGTGATCAAGGGTAAAAGCTGTTAAGTCACTAGCTTCCAGTTTTCTGAATGCGTCTGTGTCTCACAACTTGTCCCCCATTATTAAGACCCCATTTCCCTACATTTTGAGTGTCTGTATCCAACTTTTATCCCAGCCTCACAATAGCTGCTCCCTCTCCCCTTCAAATCTCTCAACTCTGCACTTTCCCTGCATTTTGAGTGTCTCTGTGCAACATTTCAGTGACAAAATGCTAAGAGGTATACAGGGTCTGCTGTGCAGGTGGTGGGTTTTATCCCAGCCTTGCCATAGCTGCTCCCTGTCCCCCCCAAATCTCCCAACTCTGTACTTTTCCTGGGCACCACTGCAGACCATACTTTGAAATGACTATCCATAGACCCATAACTGCCATTACTGGCAAATGCAGGGTCCCCAGCTCTTTTAAATGGACCATGCCAGCCAACACTTTTCATACAGTGTCACCCTTATCCTACTCAGCATGTCCTTTCATCCTAGAAACAAAGCTTTGGAGCATGTATGGTACAAAATACCTTAATAAAACACATAATTTGAAAGGTTAAAATAAGCATTCCTAGGGTGCATAGATCATCCTGTACAGAAACAGGGGTAGTATAGTATCATGTATGTGTACTCTTTACCTTGGCCGGATGAAAGGAGAATGTTTAAAAACAAAGCTGTTACTGTTCGGGCATAACATGTTAAAATCAATACTTTTAAAAATAAAAATGTCATAAAGTTTTCTGTTCCCCAAGTCCCTTAGGTTTGTGTAGCCCCTTCCCCAAAGAACTCCTAGACATGTTCCTGGCTCACTTGACATTGTACATAAACTTCCAGAAGTGCTGGGCTCCAGTTGATCACAGGGTGGGGGCTGAGAGTGTCTTTCTCTGCTTGACTCTGTTCATTGCCCTGTAGGTGGTGGTGAGAGTGTGGTGAAGTGCATGATGATGCCAGCTATTGTTTGCGCAGAGCTAGGTCTACTTGACTGAACATTTGCTGCTGTGTTATCCTCTGGTTCAGGAGGGGGAGGTGCAGAAGTGGATGAGAGGAGGCCATGGTACAAAAACAATGGTGGGGCGGGACACTGCATGTGATGGCACTGCAGTCTTTTTTTCTGCTGGGGCCAGAAGCAATGTAGGAGCAGGATAAATGTACAATAATCAGAGGATTTTCTTGGCTTGCATTTTTTCCTGTACAAGTGATCAAAATTTACCATTACAATTGTGGGCTAGTGCAACCATCTGCAAGCTGGTGCAATTCTGGATCAACTTGTCCAGCTGGCTAGTGCAAAGGAAAGTTAAAGTTGACCCCTGATATGCTACATCCCATTTGTGTAATATTGAGCTGGAGGCATCTGAAAAAACAAGACAAACCGTGGAAGAGTTTAGGGAACAAAATACCTCTGACAATGGCAATGCGAGCTCTGGGAGAGAGATTACAGTTAGATCTGTAAGTAAACCCAAGTCTGACACTGACCGCCTTACAGGTAGATGCCATGTATAGTGAAAAATCAAGAGAGGGGGTCAAGCATAACACCCAGATAGCTAAAGGATGGGACAGTGACTAAGGGTGTATCATTAACACAGACCACTGAAAGAGGAATTTGGATATTCTTTAATCGAGGGGCAGATCCAAATAGCATAACCTGTGACTTGGTAGCATTCAATAAGAGCCTCTTTACATGAAGACATTTGGACAGTCTGTAAGTCAGACAATGTTTTTTTGTTAATATTGACCATGTTCTGGGCACTAAAGAAAAACACCAGATCATCAGCATACAAGAGTAGTGTACTATTTGAGATACAGTGGTGGACAGAGTTAATGTGGAGGGAGAAGAGGGGGGTCCAAGTATCGAGCCTTGAGGGGCACCAATTGTAATAGGGGCAGGATCAGAGAGGGAGGATCCAAACCTGACTCACTGCTGCCTGTTGGACAGATAACTTCTGAACCAGGGGAAGGCAGTGTCAGATATTCCCAGGGTCATTCATTTACTGCAGAGTTAAATGCGACCATGTCAAAGGCTTTTGTGAGGGCAATGAATATGGTGGCAGTTACCTCCCCTTTATTGAATGCAATAGAAATACTGTTGGTGAGGGCAAGTAGTGCTGTGGCGGTACTGTGGTTCTGATGTAAACCATGCGGAGCAGGGGATCGGAGTTAGTGGGCAGAGATAATCAACTAGTTGAGTGGCATCAATTTTTTGCAAGACCTTGCTGAGAATGGGTAGGATGACAATAGGTCTATAATTACTGATACGTTTGTTACTGCCTTTTTTAAACACAGGTACTACATGAGACATCTTCCAGAGATTTGGAACTGTGCAAGAGGGAGGGACAGGTTAAAGATGCTAACAATCGGGGAAGCAAATTTATAGGCAGGCATTTTAAGGCATCTGGGCTCGATGCCATCAGAGCTGGTGGATTTAGATTCTGGGATATACCTAAGGAGTTTACACACTGCAGAGACCCTGATGCATTTTAGGTAAAAAAGGAGGATACTGCACTGGCTCAGGAATAGGGGAGGATGTCAAACTAGGCAAGGAGAGGAGAAAGTCACAGTATAGGCTAAGATGTTGGTAAAGAATATATTGAAAGTATTCAAGATAGTGGTAGGGTTGTTGCAATTTACTCCTCAACCTCAATGTCAGTAGGAGCAGGGGTTCCATCCTGATCCAGGATTTTCTTAATACAGTTCCAGAAGTGATGTGGATGGCCTAAGGAGGAATCAGGCAGGGTTTTACAAAAGTTGCTTTTGCTCCATTAGATGGCATGTTTACATTCTTTTCTAATTTTTCTGTAATTTGTCCAGACTGAAACAGAGCTGGTTTTCATGAAGATTGCCTAATGTTTGTCTCTTTTTGAATAGGGATAATAGAGGGTGGTCCAGCCATTTAGTTATCGGACCATGGACCCTTCTAGTAGTTAGAGGTACATGATTCTCCTGGAGACCAGCGAATAATGTGCAGAAATCTGAAATAGCCAGGTTAACGGCAGTGGCTGCCCAGAGGTAAGAGCAGTCTAGGTTGGCTATTTCACATTTGAACATGTTTGGGTCAAGGTGAGAAAGGTCACAGAATTGAATCAAACAAGGGGAGACCTTAGGGGGCTTTGCACGACATACACAGCAGACTGGGAAATGATCACTGAAGGTGTCAGGGAGTACACCCAAACAAACTGCTCTATTAGTCTTGGACACAAGCGCCCAGTCGATGAGGGTGGCACATTGTCCATTACTGGCTAGTTTAGTAGGGTAAGAGATTATCTGTGTGAACTGCAACTTGTTGAAGGATAATTAAGTCAGGTGCCTATTACATTTTAACCAATCAATACTGAAATCCCAAAAAAGGATAAATTCATGGCTTTGGGCAAGGGGGCCAACAGTACTAAGGGATGGAAGTGCTTGGTGGCTTCCCTCAGGTGAAAAGAGGCGGGGTTTCTTTGTGTTAACCAGGAATAGAGTAGCATGATACAATTCAAAGTTTAGGCCTGTACTGGGAGAGGAGAAACTAGGGGCAAAGACATTTAGGTGAGCTTTGTAATAAATCATGGTGCCCCCCCCTTAGAGGAAGTCCTAGCACAGCTTAAGCTGTAACCTGGCAGTGCATAAAGGTTACTTAGTATAGCAGGCTTTAACCAAGTTTCAGAGATACCAAGAACATCAGGCTGGTAACAGTTTGCCCAGGCAATAAGCTCATCCAAATTGCAGAGGAGGTTGCTTACATTTAAGTGGGCAATTTAAGACTTTTTACACCTCCCCGGGGGGGGGGAGTAGGAGACTGGGACAAACTAGGTCTAGGGTTAGGGTCTATGTCTCCAGCAACCAGTATGAGGGATAGGGCCAGGAGGAACAGGGCACAAGCTCTCAAATGTAGTCCCATTAGAGGGATACCCCAACAAAACTTATTAAGGTACCAGGATACAAGGTACCAGACTCTTAGGGCAAGTAAACCAGGACTATCCCAACTCCCCTAACAGCAAACTAAGGCATTAGACAATGCAAAGTCATTGTGAACAGAGGAGTTACTGGCAATGTGATTTTTATTTATTTAATAATTCGGAAATTACCTTTGAGCAAGAGCTCTTTTACCAAGGTTCCACATCAAAAATAAACATTGTTCAATGTACAAACATAAAAATACAGTTTACAACAGACACGATTATAGCAAAAACGTTTGTCCAAAGGAACAGTGTAAACAGCTGTATTCAAAAGAGCAATCCTGTCCGGGGGGAGGGAGAAAAGGAGAAGAGAATAGGGAGCAGCCTCGTAATAAGATCTTGTCAGCAGATAGGGAGGTGGGGGTGGATGGAAAGCAAGGTGAGTATGATAAGGGCAGGAGGGAGGAGACTGGGAGGAGGGAAAAGGAGGGGCCTGGAAAAGGGGAGGTGGTATAGGAGACAGGGATGAGGAAAAGGAGGGGCCCAAGAGAAGGGAGGTGGTAAGGAACATTGTTAGAGGGGTGAGGGAGGAGTCAAATTTGAGGAAGAAATACTGTAGATGCGCGAGCCAGAGTCAGGGGGTCAGCTGTGGGGGTCAGGGGAAAATGACAAGAAAGAGGAGATAAAAAGCCTTGGGCATTTTTACACCCATTATTGCTCCACGGTCATAGGCTAACCATGACATATTGCACCTTGGTCACTTGGTAGAAACTTGTACTACCAAGTGTTTCTGTTTCTGTCTAACATGTGCATATTTAGAAAAATGTGATGAGCTGTATATACCTGTCCACGATCCAACTAGCCTAGGGGGTGGATACGACAATGTTATAAGTTATATTATGACCAATCCAGTCCTTGAGCTATGCTCCACTCCTATGTATGATGACCTGTATATATCTGTCAGTTGAACTAGCTAGTCTAGAGTGTATAATCTGAAATGTGCTTACTACTGTATGTTTCCCCTTGCATCAAATGATGTATTTCCCACATGTTTGTTTACTGTGACAAAAAACGGTACTCTCTTTGCCATGTCTCCTTGACTGTTGTTCCTCATGTTGTACTCCGCCCGGGTCGTTCCTGAAAATAGGCATAATACTTGTCTAGTGTACTTACCCGGTAAACAAAAGCTAAATAAATAAATAAATAATATCAGGAAAGAGCAGTACATCTTTGAAGGGGAGGTTAGGGAGCAAGGAGCTGCTGAGAGAGACCGTCAAGTGCCCGACAGGACAGGACTGGTAAGGTGTCAGAGATGAGGAAACAGCTGGTAAGGACACCGAGGCAGGCTAGTAACCAGTGTGGCAGCGCCATTATACAGAGATTAGGGGGACCCAGAATGCTAAGGGTAAAAAACACAATAAAACAATGGTATCAGCGAGACTGGGGTAGTACTCACATACATAAAATACTATTAAGAGACTTTATGAGGTTCCACCAAGCTGCATCAACAACAAATCTGCCGAAATGCGGCTCAGCAATGGAAACAATGTCGACAGGCAAAATTTAGTTTTTTTTCTGCAGTGGGCCTTGCCCCTTGCACCCCCACAACCTTCTCCTTAAATATAACAAACTTCAGATCAGAGTTTATTCAATGGGGGGGGGGCACTTGGAATTGGCGAAATTTCACTCTCAGGTCTAGTACAGCGACAACTGGATTTCGATTTTGAAATTTCGACATCTTAATGTGATACACTTTATGAACAGGGCTAGGTATGGTGGCAGTAATGGTTAGTGGAGGCAGCTGACATGCAAGGTAAATAGACCTACTGGCAGCAAAGGATAACCTTTTTACAAAGATGCAAAAACAGAACAGCAGAAGAATGGGGGTAGTCTGGTGAGGATTCAGCTACTGTCTACAAATCATGGGGATGTGAGGGCAAGATAAACCTCAGTAAACAAAATTATTCATAGGTTAAATCAGAGCAAAGAAGACATAAGTCCATAGTGCTGACGTAATTATTACCCTCCATACCCCTGGATCTGTCTAGAAGTTAGGTGTTTATCCAATTTCGTCTTAAAAGGGAAACTTCCATAGGCCCCACCTCCAAACCGGAGCTATTTGAAGCTACCGTAATACAGATTCTATATATTGTGGTAGCTTCAGATAGCTCCGGTTTGGAGTCTATCAGTGTCCCTGCAATACCGAGACAAGGTACAGACTAACAGGCACACTAGCTGTCTGTACCTGGTCTCTGAATGTCACAGCACTACATGGGTCCAAACCAGAGTTGTTAAAACATCTAGGATTACAACACACTATGGAGATATCCCGGCTGCTCCCTGCCTGCCATGTCATCATGAGGACATCCGCGGGTGCTTGTGGGCATGACAGGGACGGTGTCTGAACGTAAAATGCCAGTGGGAAGGGTGCAGGATCAACCAGATATGAATTTAAATTATATATTAAACAGTAAGCGCCACATATTCTAATAGTTATTGCTTTGCTAATCAGGCCCCACTTCACATGGAGGTGGGGCCCAATGGGACATGGCTGTTTCCCTTTAAATTCGGTCATACTTTCACTTGTCACTACCTCTTCTGGCAGGCTATTCCATATTTTGGCAACTCTGAGAACCACTGTTTTCTTTTATTTGAGTGGAATCTATACTCTGCTATTTGACATTGGTGAGCTCTTGTGTAGTAACCTGAATTCTTAATAACTAGTCCAAGTTGTTCCCACAATCCTTTATCCTGAAGGGTCCTATAGACCAAGCATGTCACCCCTTAGTCTCCTAAATTCCAGAGAATACATTCCTAACTCTGTCAGCCTTTCCTCATATTTCATACCCTCAATTCTGGGATTAAACATGTAGCCTTTCTCTGAACTCTTTCTATAGCCTATATCTGGGTCTTATAACCTGGAGACCAGAATTGCGCACAATACTCTAAGTGTGGCCTGACCAGTGAGGAATATGGCACCAGCACCTCCCTACTTCTGCTCATGATGTGCCTGATGATACAATGCAATATGCCACTTGCTTTCTTAACCACCATGCTGCTATGATGTTTAAAATTGAGGTCCTGTGTCACTGTAACTCCCAGGTCTCTCTCATCTTTAGTTACCTTAAAAGTATTTCCGTTGAGCATATAGGATGCTTTTTTGTTGTTTTTCCCAAAATGCATAATGGAACATTTATCCGTATTGAAGGACAAACCATATTTTTTGGACCCTTCCTCCATCTCTCCCAACGCCCCTTGTAATATGGCAGCTTCTCCAAGCATGTCACCCTCTTACCCAGTCTTGTATCATTCGCAAATTTTAATAACAAGACATCCTTCTTACTAGCTAGAGTAGAAGTGTAAACATTAAATAAGCATGGTCCCAGAACTAACCCCTGCGGCATGCCACTCGACACCCAACCCAGTCTGAGTAGGATCCCTTAATACAGACTCTCTGTTTTCTGTCTGAGAGCCAAGATGCAATCCATTTAGTAAGGTTCCCTTGAATGTTATACTGAATAAGTGCATCAACCAGTTCCCCGTGTGGGACTTTGTCAAACGACTTTGAGAAGTCCAAATAGATTACATCCACAGGGTCTCCCTCATCTAACGCTTTATTGATTTTGCCATAGAATTCCAGAAGGTTCGTTTGGCATGAGCGACCCCTCCTAAACCCATGCTGTGTATGGTCTACGTTCCCTGTCTGGATCATACTGTTCACAATAAGGTCTTTGATAACACCCTCCAAGACTTTACCCAGTACTGCAGTCAGGCCAACCGGCCTACAGTTTTTCACTTTCTGCCTAGATCCCTTCTTGTGGATTGGCACCACGTTTGCCTGATGCCATACATCCAGTACCTCTCCCTGGTTGAGAGATGTCTGGAACATCATTGTCAAGGGGCCTGCTAGTTCCACTGCTATTTCCCTCATCGAGTCTAGGGTGACAGCCATCAGGACCTGGGACCTTATTTTGATCAAGCTTTAGGACTCTTTTCTTAATGTCTTCTGTACTGAGAACAAGCCTGTCCTCTTTTGTGGAGACTGCATGTGCTTTTGGCAGAACTGATTTGCTGTTAAAAACAGACGTGAAGTAGTCATTATATTTTTTGGCCATCTCCTTATTTTCAGTCATCAACTTGCCTTCCCCATCTTTTAGTGGCCCCACAGTCTTACATGCCCCCTTTTTGTTATTTACATAGGCATAAAAAGATTTATAATTATCCTTTACTGTATCTGCTAACTTGAATTCATGAGATCTCTTAGCTAAGTACATACTTTTTTTGGTAGCCCTAAGGACCCTTTTATAATAATCCTAGCTTGCCTGATTTACACTTTTTTTGCCCTTATGTAAGTTTTATTTTTCTTTTTGATATTTTCCTAACTTTCTTAGTGAGCCACGGTGGTATCCGACCTGCTCTGTTGTATTTCTTTTTGATAGGCATGTATGTTGCAACCAGTTTGCTTATTTTATTAAGTAAGTCCCACATACCCTGTAATGTTTGATGCGTCATCTGCTCCTCCCAATTGGATAACTCCCTTTTTATGTTATCAAAGTCTGCCCTTACATAATTATAGATCACTAAATCCCCAGCGGGTTTACTGTTGTGCCCCTGTAGGGAAAAACGAACCATGTCATGGTCACTTGAGCCAAGAGGTGCAAGAATCTTGCATTCATGAATTTTGTCTGTCCCCCCCCTGTGCATTCTTCCACCATCTGCTCGAGTCCCATTAGGTTAAATGCCTCAATAAAGCATTGTTCAGCTGGAGTATTAGCCCCTAAGTTAGTCCAGTTAATACTTGGTAAGTTAAAATCCCCCAGCAGCACTACATTCTCCTTATTTGACAGGGTTGTAATATAATCCAGGATTTCCCTGTCTTCCTGACCTGTATATGATGGAGGTCTGTATATCACACCTATATTCATACTGGCACAGTGTGCTGTGGAGATTTTAACCACAGCATGAGCTGCCCCCGAGCAGATGTTTCTACTTGCTGTGATGTGATGTAATTTGTTACATAAAGTGCCACCCTTCTACCCCTACCATTGAGCCTATCCCTATAATATACATTATAGCTTGGGATCTGCCTATCCCAGGAGTCATCATATTTCCACCGGGTTTCTGTGACTGCACAGATTTGTATATGCTCCTCTCTTAGCGTGAACATAAGTTCATCCATCTTCCGGGTTAGACTATGGGCGTTTAACAGCAAACATTTCAGGTTCCCCTGCTCTCTTTTTGTTTCAATACATTTTATGTTTTGCCTGACCCCTGTATCTTCCCCGGTCCCCCTTTTCAAACCTAGATAGGGTACTGATTACACATTAGACCTGGGAGGAACACACTAGGCAATGGTTTACATTGGAATGTAACATACAGATAAGGATTAAACTACCCCATGGGCAGAACACTGCTAATACACAGTACAGAGGGAAAGAAACTCACGGTCACAGTGATAGCCTGATTAGAATGTGGTGAAGAGCAGCATAACTGGCCACTGGCAGACCTTAGGCTGATTCCAGACAGACTCCCCCTATCCTCTGCATGGGTCCTTAGTGTAAGGACCACAGTGCGGAAGGACCGTTTGAAGGGCAGTTAGGAAATACATGTAGAAGTGACAGCGCTGGAGGGTTTAAAACAAGGGTCAGATTGGAACCACTAGTTTAAAAAATGTGAGTCTAAAGAAGAACATACTGGATCAAAACATAATCCGTGGCAGATTCTGAACAGAAATCTGTGGCAGATTTTGAACAGTTCATGTTCCCTTATTTTAGATATTGTTATAGAGTAGGTGCAGCAATTTGGACCCACTGGCAAAGGAAAGAGGGGTCAATTTTGGAAAGGATGCAACTTTTGCCCTTTTGGTGCACATTAGCACTGTCCCTGCATGTAGCTGCATTCTAATTGGTCCAGTTGGTCTGGACATGGGTCAGCATAGCAAGGCTCCCAAATGAAGCTAGTTGGGGGTCCTGTGGTGATCAGTAGGGTGGGGGCATAGGTAAAATTTTGGAGAGCCCCCCTCTCGATCTCTGGAGCTGAGTCTGGTGGCATCTGCCACATGGCTGGTGTGGTCCTTTGTGTACAAGCCCTGGATCAAAGGGCTTCCTAGCCCGCCTTTGCCACCCTCCAGTTGGTCTGGAGGAGGATCAGCACAGCAGGGCTCCCAAATGGAGCAGGTCAGGGGTCCTGCAGCGATCGGTGGAGGGAGGGAGGGAGTGGGCAAAAGTTGAAAAGACCCCTCTTGAGCCCTGGAGCTGAGAGTCTGGTAGCATCTGCTGTATGGCTGGTGGTCTTTTGTGTACAAGCCCCAGAACAAAGGGCTTCCTGATCCTGCCTTTGCTGCCTTCTGATTGGTCCAGTTGGTCTGGAGGAGGGTTGGCACAGTAGGGTTCCTAAATGGAGCTGGGCAGGGGTCCCTCTGTGAATAGTGGGGGAGGGGGGCAAGGCTGGAGAGCCTCCTCTCAAGTCCTGCAGCTGAGAGGCTGGCAGAATGTTATATAAATAATAACATACAGTAAAAATGTGTAAAAGCAAGATCCCAGTACAGCAGAGCCCCTATTTAACTGTACAATGATCTATGTTGCTCTGTCCTAGGAAAACTACATTGTAAAAGCTGGATCCCATTGAAAATGTAACCTGCCTTTCAGCTGGGCTATCCTGGGTTTGGTTCCCTTCCCTCTTCCCTCTTTCCTCTCCTCTTTCCTCTCCCAGCTCCCTCCTACTTCCTGTTCCCTCTGTTCCAGGCAACATCACACTTTTGCCACTCTGCACCCATGTTCCTCTGTGGGACAATCTGCCTTCTCCTATCAACTTCCCTCACTCTGGAACCAACTCTCCTCCTCCCTCCGCCTCTCCCCACCCCATGGCTCTCTCAGGCACCAGCTGAAACTTCACCCCCAAGCCACCTGTTCCTGTTATCCTGCCTCCTGACTCTTCTCTGGCTTGAGCCTTAACAATCCTTCGTAAGTCAGCCAGCTGGGTCCCTGCTACCTGCCTTCTGGTTTCACTTCCTCACTACTCCTGTATTTCTCTCCAGTACGATGCCAGGCAAAAACTCATTTTACAGGTCACTAGCCTGTTTCAGTACTGCCTCATTCACTGTGTATTGCTGATACTTCTACACTTGTAGTTGTATATGGGCTTTATTGAGCTGTGCCCTCACTTTATTCACTGTAATTACAATTTTTGTATTTATTCTAATTTGTACCAACTCTCATTGAATGTTTCAACTGACTTGTTGTTATGTATGGTACTGCTGTTCTCCCACTGCGCCCCTCCTCCAGGTGACACCTGGCAATGAGCTTTGGCTCACTGTGCCTCTCCCAGTCACCAATTTTCAAATAAATAAATAAGTAAATACATTATAAAAATGTGTAAAGGCGGGTCCCCATCAACAAGGTATTACACATCGGCTGTGCTATCCTGGGTAAATACAGTGTAAAAACTGGGAAAAGAAGGATCCCACTGAAAACAAGATAGCATATGAGCTGTGCTGTCCTGGGTAATTTCAGTTCAATGTGCTTATGCATCCTGGTGTAGTGCTGCGGTTATGCAACATGTTGAATAAACCTTTGTGGCCGTCCACCTCTGGTTCCTTGGGGAACACCACCCTGTAGGGATGCTGAAGGCAAGGAACCTGGGAGGAGGGTTCCACCCCTAGAGGTGACGCCGGAAGGATTCCCTTCGGCTAAAGGTACCTTAGGAAGGAGACCCAAGGAGAGAGGTGAGCCACAGGAGGAGGAGGAGGGGAGGATGGTGGGGCAAGGAAAAAATGCTTCTGAATGAAGCAGGAAGCACAGAATTTAAACAGTTCAGGCAGGGAGCAAGGCTTGTTGCTACAGCCCATTGGACCATAGGCAAAGCCTTTCAATTCAATGTGCTTACACAGCTTGTTGAATAAACCTTTGTGGCCATTCGCCTTTCATTCTTCAGGCAATACCACCCTGTAGGGATGCCAAAGGCATGGAACCCTGGAGGAGGGTTCCACCCCTAGAGGTGCCACGAGAAGGATTCCCTTAGGCTAAAGGTACCTTAGGAAGAAGCCCCAAAAATGGTGTGGCGCAGAAAACATTGCAGAAGGTGATGAGTAAGTATCATGTATTTAGGACCTTCACATAGGTCAACAGGAGACAACGGGTAATGTGTAGTGACCTTCATGTAGGTCTGAACAATTAGATAGCAAGACAGCATAACTTCCTAAGGAGAGCGGGACCAGCAAAGAAGGGACACCATCCATCTCCATCCAACAGCGGAAACCTACCTAAGTAAACTTGCAAACTCTGCTTATCTTGGAAGTAACTTCACAAGTGTTTGAATACTGCATTTTGGTTGTCCCTTGGGGGTAGCTGGATTGACTACTAGGATTTTGGGACAGAAACTATTTTTAAATAATTTACTGGTGCATAGGAGTTTGTGATAGTTAAACTATTTTTAAATAAGTTACTGTGGTTAAGGAGTTGTCATAGCAAAACCTGCAGTGTGAAACAGGAAAAGACAGTCTTTCAAGCAACAGAGGGAGGTGGATTTAGAGTTACGTTTGTTTGTTATAATTTTAGATTTTCAGTGCAGGAAGAGTTTAAAGCACAGCTGACTTATTTTGGGGCTGACTGCTTTCAGAGCACAAACCACCAGGCCTGTTTTGGGGCTGGGAGGTTTACCCGTCTGACTTGGATGTGGATTTTTCTGTTTGATTAGCAGGGTATTTTCTCTGTCAAATTGTTGTGTAGGGCATCTTGCTGACAGGAAGGCACTCATCGCAGCAGTGGGTCACAGCTTTAGCTGATTGTTTTGTGAGGGCACAGTTTAGGCCCAACCCTTCCCACCCCTCACCCTCACCCCACCCACCCCTGGAAATAGTTCCTTTATACCTGGGGGTTCTGACATCATTTCCTCAAGAGTGCAAGGTATATCACTGTCATATCCTCTCTAGCACACTGCACTGACAATATAAGCATACACGTTGTATAATATATGTATTTCTATATAACAAACCAATCACACACACACAAAAAAAAATGTGGGAAGTAGTACAATGTAATGGCTGTGGGGCAGCAGTCTTCTGGGAGTCTTTCTGGAGGCTGAGATGGTGCCCTATTTGCAGACAACTCTCTGCCCTGAGGGAGGAAGTTGCCCGTCTTCAGGCCACACTGGACAGTAGTAAGGGAACCTTCCCCCAGGCCACACTGGATGGTAGGAAGGGAACCTCCCCCATCCAGGGAGCACCAGAGCCACCACCACTACCTCAGAGGTTGCAAAGAAAGTACAACAGTTGGACCACAGTGGGCTCAGGGAGGGTGAGGATGGTGGAACAGAGGCACACCCAGTCAGTTGTTCCACTCCACAATCCATACACCATTCTGGGGGAGCATAGCTCCCCTATGGATGCACCTGCAGAGGAGACTAAGGAGGCTGAGGACAACTGTCACAAGGAAGGCCCACAGGAAGGAGGCAGAGAACACCACAAGGAAAGCAAGCAGCTCCTGGTGGGGGACTCAATTATTAGGGGGATAGAACTGGGGGGAGCAGGGAAAACTGAAGTAAGGTGCCTGCCTGGTGCCATGGCTTGGAGAGACAGGAAGCGCATCCTCAGGATCACAAGAACAGCTGCACGGGAGTCTGAGCTGGACATCATTGCCCACCTAGGGACAAATGACTTGGCTCATCATGAGATTAGAGCAGTGCAGAAGGACTTTGTAGAATTGGGGAGGGGCCTAAGACAAGTAGCACACACAATATCCTTCTCTGAGGTGCTGCCTGTCAATGGCATGAGGAGGCGAGGTACTTTGCACCATGCAGTTTAATGAATGGTTGAAAAATGGTGTGGAGCACAGGGTTTGGCTTCATTGGACTGGGGTTCCACCTGGAGGGACACCAGCCTATACTGGCAGGATGGTCTACATCTGTCCAGGAAGGAACAAGTCTTTTGAGCAATCGGTTTAAATGCTTCATTGGCAAGCTTTAAACCAGTCAAGGGGAGGCACTGATAAGCAGCAGGAAAAATCCCAGCCTCTCCCTACAAAACAGGGAATAAATGAGAAAAAGACCAAGGTAGAAAGGTCAGTGGGGATGCTGCAAAGAAGGTAAAGCCATCAAAAAATGGAGAGCAATGAGTACCAATGCCTGTAGTCTGAGTAACAAGCTTCCTGAATTAGTGGCCTTGATGGAGGAGGAACATCTGATATCGTAGCAGTCACAGAAACATGGTACACACAAAACCATGACTGGGACATAAACATACCAGGATACACTATCTACAGGAGGGACAGGGAGGGTAAAAGAGGAGGAGGAGTAGCCTTACATAAGGGAAGGAATCAAAGCAACAGAACAAAAGGGAAAACAGGGAGGAGAAGAAGCACTGTGGGTAAATTTGGAGACCGCAATGGCACCACAATCCGTGCAGGGGTTAGATGACAGACTCTTCTCAGGGGAGGAAATGGACAAGAAAATGATAGAAAGAATACTTAGAATGGGAGAAAAAGGGAGATATTGCTGATGGGTGATCTGAATATGCCAGATGTTAACTGGAGTGCAGTTGCAGCAGCCACTTCAAGAGTGGGGTTATTCTAGATGCCCTACAGGGGCATGCCTTAGACAACTAGTATTGGAGCCCACTCGAGAGGGAGCAATCTTAGACTGGTTCTCTCAAATGGAGATGAAGAGAGGATCACAGATGGTGAAGTGGGTAGCCATCTGGGAACTAGACCATCGAATCAGTATGGTTCACAATAAACACAGCAATAGAGTAAAGCTACACAAAGGCAAAGGTACTGGACTTTAGGAGGGCTGACTTTGCTAAAATGGGTGAGTGCCTAAGGAATGCACTAGCAAATGGGCAGAAGGAGGGGTGGAAAGAACAATGGGAATAATAAAACTGCCATCACAGAGGTAACAGGCCTTTGTGTGAAGCAAATAAACAAAATGAAACGATGTAAGAAACACTATGGTTCTCAAAGGAAGTGGCAATGAAGGTTCAAGAGAAAAGAAAGCATTCAGGAAGTACAAGGAATCACAGAAGGAGCAGGACAGAGAACTGTATCAGTTAAGCAAAAGGAAGCTGGGAAGGCAGTCGAACAGCAAAGGCCCAAACCGAGGAAAAGATAGCCAACCCAGTTAAGAAGGGGATAAAACCTTTATAGGTACATCAGGAGCCGAGGAAGACCAAGGGAGGGTTAGTGAGGCTTAATAAAGGGAGGGAGGGTGGGCAGAGGGTGACTGTGAAAAAGGCAGAGATACTAAACAAATATTTTTGCTCAGCATTTACAAAGGAAGGGGGGTACCTAAAACAAACAGTAGAAACACTCTGGATACAGAAGTTGATACCAGCCCATTTACAGAAGAAAGGGTCTGAAAGAACTCTTAAAACTGAAGGTGGACAAAGCAATGGGGCATGATGGGATTCATCCCAGAATTCTAAAAGAACTAAGGGTAGAACTAGTGACACCACTGACTACTCTCTTTAACAATCATGGGAGGATGGGTGGTACCGAGGACTGGAGGAGGGCAGATGGATTCCCTTCACAAAAGTGGGAGCAAGGCAGAAGCAGGAAACTATAGACCTATTAGTTTAACCTCAGTGGTAGGGAAAATGATGGAATCACTTCTGGAAGGAAAGAATTGTTGAGTATCTAGAGGCCAGAGGGCACAGGACCCAAGGCAGCATGGATTCACAGCGGAAGGTCATGCCAGACAAATCAGATAGATTTCTTTGACTGGGTGACCAAAGTAGTAGATCAGGGAGGCTGTGGACATGGCCTACCTAGACTTTAGCAAGGCATTTGACACAGTCCCACACAAAAGATTAATATACAGGTTAGCCAGCCTGGGAGTGGGTCCCAAGATGACAGCCTGGGTAATGAATTGGCTGGAGAATAGGACACAGAGTAATAGTAAATGGAGTCCACTGAAGAAGGGGTTACTGATGGGGTACCACAGGGTTCAGTATTAGGACCGGTCCTCTTCAATGTCTTTATAAGTGACATTGCAGAGGGACTGGAAGGAAAAGTATGTCTCTTTGCAGATGACACAAAGATCTGCAACAGAGTTGATGCACAAGGTGGGGTAGAAAGGATGAGAAGGGACTTGGCAAGGTTAGAGGAATGGTCAAATGCATGGCAGCTTAGATTCAATGCTAAGAAGTGCAGGTAATGCACCTGGGAAACAAAACCCAGGGAAGAGTACACAATGGGGTGAGATACTAACAACAACAAAAATGGAAAGGGACCTGGGGTAGTCATATCAGATGACCTAAAGCTACAAGCAATGTGAGAGGCAGCAAGGAGGGTTGGGGGATACTGAGATGCATAGGGAGAGGCATCACCAGTAGAAAACAGGAAGTTATTATGCCTCTGTACAGACAGCTGGTGAGACCCCATCTGGAGTACTGCGTGCAGTTCTGGAGACCCAATCTCAAGAAAGACATAGACAGGATGGAAGCTGTCCAGAGGAGGGTGACCTAAAATGGTGCAGAGTCTGCACCGGAAGACATTTGAAGAGAGACTTAAGGAGCTTAATATGTATAGCCCGAGGAAAGGAGGGAGAGGGGGGACATGATAGAAACTTCAAGCACCTCAAGGAATCAACAAAGTCCAAGAGGGTAGCATCTTTCAAAAAAAGAGTGTGCAAGAACAAGGGGCACAATTTGAAGATAGAGGGGGGCGCTCAGAGGTAATTTAAGGAAGTATTTTTCACAGAGAGGGTTGTGGATGCGTGGAACGGCCTTCCGAGGAGGTTGTGGAGTCAAAACAGTGGTGGAATTCAAGCATGCATGGGACAGTCATAAGGCAATTCTAGGGGTTGGGGGTAAGAAGAAGTAGGCTGCTGGTTAACTAGGATCTGCAGCTTATCCATTAGGTAGGGAAATGGGCAGACTGGGTGGGCCAAGTGGTCCTTATCTGCCATCAAAATCTATGTTTCTATGTTTCTATGTAAAATGCTCCTAAGACTGACTAGATATTATGACCTTCGGCATGGAGGAGAGGAAAAAAAACCTTTGAGGAGGAAACATCCGGGGATCCAAGACCTAGGTCACCTTCCCTCAAGGTTTGGGATATTTTATTTAGTGATGGCTCTGCTGCTGCAATTTAGAAAACCAGTTCAGGGGAGATGGAAATTAATATTCCAGTTTGGAGGAAGGCTCTCACTCTATCCCTCTAATGGGAATGACATGAAGGGTTTCGAGGGCACTCTGCAACAACAGGGTACTCCCACATGGGAGTATCGTCCCTCAAGGCAGGAGGAGGAGAGTGACGACCACTGAGGCACTCAGCCAGCCTACATGAGCCTAAGAACAGACCAGGTGAACCAGAGGCAGTCGTAGGGAGAATAGCTCAGAAGGTGCTGCCGAACCCACTCGGCTAGCTGAAGGAGCCCCCTTGGGCTTAAGGGCCCACCCCTCACAGCTGAAGTCTCAAATTCTACATCAACAGGTGCTGCTGATACATCTGCATGGCTAAAGCTCCACCCGGAGCGAGGACATTCCCACTATGGGCCAGATAAGAAGGACCCCGCCCCGAGTTTCACATGCTCAAGATGTGGACTTCGTGGATGCAGAGCAAGACCATCGCCACAGGCCAAGCCCTGAGCCATAGAAATTATTGGTCATGGTTGGAATGCCTCCGATTTATGAATGAGAGTATAAATTTAACAGTGAAGCAATTGTAGACCCTCATGTAGGTCATACACACTTTTCATCAGGCAGAAGAAGACTAACGTCCATGTAGGTTAGTCTAAGCAATCATCAGACCCCCCACGTGAGTCTGAGAAACTGAGCAAAACATCAATTCCTGTAACCTCCAAAGAATGCTTGCCAACCAGTTCCATTAGGGAAGCCAAATTAATTGTGAAATTCAGAATTCTCCTCATTGTACATTATTAGCCAGCACAGAAAATTAGGTAGTCCATTATTAGACAATATAGTAAATTTAGATAGTCTAGTGCATATATACACATTCTAGTATAACTTTCGTGCACACGGTATATTAATATGGGAGACGAACTGGAAACAACAATGAAACTGCTAGAAGAGCAAGCCCAAAAAGAGTGTGAAACAGAAAACATTGCTTACGAAAGCTGAGAATTATTGTGAAATAAATTTTCATTCTAGTTTGATTTCATAAGCATTACACATAATATTTAAATATGTACTGTTTCAATATTTGTGAAATGCAGCATAAGTTTTTACACAGAACACTTCAATACTATCCCAAAACTAGGAAGGGTAGTGCAGATATGCAAACATTTAGATTTGGAACCCGTGAACTTGTTTGCAAAGAGAGGCCATTCAGATACTCTAATTACAGAGAATGCATGCATTTAGACTTCTAAGGAGTGAAGCTGAAAGTCATGAAAGTTACATAATATAGCTCATCCTTCAAGGCTGCATTATGGCTCAGTTGTAATAAAAGCTTACTGTATTAAATCTATTAATGATTAGTGCTATATGCTTATGCGTTCTTCCTTCCTGCTACTGTCTTTATTCTATATCTAGCTATTCTAGCCCCCAGCTGTCCCCTGCCCTATTCTATCCCACTCATCTATCCCCTATCTGTGTTCCCCGGCCCCTGCTGAACTGCCATGCTAACCATCTCTCTAGCACTCCTCCCCCTCCTGTTCACCCTAACATCCCTCCCTCCTGCTAACTCTCCTTCCCTTCCCCCATTCTATCCCCCACCACCTCCCCTTCCCAACTCCAGTTCCTACCCCATCCCACTCTCCATGACTTCCACAAGGCTCCCTTCTCCCATCCCCAGCCTCCATCTTCCTACTCTACGCTCCTTGCTTGCTTCTTCCCCCTGCTCCCTCTCCCAACCACCTAGAAAATTCTCCTCTACACACACTAAGCTCCTCATCTTCCTATTGCTATTACTTGCTGGGGACATTGAGCCCAATCCTGGCCCTGCCACCAAACTCCCAAGAGGACGGAGTGTGGCACATGTTAATATCCATGGCCTACTCCAAAAATTGACCTACTGCAACCACTCATGGTCAACCTTAGTCCATATCTACTAGTTATCTCTGAGTTCTGGCTTACCCGCAGAATTTCTAACTCCATGGCTGCCATCCCAGGCTACTCACTTACCTGTTAGGATTGTGACTCTAGGGGCAGTGGGATTGCCATCTACCTCTCCTTTACCGTTCAGTATGTCCCTATATGCTCTATCTCCTCCCCATCAGCCTACGAACTCCTTCTCCTCAATCTGTCTCTCCCCTTCTCTATCCCCATCTTCATTGCTGGTATCTATTGTCACCTTGATCTGCCTTCCTTTGCTATTACTGTACTCCTCTCCACTATTGTCTACCATGTTTCAACCGGTGAACTTCTCATCCTTGGGAATTTTAACAAAAATTGGCTCTCCCCCTCACAAAACAAATTCTATAATAACATCAAATTACTAAACCTTACTCAACTTATCGCTGATCCCACCCAACTCAACCTCAAATCACTAAATCACATCCTGTTGGACTGAGCCCTTGCTTCACACCCACACAGAATTATTGTATCAGGCACCCTACCAGATGCCCTAAGTAACCACCGCATGGTCTACTGTGTACGCAAGATTCACAGACCTAAAGCCCTGCCCAAAATCCTACAAATTTGGTCATTCCAGTCATTGGCCCTGTCCACCCTTCACGAGGAACTAACAGATACTGGCTGGTCTCCTATCATTACAGCCTATGCTATTGACTTGGCTCTAAATCTTTTCTCATCATGGCTCCTGTCTACTTGGGATCGCCATGCCCCCTTAGAAAAACTAGGATTTGAGGTTCACATCTCCCCTGGATCCCTGCTGAACTGCTAACCTGCCTACGAGCACATGATCTGGCTTGGAAGGCCCACAAGTCCTAGGGTTCCCCTGCCGACTACCAGAACTATCGTACCTTACGTAATGTCTCCTGTAGGGCAACCAAACATGCTAAGGCAGAGTACTTTTCCTCCACCCTCCAAAACAACATTAACCACCCCTCAAAGTTTTGGAAGGTCATTCACTCCCTCTTCTCCTCCCCTACCCAGTCCCCTGTCCCAATCCTCAAGCTGAGAGGTCTCACCATCTCCGACACCGCTGCTGTCACTTCTGAATTTAGTACCTTTTTAACCACCTGTGCCTCCTCACTCCTCTCCTCCTTACCCCCTCCCCCAGCCCACTGTCCACCCTCAGCCCTCCCTATCCTCCGCTTTCACCTTTTCCCCAGTCTCCCCTAGTGACACTTTCAAAGTCCTCCTGGCTCTAAACCCACAAAAAGGCAAGACTCCCAACGAGTTGGACCCTAAACTCCTCCATCTCTCTGACCCCCTCTTGCATCCCTTCTTAACCTCTCCTTCTCTCTGGCCTCTGTCCTGTTTCATGGAAGAATGCCACTGTCATTCCACTCCCTAAAGGTGGTGCCTTCTCTGATCCTGGGAACTACCGCCCTATCTCTCTCTTCTGCCTACCTTTGCTAAATTCCAAGAACATTTGGTTCTTTCTCAACTTACTTCTTTTCTTGACTCATCTTCCTTCCTCACCCCTTTCCAGTCTGGTTTTCGTAAATTCCATTCCACCTCCACCTTCCTACTCAGGCTGTCTGACTCCATTCTATCTGGCATAGATCAGGGCCTGATCACCTCTGCAATGTTTGTCGATCTGGTCAAACCCTTCGACACCATATCCCACCCACTCCTCCTTGTAAAGCTCTCTTCTGCAGGACTTTCATCCCATGCTACTGGTTGGTTCTGTTCTTACCTTCAGGGCAGAACTCAATCAGTTAAAACTGTCCATTCCTTGTCCCCCCCCCCACCAGCACTAGCGTCCCACAAGGATCAGAGCTTGTTCCCATTCTCTTCTCCATTTTTCCAAATAGCCTCCCCTCTGCAGGGCCACATTAACTTAGATGGTGCCCATAGGCTGGAAACTTCATGCCCCACCCCCAACATGGCTCAGTTCAGGGGATGACAACACAGATAGATGGGGGGTAGGTAAATAATAGGGTGGGGTGAGGGGGAAGGGAAAAGGGAAGGAATAAGTAGAAAAACACTAAAGCCAAGAAAGAGCTCAATTGCTCCTAACTCAAATATTTTTTTTATTGTATTCTGCACAATTTTAGCCAGTAACTGTGTGGCTCAACTCTATTCCCTGAAGAAAAACAATTTGGTTTGATGTGGCAGGGTGTTACAGTACTGCCTGGATTGGTGGTAGTTCACGTGGATGTTAAAGATTCCATGACACTTATCGAAAAGAGTAGGGGAATTTCCCCAGTGTCCTGGCCAAATTTCCCTCATTCACTAAAAATACCACCAATAGCTTAATCTAGTTCAAGGTCAGTTGGCATTCATCTATATCCCACTCCCCTGGGTCGTGCCTGAAAATAGAAAGGATTTGTCTAGTGCACTTACCTGGTCAACAAAAACTAAATAGATAAATAAATAAAGCTATCTTTTTGTTGTTTGCATGACTCCTGAATAAACCACCCTTTTCACTGCATCACTTTGGCCGCAGCTTTTGTTCTTAGAATACAGCTTTGTTTTGCTTATGGATCAAGTCTGTTACTGAAGCTGTGTCTCAGCAGACCAGTACCACAAGCGTTTTCCTTGTGTTACAGGCTTTGGATATTTGGCTGCTAAATGCCATTACCATGGTGTCTGCCAACTAGCTGCCTAGCTGGAACCCAACTTGTCTCCTTTGCACAGAACATAATTTGGTTTAATTGCTTTGTGGTTTTGGTGGTTTCTTCACTGATTTGCTAATTGGCCTGGAGTCTCTTTGGTATTTCACTATCTCTCCCTTATGTGCAGCGGTTGTTTGAAAAGCCATCAGTACGACTTGCATATGGACTGCTTTATTTCTTCCTTTTTTTTGGCCCACCATGGCATGAGCACTGACTCCAACTCAATGCCAGAAATTGTGGATGAAATATAACAAGTCAAGAACAAACCCGGAGCACAGGCAGAGGCTTTGAAAGGATGGTAATCATGGTACCATCTATTACATGGAGGGAGGGTATGTGACATATTTTCTCCGCGGATTTCTAAGTCAGCCTTAGCCCTCAGCCACACGAATCAGTGAGAGATCAGTTACTTCAGACTAAAAAAAGCTAAAAATAAGTGAAACTAACTTATTACAGTTAATACATGGAAAAGCAATGGATTCTCAGTCAGGTCTGAGCAGTGACAAAGGACCCATTGGGTGGCTTTCACAAGGACAGTTAGTATAAATCGAGGTGGGAAGAGGCACTTGAACTTGTTCATTAGCTGAGCCTGATCCAGGACATTTGTACTAGGTAGTTAGTAACTTAGTCGGTCAGCTCTTTGATATTTTCGTTTACTTGAGGGAAACCCAGCAAAAATTCAAACCTCTTCATTCTGCTCCCCAAAATCACAGTCAGTTGTCGGTGCCAAGAGTTATGCTTCCATGTCTGAACATTGCTGATGTGCTGCAGCCCATCCAAACCTGAATCAACGCTGAGTCGCCATCCAAAAGAAGAAAGAAAAGCCACCTAAAATACGGCCTTCTTATACACCAAGGAAACCCAGCCCAGCATTCCCTGGCCACTCTAAGCAATTTGTGCCAGTGGGATTTTGAAATCCTAATACCGCTGCTGATTAGGGAGGTTCAGTACCACGTCAGTGAGTGATGGAATGGGACTGAGAGGCAGGGATATTTGCTGCAGGGAGGGGGGAGGAAGCGATGACTCAACAAAAGCATTTTTTCAGCAGAGAAAGGGAGAAGAGAGTAAGGTGAGCCAAATGATAGCATGGGGTCACAGCAGGAGTCGGGATGGGATTTGTTGTTTTCTGTCAAAGGTGGACTTACCACATTAGTTAGCTGCACCTGCTGCTGTTTCAGCTGAAATCTGAAACCTGTGCTATGCATGTGTGTGTGTTGTGCGTGTGCTGCAGGCTTGCAGCACTCAGCAGACTCAGGCAGCAGAGAGAATCGAACAAGCAGCCAAAAACATACATCTTAGTGCCTTATTCACAAGCACCCCTAACAGCCGGCGCACATAGGCTGCAACCTACTTAGCCTATACATAAAAACTGCCCTGCCACTCTGCCTATATAGCTGCATCCATTCATATGTATGCTGATGATACTGCCATATTTGCTTCTGGCTCATCCCTGCTGATCTAATGACCAGTCTTCAGCTGGACTTTGATAACATCCAGCTCTGGTTCCACTCTAATCAGCTGTCACGCAATGCTAAGAAAATGGTCTCTAAGACCTTCGGAACCAGGCAAAACTTTCTAGACTCACCGCCTTCCCCTCCTTCCACACCCTGGATGGGTCCCTTCTTGATGACATCCCTTCCTTCAAGTACCTTGGGGTTTGGCTTGACCGGCACCTCTGTACACGTGGACTCTAGCCACAAAAAGCTCCTCCCCAAACTAGATGCCTTGTATCGGAACCGAGGCTGTATCTCCCTCCCAGAGTGTAAAGCTATTGTACAGAAAATGATTCTCCCTATCTTCGACTATGGAGACACCATTTATGGCAGTGTTCCTCAGTCTACCCTGGCCAGATTGGATACCTTCTATCACTCCTTCTGCAGGTTTGCTCTTGACTGCCCACCTCTTAACTCCCTCTATATCTCACTCTGTCTTCCCTTGCTCAAAGCCAGGCACCTTGCACATGGCTCTTCCCTTATCGCCAAGTTCTGGCTGAGCTCCCTCCCTTTCTACCTGACATCTCTACTCTCCTTTCCTCCTCGTTCCTCCTACTCCCTTCATAGGGATGGCCACTGGACCCTTGCACTCCTGGCTAGGTCATCCTCTTCTAGTCAAGATGTGTTTTCCTTCCACCTCCCTAAGCTCTGGAATGCCTTCCCCCTCCCGATCTGCACTGCCACCTCCTTCTGCTCCCTCTCCTGTCTTTTCCATGATTTCAAGGATCCCTCCTGCACCTGCCCCTGAGCTCCCCTTCCCCAACTCCCCCACTTTACATACCCCCTCTTCTCCCTCTCCTTTCATCCCTCCCCATCTCCTACCTGCCTTCACCCCTCCTCTCCCTCCCTCTTATTTTAACTCTCTCACTGCCAGCTCCATCCATTCTCTGTCCTGTCTTCTCCATGAACTCACCCTCCTCCTTCACCTGCCCAAGCTCGCTACCCCTTCTCATCCTCTCTACCTACCCCCTCCTCTCCATACCCTTCTCCCAACCCCTTCTCCTCCATTTGTCCTTCTCCACTCCTTTCCCTCTCTTTAATCCCTCCCACTGCCACCGGAGCAGCCCCAAGTATCTCCACCTCAATTCCCTGTTTACTGGGCGCCCTTCCACTGCATATCTGAATAGTGGTTCTACCTAATTGGTTGGTGATTGTATATACTTCTAGTGTGTATATTGATTTACTACTGTTTTTGCTATTTTTTTTTACACATTGTAACTGCTATATAACATTTCTATTGTATAATTGTTTAATTGCATAACTAGCTGATTAAGTTCTGTAAATACTTTGTATTTATCTTCCACTACTCCTCCCCAGGACACATCTGAAAATGAGCTGATTCTCAGCTCAGTACGTCTTTCCTGGTAAAACTTTTGAAATAAATAAAATAAATAAATAATTTCAGTCAAGCTAATATTATTGTGAAAATATTTAGCCAAATGATTGTGAACGTAACATTTTCAATACAGTGCATTATTTTTGACTTGCTAGCCCATTCCCAACTTGAAGCCACAATGCCCTGCTCCAACATCACTGTCCCCCGCCATGGGAATAACCAATGGCACAAGCAGATCACCAGGACACCATGCTAGGAAGAAGCAACAGGGGGTAGCAGGAACAAATTTAAAATTTCCAATACAATGCCTCCTCAGACATACTGCATACAGGTAGGGTTAGGGAAACCAAGTGTAAATAATTAAGGGAGCACACTCCAATTTTTGTTTTTTATGAGGCAGCACAAATTATTTAAACTGCTAAGAAGGCTGTTACTTGAATACTGGCTTCGGTCTGTACCAAAAGTCAGATTAAAATCAGGACAATAGCTTTCAAAATAACATTCCATAGACTTGAATGGAGCATGCCACTGCGCTAGTCCTATAATTAGGGACATTTTTTTCTAATGTTGGTGACATGGCTTCGTGCTCAAGAAGAAATGTAAAATATATTTGTTTTCTCTGATAAAAATTTAGTCAGGCTTGACTATTAGTTGACAGTGAGACTCATCATCTCAGAACTGCTGCTGTGACTTGAGTGACTTGATTTCATAATAAACAGAATTTAAATTTAATAAGAGAAATCTTCCTGTGAGGAACCCTTGCCTGGGTCCCTCCAAGGCTACTCAAGCAAATGTGAGTCTACAGTAACTGCTGCTGGTACAGTGGGACTAGTCAGGTGACTCCCAATGCTTTAGTTATCTGCTTTTCTGTTCTGTGTGTGTGTGCATGGTTGTGCACTTAAGACATTTCTGTAAGTTTGTGACTGTGTGCCAAAGAAGAGATTAAAAAAAAACATTTTTTTCTGAGAATGTATTTAGTCAGGCTTGACTATAAGTTGACAGTGAGATCTGTCAGCTCAGCATTGCTGCAGTGACTTGAGTGACTTGATTTCATGATATATATATATATACATATATATATATATATATATATATATATATATATATATATATAATTTGAATGTAATATCAGAACTCTTCCTGTGAGGAACCCAGGCTTGGGTCCCTCCATGGCCACTTAAGCAAGTGTGAGTACACTGCAGCTGGTAGGGTGGGACTAGTCGGCTGACTCCCACCACTTCAGTTAGCCACCTTTCTGTTCTGAATGGGTACACGGCTGTGCTTTCAAAACATTTTTATAAATATGTGGCTGTGAGCCCAAAAAGAGATGCAAAAACATTTTTTTTCCTGAGAAAAATGTAGTCAGCCTTGACTATTATTTGACAGGGAGACTTGACAGCTCAGCACTGCTGCAGTGAGTTGAATGACTATATTCCATTATAATATAATTTAAATTTGATACACCTTCCTGTGAGGAATACAATCATGGCAGACAGAGGACATAGTACCAGAAAACATAGTTGGTGCAGCAGCCCCAGCAAAGCTGCAGCAGATGTAGAGCAGCAAGTGGCAGGAAATGGTGAGCAGCATACTGTGGAGTGATACTCAGGGTGCATTCACTGTACAACATTATATTTTACCCCATCAAAGCCTGCAGTCTCCACCAGCACCAGTATGGCATCAGCTGACACCATGGAAAATTATAAAAGTAGCATTCAGAGTACTAGTACTGCTGCTAGGAGAACACTGTCACTAACTGCCACTAATACTACCAATGTGAATGTGCCCTCTTCATCCCTTGCCAGTGCCACCAGTACCACCAGAACAAGTACATCCCCTTAATAACCACTGCTCTGATCCACTACCCATCAACTGAGACTACTAGCATCCCAACTTCTGCAGCAACAATGGCCCTGCCAGACACTCCTGCCACTGTGACTGACATCAATTCTGCCACTGTGACTGAGACCACTACTACCACTGTGACCCCAGACAGTTACACAGCTATTTCCACTACTGTGTCCACCTCTACTGTGACACCTCTTGTTTCTCACATGACTCCTCTGCTGTAGAACTTGTCAGTGCAAATGAAGAGGAGGCACACTCATCTGGGTCTAAGTGCCTTCCAACAGATTCGTCCACTGATACATCATGTGAGAAGGCTAACCTAAGCAGCTCTGATGATGAAGCAGAGTACAGGGAGTACCTTGAGAGCTGTAGAGCAAGAAAGCCGGGTGGCAAAAAAACCCTCAATCTCTTGAGGTCACAGTGGCAGAAGAAAGTAGGATATGGCCCCTACTCCCTAAAAAAAATTCAGCAAGCTACTCTTCAGCACTTTGTTCAGCAAGCTCCATCCCAGCCTGAGCAGTCAAGTACAGCAATCAGCAGGGGGTAAATCTCCAGCAAATTTAACAACCACCTCATTAGTGAGCCACCTAAAAGTAAAACTACTCCAGGTTTTTAATGCATCTGGGTCTGTGCCTGTGGTTCCATCAGACCCATCTTGTGGTGATAATGTAGGCAGTGGTGCTGGTGGCATTGGCAACACTACAGAATATTCTGACTCTGAAAAAAATGCTGCTGCTACTAGTCCATCTCCCTCAGCACTGAGGAATCCTCCATGCACCCCAAACACTCCCGCCAGGCACCAGTCCCCTGCTGTTTGCAAACCATCTGGCAAGCATGTAACATCCCTCCATCCATTGTCAATGCCAACAGTGGAAGCCTTCCAAACAGAACTATGTATCAGTCATTCAATCAACAGCTCTACATATCACACATCTTATATGTGAAATGATAGCATTGGATCTGCAACTCTTTTTACTTGTGGAAGACACTGGCTTTCATAGAGTTCTGCAGCCCTTCCAGTCACAGTACCAGCTCCCAGCATGTTTCACATTTTCACACACTGTGGTGCCGAAGATTCATGAGGGTGTGAGAATGGCAGTTGCCACACTACTTTCAGAGGCTGTGGGTGGAGCTTTCCACCACACCTTAGACATCTGGAGTAGTATAAACTCCATGCACGCATATCTCTCCTTGACCGCACACTGGTGTGTGTGAAAGCCTATGTCTTCGGTTGCTGATTATTCCTTCTCTCCCTGTGTCACTTGCTCTCCCTTCATCCCTTCATCCCTTCACAATCTGGCAGTCACTCCAGGTCTGCTCTTCTAAATGCTGAGCTAATGGAGTAAGACCACACGTCATCAAACATCTTGGCGTTCATTCAAGACATGCTGCAGTCATGGACAGTTGATACTGATCTACATGTTGTTGTTTTTTTTCTTCATGGATAATGGGGCAAATATGGTGGAAGCAGTTGCTGATGGAAATTGTCTGTATTCATTGCTTCCCCCCCCCACTTTGAATCTAGTGGTCACATCTATGGAGGCTAGCAGTGGTGGAGCTAGAGGGGGGCTGGGGGGGCGGTCGCCCCTCCTGGGTGCCCCAGTGTGAATAGTGGTGCCCCACCATGATCTTTATTCACTGTTTAGTGCCCATTGTGGAGCCCACAATTGACTGAATGCCCCTTCCCCAGCTCCCAAATGCTCCCAAACCTGGCTCCGCCACTGGAGGCTAGCAAGATTGTCTCCGGGTCTGGCAGGGGAAGGAAAGGATTAAGCATCTGTAGGACTGCTCTCCTCTCCTGGGGTGGGTAGCGGGGTGGTGGCACTCAGCAGTGGCCTCTGGTGGAGACCAGGAGCACTGCATGGGAAGCACAATAAGGGAACCAGAAAAGCCAAAATTGCTCCTTGTCCGGCCGGATGATGGCTGCCAGTCCACCGATGCCACCAAAGCCCTAAAGGAGCCATCTCCACCTCAGCAGCACCTCAGGGCCAAATAGTTGCGCTGGTCTCCCCTCGGAGGGGGACCCACCCGGCAAAGGGTTATGTCGGGTTACCCTGGGGGCGGCTGCAATATGAGGCTGGAAGCTCAGGAAGGGACAGGTGGATTGAAGGGAATCTAGGCAGCTCAAAAGAGTAGCAGGGCAAAGAGCACGTAGGAGGGGGGGAAAAGACTGTCTCCACAGCATGCTTCACCTGTGCTCATTTTCACTGCTCTGTAATGGTGACTAACCAACTAAAGGAGAACTGTAACAATGCCTTGATCTGTCTCAACATCATCTGATACAGGATATCAGAACCAAATGGAATTTATCATACCTGATGCTGTCTAGACTGCTAGAACAGAAGCGCGCACTTCATGACATGGTAATGGAATCTGACACTGTGGAGTCCTAGGCCCCCATGAGTGGTTACTGGCTGAAGTCATGGTGAGTGTACTGGGGCCCTTTGAGAGGAGCACCCATGATCTCAGTGCATCAACTGCCACTCGAGTCAGATGTCCCAGCAGTGCATATACTAAAAGCATCCACAGAGAGATATGTACAGGAAAACAAGAGATCCCAGATGGTGCAGCTGTGCTCACTGAGTAGCTGCAAGCTGAACTGGATGCAAGGTTTGCAAAAGTGCTGGATAGTTGCAGCCACATTTTGCAACCATGCTGGATTCGCAGTTCAAATGTGAGATCCTTCACTTGGCTATGGATACCCAGGATACCTACAGAGTGATTCATTTTTGACAAAAGCTGTGTGATGAGTTGAGCGGGTTGCATGTGGGGACTGGTGACACTGTCATCTGGCCCAGAAGGTCATGAGAGTGAGGGAATTCCATATGGCAGGTCTGGTTCCATTGGTGGAGATGGGAAAGAAATACCTGTTACTGAATGTAGCACTGATGGGAGAAAGTGGGCACTGCTCAGCACATCTTTACATCAACAACAGAAGAGGACACGGCCACAGCCTTTCTCTGCTGAAAATATCTTAAATGGCTATTTTGCAGAGTCTCTTGAGCCATTTCTGGTTGATCCATTAGGAAACTGGGCACAGAAGTTGCATTCATCCCCTCACTTGGCACAACTGACTATGAGATACATCAGCTGCCCACTTATGAGTGTGCCATCCCAGAGGATGCTTAGCACAGCTGGTGATGCTGTTTAGCCTAATTGTTCAACACTAGACCCTGAACATGTCCAGCAGCTTCTTTTCATCAAGCTTAATTTGCTATTACTTGGATACAAATATGAGTTATCCCCATGAAAACAGAAATATAGGACTCTATTATCAAAGAGCCCTTAGAGTGACAGAAGTTGTGTCATTCTAAGACCACATTGAATTCCAGGTGCATCAGGGACCCTGCACCCAATTTTATAAAAGAGGGGGTCCCGGCAACAAAAAAGCCCAGGAGTCACCACAGCTGCTGGCTAGCGCCAAACATTTGGCACACCTGCAGGAACTGCCGCAGGGATCCGTGTCCCCAGGTGCAACACTAGAGAGGCTGCAAAGGGGAGTGTGACTGATTTTTTTATTTGCATTGTAGCACTGAGTTTAAGCTGGCAGGGGATTTAGCAGGGATTTGATAAAAGTTTTACTTCACAAGAGAGTGTGGATGAACTGTGGAACAGCCTACCAGCAGAGGTGGTGGGTGCAAGAAACATTAATGGTTTCAAAGACATTTGGGATCAAGGAAGGGTCCAAATAGTTATACAGGGTGAAGCAATAGGGAAAGGGAGGGACGCAAGTGCAATAACCCTGACTAAACAATAGGTCACAAGTAGGATAGGGTAAAACAGGGCAGATGGACCAATTGTCTTTTTCTGTCAACATTTTCTATATTTCTGTGACACCTAGCAGAGCTCTGAATATGTCTACCATGCCATCTCCTTTATCTGTATGGTCTTTTTCAGAAACAGCAGGGTCCCCAACTGAAAACAGAAAGCCATCCCCTTTATCTGTGAGGCCTTTTCCTGAAAAAGAAGGGTCCCCAACTGAAAACAGAAAGAGTTCTTCTCTTCCAACCTTTTTGTACGAAAATTACAGCCCAACAGTCGGTATCCCGACAGTCTGGAATTGCCCGGGTGGAGTTTATTTCTGTGTTTTGGGGTGCTTCGCCCACCACACACCCCTTATTTACGATTGCCAACTCCACTGCGGACAGTTACTGACTGTCAAGATACTGACTGTTGGGCTATAATTTCCGGGCTCCTGGGTGTCAGGATTCGGCATTTCAGTATGCCATAATACTCCTGTGCTGGATGCACCTCAAAAACAGTTAACAATGCACCAGGCATTTAAGCAGACAAACAGTTATGACCAAAGTCATCCAGCTGCTCAACAGTTAAATAAAGCCAACAGCTGCAACGGTAACACTGGTCATGCGTCCTTTCTTTATTGCTTCTTGTTTTTGAGACATTATGAAAACTGCTGCATCAGTACCAACTGCCATCACAAAAATATTTTTCCACAAAAACCGCACCAGCACTTTATTGGAAACTGTATCTGAAGGTGAACAGTGCCTTGCATCATTAGCTACTAAAAAAAAAAAGTACATATAAAAAAGATATGTAGACTACTGGTCAAATAGTAGACTACCAGGACTTGTAGTTTCACATAATCAAACCAATATTCTGAAAGCATTAAAGGATGGTGGTTTTAGCAATATATATATATATATATATACCACACATACAGATGAAGCCACTTAATAGGGACGGCACAAGCAGTGACTTAAACCTAGCAGTGTTTGTTAAGGTACATTAATTTATCATTTTAATACACATTGCAATTTTCAGATTCAGATTTAGGAGGCAGTATAGCACAGTGGTTTAAGGCTCTGAGCTGCAAACCTGGAGACATGGGTTTGAATCCCGCAGCCCCCACTTGCATACTGCGTGACCCTAAGCAAGTCACTTAACTTCCTTGTGCTCCCAGGTTGCACCTATAAACAAGCTTCCAGCTTAGTGTGTCTCCCCGGTAAAAACAAAATCAAAAAAGATGTTCACTTCCTCAGCTGCTGGTTCTAACTTTAGGGGAGCCTACCTTCAGGTTTGAAGGGAGCCACAGATTTGTTATTTGGCTCATATCTAGTTTAGGACAAGGAGCTTATGAAATGGATCATACTATACAAGAATATAAAAGGACTAAAATCATAACCAGACACCCTGATGAAGGGAAAATTTCCCAAAACGTTGGTTATTATGGTCTGGATGATAAAATATTTTTTTGAAAATAAAAAAAGATTGTTTAATACATTCCATGTTTGGTGAGTGGGCCAATTTATTCCAATCTGTTTCTAGTTAGCAAAAAAAAAAGCACAAACAGGAATGGCACAGCAGTGGCACTGGCATTGGTAGTCAACAGTCACCACACCACCTCAGCCTTCTTTCCTCCTTTCAGGTAGTTGGCTGCTTTTAATGGCTCTGTTCACCTAATTTTTTTTGCACTTTCTTTTATCCCCTCCTTGCTGCCCCCTCGGTCCACTCCTTCGGACTGATCAATCCCATAATCCCTCCCACAGCATCTGCCCCTAGAGTGCCAGGCTTGCTCCGTTGTCTCCCTACCTTATTCCTCTTTCCTCCGGAGAGCCTGCACAGCAGGGTCTGCCCATGGGTAGGTGATTGGGGCAGGGATCGGTCATTATCCTGGCCCAAGAGGGGTGTTTTCTGCTTTTCTTCCCTTGGTCCCTCCTCCCCTGAGGGCATCGGCTCAGAGGACTGACGTCCAGACATACCCACATTGTCCTCCCCACCCCGACTCCGAAGAGCCACTTAGTACTCCAGTGCCCGTGCTTCCACCGGCACCTGTGCTTCCACCGGCACTGGTGCATCGGGTGCTGTGAGCACCCCAGGAACCTACCCCAGGAGGAGGAGGACAGCATCCAGTGGGATGTTCGATCCTCCTCCTCCCCTCCGATCCCTGGTGACCGGGTCCGTTCCCGAACCCAGATCACTGGCATAGCATAAGGTGTGGCGTCCAGCGCCTCAACCCTCAGTGCCACCGGGCCGGCCTGCTCACCTCTTTTTTAAATTATTAAAGCGTTTACTGTTTTATATATTCTCCTGCACCGGCACCTGAGCTCCCCTTCCCAAACTCCCTCACTCTACATACCCCCTCCTTTCTCTCTTCTCCTACCTGCCTTCACCTCCTCTCCTCCTCCTCCTCCCTCTCATTTTAACTCTCTCCTGTCTTTTCCATGAACTCACTCTCCTCCTTCACCTGACCCTGAGCTCGCCACCCCTCTCATTCTACCTACTCCCCTCCTCTACCTCCCCTTCTCCTCACCGCTTTCTTTTTTCCGTTTGTCCTTCTCCCCTCCTCTCCCTCTCTTTTAACCCTCCTGCTACCACCTGAGCACCCCCCGAGTATCTCCACCTCAATTCCCTGTTTACTCTGGGTGCTCCCCTCCAGTGCATATCCGAGTAGTGCTTCTGCCTAATTGGTTGGTGATTGAATATACTTTTAGTCTGTATACTGATTACTACTGTTTAGCATTTTTTTGTTTTGTTTTGTTTTTTTACACATTGTAACTGCTATATACCATTTCTATTGTATAATTATAGTGGTGCAGTAGCGCCACTATATTAGGGTTGAGCAGCAGTTTCTATGTTAAACCTCAAATTTTGCACTTTAATAACTTTGCAACCGTTCAACAGATTTGCACAAAAAATTTCATGCGCAGTCTCCTGTGGCAGATCTCGTGACTTGCCAAGTTTCATTCCAGTCAGATTTGCAGATTCTGAGATCCAGATAGTGAAATAAACATTTTTGCATATTTCTCTGATTGCGCTGCACAGACAGTGTTGAATTTTATTCTGAAATGTTTATGGTAGAAAGGGCTTGTGTGATAAAGCAGGCCAGCATTTATTTGGTGAAAAAATATTAATCCATTGCAAAGTTACAGCATTTTTTAAGTTCCCATTATTTTCAAAGGGATTTTTGTATTGCAAGATAGCTGCATGGTATGAAAAAGGATCCTTGTGTTCACCAATGGCCAGTCTTTGGTCACCAGAAAAAAATCATTTTTCATGAGCTGCCATCTTTTTTTTATTTTTATTTTTCTATTTTGCCCCCCAAAAATTGTCATATCTCTGTCCAAGGATGTTTGTTTGAGACATCCAAGTATGTTTTTTTGCTCATCAGGAGTTGATGAACTCTTCTTTGTGGTTTCCTACGTTTGTTAGCTGGCATTTTTTTTTCAATGTTTTAAATCCTTGTTTGTCACTCACGAACTTCCTTGTTCGTGAGTCATTGTCCATCACTGGTGAACAAGGAAATTGACTGGCAAACAAGGATTTCTTTTCACCAGATGCACAAACTACAACTTTGTTCGTCAGCTGATTTCCTTGTTTGCCATGATGAATAAGGATGGCGAACAAGGAATTTTTCTGGAGAACAAGAATTGTACTTTTGGCCACCTGGTTGTGAAAATGGGAATCCTTGATTGCCAGCCAATTTTCTTATTTGCCAGTGACGAATCAGGATGGCGAACAAGGAATGCGAGTGGCGAAAAAGGACTCTCCGTCTGGCCATCTCATCTAGAAAATGGTTTTGTGGCCATCTCATTGTACAAAATGCGGCCATCTAGTTGGGAAAAAGGATCATTTTTCACCAGACGGAATCCTTGTCCTCCATCACAGGAAAGATTTCTATATTGCCTGTGTAGTTTTATTTATTTATTTATTTTTTTATGATGTGACCCCCCCGCAACAGGAAAATGCCTAGTATCTAATGGCACCCCCACCCTGTGTTATATATATTTCTAGTTATTTTTTATTTCATCATTTATTTATTTTATCCCTACCCATTCTTTTGGGGTGGGGCATAATCTCTCGTGAGCAGTGTCAGTGGCTCAGTAAGTAGCACACTCACCTCTGAGACCGGGAGATCAAAGAGCTGTGGGTTCAGTTCCCACATCTGACACTTGGGTTAATATCCCAGTACTGACACTGTAGTGCAGCATGAGAGGGGTGCTGCACTTCTGAGGTGCCGCTTTTCGGATGAGACGTTAAATCGAGGTCCCATCTGCCTGGATTGGTGGTAGTTCAGGTGGATGATAAAGATCCCATGGCACTTATCGAAAAGAGTAGGGTAATTTTCCTGGTGCCCTGGCCAAATTTCCCTCATTCTCTAAAAAATACCATCAACAGCTTAATCTGGTTCAAGGTCAGTTGGCATTCATCTGTATCCCCTCCCCTGGGTCGTGCCTGAAAATAGGCAGGATTTGTCTAGTGCACTTACCCGGTCAACAAAAACTAAATAAAAATAAATAAATAATGCTGGTAATTTTTTTCCCTGGTGTCTAGTGGCACCCTCCCACCCTCCAGTGCTCCAGTTTTCATTGGTGGCAGTGGTATCCCCCCCCCCCATGGTCCCTCTGTTTTTTCCTTCCCTGAAAAGAAAAAAAGTTCCTCAATGTACCTTTTGCAGTCTTCTATTAAACCTGTAAAAAAAAAAATTCATTGCCGATTACGCCCGCACCCGACCACCCACTGTGCACCCACCTCCCCACACGCCCGGTGACATCCCCACAAATCACCACTCACCTAGGGAGGACGCAGGTTTGAGACCCACTCTGCTGACTGAAGACATGTCTTGCGGCTGGAACTGGCGACTGCTAAATGAACTAAAGTAAATGCGCTTCAATGTATTTCAATGGGGGGCGTCAACTTTTATGCATAACACTTCTGTTTTTCACCCTTTTGACCTCAAATTTTCAACATGGTGTTTTGAGGGCCCCATCTCATGAACAATATGACTGTCATTAATCAACTACCACCGGAAAGGTGATTTCATGGTTGGTTGATGAAATCACCTTTCTGGTGGGGTTTGTGTAACGAGTTGTAATTGTTCACGAGGTGGGGTCATAAGAAAGCTATGTTGAAAATTTGGGGTCAAAATTTGAAAAAATGACTGCGTCATGGCCATTCCTTTCAATCTCGCTACGCACACTTGTAACTTTGCAAATTTTCAATATTTTCACCCCATATTCTCAATAGTCTTGTTATTACCCCACCTCATGTATGTGACAGCTGTCATTTTTCAAATCCTGGACAAAGTATGTTTTCACACTTGTGATGCAGAATGGCGTTGCATTTGCACAGCATTACGTTTTGGAGTATATTTGGAAATTTTCTGTAGTGGGTACACGTGGTGAGGTTATAAGAAGTGATGTTGAACATTTCGGGTTAAATTGGTAAAAAATGGCAAAGTTATGACTACTTGTCACAACTGTACTACACCTGCTAGTAACTTTGGAAATTTTAAATATTTTGAGCCCAAATTTTCAACAAAGCCTTCGAATTACACCACTTCATGTGTGTGACAGCTGTCATTTTTCAAATCCTCTCCAATAAGTGTGTTTGCACCTGCGCTGTGGATTGGCATTGCACTTCTTCGGAGTTACATTTTGACAGGGATTGAAAAAGTTTCTGCACCGGGAATATGAGATGGGGTAATAACATGACAACGGTGACAACTCGGTGACTGTTGTACTATAAATGAAAGTGCAGTGGCTGGAGGTCCCTGTACTTCCACAGCTAGCTACAGATATGCATCTATGGAGGGATGGGACCCTGCACTCCCACAGTAAAATAAGGATACTATCTCAAAAAGTAAAGAAGTACATATATGCATCTATGGAGGGATGGGAGCTCCTACACTAAAATAAGGAAACTATTATTCTATCTCAAAAAGTAAGGAAATACATATATACATCTATAGTGGGATGGAAGCCTAGGGTCCAAAGGATACTATTATACTATCTCAAAAAGTAAGGAAATGCATATACACATCTATGGTGGGATGGAAGTGCAGGGTCCAAAGGATACTATTATGCTATCTCAAAAAGTAAGTAAATAAATTGCAAACAACTTCATTATTGCACCATTAGGGTTGAGGCATACAAAGTAGGGAAATATGATCTTAGGGTTCCCAAGCCTAAGACCCCACCCCCACCCCCATCCTTGGCTTCCAACTCCTAAGACCCTTACCCTGCATGTATGAACAGGAGGTGCCTTTGGTTATGAACCCTAATGCTCACCCCATTTTATTCTGTACCCATGTTACCTTACTTAGTCTTGGAATGGGGTGAGCATTAGGTTTTGCAACCCCAAGGCACACCCTTCACACCTGTTGCTGCATGCAGGGTGGTGTCCTAGGGTTGGAAGTTGAGGTGGGGTCTTAGGCTTGGGAACCCTAAAGTCGTATTTCCCTACTTTTATGCCTCAATCCTAATGGTGCATTAAGGAAGTTTTTTTTTTTTCAATTTATTGTATAAACAGCTGATTAAGTTCTGTAAATACTTTGTATTTATCTTCCACTAACCCTCCCCCAGGACACATCTGGAAACTAGCCAATTCTCAGCTCAGTATGTCTGTCCTGGTAAAACTTTTGAAATAAACAAATATACTTTTTTTATTGCTTTGCTGCAGAGGAATCAAACAAAATTAGTCACCGGCCACAGCAGCAGCCACCTTTAATTAGGCAGGTTTTAGTACAGTTCTATTAGCAGAGTTAAGACAAGTGGCTGTGGAAGCACACTCCCTAGGCAAAAAAAAAAAAAAAAAACAAGAGTGGTGCAGACCACCTCAGTCCTTTACTCCTTTCTTGTTTACTTTTTTAGTGGCACTGGCAAGACAAAACTGGGCTAGCTCAATGAACTAAAGACACAGCAAAGTTTATACAGTTTTCCAGCCCTCCCCCACCAACTGCAACACCTTTTTTTTGTATTTTTTTTTCTTCTTCTACAGTACACACCAATTAGTCTGACCCTGGTTTGTGTTGCATTTGCAACCCCACAATCTCACCCCCTTCCCCACCAACTTCAGTTATTTTCCCTTTGTATTATAAAATCTTTTCTTTGTTTCTCTTTCTTTTTGCTAATTTAAAATGCTTATTTTTTTCTTTTTGGTACTGAATTTGTTCTACACCAACCAGTCCTGGCGTGTACACCCGCCTTTGCTTCCCATGATCTCACCCACCCCACACTGACTTCAAGGTTTCTTTCCTTTTTAAAATTTTTTTTTTCTTATTATTTTTATGTAATTCTGAATGTTTTTTTTGGTTTACTGTTTGCTGTGCATTGTTCCCAATCCCACAATCTCTAATTCCCCCGACTTCAGCCCTCTCAAATTGTGTTCTTGTTCCCAATCTCCACTTCCCCCCCCCACTTCAGTCCTTTCCATTAGGGAAACACTTTATTTCTTTTTCCTTTCTCTTTTTTTTCCTGATTTAAATGTTTTTTTTTCCTTTTGCTGCCAATTTCTTGGCATCCTAACGGTACCCTGGCCCAAAGATCACTCGCCAATAGTGAAAGGAATAACCGTCCACTGCCAAACTGAAGAGCGAAATGGTGCTTCTTCATGAGTGCCAGCATCTGTCCTTCTTCCACCTGCCCCCCCCACCACCACCACTGCAGTCAGCTGCAAAGGACTGACAGGGTAGTCTCCTAGTTCTCACTAACTGACTCACCTGTCAGTCCTGCTGAAGATGTTGTGCTAGTGGTGCAGCGATGGGTGGGGAAGGTCCTTCATTCCATACGGACAGCTGCCACGCTTGCTCCAGTGCAGGTTCAAGACGTGAATGGCGACTCGCCTCTGGATCCCACATGATGCTGCCTCAATGTGTTCTTACCAGCATGTGACTGCCAGCCAGCCCATGATGAAGAAGCAGAGCTGATGCAGTGTGCCGGGCAGCACCTAGTGATTGGGACAGGACCAACGCTGCAAAGTAAAAAAAAAAAAAAAACACTACCTTTGCAGCACTCAGTTGGTTGTCCATGGGACAACCTACTGCTGCAAAATGCTTGTCTGCCTGACAAAACTTGCACCCTGGGACAATGGACTACTAGATTTGTTGACCCCTAGCACAAAACCTGGTTTGCGCCAAGGCAAAGTTTTGTGAATCTAGCCCCTGGTGTCATGCTTGTCCAACAGCAGAAGACAGCAGAAAGTAGTAGTGGGGGGGGGGCATCTGAACCCAGGGCAGTAACAAGCGGTGTACCACAGGGCTCAGTGCTGGGACCGGTTCTGTTTAACATTTTCATAGCTGACATTGCAGTAGGGATTAAGAGCAAGATCAGTCTCTTCGCAGATGGCACAATGATTTGTGCCAATGTAGATGGGGGAAGGGAGTAAAAGTACTTAAGGAGGATTTGGCAAAACTGAAGGAATGGTCTCACACTTGGCAGCTTGGTTTCAATGCCAAGAAATGCAAAATGATGCATTTAGGAAGCAAGAACCCAGGACACAGTTACTGGCTGGAGGGTGTCCCGTTAACAAAATCCAAAGAGGAGAAGGATCTGGGAGTGCTGGTAAGTGGGGAGATGAACCACTCTGCTCAGTGCAGGATGGCAGCGACAAAGGCAAACAGGATGCTAGGGTACATAGCAAAGGGGATTACTTCTAGGATTGGGGAGGTCATCTTGCTCTTGTACAAGTCCCTGGTGAGACTGAACCTAGAGTACTACGTGCAGTTCTGGTGTCCTTACTTAAAAAGGGACATCAACTACTGGAGGGGGTGCAATGCAGGGCAACAAAAATGATCCTGGGGTTGGGGGACAGACCATATGGGGAGAGACTGAGAGAGCTCAGTATGTATACCCTGGAGGAAAGAAGCAAAAGAGGGAATATAATTGAGACCTTCAAATACATGAAGGGTTTGAACAAAATAGACACTAGGTATATGTTCAATCTGAAGGGTGGAAGGGAAACCAAGAGACACTCTATGAAGTTGGAAGGGGGCAGGTTCAAGAGGGAACTGAGGAGGCACTATTTCACAGAAAGGGTGGTGGCAGGGTGGAATGCTCTGCCAGAGGAAGTTGTATCACTGCAGAGTGTTGGGGGCTTCAAGAGGGAATGGGACAGATTCAAAGGGAGGGTACAAATCAGAAGGGGCTGGGAGATGGGAAGGCATATGGGGGGCAGCTGCAGTCTAATGGACTGAAGTGCTGCACACTCGAGCAGACTAGATAGACCGAATGGCCTGTATCTGCTGGCAATTTTGTATGTTCGTAAATGCTGTCTTTATCTTTGGGGGGAACAAAACATGACTATTATGATATAATTAAAGCACCAGTGCAACAAAATTGGGCAAAACATTTTACCTTACTTTTCTTCACTCTAAATGATTCCAGGCATCTTCTTGTTTTATTTGGTGGTACAATGTTCTAATTCCATCACAATCTGAGAATGTTATAAATGTTTTAATTCTTCTTCTTCTTAAAAAAAAAAAGAAAAAGATAGCTGCCATATTTTGCCTAGAAATAGCATTGTAGACCTGGCAAGGGGTAGGATCCAGAAAATGAAAAAAGACTTGTGGTATGTAGCATTGGAGGTACCTGGACAAATACATTTGACAGGTTTGCCAATATTTGTATTAACTGTAGCTGAAACTAGCTTTTTTCATTGCACTGCTGCTTTAAAATCATAATATTATGTTTTGGAACAATGCTGGATTCACTTTTTAAAACAAGTTTGTCATGACTTCTCCAACCCAGTACCATAGATCTTAAAGATCAAATGCACCGTTTCATGAGTTGCTTACCTTCTGTGATGCGTTGGCACTACTTAGTATTTTCCCCTCGGTTTTGGTTATCCAAGTTCGTGTATTTGTTAAAAACCAGCATTTTTATGAAGATGTGCATCTCCATGCTGCCCGCGTTCACATTCACCCTTCTCACCGCAACCTCTGACCTCTAATGTTCAGTGCGATGTCATTTCAGTTTCCCCTGCAATCTCTCTGCATTGTGAGTCGTACTGGTGCTCATAGCCTTCATGGCAACCATTCCTTATTGAGTATTACAATTATTTTTATTAGCTTGTTTCAATTTAGCTTGCACTAGGATCGAATCCAGGATGTCCTCTTCAGAAGAGGAGCAGTATGGATCGGATGCCGTATACATTTTTCCACCAGTTCAGCCTCACTCCTTCAAGCCTGCAGCTCCGAGCCAGACAACTGGGGCCCTCATGAATGACACTGAACAAAGCAGTGATTTGGAAGAAGGGCCAATTGGTCCACCTGCAGAATGGTAAATTTCATCCCTGTGTTTTCTTGTTGTCCCCATTAATTATTGGTCTGTGTTTCATACACTGTGCAGTGGTGCTGTTTCATCTGAGATAATAGTGATAGTCCTATGTAACAAATACTGTGTGTTGTTTTCATCAGCTGATTGCTCCTTGGTTGTTGAATGTCCTAATTGTTTCTAGATGAAAGCAATTCTGTTTTTGGGAAGGCAGCAGTGTGCACTCACGCCAACCTCTCTCCCCCCACACACACATTATGTTATTTTGCTTGCAGGAGTTGGCAATTTTCATGCACCCCACCACCACCCACATTCTGGTTTTCTGAAGTCAACAGTGGGCATGTTTCATAACCCCCATTCCCCCCAAAGCCATAGTTGTTTTGGTAAGACAGCAGTGGTCATCTCCCCCCGTCCCTCCAAAATGGGTTTGTGAAGGCAGCAGGACCCCCCATCCCCATTTTGGTTTTGGAAGGCAACAGTAGGCATGTTTCATTCCCCCACAAGCCATTGTGTTATTAGTAAGACAGCAGCAGGCAGCTTTCCTCCTCCCCTCCAAACGGGGTCTATGATTGCATCATTGGGCATTTTTCACACCTCCCCCTAGCACCAGTTTTGCTTTTTGAAGGCAACAGTGGTCATGTTTCTTCCCCCCAAGCCATTATTTTTTTATTAAGACACCACTGTTCATCTCCCCCCTCACTGGTTTAACAGTGGCAACAGTGCACATATTTTCTTGCCCCTCCCCATTCAAGTTATGTGAATGGAATAGTGGTGATATTTTCCACAAACCCCTACAACAACAGACACATCAACACCTGCAAGTAACTGCGTTTGCAAGACAGTGATCATCTCTCATACAGCATGTCATAATGTGGTGGCATGGCTGTACACTTTTCTGCCAAGATGCAATGGACCTATTGTTCCAGTCTCTGTGTGGTTTCACTGCAGTTTCTGACAACATGTTCTCTACTGACATGTCATGTATGGGTACATTTGCATTACATTTTCAGGCATTCCAGTTAAAAGGCTTCCTCAGTGTAGGCCCTCTATAGTAATTCTTGGTCTTGCTGACAGTTCAGATTCTGTGGCCAGCACAAGCAGGCAGCTCCATTCCTGTATACCGTATGTTGTTTGTCTGGGCATGTCTCCTCGCATGACCATGGTAATTACACCATGCTACCCCATCATCTCAAGGTCACTAGGTCAGTTGGCATGTTTGACTGTTTATGTTCACAGTGTGGGTTGTGCATTTGTGTGGTTATGTGTTACTGGACCAGTGGTATACAACTATCCACATGCTTATGTACAGGTATTATATGTACTGATGAAATGAGATGACCGCATGCCTCTGATCCAGTATTCAGCAGGTGATGCCATCTTCTTCCTTCAGTGGATATGTGTCATTTGCCATTAAATGTACATCTTCTCTAGGACAGATGTTCTCTGCACAGTTATGCTATTTGCGGCTGGTGCTTATGTTGCTATTATGGGTCTACTGCTTGGCTGTTGGTGTTGCATGCACTTTGTGTTCTGTTCAATCAATCAATCAATATCTTTATTTAGCCAGGTGGAACACCACTGAGCAGGGCTCATTTACAAGATGGACCTGGTAGTTTAAACAACAACAACAAGTCACAATATAACAACTTGGCGTAGGCATCACAACATTAACAGCCTATGTACAGTCATTACAAGTGAGAATGGCGTGGCTTGGCACAGTGGTGTACAATAATTTACAAATAGCAACGTAAGACTTGACACTGAAAACAGAACAAGACAGCATAATTTACAGGCATGGTACCAAAGGCAGTCAGCATACTGCTATGTACGAGTTCTGTGCAAGGCAGGTCTCTGATAGACAGTAGGGTACAATATTATATTGGATGAGGTCTACACCAGCAAAGCATTATGTGGGCTAGGAGAAGAAAATAAAGCAAGGGCAGTGAGGGCACAGGATGCACCAAGGATAGTTGTGGGAGGGGGCAATTGTAATACCTTCAGGATTGTCATAGCTGCATTAGTCAGCACAGTAGGTCTAAGGGTAAGGGGGAGGGTATGGGGTGAAAAGAGGTGCCACTAGTATGGGGAGGTGACAGACAGGTAGGAGGGAGAGACAGAGATTCAGTGCTGGAAGCAGTTGCAGGACTCCATAAATGATTGTTGGATAAGATTTTTGAAGGCAGCTAATGGTACAGATAAAACGAGCTGCAGTAAATTTTGAGCAGTATTCCAGAGGACTGGTAAGGCATGACTAATTGCTGCCCGACCAAAGCGCGTCCTAACTCTGGGTAAGTAAAGGGTGATATGAGTCTGGCTTCTCAGCAGAAAGCTGCCAGGAACGCAAGAAGGTAGGCAATCCTTAATATATTGAGGCAGCTTGTTAGAGATGGCCCTATAGATCCAGAGCATGGATCATGTATGTGCACATATGTGATCTTGGCATCACTGTATCTGTCTTGGTCCATACCAGTGCCAGAACTTACCATGCTTTGCGTGGTGCCCTGCAATGTCAGCATTTGTTTAGTTGAGTCAGTGCTGCTAAATCACACGTGGTGGATGTGGTGGGTGGGTGTCTTTGTACTGCTGTTTTCTATGGGTAGTGTACATTCAAAATAACTATGCATGTGATTCTCCATCAAGTTCATTGCTGTTATTTTATTTTTTAGTCCACATTTTTGATTTTATTTTCCTTCTCCCACTCAGGTGCACATGTGGGAAGTGCGTAACAATGCCCACAGTCACTGAAAATAGATGCTACTTATCATTCAGCACAGTATGTGCCTGACTGGATGCTGCCAACAACTCCCCTTGCGTCACTGCTCTCTGGCTTTCTTTCAAACTGCCTGGATGAGGATGTCCTTGAATCTATGCAAGTAGAATTCAAATTTATGACTGGTCCATCTGTGATGATGATGATCCCAACAGGTAATCATGGCTGGTAATCAAATCAGTTCTGGTAACACTCTTGTTAACACCGTCGTCATAGTGTAGAAGTGAACTATGGCCAGGGTTCATGATATTGTGTCAGGTATACCGTTGCTGTTGCAGATCAGCAATGCTTTCTTGTGCTGTGACGACAACTGCATTGCCCTTCAGTCGTGCCACATTTCATATACGTGTCTCACACAGGTATATGACACTTGTACAGTACCCGTTCGCGAACACACTGCCATTACTGCCCATGTGTGTCCAGGTATCAGCTGCAGGATGTCAATAGCTGCATGTGTTGTTGTGCTACTTGACATATTGAAATGTACATATTTATTCTGCTGATCACCACTATCAGAGCTGTGTGTGGGCAGTGGACTATCTGCATACTGTGCTAAACAATAGGGTCATGCTGTGATGTGTACTGTGCCGTCGTGTGATGGCCATGCACTTTTGAGCCACAGAAATCTGTTCTCCACTCTGTCAGTCACCACTGTACATCATGGCCACTTCATTTCAGGGAGCACACACACCACAAAGTTGTCCATGTCTCCTGCTGCCAATTTGCTGGACTGGCTACATCACAGTACATTACACACCCAGCATGTGGTGGTATTGTATGTCATCATGTTACTAGTTATGTATACCCTGTATGCTGTTCAGACCAGCTCTCTGTAGGTTGACTTAGTGGCAACAGGGACAACCACACCAGGTAGTACATGTCAAGTGATACTGGTTTTCATGCAGAGGGATGTGCATAGCAGCCATGTGCAGTGGTACAGATGTCGTTGTGTAACAACTTGAAATGTCCTGTATGCTGATTTCTTGAAGTATGCATGCTTTGAGTGACTCCATCAGGAAACACAAACACCCCTTCTCATTTTCCTAACACCAATGGTTTTTACCTCCTGGTGTGTATCCGCCACCACACATTTTGTGGTAGTGAAACTAAGCAGACAGTCATATTATTGCCCCATCTGTGCATTGCTTTTCTGCAGTGCTGTGACCTCCTGTGCATTGCTGTTTCTTGTGTCCGGCACCTCATGGACTACACCGAACGCACATAGTTTAACGATCGGTAGATGGTTGCAACCTCATCAAATAGTAAGTATGTTTATATTCATCATGCTGCCTCTGATTAGTCATAGGTGTGGTGTAGGTACAACTACATGCCATCTCTCAGTCTTATGAGTATTCACTCATTGGTGTTTTGCGTTTGTGGGCCGGTGCCCCTGTGATGTTCATGGAACTTTCTGTGACATTGTGGCAATGTGTGACTGTCGCATGTTGGAGAAACAAAACATGTACATTTACAACTTAATTAATGGTGGTGGTGGATGAATCATAACTTGGCTTTGCAGTTGACCCCCAGTGCCAATAAGTGAAGACACATGAAAGCAATGCAGGAATTTTAATGTAGTAGCAGAGATCACATTTTTGCTGAACGCTCATTACAAATTCCTTATTTTGACTTTGTTCTGCGTTTATGTCAGTATTACAATATGAGCATTGCACTGCACAGACAGTGCAGGTCAGTATACCTTAGGTAAAATAAAAAATTACATACAGTATAGGCCACCATAGAACATATAAATTGTTTGCAGATCAGGACACACAGGATAATTCAGTATTTCTGTTTTGTCTGTTGTTGTATATTTGCTTATCCTCTTCTTCCATCATGGCTAGCTGAATACCTCCTAGCTGGCAGCTGCTCCTTGTTTATTTTTTGTTCCGAAATGCAGCACCTTGCATTTATTCGCACTGAACCCCAACTGCCAGGTGTCTGACCAGGTCAACAACAGTGTCAGTGGCTCAGTAGGTAGCACACTCGCCTCTGAGGCCGGGAGATCAGAAGGCTGTGGGTTCAGTTCCCACATCTGGCACTTGGGTTAATATCCCAGTACTGACACTGTAGTGCAGCATGAGAGGGGTGCTGCACTTCTGAGGTGCCGTCTTTCAGATGAGACGTTAAACCGAGGTCCCATCTGCCTGGATTGGTGGTAGTTCAGGTAGATGTTAAAGATCCATGGCACTTATCGAAAAAGTAGGAACTTTTATTGAAAGGAGGACTCAGACAAGCATCACAACAAGAACAATAAAACAAGAGCATACAAAAAGGAGCAAACAACCTCATAACATAAACAATATAAACAGAATTCTCCCAATCAACTCAGCCATCGGACACAATTTACCCATAAAGGGAACATTTCACTTGACCATAAGTCTTCATATCAGAGGCATAAATATTCTGCATAGTAGTGGTTATATTAAAAAGAGATCATCAAAGGAAACAGTACGCTGTTGAGTAGACCATAAACATCTGGATTGCCAAATATAAACGAATAACAAAGAAAATTAACAATAAAGTGTCTGCAGGATACATAGGCCATTCATCCCTATTTGTACCGTATATCAAAGTACTATAGGAAAGCGATGAAAATAAAGGTTCTTTCCATCTATTTGCCAACCAAACCCAAAAAGGTCTTATATAGGGACATCTAAAAAGGTGTTCCTGTGTTTCTATCAAAGAGACGCAAGTCTCTAGTACACCATCTATCACTGAATTGCTTATGTTTATGCATGCTACCTACCGTAATCTACCATAAGAACTCAGCCAAACACTATCCCATAGAAAATCAGGGTAGACGCTTCTGTGAGAGCAGCATCAGAATCCTGTCCTGAGACTGTGGAGGACAATCTGGAAAAGTTAAGGTATCTGGAAAATCAACTAAAACAATTAAATTATATAATTGCTTTCTTGACATGGTTTCCAAATGTGAAACTGTAAGTTTCCATTTCAACAAAAGACTAAAAGCCACAATACCATAACCAGGAAACCTGGGAACTTAGCCAAAGCGGAAGATTTGCTATGCTTCCATAATGGTAAACCCAACACAAACCATAAACCTAACACAGGGAAACCAAGCCTTCATACCCGGTCAAGCAAAGGACAGAAATTATAAGAAAGAAAAATACTCAGAAAAAGGCTACTGGGTGGACCATACCAACACCACCCTGTCGATATCTCATAAGGAAACCCCTTTAATTGATTCAGTCTGTTCCCCAAAAGGCTTTGAAAATATACTATATAAGGGCGTGAAGAGACATCGTTGGGAAACACATAACTAATATACAAAAAATCGGTAACAACAAAGTTTTAATAAGTAATACACGCTTTCTTTTGGCTATTTGTTTACCCTTCATCTTGCTAATAGCGACTGGCAGTAGTTAGTTTATGAAGCCAATCTGCATACATCACATCACCATCACTAAATTCAATCCCTAAAATAGAAATCGGAGCCTTAGAAATAACAACACCAGCAATAGTACCAGAGTCTGGGACCGAGAGGAGCCAAAAGAAAGCCTCTACATTTCCATAATTAATCTTGAACCGAAACCTTGGAGAATAAATCCAATTCAGCACTAATAATAGGCCCTTCCGAAATCTCAGAAAGACAAACAACCAGGTCATCTGCATATGCAAGAATTTTGATTGGCAAAACATTATCTCAAGTAGACGAACCCCTGCCAGACCATCATGAACACTAACCATACAAATAAATACATCAATAAAAAACACATACAACAGCGGACTTAAAGGACAACCTTGCCGAACCCCTCTCTGTACAGCCACCGAAGTACCAAGCCAGCCATTTACATTTGGAATAAGATAAGCAGAGTGATATAACAACCGTATCCAATCTATAAAACCTTGTGGTACACCATAAGCGTGCAACACCGAGAATAGAAAAGCATGGGAAACACGATCAAATGCTTTTTCCTGATCAAGACTAAGCAAATAACCTTCCAGAAAACCAGACTGCGATGCGGAAAAAAGCTCACGTAGTAACAATAAGTTATCACATTGTGTTCTACCCGGTATGGAACAAGATTGATGTGGGCTTATCACCGTGTCCACTACCACTGTTAATCTCACATGAAAATTTTGCTCAAAATTTTTAAACTGTATTCAACAAACTCAAAGTCCTCCAATTATGTAAATCAGTTTTCGTACCTTTTTATAAGCAAGACAACCAATGCTTGATTTTCATCGATGGGGCCAGCTCTTTGCCGATGTCAACATAAGGTTATACAACTTAGACAATAGCGGAACCAACTCTTCCTGAAAGTCCGATAAAGGTCACGCCTAAACCATCCGTACCAGGTGTAGAATCCACATTCAATGAAAAAATAGCTTCCTCACTTCTGAGTCTGATATATCTTGTAATAGATGTTGGTTGTCTGCAACACTCAATTGAGGAATCTGTAACTTGTCAAAGTCTATCAATTCACTCTGTACATCATCATCCTTCTGATATAAGTTACTTAAATAACGTCCAACAACTTCTAGCAAAGTCAGTAGGAGTCTTTACTAAGTCGCCGAGTCAGTCGCCAATTCATTAATAACACGTTTACCAACCCGTTTTACAATCTTGAAGGATCCAACGCCCCTGTGTAACTTCAAACCAAAACGTGTTCATGGTCTAGAGACCTAGCCCTATCATATTTATATTCCAACATCTGTTGTTTTATTTTTCTAATTTGAGTACTATAATCCCACCCTTCAGTTTCAGTTAAAGAAATCAATTTCTGTAATTGTGTCCTGAGACTTAAATATTCAAGATATCGGCATTAATTCTAGAACGAATAATTCTGAAAAAGGATTTCCAATCCTGTTTAGAATCATCCCACCAGGAAGCCACATCGTCATAAAAATCGATAATTGAAAGCCTAGCATACACCCTGACTTCCAAGCTCGTTGAGAGATTCATCCGACAACAATGAGAATTCAACCTCCACAAATTCTTTTTACATCGCGGAGAACCATCCCAGTTAAGGTTACCGAGAGAGACTTGTGGTTGGAAAATTCCCATACCAGTAATCAACTTTGGTAACTTGCAAAGGGTGGAAAGAAAACGAAATCAATCCTTGAAGATAACGATTTTTAAAAACGTCCTACCACCAGTAGGATGGATACAGCGATACGCATCCTTAAGTTGAGAAGTATCCAAAATTTGCAGCAACTTTGTGAGTCACAAAATAATTTTGACGCTTCATACCTCTATCAACTACACTAAGCGCACAATTAAAGTCACCACCAAACAATTAAACGTGAAGTATACAAATAGGGATGAATTTCATTCAGAAGTGCAACACGAAGTGCTTTTGTCTGTGGAGCATAAATATTAATTAGGCGTAAATCTTTCACCCCAAAATTTAGATCAAGCAATAATGCATGTCCTGGACAAATATCCACCATCCTAGAAACCTTTAATGCCGAATTTTTAAATAACACCCCCACCCCATCACACAGGGTTTCCCCATTTGACCAAAAGGACGGTCCTGCAGACCATAAGTTACGAGCACGCTGCACCTCACAAAGAGTTTTCAACCTTGTATCCTGGAGTGAAAGTCCAGGAGAAGGGGGTGGAGGCGGAACACTGCCTGTTTGCTGAGCAACCATAATCAAATCCTCATGGGAAGGACAATCATCCCTATTATGGGATGCCCAAGGACATTTGGCATACCCATGTCCGGTCTGTTCACATAAATTGCATTTAAACAAATTTAGACACTTAGTAGCCAAATGCCCAAATTCAAAACAATGGGAACATCGAGGGGTATCACAAGCTGTATTAAGGTGAGTACGTGAACCACATTTAAAACACGACTTCGGCTGACCCACATAAAACAAACTTCCTCTATCTCTCCCCAAAAAGAAACTGTTGGGCAAATGTTGAGGGCCATTACTGGAGGCAAACAATTTAACCCTTAATTTCCAACCCCCGTTCCAAATCTGCTCACTATCCAAAATTGGTACTGGTTTATCTAAAACTTCACATCTCCGACGTAACCAAAAAGAATGTCCTCGATGTACCCTTCATTTTGAAACAAAATGGTAATCAATTTTACAGACGGTTTAGTAAGGGCACTGCAAAAAGGTATCCAGAGAGGAGAGTTCTTAACAATCTGGAACATAGTCCAAAACTGCTCTAAACCTGAAGGAGTTTTAAAGCTTACATCAAAATTAGAGTTTCCCAAATGAATTAGTGCATAGATATCAGCAGACAAAAATTTCATTGAACCTTTAGCAAAACCTTAGCAATATAGAGTCTGTCAGGCAGATCTTCCAAGCCACCTTTATAAATCAATCGTACTGCATTCCTTCGGGGAGCTGATTCACCCTTATTAGAAAAAAGGTCTGAAAGTTTAAATTGGGGGGGGGGTCCTCCATAGACTGCTCAGAATCTGGGACCTTCATCTCAGGCGTTATACTAATAGTAGTAGAGGGATTAACTGGTGCAGAAACCGGAACAATAGGGACCAAGGAAGGTATCTGCTGTACAGGTAATGAAACTGTGGCAGCAGCAGTCGAGGAACAAGAAGCAACAGGGGCATTAACAGGGGAATAATAACGCTGCACAGTAACATCTGCTGGATTCGGCACCCAGCTACCATCGGGATGTTTCAGCCATCCTGCAGCTTCTATGGCAGACTCAGGTGACCAACCTGAAGAATCAATAGTAGCCCCTATGGGTTTTGTACGCAAAACAGTTTGGGAATGTATAAGTTCAGAGAACATAGGAGAAACAGGAGTAGTAGTAGGAGTCCCCAGGCCATGGTCAGCATTTCCAGTACCCACACACTCTGTCCTGCCCCCCGCCGCCAAATTAGTTAAGTCAGACTGTAGAACATCGCCATGTAGCACCACATTTGTCATACCCATCCGCTTAATTGAAAGCGTGCAGCAGAAGGAACTAGACCTCGGGATCCGCTACTTCAGTCCTACCTCCAAGTTCAAACAGGATCCAAAAAACCAACAGGAGATAACGGAGGCTGCAGAGATGAAACAGACTGCTGCCTAGGAGTAGAAGGGCATGGCAGAGCTGTAGTGCTCGCGTCACTTGATCGCGACCCGGAAGTACGGGTAGCCGAAACGGTCACACCAGGAGAAACCATACGCAAAGCAGAAATTTCATTCACCAGCTGCAGTTTGCGACGAGTGCAGTGTTCAGCTTCTGAAAGCACTTCCTGAAGCTGGCATTCCTTTTGAGTAAGTACATCTTCCGATTCCAACTGAGTATCAAACGAGGCAGGAGTGCTAGAAATTCTAAATCGTACCTCCTCATTCAAGTCGAAAAACTCTAATGGCAAAGAAGGGTCCTGTAGAACTGTAACCATACTTTCAGCCTCTAATTCCACCGGAGCAGGGGAGGAGGCCCACTCCCCTGTCTCCACCACCTCCATACTCTCCGATGCTTGAGCAGGAGTGGCCATCGTGCGTCCGTCCACCAAAGGTTCCCCCTCCAAAGAGTAGGGGAAGTTCCCCGGTGTCCTGGCCAAATTTACCTCATTCACTAACAATACCACCAACAGCTTAATCTGGTTCAAGGTCAGTTGGCATTCATCTGTATCCCCCTCTCCCAGGTCGTGCCTGAAAATGGGCAGGATTTGTCTAGTACACTTACCCGGTCAACAAAAACTAAATAAAATAAAATTATCTACATCATCCAATAAATAAACAAAATAAATAAATAAATCATCTGGCGACCCCTGCCACGCTTCTAGGTCATGTACTACTGCTCCCATCTTTGGGTTATCTGCAAACAGACTAATCTTGCTCTTGATGCCTATTGAAATGTCTCCGATGACGATACCAACTAACACCGGCCATAGTAGAGATCACTTTGGCACACGCTTGTCACTGTCCTTGGTGATGAGTGCTCCCCTACCACCACCACCCTCCGCTGTCTCCCTTCCAGTCATTTTGCTACCAACCCCACTATCCCTGTGCCTTCAAACTTACTACCTAGCCTCCCATGCAGCACTGAATTGAATGCCTTACTGAAGTCAAGATACAGGATATCCACTGCATGACCTTGCTGTAATTGCCTGTTCATGCAATCATAGTACTCCACCAGGTTAGTGTGACAGGATCTGTCTGAGACAAACCCATATTGCAAACTGTCCTGTAGCCCATTAGCCTCAAGTAGGGAAACCAGCCTCTCCTTCAAGATTGTCTCTATCAGCCGTCCCATGATGTATGTGAAGCTTACTGGTCAGTAGTTCCCTGGGTCATCCTTGGGGCCACTCTTGTGGAGGCACACATTGTGTGCCAAACTCTATTCCTGTGGTACATACCCCTAGTCCAGGGAGGCATTGAACAGGTCTGCTAGGGGTTCCGCCATGACTTCTGCTACCTTCCTTAGCACCCTGTGGTGTATGCCATCTTGCTCCAGTGTCTTGTCCACCCTCAGTGCCCTCAAGTACCCTGTCCACTGGTATTTCCCTGTCTGTCTCCTCTTCCCCTCGTGTGCCCACCCCATGAACCCCCTCCGGTGTACTGCCACCCCTCTTTACTAAATACTGAGCTAAAGTACACATTTAATCCTTCTGCCTGTTCTGCCCTTGTCTACCCTATTCTCCCCTCCATTTCAATTCTTACAATTCTGTGTGCAGCTCATTTTCTCAATGACTGAAGAAGTCCTTCTACCCATCTTTAATGTCCTGTGGTAGCCTGAGTAGTCGTGACACCTTGGCCACCCTTGTCACCTCCCTCGACTACTTCCGGTATTCCTCCCAGCCCTCCCCGTTCATTTTTACCTTCTAAAGGCAGCTCTTTTCCTTCTTACTTTCTCCATCACCCCCATGCTCACTTAGGTATGATTCTTGGCCCTCGCCATCTTGCTGTGTACCCTTGTACATGCTGCGGTACAATCCTCAATAAACCATTTAATGAATTCCCATCTCAGATTAGTGTCCATATCTGGATTTATCCATGACCAATAACCCTGTACTCTTTCCCTCATCCTTCTGAAGTTGGCACTTCTGAAGTCTAACACCCTTGTGCATGAATCTACTCCCTTGTTCCCCATGTTTATCTTGAACTGCACCAAGCAGTGGTCACTCCATGCCAGTGGTTCTGCCACCCTCAGCTCCATCACAAACTCACCATTGGCCAGCATGAGGTAAAGGCTGTTCCCTAACCTGGTTGGCTCATCGACCATCTGCAATAGGAAGCTATCCTGGAAGGCGTCCAGAATTACCTGCTACCTACAATTTGTGTTGGCTGGGGTATCCCAATCCACCACTGGCAGGTTGAAGTGTCCTACAATCACCGTGTAGCCCCTTCTGCAGGTCCTTCTGAGTGGCCCTGCTAGATCCCTTTCTAACTCCTCTGTTTAAGACAGTGGCCTGTACACCAGTCCCATCCTGAAGGTCCTATTTTTTGAGCCATGGACATACACCCAAAATGACTATGTTGCCCTCCTCCACTTCCTTCCTGACACAGTTCAGACCCTCATTCACATTCAGTGCCACCCACTCCCATCTTTCTCTTTTATGATGTCTCTCCAAAATATTCTATATCCTGGCACTGTCATGTCCCAGTGATGGTAGTGGGTGTCACATGTCTTGCTTATGGCTGACATATCCACCTCCCCATACCTTATGACACCCTGTAACTTCACCACTTTTTAATTTTTTTTAGCATTCAATGTGACCACCCTCCAACATGTTTCCTTGTCCCCTCTCCCTTTGTGTGGACCTTTTTTTAGCACCCACTCCTGACCTCTCCCCAATTCACCTGCTTACAGCATTTGTGTTAAGCCCATTTGGCTTCCCTGCATTCGGATCCCTCCGTACTACTGCACCTTTGCCACCCCCAACAGCCAGTTGTAATTATCACTGTTTGCTACATACTCCTCCAGTTTCTGTTTCAAGATCCTCTTTTCCTCTCCACTTCATTGAAGCCTGTCCCTTGTGTAGAGATTGTTGTCCTCCCTTGTCCTTTCCCACTCCCCCCACCACCAGCCATAGCCTTTTGACATATGTGTTAATGTACTCTATCCTCAGTTTCCCTTCTGTGCTTGCCCTGGGTACAGGAAACACCTCTGAGAAGTTTGCTGATCTTCACATCTCCTCACAAATCAGCCACAGCTCCTGAAACCTCCTCTGGAGTACATCTACTGTATTACCCACCATGTCACTAGTTCAGAAATGCACAGATAGGTAAGGCTTGTCCGTACCCTGCCTCTCATACTTCAGAATGTATTGCCGCACCTTCTCTGCTGTCATGCCTGGCTATTCATATTCTACTGTCATATTACATACTATGACAGTCATATTCTACTATGTCTCACCCCCTTGATGCTCCATCTGATCACCTTCAGAATTGAACCCCACACCACCATGATCCCAGCCTCATTTCCTTGTTGTGCTGGCCCTTTCCATCCTTATCACTTCCTGCCAGGTCTTCTGTTCCAAAATACTGTTCCCACTGCCACTCCTGTCTATACATCCTCCCCTCTCCATTAGCCCCTTATTTCCCAACCCCTCTCCACTGTGATCCACTTGCCTCTTCCCCCTGATGTCTCCCTTCACTTATCTCCTCATATCCCCCCTCAGTCTCCTTACATACTGACCCCCTGTTCAGTCCATCTCCCGCACCCTTATCCTTACCCATTGTAGCTATGCTGCCTTTAGTCTCCCTAATACACCCTGGTTTGCTAGTATCCCCTTCCTCACCAGCCTTGACTATGCGGTCCTCCTGCTTCACCTTCTCCAGTATAGCCATCACTGAGAACCTGGTTCCTGACTCACCCCCCCACTCTGAGTCCTCCCAGTCATACTATTGATAGTCCCTCACTTAATACCTGTTTTAAGGCAATTTATGCCCCTATTCCCTATGCCACCCAATAACAGTATGTCCCAGTACAAGCTGGTAAACTGTACAGTGGTGACCATAACAGCAATTGTGAGAAGTGCGATGTATGACAGGCAGCATGCATTACTCTATGTGATATCCTGCCATATGAACATGTTTGACCTGATATAGTGTGAGACGCTGGTGGTGGATTGGGTAATGCTGAGGACATCCTATACCTAGACTTCATAAAGGCCTTTCACTCACTGTCTGGCAGTAGGATGATCAAGTCTGGCAGTCTGTGAGCATGGATAAATGTGTCAGATAGTTGTGCAATTGGTTACCAGATGCACTTAAAAAGGCAGTGACTGTGCTACAGGTATCACTGAAAATGGCAGTAACAACCATCCCTGTGTGATGCCAGAATTGCCTGGGAGAAATTAAGTAACTGCAGTCCCTTTGTGGATTTCATAAACAGGTGAATGGTGACTTGGGTGTTGAGGTAGTAAAGCACTCCAGGAGAACATATAAAAACACTGTCAATGGTCCCACACATGGTGGCTTGCATTCAGTCCCAATATATGTCAGTTGATGCTTTAAGAAGCATGTAACCCATGATAAATTAGTGGTTGTGTGGATGGCAGAAGTTATCGGCAAAGGAGGAGAATGATCCATGGTTACTATTAACTGGGATAATGAAGCACTGTGTTTATTGGTAGGGTAAAGGCACAATCGTGTCACTAACAGATGCTGTTGCGCACAGCGTGGGTGATTATTTCTGGGTGAGGGGAAGTCATCCTACACATTCACAGGTTACTGGTGAGGCATAATTTGGAGAACTACATTGAATTGTGGTATGCATGTTTCCAAAGGGGCATAAAAATACAACTGGGGGTGCATCATACTGCAACTAAAATGACAGTGCGATTGGGGGATAGACCGTAGGATGACAGACTTAGTAAGATCAGTAAGTATACCCTGTAGGATACCAGTGACAGGGGGATCTGACTGACTCAGTAAATTTCCTGCAGGTCATGAAGAGAGTAATCAGTGGTACTATTTCCCGTGATAACACTGAAAGGGACAACCAGAGGAAACAGTGTGAAGTTGGAAGTGGGCAGATTCTAAAGGGAAATGAGGACACAATATGTTGCTCAAAAGGGAGGTTGGAGTGAGGACTGCGTGGCTGCAGGAGTTGGTATCGTTGCACTGAGTGTTGAGGTTGCAGACTGTGTGTGACAGGTTCAGGGGGAGTATTACAATCGTGCGGTTGTGGGGGGTGGTTGACTGAAACACTGTGGATTGTGTGGTGTGTGCATTAAGTTCCATGCAATAAACTTGTCTTTGAAGTTCACTCCTGTACTTTTCTTTCATTTCACAGAATGAAAAGGTTGATGGCTTACTGTCGCTACACTCTCTGGATATGGAAGCGTCTTGGAAAGCAGAATCGAAAAGTTATTCAATCATGTGCTGTCTATCACATTAGGTCTCGTTTCCCTTCACAGGCCTACACTGGCTTCAAAGAGGCTAGAACTCAAGCAACTGCTGAACACTAACTGATTTGTAGTCACGTTTGAGAATTGTTTATTTTACTTGATCTTTCAAGTGGTATCAACTATTTGAAATGCTGTGTTGCACTGCAGTTACAATTTTTAAGGGAGGCAGCATACAACATTGATTTCAGGACAATCTGTAATATGTTGCGCTGCTTGTTATTGTAGTGTTTCCTCTCCACTGTTACATTGGCAAGTTTTGCTTAGTTTTTATTGCCTCCACTTTTGCATTTCTATGATATTCACGTTCTGAAAACACTGTTTCTACATTTGTATGGGTGTTTTAAATGGCAGCACCATCATAATAATACCGTTTCCATGTTTGGAAACAGGATTCCACTTTGGTCAACATGGCCCCGATCTACAGTAATTGAATGAGTTTCAAGTTACATGGCTGATGTTCCATAAACAGCACCGCAAACGGCCACTCCCACCCCCAAGATGGGCTTCCTTGATTCAAACCGAGTTAAGTCTGTTCCCACCACACACACGCCTCTGGAACTATGCGTTCTTGCAGTGTTACTCCATATACCCTCCAACCATGACAACTGCTGTGACAAACAAACGACACATTATTCTTTTTTCACTCAGCAGCTACTGACAGCAGTGGAAAAGAAGTCTGAAATGCCCTGTGTCATCCGTACCTTCTGCATATCTCCTGGTCATGCACCCTCTTTCAGGGGCCAATGTCAGGAGACCGCTATCCCTGCCATGTGGTCGTACATAGTGTTCTATCTAAGCATGTAGCTCACTGTTTCAATCAGAAGTAGCTGTATTCTATCAATGAACACCACATAGGTGAGCTGATGTTTGGAGGTGTGACCACGCTGGATCTGGCACCATTACCACCTGTGGCAACATTTCTAGATATCATGTCCTGCCAAAGGCCTGTCCAACCAACCACTGTTGTTGGCTGCAGAAGAAATGTAATGTGTTGCCTATTGTGTTCTTACACCTTTGACTGGCATCACATTGTGCCACCCCTGTGCAACCAAGAAATGGTTCAATGACTGGGAATAGCACCTCAACTGTATTTGTATCACCCGGTGTACTGTCCATAGTGGCTATGTTCCTTGTTACTAAAATGAAATGGCTATCTCCCATTTAATAGAGCCAGCACTGTCTGGAAGTGCTGTGGCACTCAGTGTATATTTATGGTATGATAGCAAGCCAATGATCCTACGTCACTGTCTTGATAACGGAGTGCAGCTGTGTGCATGCTGCGGTTTGCTGGAATGTGTACACTTGATGGCGTGGGGGATGATTGATATGCATTATGTACTATATTTGGAATGGTATGTAAGGAGTAATCACACATTTTTTCTGTCAACATGGTCATGTCAATAAGTTCATAACCTGGTGTCTCATTTGATGCATTGAAAAAGCAACGTTACAGTGTGCTTCACTGCCACCGGTGTGTTGCCTCACAACATACTAAACAAGCACCGTTGTCATATGTAAAACTCAGTTTATTAATTCATAATTATATACACTAGCAAGCATACATTGGTTGGATATAAAGTGTCTGGTACTCAAAAAATAAATGCAGTGTTTGTGTGAATGGTAATTCTCATCCATAAATATGTTTAGCATCACTTCTGCTTGTTTGTTTGCACTGCTGTCCCTACATTGTATTACATTTACAATAAAGATATAACAATGAAATGGTAACAGTAAAGGTTGCAACATTCCATGCCACATCTATCCTTTTACCCAAAAGTCAGAAGACACCACTGATGAGTGCCTTCACAGCTGGTGGGTGAACAATGGTATCCATTCACCTGGTCAGTATATTATGCACATTACTGTGCATTGTGATGGCATATTTCACCTGTTTCTCTGACTTGAGAACCAGTAAGTACTCTGTCACAGGTATTGATGGACTGTAAGGTCTCATTGTTGCTGTCTGCCACTGCATTGTCAGGTGACACCGGTGTTGTCATCGAATGATAGGAGTCATCGTGATTGCGTGACACAGAACATCATTCCACACCGTCATATTCATTTCAAAAAATTAAAACTTTGTAGCAATTATGCTGTGGTTTGAAATGTCTGAAACTTTATTACCCAGACATGGGTCTGCAAGGTTGGTACCTCAGGTTGCATGATGCATCCTGCAGTCTCCTATCCAGCATTATCACCAAATAGGGTATTGACATTGTCCATATCCCTGTTTTTGGTGATTCTGGATGCCCGCTTCTCGGTGACCTTGCCGCAACTGTATCACATTTGGGCCCCTGATGAGCACTATACTGTTCCTGCTGATCATATCAGTGTCACTGTGACACGAATAAGGTGTTACACTGTCATGTTACTTTACCTGTCGAACACGTATCTCATGTTCCGTTACAGTACTTATTAGATAAATTGCATGCGTAGAGTACGCTGACAAACCACCCATTTTCATACCAATACAGGAACATAATACAGTATGATGCAATATTGCTACTGTACATTTGCTACATACAACACTTTATTTGTTATGAAGCACATCATGTATGCAACAAATCACAAGGTGTGCATGAAGGATTACCACTGTGACAAGGGCAACACAAGGACGCTATGTTTGAATGTTTGATGCTTATGACGTCATATGTAAAACTGTTTATTTAAAACATTTATCTACGAGGCACATTCACTCGTTATACAAAGTAATGGTGAAATGAAAAACATAATGCCCCATATTGTTCAACAGAGGCAGCATTCATAAATGGCAATGTAAATGAATGCCACCAAGGCAGAAGAACAGTTTACTCAAAATTAAAAGCTGTGTGCCCCGTTTTCCCACCACCACCCCAGAAATGAACACTGTCATTGCAAATGCATATGTCAATGTCGTGAGTGTGCACACATAGCCAAGGCATGTCAATCAATCAATCTTTATTTATCCAGGTGAACACCACTGAGCAGGCTCATTTACAAGGTGGACCTGCGATACACAAGGTCAAGAATAACACTTTTATGTACAGATAATAAATAGACATAATTATACAGATATAGAAAAAAATAGAGAGAGCAATAACAAGTATTTCAGGTATAGGGTTAACAAGGTTAGGGAGAATGGTATGAGAAGGGGAATTAAAACATTCTGAAACAGTCAGCATATTAAAACATTTTCAAACAGCACGGCATATCATTGGTCAACACATATACAAACTTAAGGGGCAGATATGGAGGGAAGGGGTACAGGACTGCAGCTGTTCAACGAGGGGTGCTACAGTAGATGGGCTGGGGACATATATGTTAGGAGTCTGAGGTTAAGTAAGGTAGTGGATTAGCAGAAGAAAAAGGGGGTATAGGTTGAGACAATCAAGGGGCCAGGTTAGGTGGAGATGTAGTGGGCAGGTAAGCAGTAGGCACTCTAGCATGCTAAGCGTGCTGGAAACAGCTGCATAGCTCCTTAACAGCCTTGGCATACAAGTTCTTGAAGGTGGTAAGACTAACAGAGAGACTCAGTTTCATAGATTTCTGTAGTTTGTTCCAGAGTGAGGGCAACACAAAGCCTATGGCCGCACTCCCAAAGCATGTATTGGCCCTAGGTACCTTCAGTAGAAGCAGAGAATAGCTTCTCAGTGCGTAGTTGCCTACCACAAATAACGGCAAACAGTTGGAAATGTATTGGGGTAATTTGTTGGTAATAGCTCTGTAAGTCCAGAAAGCTGCATTTCTATTCCTTCTGTACTGAAGGGAGGTCCACCCCACAGCTGCATATAAGGAGCAGTGGTGGGTGGTGATATGTAGGCCAGTTATGAATCTCAAGGCTCTGTGGTATAAGGTGTCCAGTTTAGTAAGACGGGAGGCATTACAGGGACTATAAATGAAATCAGCATGATCAATTAGGGATAGAAACATGCATTGAACTAACTGCATCTTGGCATCTTTGGTCAGGAGGCAGTTTATTCTAAAGAAGAGATCAAGCCTCTGCCTCAACTTTTTCAGCAGATCCTCGACATGCTCCTCGAAGGAGAGTCTGTGGTCTAGCCAGACCCCAAGGTACTTGAATTTCGTAACAAATTCCAACCTCTCTCCTAGTAAAGTGTTTATGGGAGGTAAGGAGCCAGAGATAACAGGATTCGTCGAATGAGTAGCCATTGAGAACAGCATAGCTTTTGTTTTTTAGGCATTGAGTAAGAGTTTTTTTATTCAGGAGTTGATTCTGCAACAAGCTGAATTCTGTTTGTAAATCTCCACAGGCGGCTTCCGGAGTTGGGCAGCTTAGGTACAACACCATATCAGCGAAAAGGTGAATATTGGCCTCCTTGATGCCAACATCAATATTGTTTATATAAATGGCAAACAACAGATTCCCCAGGATGGATCCCTGTGGAATACCTCTTTTTAGTGGTTTGAGTGGAGAGAGCTCCCCTTCGGTCTTGACCTGCTGAAGCCTATCTGTAAGGTAATTATTGAACCAGCACAGAGAGGTCGGGTCCAGACCTATAACTTTGAGGATGGAAAGAAGCAGGCAGTGGCTGACAGTCTCGAAGGCCTTGCTAAGGTCCAGTAACACAGCACATACAAATTTTTTGTTTTCCAGCTCTCGTTGCCAGTCATCAGTCACTTTGGCCAGAGCCATAATGGTACTGTGCTTGGCTCTGAAACCAGACTGCATAAGGTTTAGAAGGTTCTTGTTATCTAGGACGGTTCTCAACTGAGCATTCACAATTTTTTCCATCAGTTTAGACAATATTAGTAGGAGAGATATCGGGCTGTAATTATTTAGGTCGAAGGGATCCCCTGATTTAAACAGAGGAATGACGTGGGCAATTTTCCACAGGTGTGGAGTCCCCTGGGATAAGGACAAGTTAAATAGGTGTGTGATTGGTACAGCTAGGACGTGGTATGCAATCTTTAAGAAGTAGGGGTCGAGAGAGTCAGCACCAGTGCTTTTCTTGGTGTCCAACTGTAGAAGGAGGTCTTTGACCTCTTTCAACAAAGCAGGAAGGAATGAGAAGTCCGCATTAGTGGTGCTAGGTTCAGGAATCTGTGCACTAACCTGAGAACATAGCACGGATGCTGGTGAATTGTCAAATGCTAGGCCTGCCGTAGCAAAGTGGTCGTTGAAGGCCTGGAGAATCTCCTTGCTATCGTTGATGGTAACATTGTCAGAGATGATTTTCGAGGGAAGTACATTTCCAGCTGTATGACCAGACAGCTCTTTGATTGTGAACCAAAATTTAGCTGGGCACCTTGAGGCAGAGTCAAACTCAGAACGGTAGAAGTTGGCCTTAGCCTCTCTAACCAGTTTGGTGCAGGAGTTCCTAGCCTTCCTGAAGTGGCACCAGTCCTCGGCAGTTTTTGATTTGCGGGCTTCTTCCAGAGTTTATCTCTCGCTAGTAATGCAGCCTTGAGTTCAGCAGAGAGTTTTACAGTTCTCCCACTGACACAGTTACACAGAGCCTGGATCACCCTTTTGGCTGTCAATCCTGCTACAGATTCAACCCATATCCAATTATGCCGTTCACCCCTCAATCCCCATCTAACCCACTTCCTGACAGAGTCTATGATCACTAAGACTATTCCACCACTGTCCCCCCTAGTTGGCAGCGGCATCCTATTATCCCTATCCCTCGCATGGTCGTCGACTGTTGCCTGATCCCCACCTCCTACACCCGTCACCCCTGCTTGCTCCTCCATTTCACGCCTTGTTCCTTCCCTGTCTGTTTGCCGCCACTCCATTAGTTACCATCCCATCTCTGTCACCCCCCAACTCTTTATGTACCCTACTAACCACTCCTGGTCTGCATCTCCTTCTTGCTGCCCCTGCCCTATCTGTCTTTACCCTGCTCCACATCCTGTTTTACCATTCCCTTCCAACATCCTGTGTCCTCCCCCATCTGGAGCAATGGCACTTTTGATCACTCGGTCCTCATGCCGACTGGCTTATCTGATACAGCCTCCACATCCTGGCTTACTACTGCGGCCAGTAACACGTGCCTATTACTGTCAACAACCCTACAGTGCTTGTCTCTGCTGTGGGTCTGATACCACCCCATATTGCTGCTCGTGTTACTCTCCCATCACAAATCCACCGACTAGGCCCAGATGTACACTCCAGGGTGTGCTCTGACTTCACACACTATTCCCCCAACACCACTCATCCTCTCTAACTCCCCTATCAGCCTATGGATCTCTGCCTCCAACTATCCCAGCATAGGGCAGGTGTTACATTCACGTATCCCACATAATGTGCCCATCCATAGTGCCGCACCACAACCATTGCAGCATGGCAGCCTGTCCTCTCTAGTTCCACTTCTTCCACTATGCCCCCTGCACCTGCTCCCCTTCCCCTGGGACCAACACCAAGCACCCCTCTTGTAACACAAACTCCTATCATGTGGCAAGAAGCTGCCCCAACCACTAACTGTGGTTGTGACTTCAGCTATGCATTCACCTCAGTGCCTAATGTACAGATGGGGTGAGAGTAGGAATATGTGTTGGTGCAGTGACAATGATGGTAAACTGCACTGTAAATTGGCTAAAGGAGAGTTAGCAATGAGTGGTGGTTGGGGTTTGTAAAATGTCATCCTCATATGCGTTGACGAGTGTGTTGATGTATGGCTCAGTAATGGGAACGGTGATGTTGGGATATTCATCGCAGATATCTGACGTGGCATTATGAGCAACATCAGTATGTTCAATGCTGATACCAGGATGTGGGAGATGACAGTTGTGGAACAAAGTGACAAAGGACTTCTTCATAGAGCAGTCAGTGGATACGTTGAAAGACATACACCCGCGGTGGTGGGGTCTTTGGAGGGAAAGCAGTGACAGAGTAACTTTGAAAGTACTTCACACATACTAAAAACACAAAATATGACGGCAGATAATGACCAACCAGTCCACCTAGTCTGCACATTTACATACTCGGTTTGGAAATCTCTATTGTAATTTAGATAGCCTTTCCCACGCTGTGCAGTACAGCTGGGTGAATTTATGCGTATCCCATGCACTTTTGAATCCCAGTACTGTTTTTGCTTCCACCAACACTGGTAGGCTGTTCCACGGATCCACCACCCTCTCTGTGAAAAACTACCTCCTGGCATTCCCCCAAGCCTCCCCACCTCCAGACTCATGTTATGTCCCCTTATCCTTGTGCATGTTATTCGCTGAAATATGCTGCCCTCCTGTACAATGTATATTCCTCTAAGGGATTTGAAACTCTGTATAATATCCCCTTTCTCCCTTCTGTCTTCCACTGAACAGATGTTAAGTTCCTTGAGTCTTTACTCATAAGGCATGTGATACTGGATAGCTTGATATATACCTCAATTCTCCATCTCTTCTCCAATGCTGACCTGGTACGGTGATGCACTTCTTTGCTGAAGGAAAACAGGGATGGAACAGCAATTGTCTATAGCCTACACTGACCCGGCTTGAAGCCAACAAGCTCAAGTAGACTTGGATTCATAGCAAATTGGTCGTCGGTAAAATGGTCAGAGCACAGACTGCTGTGCTCTAAGGGCTGCCAAGCATCTCTTCGCATGGCAGCCACCCACTGCTGGCACCTTTTTTTGTCTTTGAGGAACTTATAAAAGCTGCGTCCAGAAGAACTAGTGTTATTGCAACTAAAGGCCACACAGTAAGGCATTGTTAATACAAAGAAAACACACACAAGACAAAACTGTATTAGAGCTTTATAACAGATATAAAACGTTGAAATGAGTTCAAGTATTAGTAGGCAGTACTGCAGTGAATGAAGTAGTTCACATCTCAATATATATCTTTTATGCAGAACTAGTAAATAAATGTTATGTCACTTCAAGTAGTGACACACAGTAATGTAGTAAATGAACAACCCGAATACAGACTGCCATCAAAACACATTCATAATGAAGCTGTACAGTCACACAGAAAACGAAAAACAGTAAAAATATACACCTTTAGTACATGAGTAAATAATAACTCAACAGTGTCAATGTGGGACAGCAGTGAGATGTGTGTGGCTAGGTAAAAATGAGTGACAACAACAGAGGCAGCAGTTCAATTCAGTGAGGAATAAGAAGAACAGCAGGATTGAGTAGAAATAGATGATCACACTATTATTGGCTATAAAGTAACAAAAATACAGCAAATCTTCAGGATTCTATTCACAGGTATACCTCACCGAATAGCAAAATAGTAACAACTATGAGAGGGCAGTAAGAGATTAATAATTTTCTGGCCAGCACGATGCTTGTATGACTAGCCACGAGCAAACTGCACACTAATAGTATAGGTCATCAGTCACTGCGGACAGCACTGTAATCACAAAGTCAAAAATAGTCACTGCCTAACAGTACATGTGTAACATCCACCCATCAGCATTTAAAAAAAATCGCCAGGAAAGACAACTTTGAAAAAGGACCATAAACTGTGGTCAGACAGAACACACACACAATAAAAGAGTCAACAGTTCCCTTCCAGGATAGTACAACGCAGCACAGCTATTAGTGATACTTTCAATAACAGCACCAAAACAAAAATAAACCCAGAAAAAGAAGAGTAAAGGTTTTCTTTAAGTAAGCGAAGTGACACACAAAACATGTAAAGGCAGTTTGTGGAGAGAAATCATGCAAGGCACTGTTGAGGAGCAAGAAGTCAGTCAATTCTTAGCAGGAAAGACTGTCACTGCATTTCCGACTAAGACAGACAATAATGATGTCACTCGATGAGAATGTATGCGCACTCGCAGGGATGTAAACACAAGGTGCACAGCCAGGAAAATGCTGCGGATCAAGGGAGACAAAAATGTTCTCTAAGTAACACTCTGGATTACCAAAATTCATAAAAAAAACATGCAGTTTCACTGAACGGGGACTGGGGAATTCAGGAGAGAAGCCAAAACAGGAATACAGACAGGTAGCATTTGAATTTTAACAATTATACACAACTACTCATTAATAAAGGCGCTCTTGAAATGCAAACCAGACTCAAAAATACTGCTGCAGCTGGTAATCATGAAAATCGCCATGCCTCCTTACAAGAAACAGATCCCTAGGAGGCCAGACACTATCCTATAACCATATATAATTATCCATTGTTTACTAGTGAAAGGGTTCTGAAAGGGCTGGCTGCCCTTAAGATAGATAAGGCCCCAGGATCAGATGCGTTGCATCCGAGGATACTCAGGAAATTAGCAGCGGAGCTGGCTGAACCACTGGTATGTCTGTTCAACAGCTCACTTAGGTCTGGGGAAGTTCCTAGGGATTGGAAGGTGGAAGACAGTGTACCGCTTCATAAAGGGGGAGATAAGGAGCAACCAGGGAACTACAGGCCTGTCAGTTTAACCTCTACAGCAGGGAAGCTGATGGCATCACTGATCAAAGAGGACCTCACAGACTACCTGGAGAGCAACAAGCTCCAGGATAGTACACGGCATGGTTTTGTGGCAGGAAGATCTTGTCACACTAATCTGACAGTTTTCTTTGACTGGGTGACAAAAGAATTAGACAAGGGCTACACTGTGGATCTGTTCTACTTTGACTTCAGCAATGCTTTTGACTTGGTACCGCACAAACAATTGCTCAAGAAGATGGAAGACCTGGGTGCAGCTAAACCCATAGTGAACTGGGTGAGTAACTGGCTAGAGGCGAGGCAGCAAAGGGTGGCGGTCAATGGGGTTAAATCAGAGGAGAGGGAGGTTATGAGTGGGGTTCCACATGGATCGGTCCTGGGTCCGGTCCTCTTTAACACATTCATTAGTGACACTGGAGAAAGAATCCAGAGCAGATTATGTCTCTTCGCAGATGACACAAAACTACGTGGAAGGGTGGATAATAATGAGGGAATAAGGGAAATGCAGAAAGACCTACAAAAGCTAGAGGGGTGGTCAGAGGTCTGGCAGTTAAAATTCAATGCTAGAAAGTGCAAGGTAATGCACCTAGGGAAAAAGAACCCAAGACACAGTACTGGATGGGAGCAGCGAGCACCACAGCTGAGGAACTGGATGTGGGAGTTATCATTAGCAACTCACTTAACCAATCGAGTCAGTGCAACAAGGCCTATAGCAAGCCTAACAGGATGCTGAGATGTATCGGAAGGGGTACTGATAGCACAAGAAAAGAGTTAATGCTCCCTCTCTACAGATCCCTGGTGAAGCCTCACATAGAGTGCTGTGCCCATTTCTGGAATCCTCACTTCAGAAAGGATAAAGATAGGCTAGAGACAGTGCAGCACAGATGAGCACTGTTCCACAGGGCTCGGTGTTGGGAGCAGTATTGTTTGGGTCATCATTGCAGACATATCACTGGGCATAAAGAGCAAGATCAGTCTGTTTGCTGATGACACCAAGATAGGAGCAGTGGTGGATGACCTAGTGGGATGGCAGGAGTTGCAGGATGATCTGGTAAAGCTGGAAACCTGGTCGGACACCTGGCAACTGAGGTTCAATGCCAAAAAGTGCAAGTTGATGCATTTTGGGGCAAAAAAAACAAGAAGAAGTTACCAGCTGGGAGAGTGCAGCTAACCGAGACAGAGGAGGAGAAGGATCTGCGGGTGCTCATTACGGGGTCAATGAACAATTCAGCACAATGTAGGAAGGCAGCTGCAAAGGTCAACAAAATGCTGAGTTGCATTGCAAGGGGTATATCCTTGAGGAGGGAGGAGGTGATTCTGCCACTGTACAGATCATTAATTTAGACCCCACCTGGAGTACTGCGACAGTACTGGCGCCTGTATCTGAAGAGGGACATTAAGTTACTGGAAGGGGTGCAGTGCGGGGCGACAAAGATGATCAATGGGCTGGGGGACTTACCATATGAGAGGAGGCTGAGGGAGTTGAACATGTACTCGCTACAGGAGAGGATGGACAGGGGAGATATGATTGAAACCTTCACGTACATGAAAGGAATAAACAAGACAGGTACGGAGGGGCTGTTCAAAGTAAGGGAGAGAAGGGACACCCGGGGCCATGATATAAGACTGGAAGAAGGTTCAAGAGGGAGATGAGGAGACACTTTTTTATGGAGAGGGTGGTAGCTGGGTGGAATGCGTTACCGGCAGAAGTGGTATCCAGTAGAACAGTGGACTGCTTCAAAAGGGGCTGGGACAGGGCAAGGGGGAGGGTCAAGGGAGGAGAAGGGTGGGAGGGAAGGAAGGGCAGCTGCAGAATCAGGGGTATTAGCTGCATATTTGAGCAGACTTGACAGACCACTAGGCCTTTATCTGCTGGCAAATTTTCATACGTTCGTAACAAAAATGATTCAAGGCCAGCAGGGCAGGCCCTATGAGGAGCACCTCGAGGCACTAAATATGTACTCACTGGAGACCAGAAGGGAGAGGGGAGATATGACAGAGACCATTAAGTTCCTTAAAGGAATTAACAAAGTGAACTGTGGGGAACTATTTAGCCTGAATACTAATTCTTGGTCATGAATGGAAATTAACAGGAGGTAGGTTCAGGAGAGACGTGAGGAAGTACTACTTCACGGAAAGAGTGGTGGAACATTGGAAGAGTCTGTCAGCTGAAGTGGTGGGTGTGAAAACAATCAGGGGATTCAAGCAGGGCTAGGACATAATGAAGGGAACAGTGGTTACTGGGGGCGACAGGACCAAGGAGGAGACTAGAGAGAGGACAGGGAGGGTTAGTGCCCTGGAGGAACAGTAGGTTCCAGGGAGTATAGGGAACCTGGGCAGACTGGATGGACCTCTGATCTTTTTCTGCCATCATTGTCTATGTTTCTATAAAAGCCTTGCAGAATCACAAACCATGGTCTATTCATATGAGGCTTCTAATGATGACATTCGGGCAGGATTAGATGACAAACAGAAAGACAGTGCTGTTTCTTTTCCCCATCACGAGCTACTCAGTTAACAGTATAGTGGATAATTTCTTAGAGGAACCCAGAAAGTTAAATGCTGAAGAGATCCTATTAATTATTGGCATGAAAAGAGCATAGTCTGGCCAGCATTGCAAAATGTGGCTCTTTGGTATTTAAGCTGCCCGCCAATAGCTGTTTATTCAGAAAAAATAGCATGACTGGCCACGTTGCCAGTAATAAGAGGAAAGAGCTACTCCCAGAAAATGCTGAAAATTAACTTTAATTAAACTTAACTACAGCATACAGAATTTGCTGGCTACTCGGGGCACTTACAAAGCAATGCACAGACAATGGCAAGGATGAGACTGTTGACAGTGGTTCTGGTGATGGGGAAAATGTATTAACTTGTTGTCACTGCCTGCCTCCAGTCACTCATCATATCCTGGCTCCTGGAAGTCAACATTTCATTTTTACCAGCGAATAGCAAGACTACATAAGTCAGGGGCCATGCCTACTCTAAAGAACACATACACACACACTCTACCTGTAGTTTAAATGATTCACATGACTGAATATTGCTAGACTTTCTTGCAATACTGTCTTGTACACTATACACTCTTCCTGTAACTCTTTTGTGCATCGGACTGATCTGTTGTGCTTGAGAGAATACCCATCTATGGGAAAAAATCAATTATCAAAAAAAAAAGGAAAAATCACATTATGCATAAAGTGAAATGTTACTCTTCACTGCCTTAGCCTGTTCTTTCTTACGATCACATCCAGAGAACAGTTTTTCTCCAAGTCTGTGAATATCACAAAATCTTGTGTGGCCATGGCCTTAGTCGTTTTCATTCAGCGATGAAAACAAAACAAAACAAAAAAAATACAAAAAGCATAGTGTGCATGTGCAACATCATTATTCATAAGAATCAAAAATAGACATTCAAAAATGTAGGATCCACTGCCGACAAAACAAACAAGGCCAGTTTACAGAAGAAAATTACATCATTTCATAAAGGATGGGGGGATAGTGCCCAAATGTATTCCATGGGCTCACTGCGACTCACTGCTATGCTTCAGTATGTTGCCCCAGTCCATCACCCGGTGATGTCACCCTTCAGTCACCAAGTCTCTTTTGCCAGCATACAGCTGGCTTGCAAGACTATACAAGCTAGGAGCTACTCAACTGTCATGCTGCTTCAGCTTACCTCCTCTGCAGTGCTACTATGCTGCCTCAAGTTGTTCTTCTTTGGTGTCCTACCCAATAAGCAGTTTTTTCCCATTCTGTGCCTATGGCAAAATCTCTTGTGGATAGAGCCCCAAGTCATTTTCATTCAGCGATGAAATAAATAACAGTGTGCATGTGCATCATCATTCATGAGAGTGAAAAATTAAGAACAAAGTTGGGTTGCAAAAAGAAAATTACATCAATTCACAAAGAGTCAGTAGAAAGGCCTATATGTACTCCATGTGTTAGCTGCTACACTTAAATATAAGAACAAAAACAAGGTGCTGCATCAGCATGTGGTCTGAAAACAAAACAAAATGGTAACATTAAGTGCACTCTGAAAGTAGAAAATAAGAGTTAAAATCGACGTTTCGACCATGGGTCTTCTTCAGGAAATATCTAAAGGGGAAAAATGCAAAGTTAGTGTACAGGGGAGAGAAAATAAGGGATACATATGTGAAGAAAGAAAAAGGGTGAGGCTTTGGGAGAAGAAGTGATAAATGGCAAGATAAAAGGAGAATCTGGAAAACAAAAATGTGATGATGGGAATGACAAGACATAATAGGAGTGAATGAGCTAGAGAAGTCCCCAGGTGAGGATAAATTACCAGGGCCCAGTAAAAAGGCTGAAAGGTGACAAATGTGGGGGAAGGAGAAAGAGATGGAGATATTTAGTAAAAATGAAAATAGAGGTACACAGGTACAGACTGTAGGGAAAACAAAGGGTGGCTGAAAGATGTTAGTATAAAATAAGTCTATCATTTAAACTGGAGGGCGGCTGGCAGCCAAGGCGGATGATCAATTTGGTTTCCATGTTTTTTCTTTGGTCAGCATTCCGGAAACCCTGCTGAAGGACACAAACAGAAAGATCATTGGCACTGTGGTCCCTGGAGGTAAAGTGGGATACAATGGGTTTATCAGCATCTCCATTCCTGACTGCCTTTGTAATGTTGTTCTCTGAAACCGGCAGACAGGTGTCTACCAGTTTCTCCGATTTAAATAGCTGCACACTTCCTGCAAAGAATACTATATACCACATTAGTGGAGGTGCATGAGAACTCCTTGATGATGTGAAAAACACCTGTGGGACCCCAAATTTCAGTCACATTAGAAATAAATTTGCAGGTGTAGCAGCGCATTCTGTTGCAAGGTTTGATACCTGGTAGGGAGGAGTTGTTAGGCTGCTTCTTACCAGGAGATTCCACAGGTAGGGTGGCCAGCTTTAGGAGGCAACAGGTGGTTTTGTAAAGGAAGCACTGATATTTGGGTCAGTTTGCAAAACAGAAAAGTTACTAGTGATGATCCTATGAAGAGGTGCACTATGATGGAAGGGAAGTACTAGTGGAATGTGTTGTTGTTGCGTGACAGTATCCTTCATAAAGGGGTAAAGGTTTTAATCATTTATGATAAGTTTTAATATTTATGGGTGGAATTCTGTATTACTTATTGCCTGAGGGAGATGTGGAGACTAGGGCGAACATTAGAGTGTTACTGGCGGAAGTCCACCTTTGATGCTGACCACCTTAGACTGATGGACCATTATCTAATCTATCAATCTGCAATCACCCATAAGAAGGCAGAATTCCTGCCTGGGGAGATTGCAGCTGCTCAGAATCGACTAGCTCAGCTTTTCCGAACTGTGGACAGACTGTGCAACCCAGCCTGTCTACATGTTCAGAAAGCTTTTTCGCAATTAGAGTGCAACGAGCTTGCTCAATTCTTTGCAAATAAGGTGGCTGACATCAGGAAGGTACTTCAACCAGCACACTCTATGGGGGTTGTTTCTGATCAGTATGAGGTCACTGTACCTCAGTTTTCCTGGAGTACCTTCGGACGACTGGAGTTCATGGATGTCATGAGGATTATCCAGAGTGTGCACCCTACGTGCTGTAGTTTGGACCCTGGACCGACTTCCCTAATTTGGGGTTGTATTGACATCATCGGCCCGGTCCTTGTGCAGATAGTCTGGTGCTCCTTGGAATCTGGAGAGTTTCCTAGCTCCCTGAAAGAGGCGGTGGTGACACCACTCTTGAAGAAAGCTACCTTGGACCCCGACTGTCATGCAAACTATAGACCTATCTCTAACCTTCTCTTTGTAGGGAAGATGATTGAGAAAGTAGTGGCAGCTCAACTGGAGGACCATTTGACCATCCATGACATCTATGAACCTCTCCAGTCTGGTTTTCATAAGAGACATAGTACCGAGACAGCGCTGGTTTGGGTGCTCAATGATCTCCTGATGGCGAGAGACCAGAAGAGCCGTACCATCTTGGTTCTTCTGGACCTCTCCTCAGCTTTTGACACTGTGGACCACATGGTGCTGATAGGGCGCCTGAGACATATCTGTGGACTGTCGGGGACAGTCCTCAGATGGTTTACAGCTTTTCTCACTGGTAGAACACAGATAGTTGTGTCTGGGGTTCATTCTTCAGGCCCAATTTCTCTGTCCTGTGGGGTTCCTCAGGGTTCAGTGTTATCACCCATGTTGTTCGCAGTGCATATGCTACCCCTTGGAGACACTGTAATAAGGTATGGGCTGAGGTTTCACTGCTATGCAGATGGTACCCAACTCTACCTTTCTTTTGCACCCGACCAGGATGGAGCTCTCTCGGTCTTTAATAACTGTCTGAAAGAAATCCAGGAGTGGATGGATTCCAGTTGGCTGAAGTTGAACTCGGAAAAGACTGAGGTACTGGTTGTGGACCCGGGTCGTTGGATAGGTGGGCCAGGTGTGGGTACATCCTCTGGAATTTATCTTGGCAGGTGTCTCACTCCCGTCCTCTGAACGGGTGCGTAACCTGGGGGTTGTTTTTGATGATGGTCTGACCCTACATTCTCAGGTGTCAGCTGTCGTCAAAACATCTTTTTATCATCTCAGGAATATCGCCAGGATTAGGCATCTGGTTCCGTCTGACGACCTTCCTACGTTGGTCCATGTCTTTGTGTCCTCACGCTTGGATTACTGCAACTCCCTTTATCTAGGGCTTTCTGGGGTTGAAATTTATCGCTTGCAGCTGGTGCAGAACGCGGCAGCCCAGCTTTTGACAGGATCCCCTCGATCCTGTCATATTACTCCGGGTGCTGCGTGAACTGCACTGGCTGCCAGTTCAGTGGCGGATCACCTTTAAAGTTGGTTTACTGACTTTTAAAGCCCTACATGGACAGGACCCAGACTATCTGAAAGAGCTTCTGGTCCCTACCGCCCTGGTCGATCACTCTGCTCGGCCGACGAAAGGTTGTTAGAGATGCCAAGGGTGAATTTGAAGTCATCTGGTACAAGAGTTTTTGCTTATGCTATGGGAGTGCGCAACTGTGGAGGAATTTAAGCAGGGCTTAAAAACCTATCTGTGGCAACAAGCCTTCTTAGCCAATTAAAAGTCTGTAATTGATTGACTGTTACGTGATTATAATTGAACTGAATTATTGTTTGATGTTGTATGATCTTGTTCTTTTTGTATTGTTAGGCGCCTTGGCAATGGAAAGGCGCCATACAAATAAATTTATTATTATTAATGCTAATTTAAACTGTTTAATTGTTTGTTTCCATTATCACCTCTAGGTAAAGTGCCTAGAGCTCCAGGGGTTAGGTGCTCTATAAAGTTTGACTTGACTTGAAGGTTACGGGGAATGCTACTGACCGGGGGGAGTGCTCTGTCCTCTGTGCTTTTAGGGTATCCCCTGTTCATGAAAAAACTATGCATTATTTGAGCCTGCTCAGCAAAATCATCTTCACTGCATAACCTGCGAAGTCTAAGAAACTGTGAATATGGCAGACCATTCTTAACATGTTTAGGATGGAAGGAGCGGTGGAGGAGGAAACTGTATGAGTTAATGTTCTACCAAAACTGTAACCTCAGAGATGTATGCTGTAACCACAATATTGTAACTATTTGTTGCACTGTGTTTGTCCTCTTTGTGACGAGGTGTCTTTGGAAATGAGCCTCTGGCTCAAAGGTTGTAAACCGATGTATAAATAAATAAAATAAATAAATAATGAGTTTGTAATAAGCTATTGTCTTCGGACCAGGGTTCTGCACCGACAGTTTGATATCCAGAAGAGGCAATGCAGAGGAGGATTTTATTTAGTTTTTGTTGACCGGGTAAGTGCACTAGACAAATTCTGCCTATTTTCAGGCATGACCCGGGGGAGGGGGATACAGATGAATGCCAACTGACTTTGAACCAGATTAAGCTGTTGGTGGTATTTGTTTCGTGAAAGGGGGGGAAATTTGGCAAGGGAACCGGGGAAATTCCCCTACTCTTTTTGAGAAGTACCATGGAATCTTTAACATCCACCTGAACTACCACCAAAACAGGCAGATGGGACCTCGGTTTAACGTCTCATCCACTACTTCAATAGTGTACTGAAGGGATGGATGGGCCATGGTAAACTTATCCAAGAAGACTTGGAGGGTCTCCCTGGAGCAGGAGTTGGCCCCCACACAGTCATCTATGTAGCGTTTGCAGATTTCAGGCACAGTCCCTCTGAAGGAGAGAAAAAACTGTTCCTCCACCCAACCCTCAAACACATTGGCAAAGTTGGGAGCCATCGTGGTACACCCCCTTCAGGACGTTTTTCTGTTGTTGATTATTTTGTTAACTAACATATGGAAAACATCACTAACTTCAGTTTTCATTGTAGGCACAACCACTCCAACCTGACAGCTGGAGAGCTTGCAGCCCTCAGATCTCTGCAATGCAGGAATGACATTGTTGTTAAACAAGCTGATAAGGGAGGTGCCGGTGTGGTCTGGCAAAAGGAGCTATAAATCACTGAAGCCACACTGCAATTCTCTGACATCAGGTTTTACTCTTCTCTTCCACAGGACTCCACTGCCAACTATTAGACTAAGGTTGCCACCACCACCTGTGCTATTGAAAACAAAGAGGTCCCTGCTTCTGCTAAGAGACTTATAGTTCAGCATCAACGGGCATCCAGGTTTCATCTCCTTCCCAAAATCCACAAAACAGGTAACCCTAGTCGTCCTATTTTGTCTGCCTGCTCATGCCCCACATCTCATATCTCTGCATTTTTGGACAGCCTCATGAGACTACTTGTGGAATCCCTGCCCTCCTACATTAAAGACACTAACCATGCTGTAGTTATTTGACAGGTTCAGATTCAGTGGCTCCCACTGGCTCATCTTCATCATGGACATGCCAGCCCACAGCCCCAGACGCCAGCCGATCCCCTCAGGCAACTCTGCAGCCCACAAGTTTATTCTCCCTTCAGCCCACAGCCCCAGATGCTGGATGATCCCTTCGGACAACTCTGCAGCCCACAACTTTATTCTCCCTCCAGCCCACAGCCCCAGATGCCAGCTGATTCCCTCAGGCAACTATGCAGGTACAACATCAGACACAGAGCACTCAAGGCAGCAGTAGCACAGTATTTGAACTTGGCACCTTTTTACTCTGTGCACTGCAGCTCTTTTTAATATTTCTTCTGTCCCTGCTCCACTGTTGCAGCTTGCCTAGACTGCATTTTTTACTGTAATACTGCCCTATAAAGTTAAGTTAAAGGCTACCACTCGTATATGTTAACTGTTTTAAAAGTTTTAAATGTTCGAGTCAGCCAATCTTTGTGCGAGTCAGCAATTTAATTTTCTGAGCTCTACTTCTTTTGCTCTCTGTAATTTCTCCCTCCCCCTCTCCTATTTTGTCAGTTCCGCCCCCACACAGTGTGTAACCCTTCCCCTTACCTTTTGTTTCACAGCCCACAAGTTTATTCTCCCTCCAGCCCCAGACACTGGTCCATCCCCTCGGGCAACTCTGCAGGTATAGCATCAGACACAGAGCACTCAAGGCAGCAGCACAAGGTTCCTGTCGTTGCTAGTGCGGTGGCTCCCAACCCACACCCCACCCTTGTCTGTCCTGTAATTTATAGCCTCTAATCATGTGACGGCAGGTTTTTTTCTATCTGTCCACTTTTTCTTTAGCATTTTGTCACTCTCTACCACAAGTGGCCACTGGCTATCTCCATCTGAATGTTAGGAGCTCCTCTCCCTCTAAGCTCACTCAATGCATTCTCTCTCTCTGCATACTCCTATGCACACCCTCCTTCCTTTCCCTTCCTCCACTCCCACAAGTCACCTCCTTACTTGCTTAATTCCTCCATACACCTCCCCCTCATGCCACCCCATCTACATCCCAACCCCCTTCACCCCCTCAGCTTGACCAGTTTACACCTCACATCCTAGCCCCCTGCCCCGTCTCATAACCCCCACCCACCGATCCACTTCCCAGCTTCCCACAACTGCTTTCTTCCTGTCCCCACCCACTCACCTGCTTGCTTTCTTCCTCCTTTAAACCCAGAGGCCGTCCTCTGCTGTGTCCGCCTCTCCTCACCTCCTCCCAGCTCTCGCCCTGCCAGAAGGTCTAAGTACCCCCCCCAACTTTCACTCTTCCTGCTCTTCTTACTCCTCTCTAGTGATGTCAAATTAAACCCAGGCCCCCCACCAACTCCTATTCCCTCTGCTCAGCCAAAGGGACTATGCATCTCTCATCTAAATGCAAGGAACATTCTACCCAAACTGGATGCCCTAAAAGTTTGGGTCACCCAGCACTCCCCTGATGTTCTGTGCATAACTGAATCATGGCTCTCTGCCAGGATCCCCAACTCATCCCTCTGTATCCCTTTTAATCTATTCCACCAAGACCGTGGAAAGCGTGGTGGCGGCATGGTCAACTATACTAGGCAATCTCTCTCTTGTTCTCTCTCACGCCGAGATGCCTGCCCCTCTTCACACGTTCTCCTGTCACTCCCCTCTACCCTCCCAATCTACATCGGAGTAGTGTACTGCCCACCCAAAGCTCCAACCAACTCAGTTATTGAGTGCATCACTGTCATCTCCTCCCATTCTGGTAAAGGTAAGCTGATCCTGCTTGGTGATTTCAATCTGGATTGGCTCTCTCCTTCTTCAAAGCCCTCAATCCTTAAAATCAAATCCCTAAATCTCTCCCAATTGATTACTGATCATACACACCTCAACCCCAGTTTTACAAAGCATTTCTTCTCAACTGGGTGCTCTTCTCCCATCCTCACTGCATCTCTGCAGCTGGAGTTCTTCCCGATGTTCTCAGTGATCACTGTATCACCTTCTGCATAAGAAAAGCCTACTTTCCCAAATCTGCCCCCAAATGCCTATTGTATCGCCCTCCTCGCTCCCTGGACACAAACTCCCTTCTACAGGACCTGACTCAAGCTGACTGGTCCCCTGTGTACACAGCATCAGATATCGACTTGGCTCTCCAGTTCTTTTCCGACACCCTGACTAAATTCTGGAACATCCATGCCCCACTCAAAAAAGCCAGAGTAAAGAGTAACCATCATCCCTGGATTACGCCTGACCTCCTAGCCCTCTGCAGAATTCGGGATAAACACTGGTCCACCTTCAAGGCTTCCCTCCTTCCTTCACACCTTCTACTTTACAAATCCCTTAGAAATGCCTGCACTAAGGCCATCAGAACTGCCAAATCAAATTTCTTCAAAACCTAGCTACAGGCTACATCCAGTTCCCTAACTCTGGAAAGTTATCCACTCCCTCCTAGACCCTCCAGCTTCTCAACCCTCCCCAGTCATAAATTATGAAGGATTGACAATCACTGACCCAGCTTACATCGCAGATACCTTTACCACTTTCTTTACAACCTGCGCCCTCCCTGACCATCCATCTCCCACCTCCACAGTTCCTCCTCCCTCCCACTCTGGAGCTGGTTTTTTCCCCTCATTACCACCCACGAGGTCTTCAAGGCTCTGTCACTCAACCCCACAAAAACCAGTCCTGACGGCTTACACTCCAAAATTCTCCATATTTTTGCTCCTGCAATAACTGCCCCCCCTCGTTAACAGCTCCATCCCCCTGGCCTTGAAAGTGTCCAAGGTGCTCCCCCTCCATAAAGGAGGGGACCCCACCACACCTGGAAATTACAGACCCATCTCCCTCTTTCCTGCTCTCACCAAGCTCCAGGAGTCCGTCATCTACTCAAGGCTTATGGAACATCTCTCTTCTACCAACATCTTCTTTCCCTTCCAATCAGGCTTTAGGAAGCAGCACTCCACAGTCTCCTCCCTGTTCAGAGTCACTGACCACATCCAAACAGCAATGGACAAAATGTTTTAGAAAATCATACAGCGCTTTGATATTTATTGATATAGCGCTATATAAATACATTTATTGTTATATTATTAATATTAATTATTATTGTCACTGCTGCTATTTTCGTGGACTTGGCAAAGGCCTTGGACTCAGTCACTCACAATCTTCTTATCCAAAAAGTTCTCTCCACCGGTCTGGCCCCGTCTGCCACAGAATGGTTCAGTTCTTACATCTGTAACAGACAACGATCTGTTCAAGAAGGCAACATCTTCTCCACCCCCTTCCTATCCAAACCGGAGTCCTTCAAGGTTCCATACTCAGTCCTATCCTTTTCTCACTATTTATTAATGACCTCCTGTCTGTCTATTCTCCCTCCAAAAACCAAATGTACATGGATGCCGCCGTGATATTCCGCTCTGTCCCAAACGCCACAGATATAGCTACCCCTGCAGCACGACTTTGATAAAGTGCAGCTATGGTTCAAGAACAACCAGCTCAAACTTAACTCCAAAAAACTGTTTCTATGTTTTTTGGATCTAGACAAAGACTATTCAAATCCCAGAACCTCCCTGCCTTTACCACCCTGGACAGCTCTCCATTTGACACAGTCAAATCTTTCAAATATCTCGGGGTCTGTCTTGACAGCAACCTCGAATTATCAACCCACATTGACTCCATCTGCTCCAAGCTTCGTCCTAAGCTCAGCGCCCTCTACCGCCATAAGGACTGTCTCCTTTTGTCCACCCACCATGACCTAGTCTCCAAAACTATCTTACCGGTTATAGCAAGGGATAAAATACGCAGGTTTGCATTGCAATTTACGTCCAAGAATCGGAATGTTAGGTCAATCTGTCAGCTTGATTAGCAATGATTGCTAATCATGTAAGCTGGCCATCCCCTATTTTTTAATTTTCCCGCCCCCCACCTCGACACAGCCCTTGAGGTGTCTAGGCCCCTCACCACCAATTGCCGTTGTCCCCCTGCACGTGGTTTTTTTCTGTCCTGGCGCCCAGTGGTACCCCCATCTGATCACTGTTCCCATTATTTTGCCGCCCCTGGTGTCTAGTGGCACCCCCCACCACCATCCGATCGCTGTCCCTTATTCGTTGGTGTCTAGTGGCATCCCCCCACCATCTGATCACTGTCTTTGTTTTGTCCCGAGTCAATGATTTTGTTTTTTTAAACCTGCAAAACAAAAAATGGTCCATCGCTGATCACTCCCGCACCCCCACCCGACCATTCACTATGTACCCACCTCCCCACACACCCCCAGTACACCCTCACAGACAGTCACTCACCTGAACTGGTCCCAGGTACGAGATCCGCTCTCCTGATCGAAGACACGTCTTGCTGCTGGAACCAGCGACTGCAATATGAGAAACTAAGGTAAACGCGGTCCTATGTATTTCAATGGGGGTTTCAACTTTGGTGCATAACATTTTTTGACATACTGACTCCAAATTTTTAACATGGCCTTTTGGGGACCCCACCTCATGAACAATATAACTGTCACTATGCAACTCCTGGCTGAAAGGTGATTTCACAGTTGCTTGGCGAATTCACCTTTCGGGCAGGATTTGTGTAATGACAGTCATATTGTTCACGAGGTGGGGTCATAAGAAGGCTATGTTGCAAATTTTGGGTCAAAATATGAAAACATGGCAAAGTTATGACCATTCGTTGCAATGTCGCTACGCACCCTCGTAACCTTGGAATTTTTAAATATTGTGAACCCAGATTTTCAACATAGCCTTCTTATCATCCCACCTCATATATGTCACAACTGTCATTTTTCAAATCCTGCCCAAAATGTGTTTTCACACCTATGGCACGGAATGGTGTCGCAGTTGTGCAGAATTACGCTTTGGCAGGGATCGGAAAATTTTCTGCACCGGGTACATGAGGTGGGGTAATAGGACGGCTACGCTGACAATTTGGTCAAAATGGCAAATCCAGTCTCAAAACTATGTAAACAATGTCTATTTTATCAATATATACAATAAGTAATAATTATATGGTTTAAAGTAACAATACCTATTTTAGAAAACTGCTAATCAAAATCGGCTCATTGCTAAACATTTTTCATTTTGATTAGCAGGGGCCACTAATCAACTCGCTGACACTAATTCATGCCTTGTATAGACTATGCAGACATTATGTATGGCTCCGCACCCACATCCCTCACTAAACTCGACACTCTATTAAACTCTGCCATTTTGCCATTACCCCCCCACTCACTCATCACTGCATCCCATACTCCTCCCTCTCCTTAATGCCGCTTCCTGCGAGGTGCCATGCCCATAGCATCTCCTTCATCTCCAAATACTGATTTGGGACCCTCCCCCTATACCTCAACTCCGCGTTATCCTTGGTAAACTCCTCCTCGTACTTTCTCCGATCCAGGGATGCTTGGATGTTCTCTCTTCCCCTCATCCTCGCACTTCTTCAGGTAAGGCCGCCTTCTCCTACCATCTCCCTCACCTTTGGAACCAACTCCCATTGAACACTCGCCATTCTCCCACTTTCTCTGCCCTTAAATCCCTGCTCTGAGCAGATCCCTCACTACTTGCTCATGTTATTCCACCTCCCAGACCCCGTCTACTCCTGCCCAAACCTAGCCTCATCTTCCTCTGACAGTTCCTTACCTACAGCGCACATTGTGTGCACTACTATTGTAATCTCTGTTGCTACTGTACACAAGTTTCCTGCACCGTGTTATATCCTATTTTAATCCATACCTTGCTGCTACTGCATATACTTCTCCTTTGTTATTTATACCATTGTATATTTGCACAGTATTGTTTTTCTGCACTGCTTTTTTATTATCTGGAATTACTGCTGTGTTTTTTGTCCACTTACTACTTGTTACTTTCATTGTATTATCTGTGCATTTTCCACTTTTTGTCCCCTTCCCCAGGTCACACCTGGAAACGAGCTCCGGCTCAGTGTGCCTTTCCCGGTTACCAACTTTTAAATAAAATAAATGGAGATCAAATCTCTGTACACAGTAATCCCACGCAATGACGGTGTGACAGCTTTGCAGCATTTTCTGAATAAGTGGGAAGTCCAACAGCCACACACACACACACAGACACACACACACACACACACACTAACCCACCTGGCAGAACTTGTTCTTAAACACAATGCTTTTTCTTTTGATAACAGTTTTTTACCAGCAGGTCAGTGGAGTTGCCATGGGTACCAAGATGGGTCCCAGCTTTGCCAATCTGTTTGTGGGTTGAGTGGAGGAATAGTTTTTTTCTCTCCTTCATAGGAACTGTGCCTGAACTCTACAAATGCTACATAGCTGAGTGTGTGGGGGCCACCTCCTGCTCAAGGGAGACCCTCCAAGTCTTCTTGGATAAGATTACTACAGCCTATCCATTCCTTCAGTACACTGTCGAAGTATCCTCCACTACACTGCCTTTTCTGGATATCAAACTGTCAGTGCAGAACCCTGGTCTGAAGATATCAGTTTATTACAAACCCACTGACTCAAGTTTCCTCCTCCACCGCTCCTTCCATCCTAAACATGTTAAGAATGGCCTGCCATATTCACAGTTTCTTAGACTTCGCAGGTTATGCAGTGAAGATGATGATTTTGCTGAGCAGGCTCAAATAATGCATAGTATTTTTATTAACAGGAGATACCCTAAAAGCACAGTGAACAGAGCACTCACCCAGGACTGTAATATACTGTCACACAATAACAATGCATTCCACCAGTACTTCCCTTCCATTACAACACACCTTCTCTTACAGGATCATTGCTAGTAACTTTCCTATTTTACAAACTGACCCAAATATCAGTGCTTCCTTTACAGAACCACCCACTGCCTCCTACTGCCGATCACCCAACCTGCAATATCTCCTGGTAAGAAGCAGCCTACCTACTCCTAACAATTCTTCCCTACCAGGTACCAAACCTTGCAACAGAACTCGCTGCTACACCTGTAAATTTATTTCTAGTGTGACTGAAATTCGGGGTCCCACAGGTACTTTTCACATTACCAAGGAGTTCTCATGCACCTCCACTAATGTGATATATTGTATTCTTTGCAGGAAGTGTGCAGCTATTTACACCAGAGAAACTAGTAGACGCTTGGCTCACCGTTTCAGGAACCATTACAGGGCAATCAGAATTGAGACATTGATAAACCCATTGTATCCTACTTTACCTCCAGGGACCACAGTGTAAATGATCTTTCTGCTTGTGTCCTTCAGCAGGGTTTCCGGGATGCTGACCAAAGAAAAAAAATAGAAACCGAACAGGGATAGCGTTAAGGGTGTACATGCTGTGTTCTGAGCACAGTCAGTTATTACAGGAGCATGTTTTCTTTGTAGAAAATTCAGGTATCTGTGCTCCTCTTTATCTTTCAGGAGCACAGTTAGAGGCAGGCGTTCGAAGCAATGGTAAGGTGGTGGGGGAGTCCAGAAGAGACACTGGGATGCAGATCAGGCTTTTGTTATTAATTTGGCAGAGTTCATAGCTAGCTTGGCAAGCTGTTGAGCGAGCAGGAAGCTGTCAAGTTTCTTTATATTTATTTATTAAAAAGTTTTACCAGGAAGGCACACTGGGCAGAGCACCGCTCAATTCCAGATGTGCCCAGATGTGCCCTGGGGATGGCGATATCGGAGAAGAGGATATACATTATACAATACACATACACAAAAGTTAGTGGGGGGGCAAAGCATGTTGGCAGCTAGCCCTGGCTAGTATGTACGTGGGCAGGCAGAGTACGACAGCAGCTGGTAGACAGATGCCCATGTAGGTGGGCAGGTATGGGATGAGTGGGTGTGGTTTCAAGCGCTTTATGGGCAGGTCAGAAACGTGCGTTAACAAGTGGTGCCACGGCAGGCAGGGAGTAAGCACGTGTGCACTCTCTGGCCATGAGAGAGCCGGCAGGCGGGTGGGAAACACGAATTTTTGTGTGGAAGGACGGCAAGGAGGGTATGATGGTATTGACTGTGGGCCCACAGTTAAATGAAAATGATGCGACCGAGCAAAAAAAAGAAAGATTATATGTTTTACTGTCGGTAGACAGAAGAAACCTGAATGCATTGAGAACATTCCTGTTGAGTAATATTATCTAATAATATAAAAAGTAGGTAGGAGCACAGCCAAGATCTGGGGAGCACAAATTTTAGGGTACAGTTTTAATTTATGATTTACTGTGCTCCTCTGATTTGGAGGAGCACACGGAGATAAATTCTTTAACACCACCCCTGAAACCAAACTGATCATCCACCTTGGCTTCCAGCAGCTCTCTGGTTTAAACAATAGACTTATATTCTACTAACATCTTTTAGCCACCCTTTGTTTTCCTTACAGTCTGTCTGTATCTGTGCACCTCTATTTTCATTTTTACCAGATGTCTCCAACTCTGTCTCCTTCTCCCACATTCGTCACCTTTCAGCCTTCTCACTATACCCTGTTAATTAGTCCTCACCTGGGGACTTCTCTAGTTTATTCACTCCTATTATGCCTTGTCATTCCCATCATCACCTTTTTGTTTTCCAGATTCTCCTTTTATCTTGCCATTTATCACTTCTTCTCCCAGAGCCTCCCCCGTTTTCTTTTCTCATCCTTTATTTTCCCTCCCCTCTACACTAACTTTGCTTTTTTTCTCTTTTAGATATTTCCTGAAGAAGACCCAAGGTGGAAACATCGATTTTAACTCAGTTTTCAACGTGCATTTAATAGTAACATTTTGTTTTGTGTACACTTAATATGTTGCCTCAACCCATTGACTGTCATTCACTGTGCCATATCTCCTTCAGTCACAAAGCCTCTTTGCCAGCAGATAACTGGCTTACAAGACTATAAGAACTATACAAGCCAGGGGCTACTCAACTATTATGTTGCCTCAGCCTATCTCCTGTCATTCATCATGTCTTCTCTCCTGTCACTTATCTTGCTTCGAGTAGTCTTGTGTCAGTCGCTATTTCACAATACTCTTATGAACAGATGGCTATCTAGCAAGACTACAAATTAGGTGCCACCCGATTCATAATATCAGTACCTTACAAGGTAATTTCCTGATTCTACTAATAGCTGGTGCTTGCTAGCTGTCATGCTAATTACCATCCTATTTATTTTTCAATATAATATACATTATTCTTTAAAATGAAGGAACACAGAATGTTTTATAATGTATGAGTTTTGACCAGGAAAGACACACTAAGCTGTAATAGCTTGTTTCTAGGTGTGTCCTGGCAGGTACATGGTCCTGTTTTTTTTTATTGATGGGAGAATGCTGGCAATGGCACCAGTGAAACTTTTCCCCAGTAAGTGTCATAGGATGTTTAACTTCCACCTTAACAGTGACCAGAGATGGGTAGAAGGGACCTTGGTTTAATATGGTGAACACGACAACATGCGCAATTTACTTCAAAAAGGTAGCTTTTGCATGCATTTGGAAGTTGACTGAGGGAACTCAGGGAAGATAAGGGTGCAGGAAAATAGGGAGAAGGCAGAGGTACTGAATGAATACTTTTGCTCTGTCTTCACTAAGGAGAAGGATGGGCCACTACCACAGGGGAAACTAGGGACAGGGGGTTGTGGGGATGAAGGAGAAAGGAACAACAAAAGATGAGTCCTCAAAGGACTCAAGGTGGACAAGTTGCCAAGGCCACATGGCATGCACCTAAGGGTGCTGAGAAAGCTGGCAGCAGTCCTTGCAGAGCCCCTTGCTGGCCTGTTCAACTGCTTGCTGGACACAAGGGGTGGTTCTATTGGAGTGAAGGGCAGCCGTTGTGCTGCCTGAAGATGGCAATTACAAGCAACACTAAACTGTCAACACGATACATAAAGGCAGCAGGGATGTCAAGCATGATGCTGGGTTGCATAACAAGGAGGTTCTCCAGCAGGAGGAAAGAGATCCTTCTGCCCCCATACAGGTCCATGGTACGTCTGCATCTGGAGTAGTGTGTGCAATACTGGCCCCCTACCTTAAGAAAGACAACAACCAGATAGATGCGGTACAGAGGAGGGCTACCAAGATGGTTCAGAGGCAGCAGGATATCTTATATGAACAGAGGCTGGTGAACCAGTGAGTGAACCACTCTGGTTGATGATTTGTATACTCTTTGTCTGGGGAAATTGGTAATCTTGTTCCATGCTTGCCATGCACATACTTTTGCCATTACTGTTCCCTTTTTTGTGCCATCTTTTGTGTCATGCCGGAAAATGGTCACCTGGTTAGCAAATAAATAAAGCCTAATCATGTACTCACTAGTGGAGGGAAGAGAGGAAGGGGACATAATCGAAAGCTTCAAATATCTTAATGGCATTAATAAGGTCAACATAGCGGATCTCTCTGGCAAAAGAGAGAATAGAAACATCAGTGGGCACAACTACAAATTACTGGGGGGTGGAGGTACAAGAAGGACACCACAAGGCACTTCTTCAATGAAAGGGTGGTGGCAGGATGGAATGCATTGCCAGAAGGGGTAGTAACTCACAGTACAGTTGTTTAAAAGAGGGTGAGATAGATTCAAAGGGAAGGTTGCGGTGACAGGGAATGGGACAGAGCAAAATGTAGCATATTATTTTGAGATTTCTCTGCTGCACCGTTTACGTATATAAGGTGCTTGTTGGTCTCTATCAGGTCACCTCTCGTCCTCCTCTCTTCCAGGTTGTACATGTTGAGTTCCCTTACTCTCTCCTTAGAGGGCTTCTTGTGCAACCTCAGCACCTTATTAATTGCCCTCTCTGGACTGCCTCCACTCTGTCTGTGTCCTTTGTAAGGTGCAATCTCCAAAACTGGACACAGTACTCCGAGTGGGATCTCACCAGCGAGCAGTACAGTGGCAACACAACCTCCCTCCTCCTGCTGGAGATACCCCTCCCTATGCAACCCATTATCCCTGATTTTTCACACTGCCATGCCACTTTGAGGTTGTCAGATATGATATCCCCAAGATCCCTTTCCTGACTTATGACTTAGTAGCCCCTCTCCGCCCCGTCATCCTATTCTCTACGCCTGGGTTATTATGCCCTAGGTGCATGACTTTGCACCTTTTGCATGAACCCCAGTGCCATGCCTGACCAATCCCGAGCTTCCCAAGATTCCCGCGCATTCTCTCCATCCCATCCCATCCAGAGTGTCCACCCTAGTTCAGATGTTATAATCTGCAAAAAGACATACCTTCCCTTCCAATTCATCTGCAAAGACACTTATGAAGGCACTGATGAGGACTGGTCCCAGCAATGAGCCCTACGGCACCCTACTGGTCACTCTTCCATCATTCAAGTGAATTCTGTTAACCACCACTCTCTGCTGCCAATCCATCAACCAGTTTCTAACCCAGTTCACTACTTTGGATCCCACCCCTATGCTGTTTAATATCTTTATCAGTCTCCTGTGAAGGACAGCGTCGAAAGCCTTGCTAAAATCCAGACAGGCCATGTCCACTGCCCTCCTCTGACCTATTTCCTGTATCACTGAAATGAAGAAATAAATCAGTTTTGTTTGTCATTACTCCCCACCCACCAATGAATTCACACCGCACGTGGTCTTGCAGTCCACTGGATTCAAGATATTCTAACCAACTTCAGGTCAACAGAAAAAAAACACAACACAATATCCATCACCTTTGGAACCAGCCAGAAACAAGCCGGGCCCACCCTCAATCTAGCTTTCACCACCTTGGACGTCCTCCCTTGAAGTGGACCTCACTGGCACCTTGTTGTGTGCCTGGATTGCAGACCAGAGTTCTCTACCCACATCAAAGCCATCTACTCTAAGCTCCACCTCAAACAAGGTGCCCTGTGTCACGAACCCACTCCTGGGGACCCGAGTCCACTGAGCTCACAGTGCCCTCCCTAATGCGTTCTGTGACAGGAGAGTCAGGTACTACCCTTCTCGTGTCCTTTTAGAGTGCTCGCGTATCTCACAACTGAACACTCGCCAAGAGGACCCAGGGCTTCCTATCTGGGTAAGGGTAAAATACAGTCTTGAGACTAGCCAGGTGAGAACTCTCCTTGGTTGCTGCACTGAGGAAGGGCCCAGGCATTACGAGCTCTTCGGGGCTGTCCTCGTAACCCTGCTGTAAAACCATTCCTCTTTGGAATTCAAAGTTTTAACATAGAGGAGATGGCCCTCCAATCTCCTGTCATTTTAATGAAATCTTCCTGTTTGATAAGCTGCCAGGAAACTCCAATCCCGTGTATACATTTCAACTCCTGTTTAACCTTCCCATGTACCTTTTCAGAACAGTGGCATCTTTTCTGAACCTTATGTCCTGGCCTTTTGGGAAATTAAACATAAACAAATTGTAGAGAAATATGACAACCATACGACTGATGTGGCCAAATCGCCACACCATGTACCGTAACAAGGAATGCCTTTCTCCCCAGGTCCTCTAGTAGCTGATCACCAAAACTGTTCTCCTGGTGTTTGACTATGCAGATGTAGTCTACAGCACTGCCCCTTCCCTCGCCAGATTGGACACCCTCTGTAACACTTGTTGTCGCTTTGCTACTAACTCCCCATCGTACTCACCACTGCTCCCTTCACTCCTCCCTCCCTCTCAGTCCCCCTCATGTGGCCAGTCCCACTGTGCTTCCTTTATTTTCAAGTACTGGTTTGGGTCTCTTCCTCCATACCACTCATCACACCTCTCTCCCATATCCTCTGCCTCCTATCCCATTCATTAGAGACTCTGGCACCTTCTCCCTCCACACTCATCTGCCCTCTGCTGAACAATCTGCTTTCTCCTATTTATTTATGCATTTGTTAACTGGGTAAATGCACTGGTCCCAGGGACCGTTTACAGGCACGACTCGAGCCATATAGATGGCAGCATTTCCTCCCCCTGGAACTTGCTCCCTCCTACCTTCCGTTCCTTTAAACATCAGTTACAACTTCTGTCTGCCCCACCCTATTCCTGCCAATCTTCTACCTCACTCCTACCTCTGCCAGGCCTTGCCACACTTATAATGCAGTTTTGCTCTCACCCGTACTGCCACTGCCTGATTAAGAATTTACTAACTCTGTACCACCTGCACTATTGTCACGTTATTACACATAAATGTTGCTCATTGTTTCACTTCGTGTGGCCATTCTCACTGTACTTTTACATTATTTGTATACTTTTATGCACTTACATAGAAACATAGAATTTAACGGCAGATAAGGACCGCTTGGTCTATCCAGTTTGCCCATTTCTCCCTACCTACACTGTTACTGCAGACTGTGCCTGATCTACAGCTCTCCTTCCCCCTTTCCACTATGATTCCCTTGTGCTTATCCCATGCATTCTTGAACCCTGTTTTCGCCACCACCTCCACTGGAAGGTTGTTCCAGGTATCTACCACTCTTTAGGCAAAGAAATACTTCCTCACATCTCTCCTGAATCTAACCCCCTCCAGCTTCATAGCATATCCCCTTGTTCTTGCTCACCTTTCTTCTGAAAAAATACTCCCTTCTTGTACCTTATTTACCACCATGAGCTATTTAAAGAGCTCTATCATATCCTGCCTCTCCTTCCTTTGTTCTAGGGTGTACATACTGAGGTCCTTTAGTCTTTCCTTGTGGGGCTTTTGATGTAGACCCTGCACCATTTTAGTTGCCCTCCTCCAGACTGCCTCTACTTTGTGTATGTCCTTTCAGAGATGTGATATCAAACTGGACTCAGTACTCTAAAAGGGGTCTTACCAGTGATCTATACAGAGGCAACACCACTTCCCTCTTACTTCTGGTGAATTCCCCTCCATGCGCCCCAGCATCCCACTTCTCCCTATTGCCTTGTCATTTTGTACTCTGCCCCTGGGTTTCTGTGCCCAAAGTGCATTATTTTGCACTTTTTTGCATTGAAACCCAGTTGCCTTACCCCTGATCACTACTCTAGTTTTCTCAGGTCACTGTTCATCCTGTCCACCCCTCCCCCGTGTCCACACTATTGCAGATTTTGTTGTCACCTGCACAGAGGAAGACCTTCCCCTGTAGCTCCTCTGCAATGTCACTTACAAACTAGTAGAAGTAAACTGTTGTTATTCATATCAAATATTAACAAAGGATACACTCAGTTGAGCCGGAGCTCATTTACAATGAAAATAAACACATACAGAGGACTGGTCCCAGCACTGATCCTTGAGGCACCCTGCTGGTCGCCCTCTCTTTCTTGGAGTGAACTTCGTTTACTTTGTACAAAGTTACTATTGCTGTATTTGTTGCACTAGTCCCCCCACCCCACCCTGGATCACATCCAGATATCAGCCTTGCCTCAGTGTGCCTTTCCTGGTTATCAACTTTCAAATAAATAGCGTATGCTACTTTCTCTTACCATTTCTCCAAACTATGGAATTCTCTCCCCTAAGCATCTGTTCTGCCTCCTCCCAGTGATTATTCTCCTCTCTGCTTCATGACTTCTCAACCCACTTGCAATTGTTCCTAATAGCCCTTCCTCTACCTGCTACCCCCATTTCCTCCCGACCTTTTCTCAACCTCCCCATCTGCTATCCCTACTACCCCGACCTTGAACTTCAGACATTGGTGGAGAACATCGGGCCACCATCACTTATGTAGCAAGATGCTCACGGTAATTGTGTAGAGTCGTTGTGGCGTGATGCATGCTCTGCGAGGGAGTACTCTATTGAATTTTTAGTTTGAGTTGGGGTGCCCCACCCCATCTCTTTTTTAACATGTGGGTGTGGAAGTGAAGCCCCCCACCCAAGTCAAACAAAAAAAAATAACTGACAGAGCAGTCCCTCAGTAGCGCATGCATCACGGCATCATGCTTGTCACTAAGTTGGGGGGACCCTGCCCCTACACCCCCATGTCTTTTTTGACATGATGGGTGTGGGGGCAAAGCCCGCCACTCAAACAATCTAAAATAAATAACCAACAAGAGCACTTCCTTGGCAGAGCACGCAATACACCATGGCATCACGTCACAACAGTATCTCTACACAATTACCATAGCATTTCATCTGTGCATAACCACACAACGTCACTATTTATGCAAAATTGATATTTTTGTAGCTATTAAGAATTTGGTCCGATAGTCTCCACCTACACCGCACCTCGTTCTTCCCGAATCTAATGGTTAGCTTATCTGCCTATTTCTTCTTTTGCGCTTAATTTTATTCCTGGTGGGTGTTTTATTTCTTGATGCCCTCTGGGTTGCAATCTACTCCTCATCCTTGGAGATACTGCACTAATATTACAATTTTGCTTATTTGACTGTGAAACATAGAAACTGTTGGCAGACAAGGACCTATTGACCCACCTAGTCTGCCCGTATTTTCCCTATCTATACTGACACTTGTGCTTAATGTTTGCATATATTTACGAACATACAAAATTTTCCAGCACATAAAGGCCTAGTGGTCTATCAAGTCTGCTCGAATGTGCAGCTAACACCCCTTATTCTGCAGCTGCCCCTCCCTGCCTCTTTTGAAGCAGTCCGCTGTTCTACTGGATACCACTTCCACTGGTAACGCATTCCACCCAGCTACCACCCTCTCCGTAAAAATGAGTCTCATCTCCCTCTAAACCTTCCTCCTTCCAGTCTCATATCATGGCCCCAAGTGTCCTTCCCCTCCGTACCTGTCTTGTTTATTCCTTTCATGTACTTCAAGGTTTCAATCATATCCTTCCTCTCCTCCAGCGAGTACATGTTCATCTCCCTCAGCCTCCTCTTGTATGACAAGTCTCCCAGCCCCAGGATCATATCTGTCACCCTGCGCTGCACCCTCTCCAGTAACTCGATGTCCCTCTTCAGATACAGGTGCCAATACTGCATGCAGTACTCCAGGTGCAATCTAATGATCTATACAGTGGCAGAATAACCTCCCTCCTCCTCGAGGATATACTCCTTGTAATAAAACCCGGCATGTTGTTGACCTTTGCACTTTTACTGTCCTCTCTGGACACCTGCTGTTATCAGGTTTGCATGCCTTTCCTGGCGAAACTTTTGAAATAAATACTACTAAATCAGCCTTTCCTTGAGACTTTCCATTAGTTTTCCCACCACTGGTCTACAGATGCTAGCCTCCTCCGTGATGAATCTCTTATGTAGAGGGATCACAGTCATCAGCGTTTCTCCAGTCCTCCAGAACCACACCTTCCCAGTAAGCTGTTGAATAATGCTGAGCTGGATGTTCCTTCTGAACTCTATCCTCTTAAGATGAACTTGCCCCCCCCCCCCGGAAGTGTACTGGCATATTGTCGATGGATACAAAACCAAAGGTGCTTTGGCACTACCAGAACGACCCCAGCATTGCATACCCCTAATATTATAATGTATTTGCTTTGGTCCCCCTGAAGCCGTCGTCACTAGAATAGCTGCAGTCCTCATGTGCAGTTCAGCGCGCGTCCTCTCTGCAGCTGTAGTGACGCACTTCGAGTTGAGGGCTGTCACGTGTCAGTCAGAAAGTCCCAGCCAATGCGATCATCCCTACCGGACTGATGGTCACGTGATATCAGGGGGGCCTGGCCACAGAGCTCTTTTATATGAAAACCGACAGAGTGTTTCAGCCCGCGCCCAGCGTCACGTTTTTCTCGCGCGGCGGTCCTTATGTTTTTCTTTTCTGACACAAAAGAGCGATTTCTGGGTCACATATAGGCTATCGAACCGCCGCCGAATTCCGAGAAGAACTGGCGCGCTCGCATTTCGCGCTGTTAGTGGGCTCAAGAGAGAAGCCAGTAAGCTACCGACTGGGCGCCATGCTGGTCATTTTCTGTTGAGTGGAACAAGAGAAGACGCTTCTGTCATGGCTCTTTCCCGCTACCTCAACATCTGTCACCAATAGGATGATCAAAACTAATAATTTGTAAGTAAACATTTTTTGTTTTGTGTGAAACGTTACGTTGGAATGCCTTCCGAAACGGCAGCATGGCGCCCACTAGGTGGCTTCGCATTTTTTTGTCAGTTGGCGCTCTAGTTCTCGATAAAACTTTGTGCGGCCCGTTTACTGACTGTACTTCCGGTCCGTGTAGCCTTTTGCGGCCCCGACATAGCAACAAAACCTACTAGCCATCCCTGGCAACTGAAGGGGGGTCAGTGCCGCTCGCCAGCGGCAGTCTGGACTGTGCTCCGGGCCGGCAAATTCAGCTCGAAGCCTACACAGGTGTAATTTAGTGTCTGTACTATTATAGTATGAGACTTTTTACTTTTATTGTATCCGGGTACCCTCCCAACCCCCCAGAGTTGAGCCTTTAAACTCTGGCAATACTCCTTGGGCATCGTGACATCACCACGGTTGGCACGGGGGCAGTGTGGCACCTGTACCTGCGACTTTAGTAATCTTGCAGAGCTGAGTTTCTGCTCACGTGCCTTACTCGTTATATGCTGGTACAGCTAGAGAGAGGTGTGTCCTGATCTGCATGGAATCGGAATGAGAATTCTGCCATACGTGACATCTTTCAACGTTATGTTTTAATTTTTATTTTATTTTTTTTTTGGTGGGGGGGTTACTGGGTATTTAGGCTAATTGTGTATGGTATCTTGTCAAGTTTGTTGGACGCCTGCTTGCTGGTCACTCGGAGCAGTTGATTTTCCTGAGGTATACAGGTGCAAATACTATTCAGCCGCAGTCTCTTATCCTGTGTTTTTTCTCAGCTGTCAAACTTAATAGCAGTTTGATCCTCACTAAAGATTGGATATTGTCACATTTGTCGTCATGATTAGTCAATAGCTCACTTTTCATTGATTGCTCACCTTGTGTTTTCTAACCTGTCTTTTTTTTTTTGCCCCCCCAGTTTGTCACAGAATATACCCCAAGATGGTAAGCAGTCATCCGAAGTACGACCTAATTCGGGAGGTGGGTCGTGGAAGCTATGGCGTTGTGTATGAAGCGGTAGTGAGGAAGACGTCTGCCCGTGTGGCGGTCAAAAAGATCCGCTGCCATGCACCTGAGAATGTGGAGTTAGCCCTGAGGGAGTTTTGGGCACTCAGCAGTATCAAAAGCCAACATCCTAACGTGATTCATCTGGAAGAATGCATATTACAGAAGGATGGTATGGTACAGAAAATGTCACATGGCTCCAGCTCATCTCTGTATCTACAGGTAAATTCATCCAGAGAGTAGAAATGCCACTGGATAAGAGACGAACAAGATGGCAAGGTTCTGGGCAGTGTGTTTGGCATGCATTTCAATTTGGAATACAATTTTCAGTGCTCTGGTATACTCTGTACACTTGAATACTGTTCTGCAGTACTTTAAGTCTGCAGTTTCACTTTAAAAAGGGAGTTTCGGACAACATTCCTGGCATCAGTAAATACATAATTTGGATCAGCATATCCCCAATCAACCTCATGCCAAAAATGAGATTTCTAAATTACCGTGTTTAAAAAATTACAAATAATTTTGTAACCTTAAATGTGCTGCCTGTTCAAAAAAGCCAGTTTCGGAGAAGAGCTGCTGGGCATAACCCGAACTTGCTGCCTAGTCCTCCCTGTAGGATACTTTATGGGACTTATTTCTCCTATGTTACATAAAACTGCAGTTGTAGTAAACATCTGAAAATGGAAAACTAACGCTGGGTGGGTTAACGCCTGCTTTTCCATTATGTTCAGATGCAAGGTACAGTACTTCAGAATGCATGGGGGGGGTGGTGGTGGTTGGGATGCAGTGGCAAACATGGCTTTAGAATGATAAACTTGTGTGTAGTTTTTAGAATACTGCAGGTACAAGATTTTGAAATGTTACCAGGTTTTAACTGTGGAGTGCAGCAATGAGGCAATCTCAGAAAGTAGCCGGGGCATGCAATTGTGGAATATGACAGACGTTGAAATTCATAATGTGGTTTCATATATGTTTAGAATGTGGTAGAGATGCATTTTTTAAAATGTGGGGGGCACGTAGTTTTGGAAAATTGCAGGGATATATAATTTCGAAATGTGTTTTGGGATGCATAAATTTGGTGTGTGGTAGTGAGACACAATTTCAAAATGTGGTTGTGATGCCTGACAGACTGTGGCAGCAACATGCAATTTCACAATGTGGCATGGACATGGAATTTCAGACTGGCAGTGACGCAGTTTCAGAATGAGGTAGGGACGCATCATTTTAGAATGTGACTCGGACATGCAATATCAGAATGTGGCAGTGACACTCACTTTCAGAATGGTGGGAACGTACAATTTTGGAATCTGGTGGGATGCACATTTTAAGAATTTGACAGTGACATGAAGTTTTGGAATGTGGAAGTGTACACACAGTTTTGGAATGTGGCAGGGAAGTACAGTCTTGGAATCTGGCAGTGATGCACAATTTTGGACTATCAGTGACGCACACTTTCGGCTGGGGATGTGATGCTTTTTGAAATGTGGTGGGTGTTACAATTCTGGAGTGTGCCAGGGACAATCAATTTTAAGAAAAAATGGTGTGTCCTGTCAAATTCCAACAGTGCACCCCGGTGTATTCTGAAATTGCCATTCCCTGCCACATTCCTGTGTGTGTGTGTTTTCTGCTGTATTCTGAGATGGTGTCCCATCACATTTTGAGATTGTATGTCTTCCACCCCCTCCCCACCAAAATTGTAAAATTGCATTACCTTGGCATTCAATACTTTGGTTCAGCACTGCATTCCAAAACCATCCCCAGCATGTTCTAAGTACAGTACCCTGCATCTGAACATTCTGGAAATGCAATCACTGCAGCCAGTCGTATGTTAGTGTGTATTGTGGTGTGTTTTTTGTATGATTACTGTAGCTATAGTTAACTTTAAAACGGGTCCTATAACGTTACATAGATACATAGACAGTGTCGGCAGATAAGGGCCTATGGCCCACCTAGTCTGCCCATTTGAGCTTGTAAGTTCAGTTTGTTTTCCTAGAAGTCTGTTTCCCCTTACCCCTGCCCTCTAGAATTCCTTTATGTCTATCCCATGCATTCTTAAATCCCATGATTGTTTCAGCCCCCACCACTTCCTCTGGCAGGGTGTTCCCACTTGTCCACCACCCGTTCTGTAGAAGAAATTCTTTCTCATGTTTCCTCTGAATCGTCCCTCCTCCAACTTCATCCCATGCCTCTAGTCCTGAAACATCTTTTTCGCTTAAAATAGTGTTTTCCTGCACCCTGTTCCTCCCTGTAAGATACTTGTATGTCTCTATCATATCCCCTCTCCTCCTTCTCCTCCAGGGAGTACATGTTCAGTTCCTTCAACCTGTCTTCATAGGACTTGTAATGCAACCCATGCACCATCTTTGTTGCCCTCCTCTGAACCTTCTCTACCCTGAACTGTACACTGTACTCCAGGTGGGGCCTCACTAGTGTCTTGTATAGCGGAATTATGACCTCCCTTTTCCTGCTGGTGATGCCCCTGCCTATACATCCCAGCATCCTGTTTGCTATACCTGATGCCTTGTCACACTGTTTCCCTACCTTGAGGTCATCAGAGATGACAACCCCAAGATCCCTTTCCTGCTTGGTGCATGCTATATCCTCACCTCCAACTGATATATTGTGCCAGGGTTTCTGTGCCCCATATGCATTATCTTGCACTCTTTGCATTGAATTTCAACTGCCAAACCCTTGACCATTCTTCAAGTTTCTGCAGGTCCTTCTCATTCTGTCTACACTCTCTGGTGTGTCTACTCTGTTACAGAGCTTTGTGTCATCAGCTGAACAGTGAAATTCTGCCTTCTAGATCCTGTGCAATGTCACTGATGAAGATGTTGAATAGGACCGGTCCCAGCACTGATCCCTGTGGTACCCCACTGGTCACTCTTCCTCTGTGGAGTGACAGCCATTTACCACCACCCTCTGTGTCCTGCCACCCAGCCAGTTACCTACCACCACACTACTGTCCTGCCCACACCCATATTCCCCAGTTTGTGCATCAGTCTTCATGTGGCACAGTGTCAAAGGCCTTGCTGAAGTCCAGATAGGCCATGTCCACTGCCCTCCCTGATCCACCTCCCTAGTCACCCAGTCAAAAATTCAATGAGGTTGGTCTGACATGACCTCCCCTGGTGAAACCATGCTGCCTTGGGTCCTGTAGTCCATTGACAACCAGATGTTCCACCAATCTCTCCTTCAGTAGTGCTTCCATGATCTTTCCCACTACCGAGGTGAGGTTGACTGGTCTGTAGTTCCCTGCTTCCTCTTTGTTCCCACTTTTGTGTAAGGGGACTACATCTGCTGTCCTCCAGTCTTTGGGTACCTCCCCTGTTTCCAGTGATTGGCCGAACAGGATAGCCAGAGGTTCAGCCACCACCTCTTAGTTCTTTAAGGACCCTGGGGTGCACCCCATCTGGCCCCATTGCTTTATCAGTTCTTATTACTTCCAGTTCCTTCAGGACCCTTTCTCGTGTAAAGAGACTTGTGTCCATTTCTGCACCATTCTCACCCCTTGTACTCCCTTCAGACCCATTACCCCCCTCTTCCTTAGTAAAGACTGAGCAGAAATACCTGTTCAATATGTCAGCTTTATTGTTGTCATCCTCCACGCGGCTCCCATCCTCCCCCTTCAGTCTCACTATCCCTCCCTTTGTCTTTCTTTTTTCACTTATCTACCTGTAAAAGGTTTTGTCCCCTTTACCCACTGATTTTGCAATGTGTTCTTCTGTCTGAGCTTTGGCTTCCCTTACTGACTTCCCTGCTTCCTTTTGTTTCTCCTGGTACTTCTCCCTATCCCCTTCTGCCTGTGTCTTTTTGTATTGCCTGAATGCAATCTTTTTGGCTTTCACTTTCTTTGCTACCTCTTTGGAAAACCATAATGGTCTTCTCTTCCTTTTCCTCTTGCTAACCTGCTTAATGCATAATTCTGTTGTTCTTATAATCCCATTTTAAATACTGCCACTGTTCCTCAACCGATTCCTGTCCGATTCCCTTAATGCCTCTTTCAAGTATCATCCCATTTTCCCAAAGTCTGCCCCCTAAAATCCAGGATACATGTTTTGTGTGGTTTGGTTCTGCTCTTTCTGTGATTTCAAACCACAATGACTGGTGGTCACTGTTACCCAGGTGCTCCCCACTGTTACCCCCATCCACTGTCCCTGTTTGTGAGCACAAGGTCCAGTATTGCCTTCTGCCGAGTTGGTTCCATGACCAGTTGCTTGAGGAAGGCACCTGAAGGAGTCCAGGATAAATCTGTTCTAGTTGATGCTGCTGCTGGGATGCTCCAGTCCACGCCTGGTATATTGAAGTCTCCTACCAGTACTACCTCACCCTTGTCTGCCATCCTTTGGATGGCTAGCATCAGCTCCCTATCTGTTTCTTCCTCCTGGGCTGGTGGTCTATAGACCACACCGGTGCGGATGGCTGGCCCCATTTTCCTTTCCAGCTTAACCCACAGTATCTCTCCCCCATTTTGTTCCTCCTGGATCTGTGTGGCCCTTATGTCATTTTTCACATACAGTGCCACTCCTCCTCCCTTCCTGCCTGCTCTGTCTCTTCTGAATATGTTGTAGCCAGGTATGGCCATCTCCCAGTCATGGTTATCATTACACCAGGTTTCAGTGATGGCCACAATGTCCAGGTCTGACTGTACCATGACAGCCTCCAGATCTTCCATCTTGTTGCTAAGGCTCCTGGCATTTGCACACATGGCTTTCCATGATTTGACCTCCTAGACTGCTTCACTGTTCTACTCCAGCCCCTTCCTTGGTTGTCATTTATCCCTGGTTCTCCTTGCTGTTTGCCCTTCTGCTGAATTTTGCCCCATTTTCTGCTTATCCACCTTTTGGACACTAATCTCCATCTTTTGCACACTGCTTTGCAGAGAGAGCCACTCCTTTGGTTCACTGGTTCCACTACTAGCTGTGGGGGGTGAGCAAGTAGAATTGCCGTCCTTGCTGGCCTGCCACCCCCCCTTTGCTAGTTTAAATGCTTGTCAGTGTAGCATTTAAACTTATCATTGAGTGCTTGGATTCCCCTCCAGGATGGATGCAGGCCGTCAGGCTTGAACAAACCTCCATCCCTCCAGGTGGGTCCCCAGTCACCAATGAATCCAAACCCTTCCTCACAGCACCAGTTCTTCAACCATGAGTTAAAGTTCCTGGTGCATGCACTCTATCTCTCCTTGCCTTTCACAGGTAGTACTTCTGAAAGTGACGAAGTAGCTACTTGCTTGAGACCCTCCCCAGTTTCCTAAACTCTTCCTGAACTTCCTTTGGCTCCCATTTGCCAAGTCATTAGTACCTAGGTGGATAATGACATCCAGCTCACCCTCCGTCTTGCCTTCCCAGTGATCCCCAGTATCTTCCTTCCATCCCTCCATGCCGTGGCACCTGGTAGGCACCTCACCTCCCTGTCCTCCCCTCCTGTGTTCCTAGCTGGATCCCTCTTACGATGGAGTCCCCACCAGGATTCCTCCTCCTCCTCTGGGGTCCACTGCTTTCCCCACTGAGGTCACCTCCTTGCCTAACCTCCACATCCTTTCCTTCCACTTCCCTGGGTACCTCTATTTGGTTGTCCTCATTTGCCAGTGTGGCATATGAGTTCTTGAGAGGAATAGGATCTGGGATGTGCCTCTGCTGCTGATGGAGAACTAGATTGTGAGTTCAGATTATGACATTGGTGGCTTTTCATTGAAACTTTTGAACAGATAATGAAATCAGGGTTACAAAATAGCTTAATTTAAGTAATGTAGAAACCTAGTATGTGTGGACTTTTTTTTTTTTTTGTATGAGGTTTACTGAGGCTATGCTTATTTTAGTTCTGTAATGTAGCACGTTTTGTCATTCTCCTTTTTTTTTTATTAATAAAGATTAGCAGTGTTTTTCATTCATCAGTGTAAGGGAAATGCCGAATGCAGATTCTCTCTGACACCACAATACTACGTTGCTGTGCATGTTTCTTGAAATTTAAAACAAAAAGTTCCTGGGGCAAACTGCACTGGCTGTTTTTAGGCAGTTCTTAATGTGTGTTTTTTCCCTGACTTCTCTTCAGACAGTAATATTGGCCATTGATACACATGCACTCATTGAGTACTGATTTCTCTTGGCACTTTGGTCTCATGCCAGTGCACCCAGTGTGTGCATATATTTCAGTACGACTGTACACAGTGTGTCTTTAATATCTTTTCAGCAGGGTATGACTGAGTGTGTATTATCGTAGGATAAATAGAAACCTAGAATGTGTTGCAGAAAAGGGCCATATTTTTTTCAAATTTGTCCCTCCTCCTTTACCTCTGCTTATTATACCTACATGCCTATCCCATGTATGCTTAAGCTCCCCACTGCCTTTGCCACCCACCGCCTCTTATTGCAGGCTGGTCGAGATGTCCACCACTCTTTCTGTGAGGACAGCCTTGTTATTGTGGCTATTAGTGACATCCATGACTGGGACATGGTCATTCCAGGTACACAATGTTCAGGAGGGACCGGGTAGGAAGGTATGACAGGGTGTTTTAAAATGCTTCATTGGCAAGCATTTAAACTAACCAAGGGGGGGAGGCACTGTAGAAAAATGGGGAAATCCCAGGGCCCCCCCCCCCCAACAAGGTAGTCAGTGAAGTAGACACAAATGTAGAGAAGTCGATGGGGAGCAGGACAAGGGTAAATACAGAAAAAGGCAGTGAGGACAGGGATGAGCCTAAAAGAGGTAAGGCCATCATTTATATATTTAAAAAAAAAAAATATGGAGGGTGTAGAGTATGAATGCCCATAGTCTGTGTAACAAGCTCCCTGAACCAGTGGACTTGATGGAAGAGGGACGCCTGGATAGCGTGGCAGTCACAGAAACATGGTACACAGAGAACCGTGATTGGGATGGAAACATACCAGGGTACACAATCTACAGGAGGGACGGTAAAAGAGGAGGAGGAGTAGCTCTCTACATAAATGGAAGAAATCAAAGAAACAGAACTAAAGGGTAAACGGGAATGGGAGGAGGCACTGTGGGTCACCCTGGAGACAGGAAATGGCACCACAGTCTGCACAGGGGTTATTTACAGACCCCCGTCTCGGGGAAGCAATGGCCAAGGAAATTATCGGAATCCTTAGAATGGCAGAAAAAGGAGAGAGATTGTTGATGGGGGACCTGAATATGCCAGATGTTAACTGGAGCACCTTTGCAGCTGCAGCCACAGGAGCAGGGTCATTCTCGATGCCCTACAGGGGGTGTGCCTCAGACAGCTAGTGTTGGAACCCACTCGGGAGTGAACAATCTTAGACCTGGTACTCAAGTGGGGATGAAGAGAGGATCTCTGTTTTTTAGAAGTGGGTAGCCATCTGGGAGCAAGTGACCACCAAACAGTGTGGTTCACAAACACAGCTGTAGAGTCAAACCATACAAAAACAAGGGTGTTGGACTTTAGGATGGCTGACTTCGGCAAAATGGGAGGGTGCCTCAGAAAAACACTAGCAAATGGGTGAGGAGGAGGGATGGAAGAACAAATGGGGAAAAATCAAAACTGCCATAAGAGGCAACAAGCCTTTGTGTACAGCAACAAAAAAAAAAAAAAAAAAAAAAGGGGGGAGCCACTGTGGTTCTCAGAAGAGGTGGCAGGGAAGATTAAGGAGAAAAGGACATCATTCAGGAAATTATAAGGAAATACAGAAGGAGCAGGACAGAGAACTATATCAGTTAAAGCAGGAAGAGGCAGGGAAGGCAGTCCAAATAGCACATGCCCAAACTGAGGAAAAGATGGCCAGCTCTGTTCAGAAGGGGGATAAAACCTTTTATAGTTACGCTAGTGAGTGAAGAAAGACCAAGGAAGGGATATTGAAGCTTAGTAAAGGGGAGGGAAGATGGGCAGAGGATGATTGTGAAAAAGCAGGGATATTGAATGAATACCTTTGCTCAGTATTCACAAAAGAGAAGGGGGGGAGGTACCTAAACCAAACAATAGAATTCCTCTGGATAGGGGGGTTGACGCCAGTCCATGCACAGAAGAAAGGGTTGTGAGAGAACTCTTAAAACTGAAGGTGGACAAGGCAGTGTGGCCTGATGGGATTCACCCCAGAATTCTAAAAGAACTAAGGGGAGAACTAGTGACGCCACTCACTACCCTTTTTAACAAATCATGGGAGGATGGGGTGGTACTTGAGAACTGGAAGAGGGCAGATGTGCTTCCACTTCATAAAAGTGGGAGCAAGACAGAGGCAGCAAACTACAGACCTGTTAGTTTGACCTCAGTGGTAGGGAAAATGATGGAATCACTTCTGAAGGAAAGAATTGTTTTGAGTACCTAGAGGCCAGCAGGGCACAGGACCCAAGGCAGCATGGATTCACAGCTGGAAGGTTGTGTCAGATGAATCTAATAGATTTTTTTGACTGGGTGATCAAAGTAGTAGACAAGGGAGGGGTTGTGGACGTGGTCTAGCTATACTTTAGCATGGCATTTGATACAGTCCCACACTAAATGGTCAGACATGTGGCAACTTGGATTCAGTGCAAAGAAGTGCAAAGTAATGCACCTGGGAAATAAAAATACAGGAGAAGAGTACTCAATAACAGGGGAGGTACTAATGACAACAGTAATGGAAAGGGATCTGGGTGTAGTCATATCAGATGATCTAAAGGTGCGTAAGCAGAAGTCGGTAAGGAGAGCCAGGGGGATACTGGGACGCATAGGGAGGGGCATCACAAGTAGAAAAAGGGAAGTGGTTATCCCGCTGTACAGACAGTTGGTGAGTCCCCATCTGGAGTACTGCGTGCAGTTTTGGAGACCTCATCTACGCAAGGACATAGACAGGATGGAAGCAGTCCAGAGGAGGGCAACTAAAATGGTGCAGGGTCTGCATCAGAAACCATATGAAGAGAGCCTGAGAGAGCTTATGTGTATGCCCTTGAGGAAGGGGAGACGTGATACATTTCAAGTACCGCAGGGGAATCAACAAAGTTCAGGAGGGGCTCCGGGTTAATGTGAGGAAATTCTTTTTCATGGAGAGAGTGGTGGACGCATGGAACCGCCTTCTTGGAGAGGTTGTGGGGTCTAAAACAGAGGGGGAATTCAAACATGCATGGGACAGACTTAAGGCAATTATAGTGGGGGGTTGCAGGAAGTAGGTTTTTGGTTAACTAGAATCTGCAGCTTATAATGGACTTTAATGTATCTAAATGTACTGTTTTACATATGGGGAAAATAACCCTAAACAGGTATACACACTGAACAACCTTAATATTAGGGTTTCCTGTGTCGAAAAAGATCTCTCGGATCCTAGTAAACAATAAACTTACCCCATTTTCTCATTGTAACAAAATTGCTAATCAAACAATGCTTTTCTTCGAAGGATTAATTGCACATTTGTTTCTAAAACCGAACAGTGCATCATTACTTTGTACAGATCTCACATTAGGCCTTATCTTGATTATGGCTTCCCTTTTTGGAGTCCTTACCTCATTAAGGTTATAGACAGAGTTGAGAGGATTCAGAATAGAGCTACAAAAATTATTCCTCATTTAGCACATCATGATTATGAGTCCAGACTGCAATAGACAGGTTTGCATTCCCTTAAATTGAGAAGAACAAGAGGCGATTCACTACAACTTTTTAAGATTATTAAATCACCTATTTTGATGAGGCAATGTGGCATACCACTATCTTCCAGAAAAATCGTACCAAGGCTAAATAACAAACAATTGGATATCGTTAAATGTAATACTAATAAAATACAACATTTTTTTTCTGCATAAGAACTCCCAGACTATGGAGTACTCTCCCACAAGATGTTGTTGATGCAACTACTGTTACGATTTTTAAAATGAAACTTGATAATTGGTTAACCAGATAGTATCACAATAATGATCCACACATGTGGAGGACAATCTCAATGGGCCTCGGCTTTCTTTTATCCTTTCAACCAAGTAACCAAGTAATCCAATAGGTAGGGAAATGGGGAGACTGGGTGGGCCAAGTGGTCCTTATCTGCTGTCAAAGTCTATGTTTCTAAAGATTAATACACATGTTAGCCAGCCTTGGAGTGGGTCCCAAGGTGGTAGCCTGGGTAAAAAAATTGGCTGGACAACAGGAGACAGAGTAATAGTAAACTGAGTCCACTCTGAAAGAGGGTTACTAGTGGGGTACCGCAGGGTTCAGTACTGGAACCGATCCTCTTTAATGTCTTGATTCATTTATTTTATTTAGGCATTCGGATCATACTTTTGAGCTCAGAGCTCTTTTACAGAGGTTCCATGTCAATCGGTGATAATGACAACAGTAATGAACAGTTTACATACAATATTCAAATAGTAGGTAGCTAGTATATAAGTGACATTGTGGAGGGGTCTGGAAGGAAAAGTGTGTCTCTCTGCAGACACAAAGATCTGCAACAGAGTTGATGCACAAGGTGGGGTGAATGGCAAGGTTAGCGGAATGGTCAGATGTATGACAGCTTAGAGTCGGTGCAAAGTAATGCACCTGGGAAACAGAAACCCAGGGGGAAGAGTACACAATGGGGGTGAGATACTAACAGCAACAAAAATGGAAAGGGACCTGTGGGTAGTCGTATCAGATGTCCTAAAGGTGGGCAAGCAATATGAGAAGGCAGTAAGGAGTGCTGGGGAGATACTTGGATGCATTGGAAGAGGCATCGCCAGTAGAAAACAGGAAGTTATTTCTCTGTACAGACAGTGAGACCCCATCTGGAGTACTGTGTGCAGTTCTGTAGACCCCATCTCTGCAGGGACATAGGATGGATGCTGTCTAGAGGAGGGCAATTAAAAAGGTGCAGGATCTGCACCAGAAGCCATACAAAGAGACTAAAGGAGCTTGATTTGTGTACTCTCGAGGAAAGGAGGGGAGGGGTGGGCATGATAGAAACTTTCAAGTATCTCAAGGGAATCGGCAAAGTCCAAGAGAGTAGCATCTTTCAGAAAGAGATGTGTAAGAACAATGGGGCACAATTTGAAGATGGAGTGGGGATGGCTCAGAGGTAATGTGAGGAAGTATTTTTTTTTTTTTCCACAGAGAGGGTTGTGGATGCGTGCAACAGCCTTCCCGAGGAGGTCGGGGAGTCAAAACCGGGGAATTTAAGAATGCATGGAAAAGACATAAGGCAGTTCTAGTGGGGGGGTTAAGAGGAAGTAGGCTGTTTTGGTTAAAGGGGAAGTCTCCCATAGTTTCACACCCATATTTTCCCAACTTCTTATGTGCAACTGTTGTGTTCCTCCTCTAGTTGCCAGCAGTCCTGTTGCTGTCCAAATCTAGATTATAAATAAAAATATACAGCTCCCAGAAGTTATCAATGTGTTTGTTCTCTATTTTACCATCAGTGCTGCTGGAGGATGATGTCATTAGAGCAACAGATAATGGTGCTGCACTAAATGCTATTCCACCAGTAAACAGAACCCACAATGTTTGGTCCCCCACTTGAGTAATGGGGGAACTGTAAGTGTTGTGCACATCCTGAAGTGCAGGTCTAATAGGGACTAGAACCATATGAGTGTGATTCAGCACTGATTTGACATGTGTATATACAGTATGCCTATAAGGAAGTGCCTGTATGTGTTGTGTTAATGTTTCTGTTAGCAAAAACAGTTTACCCAATAAATGACTCTGGGTACAACAAGAGTCTTAAGAGGTATTATGTAGCTGTTGTATTATGTTCTGTGTGTGTTAGTATTCTCTTTTGATTGACATCAGCAGTGAGACACAATCTTGCAAAAATGCCCCTTTCCCTCGGTAACTAGGCAGTCAGTGATTGCATGGCTGATGTAAGGCAATAAAGAATTCAGTTATAACAAGGAATAGGTTACCAGAACATCAGCTGCACCATATGGAAGAAGGGTAATCTAGTGGTTAAAGCACAGGGACAAGAACTGGGAAACTGTGGTTCAAATCCTACTAAAGTCCCTTACTCTCTAACCCTTACAAGTTCCCCTAACTTCCTTGGGAACTGTTTTGGCCCCTCAGGTCCATGACTTTAACAGTGCCCCCATTCCCAGTATAAATCATTAGCAGTGATGTGAGAGCTACAGCATTTCACTTTGAAGGTACTGAAAACAAGCTGTGGCAGGCCCCCCCCCTCCCCCCGGTAATGCCAGCATTTGAAGTAGGATGTCCATCACAAATCAAGATGCTACACTTTAACTGTTGTAGGTAAATAAACTAATCAGTCTCAGTGTTTGTAGTACTCTGTATTTACTTGGCTCATTCCTCCCATATGACATGCATTCTGTGTCTTGGTATTTCCAGTCAGAACCCAGATGTAAGGAGCATTTGAAATGTAAAACAGTACACTTTATAAAATAAGCTATCTAGCTCTCCACTTTCAGGCTGCTGAAAGGGGAGTGTATAATTTGTGCAAAGGAGGAATTCAGTCTTGTGTGATCCTTTGGGAACCTGCTCAAGCCTACTTTGTAAATGAATCCTCTCAAGGGTGTTCACCTGGTTCACTACAGAGTGACTAACTGCTCGATTGGTTGGTTGATTAACTGATTCAGTCTACTGCTTTCCACAACATGTTACAACTGTCTCACAGAGAGAGATGAGCGGTACACAGGAACAGCTTTTGTTTCCTGTGAATGAAATACTATTAGATGTATTATTTGCTCTACACATGCAGTATTAAGGCTACAAGTACCACTCTCTGTGTGAGTTGCATGACAGAACTGTCTTAAACCATTGCAAACTTAAGCTAAAATCAGGGTAGACAGCATTGATACCTTTATGTGTTGCTGCAGTGACATCAAGGAATGGGAGGGACTGTATAACAAGTGACTCATTTGCATGTAAATGGAGGCCTGCTTGACATTTTACTACCTTGTGTCAGAGCCTCAAACTCTAGATATGTGTTGCAACAGAAGAAATGGCTGATCTCTTATTGATATACGTACAGTGTTTGATATAATGTATACTAATTACATCAGACGTATCCAAATCCTAAATATATAGGAGTCTTCCCCCTTTAACTAGGATCTGCAGCTTATCCAGTAGGTAGAGAAATGGGCAGACTAGGTGGGCCAAGCAGTCCTTATCTACCATCAAATTCTATGTTTCTATGAAAGGAGGGGGAATGGTGCTTCATGTAAAGGAAAACAAAAAGCAACAAATCCAGGGGGATGCAGAGGGTGCTGTGGGTCACTCTTTAGATGGGGAAACTGAGCCACTATTTGGACAGGTGTGGTCTACAGGCCTCCTCCCACACAGGGGGAGGACTTGAGGAAATGTTAAAAGCAGTTGCCAACATGGCTGAAAGAGGGGAGGTGTTGCAGGGGGGGTCTTTAGTCTGCCAGATGTAGATTGGAGTCTCCCTTCGGTAGCCTCAGCTAGAAGCAGGGACACCCTGGACTCCTGCAAGGGGTGTTCCACAAGCAGCTAGTTAGTGAGCCCACTCATGATGGGCAGTACTGGATCTGGTGCTTGCTGACAGGGGCAGGGTTGTGGATGTCGGGTTGGGAGGCCATGTGGAGACCAGTGGTCGTCATACATTGTGGATCAACATAAGAACAGCTGCAGAAGCCAACCACACAATGACGCAAAGCCTGGACTTCAAAAGGGCTTAAATTTTTTTTTTTTTTTTTTTACAAAGATGGGTGACCTGGCAGACGGAGAGAACCGGGGGGCGACAACAAAATTAAAGAATGGCTAGTGAAGGCAACAGACCTCTGTGTCAAGCAGTTAAGCAAATCTAAAAGAAAGAGGGGACCTCTAAGGTTCTCGAGACAGCCGAAAAAAGCATTTGGAAGGTATAAAGGAGACCCAGAGGGAGGAAGATGGTGAAGTGTGTCTGGGAAAATGGAATCAGGCGAAACAGTAAGGAGCACAAAGGTGTACTGAGAAAAGAATAGCCCAGGGAGTATGAAGAGGGGATGAGACATATTTTGGGTATATTGGTGAGAAAAGAGACCGTGAGAGGGAGTGTAAGGTTAAAGAGGGAAGGGGGTTACTGACTGCATAGACGGGGACTTTGGGTTATCCTACTGCGTAAACAGCACAAATTCATTGTTCCCTCCAATCACATGGCAGTTTCCACCCATTGCAGTATGAGGAATAGAACTTCACTGTATCAACAGTGTGTAATTTTTCTCCATTCTATAGGTCTGGTTAACCTGGTGTGCCATTCATAATAACTTTATTTGTTAAGCGCAGTTCACTGATATCAAAGCGTTGTACAACACATATCAAACTCTAAAATAGTTATAGAGAGTAAAATATAAAAATGTGAAATATTCATGCAATATACAGAATCAAGTAATCCAAATCAGAAATGGCACATAAATACAGATGGGTTTTTAAAGTAGTTTTGAAGCTTTCCGCTCTCTGACACTCTCGTATCTGAGGTAGAGAATTCCATAGGGTAGAGGCAGCATAAACAAAAGTCCAAGCTCCACAGGTCTTCAGACGCACCCTGGGAATCTCTAGCAATCCCTCGTTGATTGAGCGGAGTGGTCGGAGGGGGCAGTAGGAATTCGGGAACTCTTGCAGGTAACTCTGACCCAAACCATGTAGGACTTTTGAGTCAGTAAACCAGCTTTAAAGATCCGCCACTGCACTGGCAGCCAGTGCAGAGAGCACAGCACAGGAAAAATATGGCTGGATCGAGTTGACCCAGACAGTAACCTGGCCGCAGCATTCCGCATTAGCTGCAAGCAGCAGATATCAACCCCAGGAAGCCCCAGGTACAGGGAGTTACAGTAGTCAAGTCGTAGGGTCACAAAAGCATAGACCAGGGTTGGAAGATCACCAGACAGAACAAGGTGCTTAATCCGGGCGGTGTTCCTCAGGTGGCAAAATGAGAACTTGACCACCGCTGACACCTGTGAACGAAGCGTCCGCCTGTCAAGTATCACCCCCAGATTCCGCACCTGTTCAGAGGACGACAGCTGGGAGCCTACAAGCCAAAGCCCGGCAGGCCGCCCAGTGGCTAGCCCCTCTATCCGGTGATCCGGTTCCACCACTAACACCTCCATTTTGTCAGAATTTAACTTTAATCAACTGGAATTCATCCATTCTTGGATTTCAGCGAAACTGGAGAAGACTGAGTGCGCACTATCCTGATCGGGCACAAAAGATGGGTTCAGTTGAATATTATCTGTGTAATAGTGAAAACTCAGCCCATACCATCTCAATTGTTATCTAATGGTAGCATGTACAGCACAAACAACATGGGGGGACAACACTGAACCCTGCAGGACCCCACATGGTGGGGAGAAAGTCGGAGGAAAAAATGCCTGATACTACCCTCTGCGACCTGCCAGTGTGAAAAGAATGGAACCATCTGAGGACTGTACCAGACAGGCCACAGATGACCAGCAAGCGATCAAGAAGCACCCTGTGATCTACAGTGTCAAAAGCTGACAAGAGATGCAGAAGGACCAAAATGGAATGGCGCTTTTGCTCTCTAGCCATCAGGAGATCGAGTACCCGAACCAGAGCAGTCTCAGCACTGGGCACTGTCTCTTAAGTAAACCAGACTGGTGAGAATCATAGATGGCATGGATGGTAACATAGTTCTCCAACTGTTGCGCAACAACTTTCTCAATAACCTTCTCTACAAAAGGAAGGTTGGAGATTGGTCTGTAGTTTGCAGGAGAATCTGAGTCGAGATGGCTTCTTGAGAAGGGGGGTTACCACAGCCTCCTTCAGGGAGCTGGGAAACTCCCCCGACTCCAATGAGCACCAGGTTGACTTTGCTAGAACCAGGCCGATCACATTAACACGCCCTATTAAAAGGCGAGTAGGGCCCGGGTTTCAACTACAGCTAATTGGTCGCATACCCCGGAGAAGCTGCATGATATCCTTGCTCTTCTGGTCTGTCAAACTCAACCCAACAAAAAGGAGTCGCAGCCCCATTCTGCCCACCTGTAACCTCCATAGAGCATGATAGGCAAATCTCTGATCTGATGTCGGCAACCTTATCAGCAAAGAAGCGAGTGAATTCGTTGTACTCAGTTTGCGAAAAGGCTTTCCAAACTCGTAGACGGGCTGGATTGCACAGTCTGTCTACTGTTTGGAAAAGCTGAGCTGGTCAGTTTTATGCTGCAGCAATCTCCATGGACAGGAATGCTGCCTTTCTGCGAGAGATTGTTGACTAATGGGCTTAGGCGGCTGGAACATTACAGAGATTGTCAGTATCTAGGCAGGACCTACGACAGGCACACTCTTAACTTTCTACTCGCCTCCCTCACAGTCCATCAAACCATGGGGACAGAGGTTGGGGAGTAAGTGGGCGAACACGGAAAGGAGCAAGGGTATCCAGAGCTCCCACCACTGCTAGGTTAAAAGCCTGAAGTGGGTTCTCTGGACCCTCGCTTGCCTCCGGGCATTCCTGATGGTCCAACACCGCCAGAAGGCTTTTAGGGGTCAGGCCCCGTAATGGGCGGTATTGGACAATCTCCGCAGGGGCAGGCCTATAAGGGGGAGCCAGAAAACTGAACCTTATGATGTGGTGGTCGGATCATCCAGCTGGTTCCACCACCAAGTTGGAGGTCTCCAGTCCCAGGAGAAAGACTAGGTCCAATGAGTGACACTGATTGTGTTGCAGAGGAAACTACCTGTATGAAGCCCAAAGAACTCCTAAGTCGGTGGAAGTCTTGTCCAAACTGCAAGAGTTCATAGTCGATCCAGGCGTTGAAATCCTCCAGTACCATCAACCTGGGGGATTCCAACACCATATCGACTATGAAGTCCGCAACTTCCTGCAAAAACTGGTTCTCACCTCCTGGTGGACGGTAGACGAGAATGATTTTGCACCCCACACCTGCAGCCACGGTACACTCAAAAGATCTGGTGTCCTCAACTGGCACATTAACAAGGCCCAATTCAGATTTAAAACAAACTGCTACACCCTCGCCCCAGCGACCCGATCTAGCATGGTGTAACAGAGAAACTGTCTGGAATTGCTGACTCCAAAATGGGACCTGCATTTTCATCCAGCCAGGTGTCGGTGATGTAAACCAGATCAGATGACCCAACAAGAACAGCTAGAATAGCTGACTTGTTTTTGATAGATCTGGCATTGCAGAACACCGTGCAGGTCGGGTGAAAACCTGGAGTAGTTCGAGATACTGGTCCACTGATCGTGGAGCCCTTGGGTATGGGCACTAAACAAGAACCACCTTGTTCAGTGCTGCATTTTGCCCCAGGGTGTCTTCTGGTTCCCACTACCCCAATCAGGCCACTCTGCTCACTCCCGTCCCTTCTCCTCCCCACTATTCCAACACCCCTACAGCGGCCATACACTGCTGCAGATAGTGGGGGGCAGTTAAAAAGGTGGAGGTCCCGGAGCTCAGAGGGGGGTTGCGCCTGACATGGAGAGCCTCCATCAAACACATCCTGAATCACAGCAGCACCAAATAAGCCAACCAGCTAGCCCTAGAAACCACAAACCCCAAAATAACCCCACACTCACAAACCCCAGAATAAAAAGCTCACCCTGTTTAAATAATAAATTTATATAAAATACGTAAAGAAACGGATAAACAAACCCCCCAAAACAATAACCAAAAAAACCAAGCAAAACGCAGCAATAAAAAAATTTTAATAAAATGTTACGGCAGAATGCAAAATTCATCGGTTAGAGAAGTCACCTTGAGTCTCAGTTCAGTTTTATGGAAAACCCAAAAAGCTCCCACTTCTTTGGGAAATGAACTAGTAAAGCTTAAGCAAGTCAAAACTCACGTTAGCCTCGGTGAAAAAGCCATCGGAATTAATAGAAAACAAACTGTAGAGACACTCTCACTCACTGCCTATTTTACACTATAGAGGGTCCAAATGGTAGGTATTTTGAGGGTTAACCAGGCCCTCCTAGAGCGTGTGTGTGTGTGTGTGTGTGTGTGTGTGTGTGCGCGCGCGCGTTTTTGTTTTATTTCTTCTGCAGTTAGCGGGATGCCCAACAGATGTCTAGTGTTGGGTCAGATAGACCTCTAGGCGACTATAATAATAATAAGTACAGCTCTGCCATGAGGGGAATAGGCTTACTGAATAATTGGCCTAATTGATTTTGCAGTACTTGCAAAAAGGATGCAAGGTAGGGCAGGTCCACATTCTGTGATGAGGTGGGACTGCGGTTCACCAGAGTCTCTAGCAAGAAGCATCCCCAGTGAGGGAGTAGTGTGCAGTTATGACTTGAGTGCAGAAGTATCAGTGTGTTTGCTTCCATGCGTGTTCTCTGCACTGGTGAGAGCTAGTAACCATTGATGCAGCATGATAGGCCTTGTGCCAGTCCTCCATACTAATTGGTTTTCCAAGTTCTTCTTGCCACCATTGCAAAACATCTTGTGTAGAGTCTCCAGTGGAGTTGGAAAGTGCCTGGTAAATGCAGGAAATGCTCTGTGCCAAGAAAGGTGATCAGATTGGTGAGAAGAACTGGGTGTGATTCAGGGTTTCATGGGCCCAGTGGGATGGTGTTAAAAAAGGTGCCTCGACTGAGACAGTGTGAAAGCAGCCACAGCTTCTTGAATCAGGTTATTTTCTAGACCACACTGCACTGAATTATTACTTTTTGGACATGTGTAAGTAACTAGTATTGTTTCTGTTTTTGGGGTGGACTTTAGTTTTTAACTTTAATTTGCCAGGGAGGAACTGTAGCTGGGAGATATTTCTAGTCGGTTGTGACTACAGCTGTTACTTAACCTTTGTGAAATGGGTGTCTGAAAGGAAGGAAGGCACTCCCTGGGGTGGAGGGTAAGAGTTGTAGGTGATTGTTTCTGGACGGCATAGGTTTACTCCCACCCACCCTTTCCCTCACCCCACCTGCCCCGCGTGCGTGACTTCCTTCATAGCAGGGGCTCTGACATCACTTCCCCAAAACTGCTAACATACACCTGTTCATATCCTTAAAGGCACAGCACACTGAATAGGGGGTAGACATGCTCACAAGCTTGCACACACTAAAACGAGAACAAAAAACAAAACATCTGTAACTGGATGGGACACAGACATGTTGGGAGTGTTGCAATGCACTGGCTGTGGAGCAGCAGTCTTCCGGGAGACATTCTGGAGACTGCATTGCTGCCCAATTTGCAGGCACCTCTCTGGTCTGAGGAAGGAGGTTGTTCGTCTCCACGCTGACCTGGCAGTGATTCAGGGGAAACCTGCTCCCCCACCCAGGCCACCGCCACTACCTCAGAGGTTGCTAAAAAAGAGTGGTTGGACCACAGTGGGCTCAAGGAGGGTGAGGGTGGTGGAACAGAGGCGCATCCCTCCAGTTGTGCCTCTCCACAATTAATTCGCCACTCTGGCGAAAGCATGGTTCCTCTTTGGAGGCACCTGCAGTGGAGACCAAGGAGAATGCTGGGAATCTCCACAATGGAGACCCACAGGAGGGTGGCCAAGGACCCCACAGGGGAAGGAAACTACTCCTGGTGGGGGACTGTTGGGTAGAACTGGGGGAGGGAGGGGAAAGGGAGGTAAGGTGCCTTCCCGGCGCCAAGGCTTGGAGGGACAGGAAACAAATCCTCAGGATTGTGGGAGTAGTGGCAAGGGGGAGGGAGCTGGATGCCATTATCCACCTAGGGACGAATGACCTGGCTGAGAATGGGATCAGAGCAATGCAACAGGAGTTTGTGGAGTTGGGGAGGGGCCTTAGACAAGTAGCACACATGGTAAGTTTCTCGGAAGTGCTACCTGTCTATGGCATGGATGAGGTTAGGGTACTCCGCACCATGGGATTCAATGACTGGTTGAAAAGCTGGTGCAGAGCTCGGGGATTTGGCTTCATTGGGGACCGGGGCTCCACCTGGAGGGATGCAGGCCTATACAGGAGTGATGGTATGCATCGATCTTGGAGGGGAACCAGGATCCTAGGTGATGGGTTTAAATGCTTCAGTGGCAAACATTTAAACTAGCCGGGGGGGGGCACTAAAGAGGAGAAGGGAAATCCTAGCCGCTGCCCCCCCCCCCAAAAAAAATCAGGGTAATTAGTGAGGTAAACACCAAGATAGAACAGTCGATAGGGAGAAGGGCAGAGGCAAATGGAGAAAAAGACAAAGGCAGTAGGGACAGGGATGGGGCAAAAAGAAATAGACATAAAAAAAAAATGGAGCGTAATGAGTACCAATGTACGTAGTCTAGGTAAAAAGCTCCCTGAAATGGTGGCCTTGATGGAAGAGGGATGCCTGGATATTGTGGCAGTCACAGAAATGTGGTACACAGAGAACCATGACTGTGATGTCAGCATACCAGAGTACACAATCTACAGGAGGGACAGGGAGGGAAGAAGAGGAGGAGGAGTAGGTAGCTCTCCATGTAAGGGAAGGGATCAAAGTAACAGAACTAAAGGGTAAACAGGGAGGAGAGGAGGCACTGTGGGTCACCCTGGAGACTGGAAATGGCTTCACAATCTGCATAAGGGTTGTATACAGACCCTCGTCTATGGGAGGAAATGGACAAGGAAATGATGGAAGGCATCCTTGGGATGGCAGAGAAAGGGGAGATGCTGTTGATGGGGGACCTGAGTATGCCAGATGTTGACTGGAGCACCTTTGCTGCAGCCACATCCAATTGCAAGGCCATTCTCTATGCCCTACAGGGGGCATGCCTCAGACAGCTAGTTTTGGAATCCACTCTGGAGAGAACAATCTTAGACCTGGTACTCTCAAATGGGGACGGAGAGAGGATCTCTGATCTTGACGTGGGTAGCCATCTGGGAACAAGCGACCACCAAACGGTGTGGTTCGCAATAAACTTGGCTGTAGAGTCCAGCCACTCAAAAGTGAAGGTACTGGACTTCAGGAGGGCTGATTTTTGTCAAAATCGGAGAGTGCCTCAGAAAAGCACTAGCAAACTGGCAAGAAGGTGGGGTGGAGCAACAATGGGGAAACATCAGAACTGCCACCACAGAGGCAACAAGTCTTTGTGTGAAGCAAATGAACAAATCAAAATGAAAGAAAAAAGCCACTATGGTTCTCAAAAGTGGCGGGGAAGGTAAGGAAACAAAACATAGCATTCAGGAAGTATAAGGAAACACAGAAGGAGCAGGACAGAACTGTACCAGTTAAAGCAGAAGGAAGCGGGTAAGGCTGTCGGAATAGCAAAGGCCTAAACCGAGGAAAAGATGGCCAACTCTGTTAAGAAGGGGGATAAGGCAGACTTCCTCGTTGACATGTCGTTTGAGTCACCCAGATTGATGGTGCTGTGTGACTTCAGCGCCTGGGACGACGATGAACTCTCACAATTTGGTAACTACTTCCTCCAATTAATGTCTTTTTTGGGCCTTACACAGGTAGTTTCCACTGCTATGCACAAATCTGGACACTCGCTGGACTTAGTCTTCCTTCTAGGGATTGATGCATCCGACATGGGGGTGGAACCAGTCGCCTGGTCTGACCACTACACTGTGAGGTTCAATTTTTGCACCCCTCTTAGAAAGTTATCCCCTGTGGAGATGGTCAGGTACCGCCCATTACGGAATGTTACCTCACAAGGCCTAGTGGTGGTCCTTGACCTATCATCCCCAGCGTTGGTGAGCAGTAATCCAGAGGCACTGGTGTTGGCCTATAATGAGGCCATCACGGTTGCCCTGGATTCTGTTGCTCCTGTTCATGAGCGCCCCCTATCCCTTCACCCCAGGGCCCCTTGGTTTGATGAGACTCTGAGGGAGATGTGGAGACAAGGGCGAAGGTTAGAGTGTTGTTGGCGCAAGTCCGCCATTGAAGCCGACCGCTTTAGATTGATAGAACATTATGTTAGCTATCAATCTGCAATCACCCACAAAAAGGCAGAATTCCTGTCCAGGGAGACTGCAGTTGCTCAGAATCGACCGGCTCAGCTGTTTCGAACTGTACATAGACTGTGCAACCCAGCCTGTCTGCAAGTTCTAAAAGCCTTTTCGCAAATAGAATGCAACGAGCTCGCTCGATACTTTGCAACTAAGGTGGCTGACATCAGGGCAGACTTGTGTCCGACAACCTCTGAGGGTGATGTTGTAGGATTGTGCGAGAACACAGTGCCTCAGTTCTCTTAGAGTTCCTTTTGTCGACCTGAGTTCGTGGATATTATGAGGGTCATCCATAGTGTGTGCCCCATAAGCTGTGGCTTGGACCCTGGACCGACTACCCTAATTTTGGATTGTGTAGATATCATTGGTCCAGTTTTGGTGCAAATAGTCTGGTGCTCCTTGGAGTCAGGTGAGTTTCCTAGCTCCCTGAAAGAGGTGGTGGGGACACCTCTCTTGAAGAAAGCTTCCTTGGACCCAGACTGCTTTTTAAACTACAAACCTATCTCTAACCTTCCCTTTATTGGGAAGATTATTGAGAAGTTTGTGGTTGCCCAATTGGATGACCATTTAACCATCCATAGTATCTACGAATCCTTCCAGTCTGGTTTCCGTAAAAGACGTAGCACCGAGACTGCGCTGGTTCAGGTGCTTAATGATCTTCTGAGGGCGAGGGATCATAAGAGATGTTCCATCTTGGTTCTCCTTGATCTCTCCTCAGCTTTTGACACTGTGGATCACGTGGTGTTAGCACTCCTGAGGCAAATCTGTGGAATGTCGGGAACCGTTCTTCAATGGTTCACTTAATTCCTCACTGGGAGATCACAAAGAGTTGTCAGGAATTTTTTCCTCCGGCCCAGTCTTTGTTGTGTGGAGTGCCTCAGGGTTCTGTGCTGTCGCCCATGTTATTTGCAGTGTATATACTGCCCCTTGGAAACCTTATAAGACTGTATGGGCTGAGGTTTCACTGCTATGCAGATGATACCCAGCTATATCTGTTTTTCGCACCCGACCAGGATGGAGCTCTCTCGTTGTTTAACAACTGTCTGGGGGAAATCCAAGACTGGATGGATTCTAGTTGGCTAAAGTTGAACTCAGAGAAGACTGAGGTTTTGGTGGTGGACCCAGGTGGTCAGATCGAGAGGTCGCATACTGGCGCACCTTCTGGAATTTTTCTTGGCGCGTGTCACTACCGACCTCTGAACGGGTGTGTAACCTTGGGGTGATCCTAGACGATAGGCTGACTCTTCAATCTCTGGTGTCAGCCGTTGTCAGGACTTCCTTTTACCATCTTAGGAATATTGCCAGGGTTGAGCACCTTGTTCCGTCTGACTCTTTGCCAACGTTGGTCCACGCCTTTGTGTCCTCGCGCCTAGACTACTGCAACACCCTTTACTTTGGGCTTTCTGGGGTTGAAATCCGTCGCCTACAGCTGGTGCAGAACGCTGCAGCCCGGGTTTTGACTGGGACAGGTAGGTCCTGTCATATTACCCCAGTGCTGCTCAAACTGCACTGGCTTCCTATACGGTGGCGGATCACCTTCAGAGTCATTTTATTGACTTTTAAAGCCCTTCGCGATCAGGGTCCGTCCTATCTGAAAGACCTGCTGGTACCTTACTGCCCTGGCCGATCGCTCCACTCTGCCGACATGGGGTTGTTGGAGATTCCAAGAGTGAGTTTGAAATCTTCAGGCAGCAGAGCATTTTCTCATGCTGCACCCACTCTTTGGAATTCTCTACCATGCTGGTTACGGGAGTGCACTTCCGTGGAGATATTTGAGAAAGACTTGAAATCATATTTATGGAAAATGGTCTTCTTGGATAGCCAAGTTAATTTTAATATGATTAGAATTTTATCATAATTTATTATGCTTGTATGATGTATTTTTATATGTTTTGAAGTCTTGTATTGGAATTTGAATTTGATTTTAAATTTGTTCAGCGCCTTGATACATTGAAAGGTGCTATGTAAATGAGTGTTGTAGTAGTAGTAGTAGTAGTAGTCGTAGTAGTAATAAGACCTTTTATAGGTACATTAGGGAGCAAAGAAGGACTAAGGCAGAGATACTGAGGCTGAACAAAGAGGAAGGTGGTCGGGCAGAGAGCGACAGTGAAAAAGCAGGGATACAGAAAGAAATACTTCTGCTCAGTATTCACATTGAAAAAGCAGGGGAAAATACCTAATCCGGTCAATAGAAGCACTCTGGATAGGGGGGTTGATATTAGTCCCTTTCACAGAAGAAAGGGTTCTCAAGGTGGATAAAGCAATGGGGCCTGATGGGATTCACCCCATAATTCTAAAATAACTAAGGGAAGAACTAGCAACACCACTGACTACCCTTTTTAATAAATCATGGGAGGATGGTGTGGTACCTGAGGACTAGAGGAGGGCAGATGTGATTCCCCTTCACAAAAGTGGGAGCAAGACAGGTAGAAAACTACAGACCTGTCAGTTTGACCTCAGTGGTAGGGAAAATGATGGAATCACTTCTGAAGGAAGGAATTGTTGAGTTCCTAGAGGCCAGTGGGGCACAGGACCCAAGGCAGCATGGATTCACAGCGGGAAGGTCATGTCGGACAAATCTAATTGATTTCTTTGACTGGGTGACCAAAGCAGTAGACCAGGGAGGGGCTGTGGACATGGCCTACCTGGAATTTAGCAAGGTGTTTGGCACAGTTCCGCACAAAAGAATAAACAGATTAACCAGCCTTGAAGTGGGTCCCAGGGTGGTAGCCTGGGTAAAACACTGGTTGGACAACAGGACACAGTGGGTAATTGTAAATGGAGTCTACAGTGAAGAAATGAGGGTTACTAGTGGGGTACCACAGGGTTCAGTACTGGGGCCGGTCCTTTTTAATGTCTTTATAAGTGGCATTGCAGAGGGACTGAAGGGAAAATGTCTTGCAGATGACGAAAGATCTGCAACAGGTTGATAAGTGGGGGATGAAAGGATGAAAGGGACTTGGCAAGGTTGGAAGAATGGTCAGATGTATGGCAGTATAGATTCGGTGCAAAGAAGTGCAGAGTAATGCACCTGGGAAACGAATACCCAGGGGAAGAGTACACAATGGGGGTTGAGATACTGACAACAAAAATGGAAAGGGACCTGGGGTAGTCATATCGGATGACCTAAAGGTAGGTCAGCAATGTGAGACGGCAGTAAGGAGGGCTGTGGGGATACTGGGATGCATAGGGAGAGGCATCACCAGTAGAAAACGGGAAGTTGGCCTCCTGTACAGACACTTGTTAAGACCACATCTGGAGTAATGTGTACAGTTACATACTAACATACTGAAATGCAAGCAGAATAAGCCTAATGGTCTTTCATGTCTGCTAGTTTGGTCATCCCCCCCCACCCTGGGAGCTGACCTTGCTGCCCCTCTTGTACTCTGACTTCTCCCTTCCTAGTCCCGGATATTCCCACTGCACAGGACTTTGCGTCCAGAACCTTTCCCCTGTACCTGTCCCACCCCCTCTTGAACCCCTTCACCAGCCCCCTGTGCAGCGCATTCCATGGCTCCACCACCCTCTCAGTGAAGTAACACCTCCTCCTTTCTCTTCTGAATCTCTCCTCCCCCCAGAGCTTCCGCCCATGCCCTCTAGTTGCCCCTCCTCTTTCCTTCGGAGCACCTTTACTGCTTTTCCCTATTTAACCCCTTCATGTACTTGAAGACCTCTGTCATGTCCCCCTGGTCCCTTCTCTCTTCCAGTGTGTATATATTTAGCTCTTTGAGCCTCTCCCCATAGGTCCTGTCCCCCAAGCCCCAGATCATTTTGGTTGCCCTCCTCTGGACCCTCTCCAGGAGTTAAATGTCTCTCTTTAAGTGTGGCCTCCAAAACTGCATGCAGTACTGGAGGTGTGGCCTCACCAAACAGTTATACAGGGGGAGTATCGCTTCCCTCATACTAACATATTAAAATGCCAGCAGAATAGGCCTAACGGTCTTTCATGTTTGGTCAGCCTCCACCCTGGGTGCTGACCTTGCTGCCCCCCTCGCCTCCTCTGGCTTCTCCCTTCCCAGTTCCGGATATTCTTGCTGCATTAGATTTTGCTTCCAGAACCTTCCCTGTACCTGTCCCACCCTCTTGAACCCCTCCACTGTCTCTGTCTCCACCAGCCCCTAGGCAGCGCATTCCATGGCTCCACCACCTCTCAGTGAAGTAGCACCTCCTCTTTCCCTCTGAATCTTCCCCCCTCCAGCTTCCACCCATGCCCTCTAGTGGCCCCCTCCTCCTTCCTTCGAAGCACCCTGACTGTTCCTCCCCTATTTACCCTCTTCATGTACCTGAAGACCTCTATCATGTCCTCCTGGTCCCTTCTCTCTTCTAATGTGTACATATTTAGCTCTTCGAGCCTCTCCTCATAGGTCCTGTCTCCCAAGCCCCAAATCATTTTGGTTGCCCTCCTCTGGACCCTCTCCTGGAGGGTAATGTCCCTCTTTAAGTGTGGCCTCCAAAACTGCACGCAGTACTCAAGGTGCGGCCTCACCAAGCAGTTATACAGAGAGAGTATCACTTTCCCTCTTTCTGGAGGTGATCCCCCTAGCGATGCATCCCAGCATCCTGTTGGCCTTGGCTGCTGCCCTCCTACAAGTCTCCGAGTTGTTCATCTTGACATCCACCACCACCCCCAGGTCCTTCTCGGCCATCGAGACTTGTAGCATTCTCTCCCCCGGTGTACACTTGGCCTGGGTTTCTGCCCCCCAGGTGGAGTACCTTGCATTTCCCTGCATTGAACCTCAGCTTCCACTTTCTAGACCATCTTTCCAGAGCCTCCAGGTCCCCCTCTAGGGCCACCTTCCCCTCCTCCCCATCCACCACCGCCCCCAGTTTTGAGTCATCCTGGAGGTGATCCCCCTGGTGATGCATCCCAGCATCCTGTTGGTCTTGGCCGCTGCCCTCCTGTAAGTCTGAGTTGTTCATCTTGACATCCACCACCACCACCCTGGAGTTCTGGAGACCCCATCTCCGCAAAGACCTAGACAGGGTGGAGGCTGTCCAGAGGAGGGCTACCAAAATGATGCAGGGTCTGCATTAGAAGACATAAGAAAAACTGAAGGAACTAAAGATGTATAACCTTGAGGAAAGGGGGGGGGGGGAGAGACATAATAGAAACTTTCAAATACCTCAAGGGAATCAACAAAGTCCAAGAGGGTAGCATCTTTCAGAAAAAGAGATGTGCAAAAACAAGGGGGCACAATTTTAAGATAGAGGGGGGAACGGATCGGAGGTAATGTGAGGAAGTATTTATTCACAGAGAGGGTTGTGGATACAGGGAAGAGCCTTCCTGAGGAGGTCGTAGAGTCAAAAACAGTGGGGGAATTCAAGAATGCATGGGACAGACATAACACAATTCTAGTGGGGGTAGGAGGAAGTAGGTTGTTTAACTAACTAGGATCTGCAGCTTATCCGTTAGGGAAATGGGCAGACTAGGTGGGCCAAGCGGTCCTTATCTTTATGTTTCTATGTAAGAATCTATAAAAGTCGGCTTGACAAAGGTTGAATTGTCTTTGTACTTCGGGAAGGGATTTAAACGTGGCCCTGAAAACGGGTTGGTAGAGATACTGCAGTGAGTGGAGTTACCAGTTTCTTAAGGCCATGCCTCTGTGTGCTGGGCTGAAGTGCTTCAATAGCACAAGTAGGCGTAAGAGGGAGAAAAGGCAATTGTAACATGGCTAAAAGCAACAGAGCAAAATACAGAGCACTGATTGGAAGCAGAGCAGCATGTGACGATCGAGCAACCATGGATTAATTCACCTTATTAACCCATGGTTGCCACCAGAAGCGCGCTAAAGAAATGATTGGACCAGAGCTAGACTAACATTTGTATGTGTTGGTCTACTTACAGGTGGCGCAACTCCATTTCTTCCACCTGCCTGGGGGAACTCTGGGTTCCTAGCGCACACAGTAACTGGCATGAGTAGCTGCAGTGAGGTGGCAGCAGGTTTTGGTGTCTCAATCTGCCTACAGGTGGCACTGCTCCATGTTTGCTCCCACCCAGGGAAAGTCTGGGAGCCTAGCGCATACAGTAACTGGCAGGAGTAGTTTCAGTGATGTAGCTGCATTGCTGTCCTTCGTTCCCTGACTTAGTTCCTTCTGACCCACCAACCGGTCGATTGCACCTGCAGGACGGCTGTCTCAGAATCGGGCGGTCAGTGTCTAGTGCACCAGCGTTCCCCATTCCCTGCTTGCAAGGGTAAACATTTGTACCTGAGAATGCAGGGTTGTCTGGATCAGTCTGCATAGATGTAAACCGCAGCATGGATTCGGGCAGTCGGTGACCTCGCTACCACTGTTCCCAAGTCCCTGCTTGTAAGGCAAAACAGTTTCACCTCTGAATGAAGGGTTTTCGACTCGTTTAAACATCCGCATGGAATGAAAGTGCTGCATTGTGGGTTAACCATATAAATTTGTGTACGGACAGCAGTGAAGCCGTATGCACATTTTCGATGTTAAACTGTGTAATTCGTATGTTGTACACGATTGTTTGATATCGTAAATGTTGTATTTCTGTGCTGTAGGTATTCCTTCTTCTTTCATATTGCCAGTTACAGTGACGAGCTGAAACCTGTATTTTTGCTCCCCTTTTTAGATATGCAAATGTTTCATTTACTCACAGTGCAACACCCTGCAGCAGTAAATGCGCTGTGTGAATAAACTGGATAACAGATCATTGTTGTAGAAGCATTGACAGTTATATTCCTTCAGAATGTGAAAATTTGGTACAAATGCAAACCCTCCTTAATGTCAGACGTCACGATATAAATGAATGTAGACTGTGCAGCATGCACGCGCACAGCTTCTGAAGTAGCTCTTCTGAGAAACAGCAGTGTAAAAGAATATAATTTGTTCTTGATTTTTAATATGTACCACAGTTGAAGTCCGACATTCAGACACATGACTTATCTTTACTTACCTTGCACCATGGCCATGTTACAAGTGCATTAAACCACTCCAGAGCATGGTTCTACAGTGGAATTAATCTGTGGTTTTAGCACTGTTGCCCAACCCCCCCACAAAATAAAAGATTAATTCCATAGTAGAACCCGTGCTCTGTCGTAGTTTAATGCTTACGGTGAACACAGTGCTCGTATGTTATGGTCTTGGGTGCAAATCAAGGGCTGTGCTGACACTTCAGATTCTAATACCAAAACCAGTTCACCCCCAACACAGGCTGCGAAACAGCGGGCTCATTGTCTAATGGGAGAAGCTACCAGAACACCCCATGGCAACAGGATTTTCAAGAGTGGCACTGTATGCTCATCGGCAGCCCCGCTGCACTCTGTCAACGAGCCCCCTGGTCTACATGCTCGTTGACTAACTGGGAAGCCGCTGGAAGGACCCGTGGCAGGAGGAGCTTCATTTAATTCTGCAGGAGATTCCTTTTGGCTCGTCATGAGCTGCCCTACGGGAGCGTCATTTTAATTTTGTGGACTCTGCCAGAATGCCCCACGGCAGCAGGAGCTTCATTTCAGCTCGTTATGAGCTGCGCTACAGCCACGTATCACCGACCAGGAACAGGCACTTAATTTCAGCTCCGGAGGAGCCATGCTGCAGCCCCATATCAACTAACTGGAAGGCACAAGCAGAAGCGGTCTTCAGCAGACGAGCCCGTTTTTTCATAGCACTGGAGTGCTTCCAAGGGGCTAAGCAGGCACTGTAAGGTTTTCCAACCCCTAACGGCTTTTAGGGAAAGATGCAGCCATTCGTAGTCAGAACTAGTAGGCGCTTCTTCAAAAATGTGCTAAGCCGCTTGTCAGTTGCCTTCTCGTCAACGAGCGCTTAGGAGCCTAAGAGCCATAGGGGGCTTGCTTCAACACCTGTGCGCCCTCCCTCAAGCCAGTCTCCCTCTTCAAACACGGGGATTTATTTTCCCAGTCCCCGAGAAGGGAACAGTCATTCCTAAGTGGCTCTTAGAAGCTCGGCTCTATTAACCAAAGCAGACTAAGGTTAGTCAAGTGAAAGCCTTTTTTGATGTCAGGACCTCTGACAAACATCCCAGGGACAGAAAAATCTAAAGGGCAGCACTCTGTATCTTGCCCTTAAAGGGCCAGCAGCAGTAGCATAGATCAGAAACCCCCAAGGGGAGGGGGTACACTGAATATCAAACAGCATCTGTGAATACCGAGATTTTGAAGGATGCAAAACGGGGGACCCAGTAGTCCGCAGTCCCCTCCTGAACCCCAGGCATCGCCAACAGGTAAAATGGGTCCTTCTCTCTCCTAAGCTGGTCTCTGGGCTTCCTTACTCCTGGGCTGTGCCTCCTGATGCTGAACCACAGGCAGGAATCTGACCTCTGAAGCAGGGGACATCCAGCCCTCCACTTCTGTTGTCCTCAGTTTACTTCCTGCCTTCAGACTGGCAGGTACTCTGCAAGCAGTGCTCTGCTCACATGGCAGAGCTGAAGACGGCAGATTGTAAGTCTATCAAATTCAATTTTCTTGGAGATTAGTAGCTGACTTTTAATGCTCCTGCATGGGCTCCAGTCTCAGCCTTGCAAGCTGCACAGACTGGCCCCATTTCATCTGGGTGTTCTTTTCCCGTGATTTTGGACTGGGCTTCTAAACCACGCAACAGCACTAGGTCAGGAATCCAGGAGCTTAAACATGTTCTAGTGCAGTTTTAGCATTTGTGGACTGAAGGTCAGCACCAGAGTGCTTATTAACACGCATTCCCTCACAGAGGGCAGCCCTGAGTGTTTCCTGTCGATGGCTGGCGCTTTGGGTTCCTCAGCTACTCGTCGACAGTGTCCCGCTAAGCTAATTCAGCCACTCCTTGGGCAGTCGACGGCTGGTGCTTTGGGATCCTCAGCTGATCTTTGGGGACATGCTCCGCTAATACAGTATGTTGTTTTTTTTTTTTTTTTTAGGTGACTAAAGGCTCAAGGAGACCTAAATTGGGACGCACTCCCTTCCAAGGGCAGCCCCAGTGTGTGTTTTATTTTGTTTTGTTTTTTTTCCCCCGCTGACTGCTGACATTTTGGTATCCTCAACGGCTCGTCGATGATGGCATACTATGCGGCTCAACAGGCTCCTCAGCCGCTCGTCAACAGTGTCCCTCTGAGCTAATTCAGCTGCTCCTTGGGCAGTAGACAGCTGGTGCTTTGGGATCCTCTGCTGATCTTTGGGGACATGCTCCGCTCATACAGTATGTGAATTCTAGATGACTTGGGGCTTAAGGAGAGCTAAATCAGGACACACTCCCAAGGGCAGTCCCAAGTTTTTTCCTGCTGACCGCAGACATTTTGACCTCAGCCGCTCAATGACGAGGGCATGCTATGGGGCTCAACAGCAGCAGAGTGCTTAATCAGCATGTACATGACAATCGGCAGAGGCATCCTTTGGCGCACTCCCTTCCAGGGGCAGCCCCAAGTTTTTTCCCGTCGATGGCTGGCACTTGGATATCCATAGCCGCTCATTGGCGATGGCGTGCACTGTGAGTACAGCCTCTCTTGTACACGAGTGCAGCTGCACAGGAGGAGCGCTATTTCAGAGCAAGCCAAAGAGCAGGCGTCTCTCCTGAGGGCAGACCTCGCGTACAGGACAATAGAAACAGCACCAGAGTTCTTATTCATATGCCCCCTGGGCAATCTCGGGAACCAGCGCTGCAGGCCATTGACAATCTCATGAAGTAGCACTGCAGGCTAATAAGATCACTGCCCTGGATCAATGGCTCAGTGTGGAACAGGCCCCCCACACACTCCCCAAAAATCAAAAATGTTTTCATACAAAAAGACAGCTCACTATCTTGCCTTTAAAGGGCCAACAGCAATTCATAGAGAGCATAGTCTCAGGCAGTCCTTCCAGGGCCACACAGGGGGATTAGTCCCCACTTCTAAGGGCTTTCGCTGGGCCTAATTGAAGAGGGCAGTATCTGCAAAGATCAAGGCCTCCCGGGAAGGCAACTCCGCTCTCTACTTAGTCCGATAGCCATCAGACGGACAGGTCTCAGTGAACAGCACTCACCAGATACGAGAGAGCAGCGGCCTTAGAGACCCAGCAGTCTGCAGTTCGATCTCTGGCCCCAGTCCTATAGATAATTGGGCACCTGCTTTGTACCCTGCATGCTTCACAAACACCTCAGGGGGCGCTAGATGGGAGACCCCACAAGAGGGCATAATGAGGAGGACCCCATCCAGTCTTCATCAGAAGAGGAGCAGTTGTCCTTACATCATTATGGTCTCAAAGTAGATTTAGGGGTGCTAATAAGGGGAGTGCCATAGAAAACGTTCCCTGGACTCCTTAGAATCTCTGACCTGGAGAGCCTAAGCTTTCTCTTAACCCAGATTGTAGTCTGGATTTACCTGGGATCTCACCCAGCCAAAACGGGTCTTTACCTGGCAGCTGCCGCCAAATCTGGCTGCAGCCTCCCTCACCCTTCAGACATAGAGGGCTTGGATAGGAGGAATAGAACAAGCCTATCTTTCTCAACTGCAGTTCGGGGGTTTGGCTTAAGCAGTAGAGGTATGAGGAGGCGGTCAGGTGTGCAGGTAGTATCATGTTTCTTCTAACTCCAGCTCGCTGCAACCTCTGGCTTTGGGTCTGGCAAGCAGTTGCCTCTGTAAAAGCCAGTTGGTTATTGTACCCAGTGAAAGTAATTGTTTTGGCTCAGCCATGAAGGAGACAGCGAGAGATTCTGGGGAGTTGGCCACGAGCACACATGGCCACGGTGCACATGCCACATTAAGAGGCGGGGGACAGTCCTCAAGCCCTAGATGCCCTTCTTCATTATCAAGGTTACCTTAAGGGTTAAAACTCTACCTTCTTGGAGGGAAAACGAGAACATGCTATCCAGGCACATCCTCCAGTAGTGGTTAGGTTTTTAAGAAACTCCATGAATGGGCCCAAACTGAGTTGGGCTGAGAGGTCGTAGACATTACCAGCATGGGTCACCTAATACAACCCCCACCACCATTTTCACTGGCAACCCATCTGGAAGACAGGCCTGCTAGGCCAGTCCTAGATCTCCTCAAATTTCCGAATGGTTTTGTTCGCAGCAGACTCTTCAAGGTGGAAACATTGTCACGAGTAATTGGGGAGTCACAAAAGGGTTTTTTTTTTTCGGCACCCATAAATCTGTGAAATGCCTGTTTGCATATTCCCATGCAGTAATGGCGCATGCACTATCCCAGATTCAGAGTGGGAGAGCAGTACTTCCAATTCAAATTCTACCATTGCAGTCTTCCCACAGCTCAACCAAGCATTACAGGCAGAGGTAGTCTGGTCCCCTATGGCACATGGTTTTCCCATCAACTGGAGAAAAAGCTCCCTAATTCCAACTGGAGAAGGAGCTCCCTAATTCCAAACCAGACCTTGATTCTCCTGAGGGACTCTCATCATGACACAAGGTTTCTCCCCCCAAATCCTAGGTTTTGGGATCTGTAATTGCTCATCAAGTAGTTTTGTTAGCTCCTCAGCTACCTGCTTATTTTTTTCACACAGCTCATTAAGACTGATTAAGCCATTCCTCCAGGGATGGTCCCAGAGGTCATGAAGGGCCACAAGTTAGGCCATCCGCACTAATCCGGAATCGCGACCAATGCAGGCCTCAGGAGCTGGGAAGGACTCTCCTACATCAGCTGTTGGCACCGGGCAGGGGATCGCTGTTGGACGCAAGGTACAGTATAAGCGTTTCTGAGGGGGGGAACAGTAGGCCATGCCAAGAGACACGCGGAACAGCAATTCCTCAATCTGGCTAGCCTGATTCCAGCTGACAGTCTGGCAACGCTGACATGCACCGACCATCAGGGTGAAACGAGAAGCTCAAAGATGCTAAAGGAATCCCTTCTTTCAGTGGGTTGAGCACCCCTGAGTGATGTTTGTATCGGGACAGGAAAATGTCATAGCAGAATGACTGACTGTCGCAAAGTGGGTCGACCAAGGGATTGCAGCTGAAGGACAGTACCTCCCACATTCAGACAGAATAGTGGGGAAATAGTCAAACAGATCTTTTTGGCCTGCGGGCAGAACTCCAAGGTAAAGCAATTCTGTTCCCTGGCAAAGGACAAACCAGCTGTGGCGCAGGACACCTTTTCCCCATAAACTAGGATTTGTTCAGTCTCCTGTATGCCTTCCTCCAATACTGCCTCTGTCAAGAGGCCTCCACAAAGTGGCATTGGACAGGACAGTCATGATTGTAGTCTGTCCCTTATGGTTTTTCTGCACTTAGTTGTTTCTCATTCATTGGTCAGGGCGACCACATTGAATATTTGGGTTCAGCCATGGGAATTCTCCAAGGTCCAGTTCTGCACCTGATTTTTAACAACTGGTCTCTCTCTGTCTCTCTCTCTCTATACTCGGAAAGTGAGTGTAAAAACTTTCAAGGAGCTATGCGGTACAGCTCCTGTTATTGACATGGTGGGGAACTCGTGTCTTCTCTCTCCAAAGTGCATTATAGAATCCGGAGGAAATTTTGGTTCTGGCTTCATTCCAGACACATACCGAATGACACAATATAATCACCTGTACTACTGCAGATCCTCTAAGACAGATGGACAAAGGACTGCAACCAGACACCTTACAAATTAGGGTTTCTGCACTGGGGGCACTCTTGACGGACCCTGAGGAATTGTTGGTCTCGTATCCCCATGTCTGGTACTTCTTCAGGCAGCAGCATTAAAACATCTTCAATCCACCAAAACTATCACCTTGGAGTCTTAATATGGTTCTCAAGGCCGTGACCAAGGCCCCCTTTAGAGCCTCTCAAGCCATTCATCATGCATCTCAAAATAAAGGTTGCCCTTTTTTTTTTTCTCAAAGCTATTACTCCAGCTAGGAGTTTCAGCAAACTAAAAGCATTGCTTGCCCAAGAGCTGTACACTCGTTCATCAGGCTAGAACAGTTCCAAGTTTTGTTTGCCGAAGTTATACCTTCCCTCTATTACAGTCAAGGGTTCATTCTTCCTTCCTTCTGCCCACTCTCTAAAAGCAACAAGGATGGAAAATGTCAAACTAGACCTGGGAAGAGGGAGAAAAATGGACATTGAGAGAGGAAGCTATTCGCAAAACTTCTTCTGTATTCATGGCAGCTAAAGGGGGAAAAATTTTGTGGCAGCAAGGATTCAATAGGCTCTATAGCCAAACTGATTCTATCCGTCACCTCTGCAGTGTATGATCAGGCCAGAGTAACTTGCCTGGCCTAGTGAGAGTCCATGGCCCCTTTCGTGTGCGTAATTCAGAGAAACATTGACAGCACACTCACTGAGTGGCCTTTTGATCAGCCAGTCTTACTTTTTTTTTTTTTTTTTAAATTCTCACTGGAGGTGATGGCCTTTGGCTGCAGAGTGTTTCAAGCAGTGGTGAACCCTTAAGGGCTCTTGACATTCTTCCCACCTGGGACATCTGGAGACATACTGCTTTTGTATATCCTAGGAGTAAGGAAGCCTGGAGACGAGCTTAGAGAGAAATCAAAATTGAAATACCTGAAAAAAAAAAAAAAAATTTTTTTTTTTTTTTCCTCTAACTCTCTCCGGCTTCAGATTCCTCCCAGAATGTATATATTTGTTGGCCTCACGGCCATATATGCCTTAAAATTGTGTTTTGTTCTTGTAATATTACTACATTGGACTGCTTTAGGAAGAACCTGAGGAGAACAGGAAGTGGAGGGCTGGATGTCCCCTGCTGCAGAGGTCTGATTCCTGCCTGTGGATCATCATCAGGAGGTACAGCCCAGGAGTAAGGAAGCCCGGAGACCAGCTGTCGAAGAAAGAAAATTTTATAGGTATTTTAAATTTCAATTTTTGCCATGGCCTTTTCCCAGGTAAAATAGGGCCTTTGCCTGGATCCCTGCCTGTTCCACGGGCAACCTCTGGGTATCCTGGTGGGAGACCTCCCAAGAAAGCTAAGGGAAGAGGTCCCCTTGTCTGCCCTCATCTGAAGAGCCGTTGTCCTTGCATCACAAGGACTGGAGGGCCTTGTTTTTTTTTTTTTTCATGTAATAGAGAGAGGGAGAGGGAGAGAAAACGAAACAAAAGTCATAGCAGAGAATCCCTCGGCTCTCCCTGGAGGCTTCCACCCAGTCAAACAGGCTTCCGCCTACCAGCTATCACCAGTTTGGCCGCAGCCTCCCCTATTCCTCCAGCCATAGGGGACTTGCTAATGGAGGAATGACTAGGTCCAGAACACACCTATACAGTGGTCCGTCTGCATACTAGTAGTTTCAGGCTTAGACACAGGGCTTGCGTTAACCCCCTACTAAAGTCCCCAAATGGGATTTTCAAGGATTCTGACGCACAAAAATAAAAGCAGTGCTTCAGCACTGACCCTGTATATTGAAAGGTTTGCACCAACATCTTTAACAGTAAAAGCATTGTATATTGTTGTACAGAGCCACTCCAGACATTTGTGACACCCAAGATTTCTGGTCTGATCCCCAACATTTGAAGCAGAGTGTCAAGCTGACTCCCACTTTACTAGTGCTAATGCAAGCCCTGTAGACAGAAGCAACCGGGAAAATGGTCAGACTACCATAAAGGCTACCTGCTGAGACTGTCATTAGAAGGGAAAGGTCCTCCCTCAGAGATGCTTTTAGTCCTCCAGTCCTCCCTTAAAGCAGCTGCGAGCAACCTGTTCTCAACACCACTTGCATGGCATTCCAGCGTGATGATGAGCCACATGTAATCAAGCCCAGCCAACCTGTTTTTCCGCAGGAGCCGCAATACCTTGGGCCACTATCCTGGCATTCCAGTGTGATAAGTCAGATGGAGATAAGCCCACCCTGCAACAGCCTCAGAGCGGGACTATTCTAGACATTTTCAGCAGATATCTCTAGGAGGCTACCAGTTGCGCAAGGGCCATGCTTTAACTCCTTAGCCTCGACTTACTTAAGTCGGCAAGCATGGCAGGCGGACAGGTCGCCAAAGCTCACTTGGCGAATGCCCCGACATGGGAGAGCTCCTGCGGTGGATTTTTTTTTTTTTTTTTTTGAAGGAGGTGGTAAAGATTCCAGAGAAGAGACGAAACTAACTACCGCTATTCAGGAGCAAGTGCTCAAGTCCATGCATACTAGGAGGACAAACTAAATCTGCACTGGCAGTTTTGTTCACAGCAGGTCCTTCAAGGTGGAAACCTTTTCACGAGTAATCAGGGAGTCGCGAAAAGGGCTTTTTCCGGCACCCATAAATCTGCAAGATGCCTATTTGCATATTCCCATGTAGTAAGGGCATGTGCATTATCCCAGATTCAGAGTGGGAGAGCAGTACTTTCAATTCAAACTCTACCATGGCAGTCTTCTCGCAACTCAACCAGGCATTACAGGCAGTGGCAGAGGTAGTTGGGTCCCCTATGGCACATGGTTTTCCCATCAGCTGGACAAAGAGCTCCCTAATTGCAAACCAGACCTTGATCCTCCTGGGGGACTCGCATTAGGACACAGGGTCTCTTTTCCCCTCCCCCCCGAAACCTAGATTTTGGGATCTGTATGTGCTTATCAAGGAGTTTTGCAAGCTTCTCAGCTACCTGCTTGTTTCACACAGCTCATTAAGTCGGATTAAGCCCTTCCTCCAGGGATGGTGTCGGGGGTTAGAGGTCTTGGAAGGACCACAAGTTGGGCCATCCGCATCAAGTCGGAATCGAGACCAATGCAAACCTCTGGAGCTGGGAAGGACTCTCCTGCATCAGCTGTTGGCACCGGGCAGGGGATCACTGTTGGACATAAGGTACAATCTGTGTTTTCTGAGGGGGGAACAGTAGGCCTTGCCCAGGCACACGCGGAACAGCAATTCCTCAATACGGCTAGCCCGATTCCAACTGACAGTCTGGCAATGCTGACGTACACTGACCATCGGGACGAAATGAGCAGCCCAAAGTTGCTAAAGGGATCTCTTCTTTTTCAGTGGGTTGAGCACCACTGAGCGATGTTTGTATCGGGATAGGAAATTGTCACAGCAAGAATGACTCGGTGTAAAAGTGGGATTAGACCAGGGATTACAGTTGAAGGTTAGTGCCTCCTCATTCAGACAGAATGAGGGGCAATACTCAAACATATCTCTTCGCCTGCAGGCAAAACGCCAAGGTAAAGCAATTCTGTTCTGTGACCCAGGACGAACCAGCGGTGGCTCAGGGCGCCTTTTCCCTATAAACTGGGATCTGTTCGGTCTCCTGTATGCCTTCTTCCAATACCACCTCTATCAAGAGTCCTCCACAGAGTGGCATTGGACAGGACAGTCATGATTCTACCTGTCCCTTATGGGTTTTCCACACTTGGTTGTTTCTCATTTATTGGTCAGGGTGACCGCATAAAGCATTCGGGTTCAGCCATGGGAATCCTCCATCAGTATCCAATTCTGCACCCCGTTTTAACAACTGGTCTCTCTCTAGACTCAGAAAGGGAGTGGAAAAACTTTCAAGGAGCTATGCGGTACAGCTCCTGTTATTGACATGATGGGGAACTCGTATGTCTCTTCTTCCTCTAAAGTGCGTTATAGAATCCGGAGAAAATTTTGGTTCTTGCTTCATTCCAGATGTATACAGAACGACGCAGTGTAATCGCCTGTACTACTGCAATTCCTTTAAGACAGATGGACAAAGGTCTGCAACCAGCCATCTTACAAAGTAGAGTTTCTGCACTGGGTTCACTTTTTCTCGGACCCTGGGGAATTGTTGGGCTCATATCCCCATGTCTGCCCATGCCTGGTGGTACTTCAGGCAGCAGCATTAAAACATCTTCAATCCACCAAAGCTATCACCGTAGAGTCTTAATATGGTTCTCAAAGTCGTGACCAAGCCCCCCCTTTAGAGCCTCTCAAGCCATCCTTCATGCATCTCAAAATAAAGGTGGCCCTTTTCCCACAAAGCTCTTACTCCTGCTAGGAGTTTCAGCAAACTAAAAGCATTGCTTGCCCAAGAGCTGTACACTCGTTCATCAGGCTAGAACCGTTCCAATTTTTGTTTGCCAAAGTTATGTCTTCCCTCTATTACAATTAAGGGTTCATTTTTCCTTCCTTCTGCCCACTCTCTAAAAGCAACAAGGATGGAAAATGTCATACACTAGACCTGGGAAGAAGGAGAAAAATGGACATTTAAGAGAGAGAAAGCTATTCGCAAAACTTCAACTGTGTTCATACCAGCTTAATAATAAATTTGGGGCAGCAAGGATTCATTAGGCTCTATAGCCAAACGGATTCTATCAGTCACCTCCACGGCATATGCTCAGGCCAGAGTAACTTGCCTGGCCCAGTGAGAGTCCATGGCCCTCTTTGTGGGTGTAATTCAAAGAAGCATCGTCGGCACACCCGCACTGTGGCCTCTTTTTTAAAAAAAAAAAAAAAAAATTCACTGGAGGTGATATTCTCTGCAGAGGCATCCTTTGGCTGCAGTGTGTTCATCGGTGATAAACCCTTAAGGGCTCTTGACATTCTTCTCACCCGGGACATCTGGGGACATACTGATTTTGTATATCCCAGGAGTAAGGAAGCCTGGAGACCAGCTTAGGAGAGAGAAATCAAAATTTAAATACCTGTAAATTTTCTCTCTGACTGCTGGTCTCTGGGCTTCAGATTCCCTCCCAGAATGTATATACTTGGCTGGTGTCATGGCCTTATATGCCTTACTATTCTTGTTTTTTGTTCCCAAGTTCGTGTAGTATTACCACATTAAACTGCTTTAGGAAAAACGGGGGAGAACAGGAAGTGGAGGGCTGGATGTCCTTTGCCGCAAGGTTCCGTTTCCTGCCTGTGGATCAGCATCAGGAGGTACAGCCCAAGAGTAAGAAAGCCCGGAGACCAGCTGTCGGAGATGGAAAATTTACAGGTATCTAAATTTAGACCCCCGGCCAGGGTTTACCTGAGAGCACGGGAGAGGGGGTATTAAGTGACTTGCTCAGAGTCTCACAGTACAAAAGTGGAGGCTGTGGGAATCAAACCTAGGTCTGTTGGATGGTACCCAGCTCAATCACAGCTCGCTACTCTAACCTCTAGGCTATACTGCCAGCCCCATCTCTGAACAATTCCTCCCTAATCTAAGGAATTGACTATGGGAGTTTGAGGTCTTGAGTATTGTACTGTGAACTACTGGCTAAAAGAAAATGGTTACCTGTATTAAATAGCTGGTATAGCATAACAAAATGGAGGTAATGCTAACCATTTTCAAAAATGCTTAGCAGTAGACCAACCATTTTTTTTTTTTGTGTGTGTGTGTGTCTCCAGGACACAGTATGCAGCAATAATAAAATTAAATGTTTTTTTTTTAAATTTGCTAATCTGTGCCAAGTGCTATGCAATTTCACAAGAAGCTGAAAGAAACTTTATTTCAGCTTATTTAAAACCGTGGGTTAATCGCTGTTTTGTTTTCAACATCCTTTTGTAATGACTCTACCGTCGATATTGACTGCTAAGGTTATATCCAGAAAATCAATTGAGTCAGGATCAACCTTGTGTGTAAATTTCAAGTTGAGCCGAGTTTATTCTTAAACTGGCTGAATGACATCTACCTCATGCAGAGTGCCACTGCAAACACTGCAGTACATCGTCAAAACAATGCCACTTGATGACTATATGATGGAATGGACTTGTCTGAATTTAAAAATTAGATCCTCCTATTTGCCTGAGACTAAATTGGCGAATGAGGGGCCATGGAAGCCCCATTGCTGTGCCACATTTCTGGACGTCCTATGTGTGTCTGAAATGTGGCTGTCCTCACGGATCCCAGATTACCAGCTTGTACTTCCTGACTTTAATCTAGTCCGTCAGGACTGCAGCAGATGCGGAGGTGGAGTCTCCCTTTATGCTCACAAATCCCTCTCTTGTAGCGTCATTCTGTGAAGCCATCCCCTCATCCCATGAACTCCTCATGGGCAAAATTTCACTACCTTCCTCTATTCCAATATTCGCAGGGGTTCTGTATGCCTCTTCTAAGCTGCATTCCTCCTCTGTTGTCTCTTGCATAACCTCTATTGCCACCTGTGCTTCCACAGGTGATCTTATTCTTCTCAGAGATTTCAACCTGGATTGGCTTTTCCCCCTTATCACCAAACTCCCTTCATATCATTCAATCTCTGAACCTGTCCCAAATGATCACTGCAGCCTGTCTCAATCCACGCTCTCAACCCCACTCACTGCTAGACTGGGTGCTTTCATCCCATCCTCACAGAATGATAGCTGCAGGCACCCTTCCCGATGTGTTCAGCAATCACTGCCCCACTTACTGCATCAGGAAGGTGCGTGTTTTCCCCCTCACACAACTAATTCCCCTAAATATATCTGGTACCGCCCCCTTGGAGCACTCAATATTAGCATCCTGCTCCACGACCTTGCCACTGCTGACTGGTTGCCAGTTTTCTTCACTCCCTTTGACTTTGGACTTGCCCATTTCATTACCACCTTTCTTAAACTATAGAATACCCATGCCCCCCTTAAACAAAAACACAAAGTTGGTGTCAAACATTTCCTGTCCATGGATAACCCCTGACAATCTATCTCTGTGTAAACCATGCCTGGTCACAGTTTAAAGCCTCTCAGGCCCTACTAGACCTCCAGTACTACAGACCTCTTTGAAATAACTGCACTAAGGCCACCTGCCAGGCCAAAGTAAAGTACTTCAAGGCCCATCTGCAGTCTTCTGATCGCTCCCCTCCTCTTTCTGGAAAGATCCCCACTCGCTCCTCCCCCCTTCCCTCCCCGAACCTTCCTCGCCTACCCTACTTGAGGCTGGAGTTTAGATCTCTGATCCATTCTCTGTAGCAGCAGTCCTAAATAAATTCTTCACTACTTGTGCCCTTCCAGACGGACCCCTCTCCCCCAATGCTTGATGTCTGTTTCTCTCCAGTCTCTCTTCTCCCAAAAAGAAGTCTTTCTGTCAATTATATTCCTAAACCCAGCCCTGGTGGCCTAGACCCAAGACTCCTCAGAATCTCTGCCCTTTCCATAGTACTCCCTGTAACTCATCTTCCCAGTCTTGTCTTTCTCCTCCTCCTCCTTTACTGCCCCTTTGGCCTGGAAACTCGCCAAAGTCCTACCCCTCCATAAAGGTGGGGGGGCCCAACCTCTCTCCTGGGAACTACTCGCCCATCTCCCTCCTTCCTTCTCTAGCTAAGATCCAAGAATCCATGGTCCTCACGAGGCTCAATTACTTCCTCACTTCCTCAGATAACTTCTCCCCTGTCCAGTCAGGGTTCAGAACATCCCCTTCCACTACTTCTCCATCTCCTCCGCTTCACTTCTTTATTCTCGGCTATGGACCATGGTTATATTACCTCGGCAATTTTCATCGACCTCGCAAAAGCCTTCAGTGCCATTTCTCGCCCTCTCCTCTTGAATTAGCTCTGTGCCGTTGGACTTTCTGCTCCGGTAGTCACTAGGCAGTGCAGGTTAATTGTCCTCTTGCGCCCCCCCCCCCCGTCCTGTCTGACATTCCCAGGGTTCCATACTTGGTCCAGTCCTCTCTCTCAATCAGTAATTTCCTCTCTGTCTGCTCCACCGCCCACATCCACATGTGTGGATGACACATCCTATAATTATCTGGCCTCTCTGCCCCAGACATCCTGACCCGCCCCAAACAACGTGACTTTCATACGGTGATAAATTGGTTCCAAGACCACTGCCTCAAAATGAAAGCTTAAAAAAAAAAAAATAAAAATAAAAAAAAAGCTTTGCTATGTGTTGGGCAAGGAGCCACACCTTTAAAGTAACTGCAATTAAAATTTAACCGCTGCACTAATGAGGTGAGAATCCGCCAATTGCCAGACAATGAGGTGAAATTGACACTGGAGCCTAATGACGTGTATGGCAGAGGTCCGCATTAACCAGTGGTTTTAAACAGTGAAATGTGTTAAATGATTCTGGCACAGGATTTATGTCCTTCGAATCAGATTGTCCACGTTAAGCATGTCCGTGCTAAGTGGCGGCCACTGTTCTTTGGCTTGACTCATCGTCCCATCTTGGTTCCTTGTACTCAAAAAAAAAAAAAAAAAAAAAAAAAAAAAAAAAAATAAATAAACTCTTTGCCCCAAACTGGGAATGCTCTACAGGCATACGGGTTGTCTATCCCTCCCTGTCTGGCATGACTTGCTTACTAAGTGGATCCTCCCAGCGTTTTGACTTCTGACATAGTCTCTGCTGCAGTGCTGGTCTCCTCCCTTGCCAGACTTGATGTACTTAAACGCTTTGTCACTTTGCCTCCAACTCCCCTCTCCTGACTTATCACTGTGACCTTTGCTCCTCCCTTTACCAGAGACGCTTGGCCCACTGCCATACCTTCATCTCTTAAGATGGGAGGGGACCAAACCAGTACTTATTTCTCCTCTCCTCTCTCCGGCAACCCTCTTCCCCCTACCCTGTGTGCTCTAGTCTCTCTTGCATTTTCGCCCACACCTCGGCTGGTCAACTCACTTTCTCTATTCATCTTCTTCCCTTTAAAACAAACTTTCCCCCACCGTTCATCTTGCCCCATAATTTCCAGCACTAAAATGACTGCTCAGATGGTCTCCGGTAACTTCCTGCTGTTGTCCCTGCTCCTAAGACTCGTATAGTCGACCCCACCTTTCCTACCAGCGCACAAAAGATCTTCTGAGCATAATTAGTTTTTATGTGATTGTCATCTGCCTAAAGACTTGCATCCTGCACCCATGCCAAGTAACATTGTTTGTCAGTTGTGCCTTCATGCTCATTTTATTCTAGCGATCTGCATTTTGTTTTCTGTGTACTTGTAATCCCTTGTTGTCGTTTGCTCCCCTGTGTTTTTCCCCTGGGTCGCACCTGGGAATGAGCCTAGACTGTGCCTTTCCTGGTTACCAGTTTTTAAGTAAATTATCTCAGCGGAGAGAAATCATTGTTCAATTCAGAATAGCTATGTGTGAGTACAAACTCAAGCCCTCCGCATCTTTTAAGTGCGTCTCCAAGTAAGAAATGAGCACAGGCATCTCCCACTATCATTCTGTTTGAGTGTGTAATTAGACTTGTTCGTGTTTTTTTTTTTTTTTTTCGTCTTCCACTCTGGAGAACTCCTTCCAGCGTCCGCGGGGCTACCCGCCTCTACCTCCCGCCGTGACCATTCCCTCTCACCGTGTCACCGAGCATCACCTCCGAGTCTGAACCTCCTGGAGATGAGGGCGCCCCCTCCGCCCAGTGACTTTATCTTTGAAGGGTAAGGTGCCCGGGCGCACCCGGAATGGAGGGGTGAGATGGCCCGGATTTGGGAGTGTGGGCGCGTAAGGCCGTGGGCGCCTTCATCTATCCCCAGGTGGAGTTTTTTTTATTCTTTCCTTCCCATCCCATCCCTCCAGAGCACGGCTTAAGCGAGGCAATGTAATGCCTGACTCCGCCACCCTTGGCACTACCCTGATAACAACTCCTTCGGCGCTTTCTTCTACACAGAGTTCGCTGTTAAGCGAGCCCACCCCTCCCTCCCGGGAAGAGAGGCAGTCCTCCGGACGCTCTATCGCTCTTCTCCCAGCGACTCACGGCTCATTCCTGGAACCCAGGTCGCCGGCGTGGTGCGAGGTGTGGCGTTTAGCGCGTCAACCCTCAGCGCCACTGGGCCGGCATTAGATTTGATCTTAATAGAGCCACTTAAATTTGTGACCAGTCAATCTAAAAATTTGCAAAACGCATCCATGATGTCTCCTAGGTATGATTTTTAAACAACTCGCACTTCTTCGTAAAATAATTCTTTGAAGTGGTAGAGGTTATTCTTGTATGTTGTATAATATTTGATGACATCATTATCGTAATGGTAGTTTTTCCACCAGATGAATGCCCCCTGAGGAAAAACTAACAAGTGACGCGCTGGGGCATCTGGGATAGTGGTCTAAGCGCCCAGACATTTCTGTAGAAGTGTGTTCTGCACTAGTGGTATTCTCCGTTTTTCCCCCCAGGATTTTTAAAATGTTAGCCACTGTGGCTAAAGTGACCCCAGGCTGTTTAGCCACTATGTGAAATCATGAGCCACACCACGATATACACTGCCAAATTAGTTATTCTAAACCACGTACTATGTTATTGCTAAAGATGGCATGAACAGAAGGTTTTAGCTTCTGTGGCTTGGGTAACTTTAAAAAACGTTAGAAATTTTAGCCACACGCTAAAAACATTCGCCGGTGGCGAGTGGGAACATAGGGTATTTCTTACACCAGTTAATGATTTAAGCACAGTATTATTGTGTTTCCAGTGCATTAGTGACTATCTGCTAAACTCTGGAGTACATTTTGAATTTTTTTTTTTTTGGGTTGAAAGCGGATAAGATGCAACTGCTTCTTAATTTGGAAGCAGGCCTGGGTCTGATAACTAAACCAAGGATTTAGTGTGTGGGCTACCGGGGCACAGTTCTGTGTGATACATGGCCCTTACAAAGCTTGTGGCTGGGAAGGTTGCATTATTTTTTTATTTTTTCAATTCTCTGCCGGAGAGTTCTCGGGGTGCCAAGATGTTGAAGGGCAATGAAACCAGATGTACTGCCCAGTAATATCTTAAATTGGGAAGGGCAGTTTCCCTTTGTCGGGGAAGCATTTTCAAACATGAAGTCTTGCTATATTATGACAATTGCAGTATGACCGCAGGTTAGAACTGCTCCGGAGGTGAAATAGTTAATTTTCCATGCAGGCATGGAACTTAGAGCGCGAGCTCGGTTGATAACTCTGTCTGTTGTGCTTCAAACGCAGACTGTCAGATTCTTTATTCCGCCTCACTGAACAGTCGCTCCGGAGATTTCTCCTTCTGCTCGGTTCAGTTTGTCGGTTTAAAAGTATTATTTTTCGGTTTTTAGCCGAAATTAAACCGCAACCGGTCGGTTCAAGCTCTGTCTGTGGTAATGTAAGTAATAGATAGGTTTTACATTTATTTTTTCTGTGTGGAATTTGTAATTCTTTATCGGTTCGGTTTGAACCGATCAGGTTGTATTTAAAATCTACTAGTCCTTTATTAGAGTGTGGTTCCCGGTTCTTATCGGTTCTAAAAAAAAAAAAAAAAAAAGGATTTCATTAGTTTTTTCCACGACCCGTGACACGGTTGGGAACCGATAAGGGTGTCTTGCTTGGTGGATTGCCATAAACGGGCAAGTTGGTTAGGCTGGCATTATGTCTGAGAAACCCAAAAGAAAAACCGGACCCACTGGGTTTCAACACTGTAGTGTTTGTGGGGAAGCTTTTGCTAGGCTGACCCACACACCACATGTGTCACTGTCTGGGGTTTGACCACCTCAATTCAGACTGCCAGATTTGTCACAATTTCCTTGCTGCCACCAGAGATAAGAGTTGGTAGGCTCGGGAAGGGAGGCCAAAAGTCCGCTGAACCGGATGGCCAGCCCGGTTCAGTGCCAACTGAACCGGAGGGAGTGCCTCTGACCAGGGCGATACTCGGCAAACAAAGAGCCGGTTCTGAGGAGCCGTTCCAGCAAAAGGACTAGAAAGTCAGCTAGTGTAGAGCCAAAGTTCTCTCCCCAACTGCTGAAATAGCTAAAGCAATTCAAATTGTCAGTCTCTCTCTCGGTTCCGGGCGAACCGACACCTTCAAGTGGCCCCGTTAGTTCGGCCGGTTCCACCGTTCAAGATTATGATTTTGAGGATTTTTATGAACCAGGGAGGAGAAGAGGAATATGAGGAGAGGGAATATGGTTTTGAAGATCTGATGTGCCCATTGATCCGACATCTCTCCAGATAGACCCCTAGGGTTTCTCCTCCAAGGCTTTCTGAGTCCCTTCTCATTTCATGTTTTATAAAAAAGTTGCTGAAACTCTCCAGCTCCCTGTTGAGGAAGCTTTTGATGACCAAGAGGAGCCAGACTATGTAGAAATGATGGATATTCCAGAGTCTAGGAGACTGTCTATTCTTTGCATAAATCTTTTGAAACAGACAATAAAAGTTTAAAACTCCTCACACTATACCTCCTGTGGATAAAAAGATGGACAAGAGGTATACCTTATCAGGCTCTGACACTGATTTCCTCACTCAACAATGCAGCCATGTGGGGGTAGTGCAGGCTGCAGCCTGTGACAAGGCTAATATTCCCCTAGCTTCACACCCCCCTGAGAAGGACTCCAGGAAGATTGATGCTGTGGCAAAGAAACAGTACATGGCAGCAGTGACAGCGCTGGGGGTTTTAAAACATGGGTCGAATGGACCCACTGGTGTAAAAAATGTGGGTCTAAAGAGGAACCTACTGGGTCAAAACATAATCGGTGGCAGATTTTGAACAGTTAACGTTCCCTTCCTTTACATATTGTTATAGAGTAGGTGCATCAATGTGGACCCACTGGCAAAGGCAAGAGGGGTCAGTTTCAGAAAGGATGCAACTTTTGCCCTTTTGGTGCATGTTAGCGCTGTCTCTGCATGGCAGCATCTTTGGGACTCAGACAAGCAAATTATATGGCTTATGCTGCTAGGTACCAGAAATCCAGATGGGATGCTGTGCTGGCCCTAGCGAAACAAGTCCCTGACCAGCTTGCCAGGGAGCTGGAACAGGTGGCTATGGATGGTATTGAGGCATCCAAGGTGCAATTTCATGCTGCAGTGGACTCTAATGATGTTTCATCAAGAGTCATGGCTACATCTGGCACGCATGGGATGGCTTAGCTCAGATGTACTACCCTGTCTCAGGATACCCAGTCTAAGGCCATGGATTTTCCTGTTGTGGGAAATTCTCTATTTGGGGAGCAAACAGAGAATTACTTGAAGAAAATGGATGAATATAGGACCACCTATAGGAGTGCACAGGCCAAGGAAAGGCAGGCCACTCCTCAAAAGCAGCTTCCTAGAGGCTGAGGCAGGGGCAGGCCATTTCATAGGCCTTTTTACCAAGCCCAAGCTTCCTCCTCCGCCTATGCTCAGAGGGGTTTCTTTAGAGGGAGAGGCAGACGGGGTACAAGCAGGTCTGCTTCCACCCCTCAGCCCAAAGCCCCTGCCAAGCAGGCACCCTGATGGGATTGCCAGGGCCGATTCTCCTCTACCTGTAGGGGGCAGGCTGGCTTACTTTGTCCAGGACTGGAAGTCTTTAACATCAGACAAGTGGGTCCTGGAAGTAGTAAGCCAGGGACTGGTTCTCAGCTTCAAAAAATTTCCAAAGCTGAGAACCAGATCTTTTCCACCTGCAACTCCATCAGAGGCACTTGCCCTAGAGGCAGAGGTCTCTACCGTCCTGGCTCTCACAGCTGTGGAAAGGGTTCCTCCCCTACACCAGGGCAAAGGTTTGTACTCCAGGTACTTCCTTACCCCAAAAAAGACAGGAGAATGGCGGCCCATCCTGGATCTCAGATATTAAACAAGCACCTTTTAAAGCCAAAGTTCAAAATGGTGACTCTGGGAATTACCTACCTCTCTAAGGCCAGGGGACTGGCTAGCTTCCCTGGACCTCAAGGATGCCTACTTCCATATTCCCATCAGAAGCTGCCATCCAAAGTACCTCAGGTTCGAGCTGCCCTCAGGCCACTACCAGTTCAGAGCAATGCCCTTCGGCCTCACTTCTGCCCAAGGGTATTCACCAAATGCCTGGCTGTAGCAGTTGCCTACCTAAGAAGGCAAAAGATTGCCATCTTTCCTTACCTGGACGATTGGCTCTTAGTAGGCCAGTCCCCAGACCAGTTCAGTTTACACCTTCAGATAACACAGCAACTGCTTACCTCTCTAGGTTTCCTTCTGAATCTCTCAAAGTCAGTTCTAGAGCCTGTCCAGCTTCTTACCTTCATAGGCGCAGAACTGAACACACAGGAAGCCAGGGCCTTCTTCCCCCTGGACAGGACAAAGACCCTAGTCTCCCTGGCTGCCTCATTTACCCTGCAGGTCTCCTGGCCAGCAAGGCATTTTCTGCAGCTCCAAGGACACATGGCTGCTTCCACAGCAGTTGTGCAAGGAGCAAGATTTCAGATGAGGGACATCCAGTTCCATTTGAGAGCTTGTTGGTCTCAAAGAAAGGATCCTCTTACCAAGCTGATCCCAGTAACTCGAACCCTGATCCAAGCCCTACAGTGGTGGCAGGATTAGAGCAACCTGAGACAAGGGGTTCCTTTTGTCACTCAATCTCATTCTCTAATCCTTACTACAGATGCGTCCCTCTTGGGCTGGGGAGCTCACATGGGTGACCTCACCACCCAGGGTCTGTGGTCTCCCCAGGAATCTTTGCTCCACATCAACCTGTTGGAGCTCAGAGCAGTTTTCTAGCACTTCAAGCTTTTTCCAAATCTGTTCAGAACAAGAGTATTCAGGTCAGAACAGACAACACCACTGCAATGTGGTACATCAACAAGCAAGGGGCACTCTGTCTACGCCTTGTGCAATCAAGCGATGAAGTTGTGGTCTCTGGCTTACTCCCTGAACACCTCCCTTATGGCAGTTCACCCCCCAGGCAAGGACAATGTCCTGGCAGATGCTCTCAGCAGGATTTCCCAGGGCCACCACGAATGGTCACTGGATCCCCTGGTCTTGGGAGTAGTATTTGCCAGATGGGGCACCCCGCAGATAGATCTTTTTGCAGCCCCAGACAATCACCAACTTCCTCTTGTTTTGCTGCAGGCCCCCAGTGTTGGGCTCACTCCCACTGGATGCCTTAGCCCTCAGTTGGGAGGGGAAGTTTCTCTATGCCTTCCCTTCCCTCCCTTTCCTCTCCTATTCAAAGTGCTAGTCAAAATCAGATCCCAATCATGCAAAGTCATTCTGATAGCTCCGGATTGGGCCAGACAGCCCTGGTATCCACTCCTGCTGTCCTTAGCAGTCCATCCTCCCCGTCCCTTCCCAGGAATCACAATCTGTTAACCTGTGCCCAGGGAAGGATCTGGTACCCGAATCTCAAATCTCTCAATCTCAAGGCTTGGTTCTTGAAGAGTTAGTTTGCTGATTTACACCTTTCCCAAGGTGTAATGGATATATTGAAGGCCGCAAGGAAGCCTTCCACCAGGGCTACTTACAATTCCAAATGGAAAAGGTTTTCCATATGGTGCTCAGAAAAGCATATTTCCCCAGTCTCTGCTGATCTACCCACAGTCCTGGATTATATGGTCCACCTGAATTCTTTGGGGCTGAGACCAGCTACCCTGAAGGTGCATTGGCAGCTGTCTGCTTTTATTTCAGCAGGTAAATCCCTTCCCTTTCAGCTCATCCTGTATTTTCCAAGTTTTTAAGGGGTTGTTTCACACCAACCCTCCATTCAGGGATCCTGCCCCTGCCTCGGATCTTAATGTTTGCATTGCTCAGCTTATGCAACCCCCCTTTGAGCCCTTGTCTTCAGCTGAGCTCAAGTACTTGACTTGGAAAACTCTGTTTTTGGTAGCCATCACCTCTGCCAGATGCATAAGTGAATTACAAGCGTTGTCAGTGGAGCAGGAGTTTCTCTCTTTTCACAGAGATAAGGTGATCCTTTGGACTAACAGAAAGTTCCTGCCTAAGGTAGTTTCAGATTTCCACCTTAATCAATCTATTTCACTTCCAGTGTACTTCACTGACCACTCTTCCTCTGGGGAGAGGATGCTGCACAGCCTAGATGTGAAGAGAGCCCTTGGTTACTACATATAGCGTACCAAGGGTCATAGGTTTGACTCCCTTCAACTGTTCCTCACCTATGGCGAAGTTGGTAAAGGGAAGCCAGCCACTAAAAGATCCATTGCCAGGTGGATTGTCTCTTGTATCCAATTCTGCTATGAGAAGTTGGGTAAAGTTCCCCCCTCAGGCCTGAGGGCTCACTCTACCAGAGGTACAGCTGCTTCTCTGGCTGCTGCCAGAGACATTCCTATTCTAGAAATATGTCAAGCAGCTACCTGGAAAACAGTTCACACTTTTACCAAGCATTGCTCCCTGGACATCCAGGCTAGGAGTGATGCTCGGTTTGGCACAGCCGTGCTTCAGAGCCTATTTCCTAGGTAGGTTCTGTCCCTCCTCCATGGGGGTACTGCTGTGTAGTCTGCAATTGTCATAATATAGCAAGACTTCATGTTGTTTGAAGAAAAAATTACTCACCTTAGTAATGTTGTTTCTTCTAATGGAGTCTTGCTATATTATGATCTCCCTCCCTGCCTGCCCCTCTCAGAACCTCTGTTTTGGGGATGTGGGTGGGCAGTACAGGGTTGGCACTTTTTTTGATGCCCACCTTGTTGTTTTCACCTACCTTTGGGGTGAATTGGTGTTGTGTTTTGCATTTTGGGTCTCCTGACTTGAGTCTTTGTTTTAGGCCAAAAATGAGTGTTTATGTTAGTAGCCAGTTGGCTAGTGTAGGTTTACAGCTTCCACACAGAACCTTGGTGAGTTTTAGCTCGTAAAGATCTGACAGTTTGCGTTTGAAGCACAATAGGCAGTTTTCTCAACCGAGCTCGCGCTCTAAGTTCCATGCCTGCATGGAAAGTTAACTATTTCACCTCCGGAGCAGTTCTAACCTGCGGTCATACTGCAATTGTCATAATATAGCAAGACTCCATTAGAAGAAACATTACTAAGGTGAGTAATTTTTTCTTCAGTTTGATCCTTGCACTTTGCCCTGCCCAAATAAAGCATTTAAAACATAAAGTGAACTTACAAGCTCAAATGGGCAAACTGGGTGGGCCAGGCCCATGGGCCTTTATCTGCCGACAGTGTTTGTATCCATGTATAAATTTTGTTCCACTACCAGAAAACTGCTGGTGGTATAACTATGGGGATGTCGTAAAATGGATACAGTGCCCCCACCATATGTATCAGATCTATGCTTCTCAAAGCGGAGGGGTTATTGTACTCCTGTGTGCGAGATCTTGAGTTAATTGCATGGTGATGGGGGAGTAATTCTAGTAGACCAAAGTTGGGATTTTGTTTTTTGAGAGATAAATAGCTATGTATTTTTTTATGTTCTAGCTGTTGCTAGCCTTGCTTGTAGAGCAGAAAGCAGCTAACTAAAAGAAGCTACATTTTCTTATTAATTTAACACTTGTATCTCAGCAGGAGTCCGTGTCTGTTGAGATTAAGCAAGACAGATACTTTATTAGAAGTACAAGGGATCTTATTTAGGGGTTAAAAAAAAAAAAAGTCAGTGTGTTCTGTGCTGTGAAGGGTACTGTAGCAACTTTGCTAAACTAGTAGGAGGAGAGAGAGCTTAATTGGGGGTGTGGCTTGGACACTATAAAAGCAGGTGACTCAAATTACAACTTCTTGTTGCTAGCCTTTTTTTTCTTACTAATTGCCCTCCAATACCACCCTAAGCCAGTTCTACTTTTATAGCCACTGGAGTTGACTGTATACAGGAACTTCCTGTTTGGCAGTAGGAAGGGAAGGATCATAGATAAACATTGGTTTTGTCAACCCTAAAGGAAAAAAGTAGCTCACTCTCCCTCCCGCTGGTGGTGGTCTGACATTGAGCAAAGAAGGAGGAGGCTACTGAAGAATATAGGAAGTTGCTGTTCCAGAACAGGAAGGGTAAGCGATGTGAGGAGAGAGTAAGCACACAGAGAAACAGGAGAGGGGATACAAAATAAGACATGACAAGAGTGGTGCAGTGCAGTGGCTGTGGGGCAGCAGTGTTCCAGGAGACATTCTAGAGGCTGCGATGCTGCCCTTTTTGCAGGCACCTCTCTGGTCTGAGGAAGGAGGTTGCCAGTCTCCAGGCTGACATGGCTAGGATTTGTGAAACCACCTCCTCTCCCCCCCCACGGACCACCAGGGCCAATGCCACTACCTCAGAGGTTGCCAAGAAAGAGGAGAGGCTGGACCAGGGTGGGCTCAGAGAGGGTGGTGGAACAGAGTTGCATCCCTCCAGCTGTACCTCTCCACAGTTCATTCACTCTTCTAGTGGATAGTGGTTCCTCTATGGAGGCACCTGCAGTGGAGACCAAGGGCAATGCTGAGAACCTTCACAGAAGAGACCCACAGGAAGGTGGCATGGGACCCCACAGGGGAAGGAAACCACTCCTGGTGGGGGACTCTATCATTGGGGGGTAGAAATGGGGGAGGAAGGGGAGAGGGAGGTAAGGTGGCTGCCTGGCGCCACGACTTGGAGGGACAGGAAGCGAATCCTCAGGGTCCAGGGAGCAGCTGCATGAGGGAGGGAGCTGGATGTCAGTGTCCACCTAGGGACAAATGATCTGGCTAGGAATGGGATCAGAGCAGTGCAAGAGGAGTTTGTAGACTTGGGGAGGGGCCTCAGACAAGTAGTACATACGAGAACCTTCTCGGAGGTGCTGCCTGTTTATGGCAAGGATGATGCTAGGGTACTCCTCACCAGGGAATTCCATAAATGGTTGAAAAACTGGTGTGGAGCTCAGGGATTTGGCTTCATTGGGGACTGGGGAGCCACCTGGAGGGATGCAGACCTATACTGGTGCGATGGTCTGCATCTGTCCAGGAGGGGAAACCAGGATCCTAGGTGAGAGGTTTAAATGCTTCACTGGCAAGCATTTAAACTAGCCAAAGGGGGGGGGGCACTGAAAAGGAGCAGGGAAATCCCAGCCTCCCCCCCACAAAACATGGTAATTAGTGAGGTAAACACCAAGGTAGAGAAGTCATTAGGTAGAAGGACAGAGGTAAATGTAAAAAAGGCAGTAAGGACAGGAGTGGGGCTAAAAGGTGTAAGGCTATCAAAAAGTGGAGGGTGATGAGTACCAATGCCTGTAGTCTGTGTAACAAGCTCCCTGAACTAGTGGCCTTGATGGAAGAGGGTTGCCTGGATATGGTGGCAGTCACAGAAACATGGTACATAGAGAATCATGACTGGGATGTCAACATACCGGGATACACAATCTACAGGAGGGGCAAGGAGGGTAAAAAAGGAGGAGAAGTAGCTCTCTAAAGGAAGGGATCAAAGCGACAGAACTAAAGAGTAAACAGGGAGCGGATGAGGCACTCTGGGTCACCCTGGAGACAGGAAATGGCACCACAAACTGCAAGGGGGTTGCATACAGACCCCCATCTCGGGAAGGGAATGGACAAGGGAATGATGGAAGGCTTCCTTAGAATGGCAGAAAAAGGGGAGATATTATTGATGGGGGACCTGAATATGCCAGATGTTAACTGGAGCATCTTTGCTGCAGGCACATCCAAGAGCATGGTCATTCTTGATGCCCTACAGGGGGCATGCCTCAGACAGCTAGTATTGGAACCTACTCGGGAGGGAGCAATCTTAGACCTGGTACTCTCAAATGGGGATGGAGAAAGAATCTCGGCTTTAGAAGTGGGTAGCCATCTGGGAACAAGCGACCACCAAACAGTGTGGTTCACGATAAACACAGCAATACAATCAAGCCATACAAAAGCAAGAATATTGGACTTTAGGAGGGCTGACTTTGGGGAAAATGAGAGAGTGCCTCAGAGAAGCACTAGCAAACAGGCAAGAAAGAGGGGTGGAGGAACAATGGGGAGTAATAAACAGCCATCACAGAGGCAACAAGCCTTTTGTGTAAAGCAAATCAACAAAACACAACGAATGAAAAAAACGCTGTGGTTCTCAAAAGAGGTGGCAGGGAAGGCTAAGAAGAAAAGTATAGTATTCAGGAAATATAAGGAAACACAGAAGGAGCAGGACAGAGAACTTTATCAGTTAAAGCAGAAAGAGACTGGGAAGGCAGTCAGAATAGTAAAGGCCCAAACCGAGGAAAGGATAGCCAACTCTGCTAAGAAGGGGGATAAGACCTTTTATAGGTACATTAGGGAGCGAAGAAAGACCAAAAGAGGGATACTGAGCCTTAATAAAGGGGAGGGAATGTGGGTAGAGGGTGACGGTGAAAAAGCAGGGATACTGAACGAATATTTCTGCTCAGTATTCACAAAGGAAGAGGAGGGGGAGGTACCTAAACCAAACAAGAGAAACACTCTGAAGACGGGGGGTCTATACCAGTCCATTTACAGAAGAAAGGGTTCTGAAAGAACTAATAAAATTGAAGGTGGACAAAGCAATGGGGCCTGATGGGATTCACCAAGAATTCTAAAAGAACTAAGGGTAGAACTAGTGACATCGCTGACTACTCTCTTTAACAAATCATGGGAGGATGGGGTGGTGCCTGAGGACTGGAGGAGGGCGGATGTGATTCCTCTTCACAAAAGTGGGAGCAGGACAGAGGCAGGAAACTACAGACCAGTTAGTTTGACCTCAGTGGTAGGGAAAATGATGGAATCACTTCTGAAGGAAAGAATTGTTGAGTACCTAGAGGCCAGTGGGGCAGAGGACCCAAGACAGCATGGATTCACGATGGGACGGTCATGTCAGACGAATCCAATAGATTTCTTTGACTGGGTGACCAAAGTAGTAGACCAGGGAGGGGCTTTGGACATGGTTTACTTAAATTTTAGCAAGGCATTTGATACAGTCCCACACAAAAGATTAATACACAAGTTAGCCAGCCTTGGAATGGGTCCCAAGGTGGATAAAAAAAACTGGCTAGACAACAGGTAACAAAGGGTAGTAGTAGGGTATGGAGCTCTGATTCCAAACTATGATTAAGCCAATGGATATCACAAGAAGACTGGTATAAGACAGCATCATCAGCATATAGTTGCACCATGGACCCACCGCAGTTAATGGTAATTTGTTTATAAATGGAGAGAACAAAAGGGACCCCAGGATTGATCCCTGGGGAACACCATGAGTTGTAGTTTTAAATGAAGAGAGCCCCTGACTATTTTACTCCTTGGGAGCAGTCGAAGAGGTAATTTTGAAACCTAATGAGTGACTGTCAGTCCATACCCATAAGCAACAGAAGGTTATGATTAACCAAATCGAAGGTTTTAGTTGTCTACAGATATGGTCCCAGTGTTAAACTCCCTGCACGTGAGTTGAGGATATTTGTAGTTACCCTGGTAAGGGATGTGAGGGTGCTGTAATTCTTTCTGAAACCATGCTGACTGTCTGTTTGGAGGTGATGACACTCCAGGTAGGATTGAAGTCAGTTGAAAATTAGTTGTTCAAACAACATGAAGTCTTGCTGTATTCGGACAATAGCAGTGAGTCCCAACCTTCGTACTGCCCCGGAGATGAGAGTTAAGGTTCCATGCCAGGCATGGAAAGCTGAGCTCGAGCTCAGTTGGGACTCTGTCTGTTGCTGTTCAAACTCAAACCGTCAGATTCTTTACTCCGCCTCACTGAACAGTCGCTCCGGAGATTTCTCCTTATGCTCGGTTCAGTTTGTCGGTTAAAGTACCGCTTTTCTCGGTTTTCGACTGAATTTAAACCGTAACCTGTCGGTTCAGTCTCTGTCTGTGGTATTTGAGTACTAGATAGGTTATTATTATTTTCTATTCTGTGTGGAACTTGTAAACGGTTCATCGGTTCGGTTTGAACCGATCAAGTTGTTAAAAAATCTGTTTGTACTTTTTGTGTGTGGTTATTGGTTCTTGTAATAAAATCCTTTTTTTTTTTTTTGTTTTTTTTTTTTCACGACCCATAACACGGTCAGGAACCGATAAGAGGGTCTTGCCTGGCGGATTGCCATTAAAAGGGTAAGTTTGGTTAGGACTGGCACAGTGTCTGAGAAACCCAAAAGAAAAACCGGGCCCACTGGGTTTCAACACTGCAGTGTGTGTGGGGAAGTCTTTGCTAAGGCTGACCCCCATACTAACATACTAAAATGCCAGCAGAATAGGCCTAACGGTCTTTCGTGTCTGCTTGTTTGGTCAGCCCCCACCCTGGGTGCTGACCTTGCTGTCCCCCTCGCCTTCTCTGGCTTCTCCCTTCCCAGTTCCGGATATTCTTGCTGCATTGGATTTTGCTTCCAGAACCTTTCCCCTGTACCTGTCCCACCCCTTCTTGAACCCCTCCACACTGTCTGCCTCCACCAGCCCCCTAGGTAGTGCATTCTATGGCTCCACCACCCTCTCGGTGAAGTAGCACCTCCTCCTTTCTCCACTGAATCTTCCCCCCTCCAGCTTCCACCCATGCCCTCTAGTGGCCCCTTCCTCCTTCCTTCGAAGCACCCTGACTGTTCCTCCCCTATTTACCCTCTTCATGTACCTGAAGACCTCTATCATGTCCCCCCGGTCCCTTCCCTCTTCCAATGTGTACATATTTAGCTCTTCGAGCCTCTCCTCATAGGTCCTGTCCCCCAAGCCCCAAATCATTTTGGTTGCCCTCTTCTGGACCCTCTCCAGGAGGTTAATGTCCCTCTTTAAGTGTGGCTTCCAAAACTGCACGCAGTACTCCAGGTGCGGCCTCACCAAGCAGTTATACAGAGGGTATCACTTCCTCCTTCTGGAGGTGATCCCCTAGCGATGCATCCCAGCATCCTGTTGGCCTTGGCTGCTGCCCTCCTACAAGTCTCAGAGTTGTTCATCTTGACATCCACCACCACCCCAGGTCCCTCTCAGCCATTGAGACTTGTAGTATTCTCCCCGGTGTACACTTGGCCTGGGTTTCTGGCCCCAGGTGGAGTACCTTGCATTTCCTGCATTGAACCTCCGCTTCCACTTTCTAGACCATCTTTCCAGAGCCTCCAGGTCCCCTGCAGGGCCACCTCCCTCCTCCCCATCCACCACCGCCTCCAGTTTCGAGTCATCTGCAAAGAGACTCATCTCATTCCTGATTCCTGTCCTTATGTCAGATACGTAGGCGTTGAACAGAAGGGGCCCAAGGACTGATCCCTGTGGGACCCCACTAATGACCCTACTTGGGGATGAGACTATCCCACCAACTCACGACCCTCTGGGTCCGGTCCTGGAGCCAATTGCCTATCCATCTGATCTGGTTTCCCACCCCATTTCTCCTAGCTTATCCAACAGGCCCACGTGAGGAACAGAGTCAAATGCCTTGCCGAAGTCTAGAAAGAGGACATCCACTGGTCTACCCAGGTCCAAGGCACTTGTCACCCAGTCATAGAACTCCACCACGTTTGTCTGACACGATTTCCCCGGGATGAATCCATGCTGTATCGTCCAGGCACCCTGACTTATCCAGGTCCCCCCCTAGCCTCTCCTTGACAATGCCCTCCATCACCTTGCCCACCACCGATGTCAGGCTGACAGGCCTGTAGTTCCCTGCCACCTCTCTTGATCCCCCCCCCCCTTGTGGATAGGCACTACATGTGCCACCTTCCAGTTTTGGGGCACCCACCCTGTCCTCAGAGAGATGGTGAAAAGCTCTGCTAGGGGTTTCGCCAGGACATCTGCAAGTTCCTTCAGCACTCTGGGATGTAATTTATCCGGCCCCGGTGCTTTCTCCGTCTTAAGGGAGCTGAGGGCTTCCCTCACTCTCTGTGCTGTGATTTCCACTTCTGGTACCTCTTCTCCCTGCTTAGCCCTCCCCCACCTGCCAGTGATGCCTCCCCCTCTCCCCAGACCTGCCGATCGGTAAGGGTCCCCCCCTCCTCATTGTCTCTGTCTCCTCCCATGTATGATGCAGCATCCCCATTTTCCCTGGTGAAAACTGAGGTGAAGTACTCATTTGGTACCTCAGCCTGCTCCCCCGGGTCCTGTGCCCATCTCTCCCCTGATTTAATCCTGCTAATCTGCCCCTTCACCCTTCGTCTTTCCCCAATGTATCTAAAGAACCCCTTTTTCCCTCTCCTAATTTCCCTGGCCAGGTTCTGCTCCTTCCTTGCCTTAGCCGCCCTCACCACTCTAGTGGCCCTTCTAGCCATCAGCTCGTACTCCCCTCGATCCCTTTCACTCCTTGAGCACTTGAATTTCTTATAGGCTGCTTTCTTTCCCCACACCACCTCCTGGACCTCCCTGGTCCACCAACAGGGTTTTTGGGCCCTACCGCATTTGTCTTACTCTTGCACAGGTGCTGGTAGCATCCTGCACCTCTCCTGATGATTTCCCACCTACTATCAGCGTCCCATGTCTGACCCAATCCCATCCAAATGCTCCTTAAGGATCCTTCCCATTTCCTTAAAATCCGCCCCCCTGAAGTCAGTTACTTCCGTCTTTGTGCAGCCTTCTACCCCTCCTAGGTCCAGGCAGAACCAGACCGTGGCATGGTCACTCCCCGCCAATGGGTTCCTTACCTCCAGGCCCCCAATCTGGTCACTGTCTGCCAGGACCACATCCAGTACCCGTGCCTCCCTGGTCGGTTCCCTCACCTGCTGAGTTAGGACCGCGTCTTGAAAGACATCAAACAACCTCTGTTCCCCGGTCACAGAGGATGTCATAGTCTCCCAGTCTGTTCTGGCATGTTTAAGTCCCCCAACACCACCACCGTTCCTCTGCCCAGTCTGCAGTGTCTCCTAACATCTGCCACCAGACTGTCCTCCAGCTCCTCCGCCAGGGCAGGGGGTCTATACACCACTCCTTTTTTTACTCTCTTGCCCCCCCCTTGTTATCAAGGTGACCCAAATCGCCTCCACGGTTCCCTCCGCCTCCTCTACTCCCCCTATGCCAATGCAGTTTTTGACTATCATTGCTACCCCTCCTCCCCTCCTCCCCTGACCACACTACCTGTGTTTATTGTCTGGGGTTTGGCCACCTCAATGCAGACTGCCAGATTTGTAAAAATTTTCCTGCAGCTATCCTAGAAAAGAGAGTTGGTAGGCTCAGGAAAAGGGAGGCCAAAAAGTCCTCTGAACCGGATGGCCAGCCAGGTTCGGTTCAAACCGAACCAGAAGGAGTGCCCTCTGACCAGAGCGAGACTTCTTCGGGCAAAAGGAGAGCCGATTCTGAGGAGTCAGTTTCAGCTAAGAGAACAAGAAAGGAAAAATCAGCTGGTGTGGAACCAAAACTTTCTTCTCCAACCGCTGAAGAAATAGCCAAAGCGATACAAATTGTGCAGTCACTTTCCCTGGTTCCGACCGAACCGGCACCATCAGGGAGGCGCTCGGTTCGGCCGGTTCCTCCAGTTCAAGATTATAATTTAGAGGAATATTATGAACTGGAGGAGTAAGAGTATGAGGAAAGTGAATGTGGTTTTGAAAGTCTGGATGTGCCCATTGACCCGGACATCTCCCCAGACACTCCTTCAGGAGTGTCTCCTCCTAGGCTTTGAGTCCCCCTCCCATTTCATGTTTTATAAAAAAAAAAAAAAAAAAAATGGCTGAAACCCTCCAGCTTCCTATGGAAGAAGCTGTGGATGACCAGGAGGAGCCCGACTATGTAGAAATGATGGATATCCCAGAGTCTAGGAGGCTGTCTATTCCCTTACACAAATCTTTTGGGAAACAGACATTTTAAGATTTTAAAGACTCCTAATACTATACCTCCTGTGGATAAAAGAATGGACAAGAGGTATACATTGTCAGGCTCAGATACGGAGTTCCTTGCACAACAATGCAGCCATGTTTGGGTAGTGCAGGCTGCAGCCTGTGATAAGGCAAATATTCCCTTGGCTTCACACCCCCCCAGACAAGGACTCCAGGAGGATTGAAGCCATGGCAAAGAAACAGTACATGGTAGTATCCTTAGAACTCAGACAGGCCAACTATATGGCCTATACTGCTAGGTACCAAAAATCCAGATGGGACACTGTCATGGCTTTAGCAAAATAGGTCTCTGGCCAGCTTGCCAAGGAGCTGGAGCAGGTGGCTGCTGATGGTATTGTGGCATCCAAGGTGCAGTTTCATGCTGCAGTGGACTCCAGTGATGTCATCTAGAGTCATGGCTACATCTGTGGCACTTTGTAGAATGGCTTGGCTCAGATGTACTAGCCTGTCACAGGATACCCAGACTAAGGCCATGGATTTTCCTGTTGTGGGTAATTCTCTGTTTGGGGAGCAGACAGAGAATTACATGAAGAAAATGGACGAATATAGGAGTGCACAGTCCAAGGAGAAAGGCAGGCCACTTCTCAGAGACAGCACCCCAGGGGCAGGGGCAGGCCTTTTCATAGGCCCTTCTACCATGCTTAGGTCTCCTCTTCTGCCTATGCTCAGAGGGGGTTCTTTAGAGGGAGAGGCAGAAGGGGTACAAGCAGACCTGCTTCCACCCCTCAGCCAAAACCCCCTGCCAAACAGGCACCTTGATGGGTTTGCCAGGGCCGATTCTCCACTGCCTGTAGGGGGCAGGCTGGCTTACTTTGTCCAGGACTGGGAGTCTCTAACATCAGACAAGTGGGTCCTGGAAGTAGTAAGCCAGGGACTGGTTCTCAGCTTCAAAAAAATTCCCAAAGCTGAGAACCAGATCCTTTCCACCTGCAAATCCCTCAGAGGCACTTGCCCTAGAGGCAGAGGTCTCTTCCCTCCTGGCTCTCAGAGCTGTGGAAAGGGTTCCACCCCTACACCAGGGCTAAGGATTGTACTCCAGGTACTTCCTTACCCCAAAAAAGACAAGAGAATGGCGGCCCATCCTGGATCTCAGATACTTAAACAAGCACCTTTTAAAACCAAAATTCAAAATGGTGACTCTGGGAATTATTCTACCGTCTCGAAGGCCAGGGGACTGGCTAGTGTCCCTGGACCTCAAGGATACCTACTTCCATATTCTCATCAGAAGCTCCCATCGAAAGTACCTCAGGTTCGAGCTGCCCTCAGGCCATTACCAGTTCAGAACAATGCCCTTCGGTCTAATCTCTGCTCCAAGGGTGTTTACAAAATGCTCGGCAGTAGTAGTTGCTTCTCTAAGAAGGCAAAGGATTGCCATCTTCCCATACTTGAACAACTGGCTCATAGTAGGCCAGTCCCCCAGACCAAGTCGGGTTACACCTACAGATAACTCAGTAACTGCTCGCCTCTTTAGGTTTCCTTCTGAATCTTTCAAAGTCAATTCTAGAGCCTGTTCAGCTCCTCACCTTCATAGGTGCAGAGCTAGATACAGAAAAGGCCAGAGCTTTCCTTCCCCTGGACAGGGCAAGGCTCCTTATCACACTGGCCTCCTCATTCACCCTGCAGGTGTCTCGACCAGCAAGGCATTTTCTGCAGCTCCTGGGGCACATGGCTGCTTCCACAGCAGTGGTGCAGGGAGCCAGATTTCAGATGAGGGACATTCGGTTCCATTTGAGAGCCTTTTGGTCTCAAAAGAAGGAGCCTCTAACCAAATTGATCCCAGTGACTCGAACCCTGATCCAGGCCTTACAGTGGTGGCAGGATCAGAACAATCTAAGACAGGGAGTTCCCTTTGTCACTCAGTCCCACTCTCTAATCCTTACTACAGATGCCTCCCTCTTGGGGTGGGGGGCTCACTTGGGCGACCTGACTACCCAGGGGTTGTGGTCCCCTCAGGAATCTCTGCTTCACATCAATCTGTTGGAACTCAGAGCAGTATTTCTAGCACTTCAAGCTTTTTCCAAATCTGTTCAGAACAAAGTTATTCAGGTCAGAACAGACAATACCACCACAATGTGGTATATCAACAAGCAAGGAGGCACTCTGTCTACGGCCTTGTGCACAGAGGCAATAAAGTTGTGGTCTCTGGCTTATTCCCTGAACACCTCCCTCACAGCAGTACACCTCCCAGGCAAGGACAATGTCCTGGCAGATGCTCTCAGCAGGATATCTCAGGGCCATCACGAATGGTCACTGTATCCCCTTGTCTTGGAGGTGATATTCTTCAGATGGGGCACTCCAGAGATGGATCTTTTTGCAGCCCCTGACAATCACCAACTTCCCCGTTTTTGCTGCAGGCCCCCAGTGTTGGGCTCAGTCCCCCTGGATGCCTTAGTTCTCAGTTGGGGAAGGGAAGTTCCTGTATGCTCCCCCCCCCTTCCCTCTCCTGCTCAAAGTGCTAGTCAAAATTGGGTCTCAACCCTGCAAGGTGATCCTGATTGCTCCAGAGTGGGCCAGACAGCCCTCGTATCATCTCCTGTTGTCCTTAGCAGTCCATCTTCCCAGGAATTGCAACCTGTTAACCTGTGCTCAGGGGAGGGTTTGGTACCCGAATCTCAAATCTCTCGATCTCAAGGCCTGGCTCTTGAAGAGTTAGTCAGCTGATTTACAACTCTCCCAAGGTATAATGGATATTCTGAAGGCTTCTAGGAAACCTTCCACCAGGACTACTTATAATTCCAAGTGGAAAAGATTTTCCATATGTTGCTCTGGAAGGCATATTTCCCCCAGAGTCTGCTGAACTGCCCACAGTCCTTGATTATATGGTCCATTTAAATAGCTTGGGGCTTAGACCAGCTACACTAAAAGTGCATCTGGCAGCTGTTTCTGCTTTCATTTCAGCAGGTAAGCCCTCTTCTCTTTCAGCTCACCCTGTATTCTCCAAGTTTTTCAAGGGATTGCTTCATACCAATCCTCCATTCAGGGACCCTGCCCCTGCTTGGGACCTTAATGTTTGCATTGCTCAGCTTATGCAACCCCCTTTTGAGCCTTTGTCTTCAGCAGAGCTTAAGTACTTGACTTGGAAAACTGTGTTCCTGGTAGCCATCACTTCTGCCAGGTTTTATCTCCTTCCATAGAGATAAGGTGGTCCTCAGGACTAACAGGAAGTTTTTGCCTAAGGTGGTTTCAGATTTCCACCTTAACCAATCTGTCTCTTCCTGTGTACTTCACTGACCATTCCTCCTCTGGTGAGAGGAGGCTGCACAGTTTAGATGTGAAAAGAGCCCTTGGCTACTACATAGAACGTACCAAGGGTCACAGGTTTGACTCCCTCCAACTGTTCCTCACTTATGGTGAGGTTTTAGAAGGAAACCTGCCACTAAAAGATCCGTGCCAGGTGGATTGTCTCTTGTATTCAATTTTGTTATGAAAAACTGGGTAAGGTTCCACCCTCAGGCCTGAGGGCTCACTCTACCAGAGGTACAGCTGCTTCCCTGGCTGCTGCCAGGGATATTCCTATTCTAGAGATATGTCAAGCAGCTACCTGGAAAACAGTTCACACTTTTACCAAGCATTACTCCTGGACATCCAGGCTAGGAGTGATGCTCGGTTTGACACAGCTGTGCTTCAGAGCCTATTTCCTAAGTGAGGTTCTGTCCCTCCTCCATGGAGGTACTGCTTGGTAGTCTGTTACTGTCAGAATACAGCAAGACTTCATGTTTGAAGAAAAATTACTCACCTTAATAATGTTGTTTCTTCTAATGGAGTCTTGATGTATTCTGACTTCCCACCTCCCTCTCAGAACCTCTGTTTTTGGGATGTGGGTGGGCAGTGGCAGTGTTGGCACTCAGGAGGTGCCCCACCTTGTTGTTTTCACCCCTTTTTTCTTTGGGTGAGTGGGTGTTGTGTTTTTTTCATTTTGTGGGTCTCCTGACTTGAGTCTTTGTTTTGGGACCAAAACAAAATCTGTTTTTATGTTTAGTAGCCAGTTGGCTAGTGTAGGTTTACAGCTTCCAGACAGGACCTTAGTGAGTTTAGCTCGTAAAGATCTGACGGTTTGAGTTTAAACAGCAACAGAGTCTCAACCGAGCTCGAGCTCAGCGTTCCATGCCTGGCATGGAAAGTTAACTCTTTCATCTCTGGGGCAGTTCGAAGGTTGGGACTCGCTGCTATTGTCAGAATACAGCAAGACTCCATTAGAAGAAACATTACTAAGGTGAGTAATTTTTTTTTCTTGTAACTTAGCTAGAGTGCAGAGGATTGATGTGGGTTTGAAGTTTTCAACTGTATATATGCCACCCTTGTGCAGCGGAATGACTTACAACTTTCCATTTAGCTGGCATGCTCCCAGTGATGAGACTTGTTTATCAGGTCTCGAATGGGGACTGCAAAGGGTAGAGGGGGGACAATAGTGGTATCACTACCAAAGGAAAGATTTGTTGGAATACCTTGAATCCAGAAGCTTGTAGGGTCTGAGGCAGTATGGATAAACACCAGGGAGGTCATGTCAGACAAATCTGATTTCTGTGACTGGGTTACCAAGGAATTGGATCAGGGTGGAGCAGTGGATGTAGCCTACCTAGATTTCATTAAGGTGTTCAACACCGTTCCACATAGGAGATTCATAAGCTGGGCAGCCTGGGCTTGGGTTCAAAGGTGGTAAACTGGGTAAGAAATTGGTTGGGGGATGGGCGACAGAGGGTGCTGGTGAAAGGGGTTCACTCCAAGGAAGGGAGGGTGAACAGCTGTGTGCCACAAGGATCAGTACTGGAACCAGTACTCTTTAATGTCTTTATTAGCCACATTGCAGAAGGGCTAGAAGGGAAGGTATGTCGTTTGGCAGATCATGCAAAGATCTGTAACAGAGACGACACTCCAGTAGGGGTGGTCAAGAGTGTGGCAGCTAAGTTTCAATGTGAAGAACTACAAAATCATGCATTTGGGGCACAGAAACCCAGGGGCAGCATACAAGATGGGGCAGTGGTTCTGACGACCAAACAAGTGACCTGGGGTAATCCTATCTGATGACCTAAAGAAGGCCTAACTGTGACAAGGCAGCAGGGGGAGCCAGTGGGATGGTAGGGTCCATAGGGAGGAGTATTCCCAGCAGAAAGTGGGAGGTGGTGATGCTGCTGTATGGATCATTACTGAGCCCTCATCTGGAGTACTGTGTCCAGTTCTGAACACCACATCTGCGAAAAGGACATGGAGTAGAGGCAGTCTAGAGGAGGGCAACCAAAATGGTGCAGAGACTGCACCAGAAATCCTATGGGAAGAGACTAAAATACCCCAATATGTACACCCTGCAGGATGGGATGGGAATATGAGACTTTGATACCGCACGGGTATGAATAAGGTACAAGAGGGAAGCCTCTTTCAGAATAAAAGATGCTCAGGAGCAAGGTGTCATGTTGTGAAGCTGGGGGGGGAGGGGACATGAGGAAGTACTTCACGGAAGGAGTAGTGGATACTTAGAACAGCCTCCCAGTGGAGGTGGTGGAGGCAAAAACTGTAACAGGATTCAAAAAATGCATGGGATAGGCATATGGGTAGTTTGTGAAGGTGGCGTTAAGGCGGAGACCAAATGGGGTCTGTGGTACTACAGTAGGTAGGGGAAATGAGCAGACTAGGTGGACCAGCCGGTACTCACTTGCTGTCTAATGCAATGCGTTATCAGTTTTTCAGCAGTCTGCTTAGTTACTGGTGATGCAGAAGTGCCCATCTTCTTGACGGGATCTTCGGGCAGGAGGTGGAACATGTGCCTATCTAGCCTGTCTGCTGAATAGTTAAACGGCTGTAACCGTGGATCCCTCCCTCCAAGAGATACTCGTCCAAACTACGTTTGAACATCTGTATATTGCAACTCTTAATTGTTGTCTCGGTAGTTCCAAATTTATACCACCCTCTGTGTGAAAGATTTTCCTTTTTCTGTAATTACATCTATTAATTGGAACATATGTTCTCTAGTTCTTCCTTCTTTGAATTCAAGATGAGAACATTCCCTTATTTAGTATCGATTAGTATACAGCAATCATATCACCTCAGTCTTCTCATTTCTAAACAGTCTTAGTCTGTTCAGTCTCGTCATTATACACGTTACATACCTTTGTTTATCTTGAGTGATTTGCTTGGTTTTGCTTGGTTTAGTCTGAGTATCACATCATGCCTGGAAGGCTTGTGGCCCCAGGTAGGTTTGTTGCAGCAGAGATCAATCATCATTGAGGACACACTTCATGGCCTGGAAAGGATGTAGACAGGTTCCTGCTGTGCTGCCACCACCTAGAGGCAAACAGTGGCATTGCAGCTGTTTCGCTTGTTGGAGGGAAGTCTGTTCCACTAGGAGTGCACATGCATCTTCAGGGCTCGGAATATACACTTTGTTGGTTTCCAGGGAAAGGCGGGTACTGTGCTAGAATGCTTGCATTTCTGTCTAGATATGCATTTGCTGTTTTGCCACAGGGGTGGTAATGAGCTGCAGTGCGTTCAGGGGGGCATAATGTGCTGAGGTGGGAGAGGGCAGCGCATCATACACTGAGGGGGGACCAGCAGGGAAAATATATTTCAGGTGTTTTTATTTAATGATTGACATAGCCTGCTCAGGGTTGTGATTAGCTTCTGAGACCATATCAGAGACTGCTTCTGAGACCATTTTTTTCGCTGTAAGTAGAAAGAGTGGTTTGCTGCATGTGTGAATCTCTTGCACTCTGGGTCCAGAAAATGTTTAGGGCTGGGAAGTATTTACTGTTGGCTTTTTCTAACTGGTAATATTTTCATCCAAACAGTAGTAATGCCATCCACTGACTCTCATACTTCCCTACATTTAAACCAAGTCTCGGTCTGACTGAGCACCTGCAGCCACCGACTCTGTCTGATATTGCTGTGGAGTCCCCCCCATTAGATTCATAGAAGTAGCCAGCAGACGAGGACCATGTGGCCCACCATGAAAACTCCCCAAGTAGTATCCATCTACTGGGGGCCCTCAAACCTGCCCCTCCCATCCCCAGTATACCAATGTATGTATCCCATGCATGTTTGAACTGTGTGATGGTTCGCACCACCACCTCCGGCAGTCTATTCCAGTCATTCACTGCCCTCTCAGTGAAGAACTGTCTCACTGATAGGGTGGTGGACCATGGAATACATTGCCAAAGGGACTGATGGAGGCAGATACTGTAGAGGGGTTCAAGAAAATCTGGGACAGGTATAGGGGAAGGGTGAAGCTGAGCAAGTCCAATACAGGGGGAATATCTTGGACAGGGATAGGGGAAACCCAAGAGGGTGGGGAGGGGGTGGACAGCAAAACCGGCACCCAGTATGGTTGCTGACTGTCAAGCAGACACGAAAGACCATAAGGCCTATTCTGCTGCCATTTTTAGAGTGTTAGTATTACCCAGGACCCTGCCTCACAACAACTTCATACTATGCCCTCTAGTGTTTAGAACCTCCACTTCATTGAAACACTCTCTCCACCTGTGCCTTGGTAATCTTCTTTAAATATTTAAATGTCTCAGTCATATTCTCCCTTCTCCTGTCCTCCAGGGAGTAAAGGTTTAATTCCTCAGACCTCTCCTCATAGGGCATCCCTGCGATCATCCTGGTACTCCTCCTCTGCACAGCCTCCATTATCTTTGTCCCCTGTGGAGATGGGGCCTCACAAAACTGCACACCATACTCTAGGTGCGGTCGTACCAGTGATACGTACAGTTGAAGCACCTCTCTCCTCCTGATGGTGATTTCCCCCTTCCTATGCATCCAAGCATTTGATTAGCTTTCCCACACTTTTTGTCACCTTAAGGTCATCGGTAATAATTACTCCCAGATCTCTCTCCTCGTGTGACCTCCATCACCTGCCCCCCCAAGTATGTATTCCGCACGTGGGTTCCTGTGCCCCAAGAGCATGATTCTGCATTTCTTAGTATTGAACCTCATTTGTCACCTCTTTGATCACTCCTTCAACTTCCCCAAGTCTGCCCTCATCCTGTCCAGACACCCCCCCCCCATGTCTTCCCTGTTTAGAGAGTTGCATCATATGAAAACAGGAATATTCTCCCTCCCGCACCTTCTGTTAAATCACTGACTGAGACATTAAAAAGCACTGGCCCCAAAGCAGACCCTTCTGGTACCCCACTGGTCACCTGCTCCTCCGATGAGCATACCACTGCTCTTTACTCAGCCCTGTCTCTCCCCTCTCTTGAAGCTAGGTGCCTTTCCCATTGTGTTTCGATTTGTATCAGAATTCTGGTTTGGCTCCCTTCCTTCCTTATCACAAATCACTCCTTTCACCTCTCCCGTTCTTTCTCCTACTAAATTGCCTCTAATATTTATGATCACGCATGTCTGTCTGTATCATTGTATTTGACTTGTGTACTTTTTAGTATTATTGATTAGTTATTTTCTCTCCAGTCTCCACCAGGACGCCTCTGGAAACAAGCTGTTACAAGCTCAGTATGTATTTCCTGGTTAAACTTTTAAATACCCCGTTGACCACCACCCTTTGGCTCCTATCCCTAAGCCAGTTTCCTGCTCATTTCTGTTTGTCCTCCCCCTCGGGCTCCTCAGCCATTATTTCCTTTATACCAGGGGTTCTGACATCACTTCCTCAAACGAGCGAAGGATAGGCACCTGTCATAGCAGAAGCCGACATTCAGGAAAGGAACAGCAAGTGAAGAGGTGACTATCTAAGTGGAAGGGAAGTAACTGCAGATCTAGGAGCTTTCATTGTTACTTCTTTGCATTGCTGCTGCATTGGGGAAAAGAGGAGTAGGAGTTTAAGTAGCTATTGCACAACCTTTTTCAAAGTCTCTTTTTTTGAGTGTGGATAGGAAGGATAGGAATATAAAAAGCAGTTGCTCAATCTGTCTAAATGTGTACAACAAAGGGGGTAAGGGAAATAAAGAAAATAATGTTTTGCACTGATAGAGGGGGAGAGGAGAAACTTGAGGGAGTGTTTGGTATCCTAAATCTGGACGGGTTGGGGGGGGGCGCTAGTGGGCAACGACAGCAATGGGTATGGTGGTAGGCTGTAACAACTGCGGTGCACCAGTTTTTCTAAAAATTGCCTTGTGTGTGGGAGGATGTTTAGTGTGCAACCACATAGAGAAACTTAGAAAGGAAGTGGAGTGTCTGCAGGAGGAACTAAGACAGGCAAGGCAGATTGGGGATGGGTTTAGCCCAGTACTGGAGGGAGGAAGAAGGGCAGATGAGGGAGGGCAATTTTAAGCCAACAGTGGTGAGGAGAGGATCAGAAGAAGGGAAGCTGAGGCAAACTGGCCCAGGCCAGGAAGGATTGCTGGGGAAACCGGGTCAGGAGACAAGACAAATGGAGGGAGGAGATGGGGACTTGTGAGGGGAGGCGAAGAAGTGGAAAAAGTCATGCAGTGGAAAGGAGAAAACGGGTTACTATGCAGAGAGAGGGAGCAGGCATTTGTGAAGGGTCTTCAGAAAATAGTTTAGCACTGCTAGAGAGGAGGAAGGTGGAGGAGGGAAATGATGAAATTAGAGGAGTAACTGATAAATGCCTGGACCAAACTGGAGCGGGGAGAAGTTCTGCTGGGAGAATAGAAACTGGGGCAAAAGGGGGAAATAATGTGCAGGAGGAAGAAGAGGAGCTGGAAATGAGAAGGGGATATGAATGGAAGCAAGCAGGGAGTAAGAGTGGTGGAATCTTAGTGCTGGGGGACGCTATACTAAGAGGAGTCGGGTGGGGTAGCAAGGGGGGGAGGCATAGTCACATTTGGGTGGAGGCCATGGCAGGAATGACAGCGGAAAGGGTGGGAAAATCTGTTATGAAATATGTTAGAAGGAGTAGGGACAAGCCTCATTTAATTATACATCTTGGGACAAACTACCTGGCTCACTAGACAGTATATATAGTTCAGAGGAGGTTTGAGGAACTAGCACAATTTTATGTCGGGGGGGCAGGAAGATCCGTAACTTTTTCAGAGATACTTCCAGTGCCCCAAGGCAAGCACAATAAGAAAGCTGAGAATAGAGGAATTTGACGGATGGCTAAGAACCAGGTGTTGTGCTAAAGGGTAAGGGAGGGGAACCTGGTAGGACAGTAGTCTCTTTGCCAAGGACAGACTACATTTGAGTGAGCAGGGAAAGAAAGTGTCGAAACAGAGGATGGAGGAGTACATAGAGGAAGTTGGGAATTTAAACTAGGAGCGGGGGGGTGGCAGTTGGGCAAGAGATATGCAGAGACCACAGGTTGGGAAACCATATGAGCTAACCCCCCATAACAGTGACAAAGGACAAATGGCAAGTACTATTGGTGATGCTAGTAAAGGAGGGCAGGATGGGGGAGGGAGGAAATGGTGGAAGGTGGTTACCCTTAATGCTAGGAGCCTTGGGAGGAAAACTGCAGAGTTACAGGTGCTCATGGCAGAGGGGAAGGGGTGGACATTGCAGCCATCACAGAAACGTGGACCACCCAATACAATGACTGGGACATGTCTGTACCAGGGTACAGGTTATTTCGTAGGGACAGGGTGATTGGGAAAGGAGGGGATGTGGCACTGTATGTGAAGGAAGGACTGAAGTGTGTAAGGGAGGAAGGGGTGGAGGGTAGTACGGAGTCACGTTGGATACAAATCCAGGATTCCAAGAATAGGAGTGGTGTACAGGCCACCATCTCAGACGGAGGAGTTAGACTGGGAACTAGTGAGACAGATCAGGAGGACCTGCAAGAAGGGTAATGTGATTGTGGGGGACTTCAGCATGCCAGGAGTGGACTGGAGTGCCCCAACAACCAGGAACAGAAGGGAGCAGGAACTGCTGGATGCCTTCCAGGACAGCTTCCTGCTACAAATGGTTAGTGAACCAACCAGGTTAGGGAATACCCTTGACCTTGTGTTGGCAAATGGGGACTTTGAGAGAACTTAAGGTGGAGGAACTGCTGTCAAGGAGTGACCACCGCTCAGTATGGCCCATATTGAATATGAGCAACGAAGAAGTGGAATGTGGCACAAGAGTGCTAGACTTCAGGAGGGCCGACTTGGGAGGATGGGGGAAGTGGTAAAAGGGTACCTGGCCAGAATTCAGTCTAGTATGGACACTAACCAGAGGTGGGAGCTCATAAAGTTGAGGATGGTGGAGGCAACCAAAACCTGCTGCAAGGCCCAGAGCAAGAAGGGTAGGGATAAGAAACCAAGCTGGTTGAGCAAGGAGGTCATGGAAAAGGTAAAGGGGAAAAGAGCTGCGTTTAGGAAGTACAAGAGAACTGGGATGAGTACTTGACAGAATCAAAGGAGGTGACAAGGGCAATAAGAGGAGCCAAGGCATCTACGGAGCTCAGGCTGGCACAAGGCATTAAGAAGGGGGAGGAGGACTTATTCAGGTACATCAGGGAGAAAAGGAGCTGTAAAGGACCACATGGTAAGGATTAGGAAGGAGAGGGGTTGGGTGGAAGCAGGATGCGATAAGGCAGAAGCACTAAAGAGTATTTCTGCTCAGTATTTGCTAAAGGGAATGGGGGTGACACCCAAGGGGGAGAAATGGCAGAAACTGGGGGAAGGGGTGACAGATGGGGAAATCACGGAGGGCAGAGCTCGAGAGGGTTTGAAGGCACTGAGGGTGGACAAGGCGCCAGGCCCAGATGGTTTCCACCCCAGGGTACTGAAGGAGCTGGCAGAGGTCCTTGCAGGACCTTTGGCAGACCTAGTTAATGCCTCACTACATTCGGGGTGTGTACGTCAGGACTGGACGATGGCTCATGTGGTGCCCCTCCACAAGAGTGGCCCCAAGGATGAACTGGGAAACTAGACCAGTGAGACCCACATCCATCGTGGGTAAGCTAATGGAGACTATCCTGAAGGAGAGGCTGGTGGCCCTCCTAGAGGCCAAAGGACTACAGGACAGCAGACAGCATGGCTTCATATGGGGCAGATCCTGCCAAACCATCCTGGTGGAGTTCTGTGACTGGGTAACTAGGCAGCTGGACAGGGGCCATGCAATGGATGTCCTATATGTGGACTTCAGTAAGGCATTTGACTCGGTGCCACATGGAAGGCTGGGAAGTAAGTTAGTAGGCACAGGAGCGGGTGCAAAGCTGGTGAGATGGTAGGAAACTGGCTTCAGGGAAGGCAACAGGTGGTGGTGGTGGGTGGTGAGTGCTCACACCCAAGGGTAGTGACGAGCAGTGTTCCACAGGGCTCGGTGTTGGGACCAGTGTTTAGGATATTCATTGCAGACATATCATGGGACATCAAGAGCAAGATCAGTTTGTTTGCTGATGATACCAAGGTAGGAGCGGTGGTGGATGACCTGGGGATGGCAGGGGTTGCAGGATGATCTGGCAGAGCTTGAAACCTGGTCAGACACCTGGCAACTGGGGTTTAATGACAAAAAGTGCAAGGTGCTGCATTTTGGGATGAAGAACCCAAGGAGGAGTTACCAGCTGAGGGGAGTGCAGCTAGCCCAGACAGAGGAGGAGAAGGATCTGGGGGTGCTCATTACAGGGTCAATGAACAACTCGGCACAATGTAGGAAGGCAGCTGCAAAGGCCCCAAAAAAATGCTGGGGTATATCCTTGAGGAGGGAGGAGATGATTCTGCCACTGTATAGGTCATTAGTTAGACCGCAGCTGGAGTACTGCATGCAATACTGGCGCCCGTATCTGAAGAGGGACATTAAGTTACTGAAGGGGGTGCAGCACAGGGCGACAAAGATGATCAAGGGGCTGGGGAACTTATCATACGAGAGAAGGCTGATGGAGTTGAAAATATACTCACTGGAGGAGAGGAGGGACGAGGGGGACATGAAAGGAATAAACAAGACTGGTACAGAGGGGCTGTTCAAAGTAAGGGAGGAGAGGGACACCAGGGTCCATGATGAGACTGGAGGGAGGAAGGTTCAGGAGGAGATGAGACTTTTTTTTTTTGTGGTGGCTGGGTGGAATGTTACCTGCAGAAGTGGTATCCAGTAGAACAGTGGACTGCTTCAAAAGGGGGTGGGACAGGACAGGGGGGAGGGTTAATGAAGGGGAAGGGTGGAAGGGAGGGGCAGCTGTAGAATAAGGGGTGCTAGCTACACATTCGAGCAGACTTGATAGACCTCTAGGCCTTTATATGCTGGCAAATTTCGTATGTTTGTTTATTACTAATCTCCTTGGCTTTATTACCAGCCTCCTCTGTAGGACTGTATCAGAAGCCTTTCTGAAGTCTAGATAGGCCACATCCACCGCCCCACCCTGATCTACTACCCTAGTTAACATTTCAAACAATTCACTCAGGTTGGTCTGACAGGACCTACCCCTGGTGAGCCCACGTTGTCCCTGGTTCTGCAGCAGTCTGGCTTCCAGGTAGTCCACAAGCCCTTTCTTGACAAGTGCCCATTACAGTGCCAGCTGCCAAAGTAGGGCTTACTGGCCAGTAGTTACCTGGATCTTCCCCATTTCCCCCTTGGGGATCGAAATGACATGTGCCTTTTTCCAGTCCCTCTGTACCTCCCCTGTATCCAGCCAGGGGCTCAGCCTTGGTCTTGCTGTAACCTTATTTTGCCATATTGCAGCAGCCCTTCTAACCAGACGGTGAGCATCTTCTGAAACCTGGGTAAAACATTGGCTGCACAGCAGGACACAGAAGGTAATTGAAAATGAAGTCCACTCTGAAGAAAGAGGGGTTACTAGTGGGGTACCGCAGGGTTCAGTATTGGGTCCAGTCCTTTTTAATGTCTTCATCAGTGACATTGCAGAGGGACTGGAAGGAAAAGTATGCCTTTTTGCACATGACACAAAGATCTGCAACGGGGTTGATACACAAGGAGGCGTGGAAAGGATGAAAAGGACTTGCAAGGTTGGAGGAATGGTTAGAAGTATGGCAGCTAGAATTCAATGCAAGAAGTGCAAATAATGCACCTGGGAAACAAGAACCCAGGGAAGAATACACAGTGGGTGGGGAGGTAGTAACAACAACAAAAAGGAAGGGACCTAGGGGTAATCATATCAGATTACCTTAAGGTTAGCAAGCAATGTGAGAAGGCAGTAGGGAGGGCTGGGGGTATACTGGGATATATAGGGAGAGGCATCAGCAGCAGAAAACAGGAAGTTGTTATCCCTCTGTACAGACAGTTGGTGAGACCCCGTCTGGAGTACTGTGTCCAGTTCTGGAGACCCCATCTCCGCAAGGACATAGACTGGATAGAGGTAGCCCAGAGGGGGCAACTAAAATGGTGCAGGGTCTGCAAGAGAAGCCATATGAGGAGAGACTAAAGGAGCTTAATATGTATACCCTTGAGGAAAGAAGGGAGAGGGGGGACATGATAGAAACTTTTAAGTACCTCAGTGGAATCAACAAAGTCCAAGAGGGGTAGCATCTCTCAGAAAAAGAGACTTGCAAGAACAAGGGACACAATTTAAAGATAGGAGGGCGGTTCAGGGGCAATGTGAGAAGTATTATTTCACAGAGGTAGTGGATGCATGGAATAGCCTTCCTGAGGAGGTTGTGGGGTCTAAAACTGTGGGAGAATTCAAGAATGCATGGGACAGACATAAGGCAATTCTTGTGGGGGGTAGGAAGAAATAGGCTGTTGGTTAACTAGGATCTGCGGCCTATCCTGTAGGTAGGGAAATGGGCAGACTAGATGGGCCAAGCGGTCCTTATCTGCCGTCAAAGTCTGTTTCTGTGAAACGTACACCTGTGGCGTACACAATTACTGATGCTCTATTCTGTCCCCACCCCCTAGTGTTAGTACTTGTTACCATGTCTGCCAGTTTGCATGTATACTGAACATTGTAAATATGAAAGGTGGGAAATGAATTTCCTGAAAGCAGAAAGTGGGAGTAAGTTATGCAAAAATGGTAGTAAAATACTCTTAAAACTCCCCTTGCTTGTTTCGCTGCTTGCACTACCTTCCATGTTTGGCCACACCTATGCTAGTGCTGCAATCTCAACACAGATCTTGTGGTAGTTTTGAGTTAGGGGTAGCAGAGAGTAACGTTCATTTGCACTTGGATCGTCCAGCTCAGCTGTAAGTTTAAAAAAAAAAAAAAAAAAAGCTTATCTCCGTAGCTAATTTTAAATCATTAAGAAGGTCGAATTGGCTAGCTGAGCTGTCTGGTTTTTAAAGAGGTGGCATAGGAGACATTCAAAGATTAGAGAGAATGTGTCTGAATTTAAGATCAGCACTCTGTTTTTAAAGGCTACTGTGCCACCATTGAAGCAACAGTTAATAAAAGGCAGCTTAGCATTATCAGTGCAGTGAAAATTTGTCAAAGTGTAAAACTAACTTTTCAGTCATATTTTTTGTGGCAGAAAGTCTGTCTACTGTTAAGTATGTGGTAATAAGCTTGTTTTATAAAGTGATCCAAGCCTGCTTGAGTTTTCAGCAACAACTGAATTACAAAATCTGTAAATTTGTATTTATGTTCAGTGAGAAGGACCAAGCAGTAAGTGTCCTTATTTATTCTATTTAGTTTTGTTTACTCTGTAGGTGCACTAGCCACGAAAGTGACAGTTTTCAGGCACAGCCCGGGATTGTTATAATACAAAAAACGGCAAACAAATCAATACAGTAAGATGTCAGCAATGGTGATACAAAAGAATAACATCAAAGAACAAACAATTTTTTACGGCAGTGGTAATGCAAAATTGTCCAGTAGAGAACGTTCAGATATGGGTACAAGAGTATAATTGAAAACATGCAACTTAACAGGAAGGTAGATTAGAATAATGCAAAACTACAAAACATTTAGTATATTTAGTCTAAGTGCTGTGAGTTGAGAGAGAGGTTTAAGGTGGTAATGGGGAAGGGGTGGTGATAGGGTAAGTAAGGAGGAGGGGCTAAGGGGGTTTGAAGCATGAGCGTTGGTTGAAGGAGATGTAGTTGCAAAGCTCATTCTTAAAGATGTTGTGCAAGGGAGCCTGGTGGACAATTAAGGGGGGGGAGAGAGTTCCAGAATTGGGCTTGTCGGGCAAAAGCACTGGCACCTTTGGAGGTACTGTGTTTAGGACATGCACTCTGCAGATAAGTCCCTTAAGTAAGCCGTAGCAGCATGTATGATGGATAAGATCAGCAAGGGACTTGGGGAGTTTGACCTCATTCTCTCTCCTAAGCTGGTCTCAAGACTTCCTTACTCCTGGACTGTACCTCCTGATGCTGATCCACAGGCAGGAATCAGACCTCTGCATCAGGGGACATCCAGCCCTCCACTTCCTGTTCTCCTCGGTTTACTTCCTGCCTCGCAAAGAGCAGGTACTCTGCAGCAGAGCTGTGTCACTGAGGTGACAGGGCTGAAGACTTCAGGACTGTAAGTTTCAAATTTCTTATTACATGGAGTGCCAGATGTCATCCACAGAGAGCAGGTATGGGTTGATCAAGAGGCAAAAAGCTCCCTCTCTGCTTTTAGTGGGCCCCAGTCTCGGCCGTGCATGCTGGACAGACTGGCCCCTCTCGGTGTTTCTCCTCGCACCGCCACAGGCTCGGCACATATTCCCAGCAGACTGACGTGCCATTTCATTTCTCCAGCGCTAAGGGCCTCCCATGCTATCCGACTTGGCGGCACTGCCACACACTCACATGTTGGGTCAGACACAAGTCTGATCGGAGGATAAAACTGGACTATATGCCAAAAAGGGGGCTTGCAGGCAGCGGAGGGGACTCTACACTGGGTGAGTCGCTATTGAATACAGGACGCAGATTGAATGCAGGGCACGGTAGCACTTCCCCGGCGGCAGTATCGAGGCCCTCTGGTTCCCAGTAGCTGGCGACGCTACTTGTGGGCAGGTGCACAGTTGGCTCCCAGCAGTTGGTGACGTTACTAGCAGGCAGCACACAGTTGGCGTTGAGCACCCGGGGGGACTTAGGGCTCATCGAATGAGGCCATTACTGATGCTCAGGCCATCAGATCCACCACTCTGGCGGCAGCGTGATCAGGCCACTGTCGAGCTCCTGGGATTTGCAACTTATCGGGAGGCCTCATTAAGCTAGTGGCTCGGCTTTCCAGCCACCCAGATGCAGTTTTTTTTTCTCATTTTTCTACCAGGCGCAAAGGCACCTTAAGGGAGCATTTCTTCCTGTCAGCGAGTGCTTTGCAGGATCAGCTCGTCGACGGAGGCTGCGTAGAACACTGCTAGTTGGGCGGCAGGCTGCAAGGCCATCAGTGAGTTCCTTGGCCTATCTACTCGTTGTTTGGGACCTAAAGGCTCCTTAAGGGAGCATTTTCCTCCCGTTGACTAGCGCTTTGGAGGAATCTGCTCGTCGATGGGAGACCATGCAGAACGCAGCTAGTCCAGCGGCAGTCTGCCCAGGCCATCGAGTTCCTTGGCCTATCAGCTCGTTGATGGGGACCTCATTCAACTCGTGGTCTAGTAACAGGTCCCTTAGCGGCACAGCCCGTCGGCAAGCACTGCTGTCAAAGGCTCATCCCTGGAGACCTACCAGGAGCCAATGGGTAGACTCCCACAGGCGATTGATGGTAGGCACACCCTACATTTACAAGGGCAATGGCCACGGTATAGAACTTAGTTTCCAAAAGTAAAGGAACCACCTTCTTGGGCAATACGGTGTGCAAAGGCCTGCAAGCCAGGAGTCCTGCTGACTTTTCACTGGAGTTTATTTTCTGCTCCCAACCATTTTTTGGATCTTGGAACCAAACCACGACTGGAAATCAATCTCGAGATGTGGGTCCTATCCCCTAACACATGGATTACTGGATCCCTGTGAATTATGGGGCTGGCATGGGGTGCACGGCCGTACCTGCCAGCAACAGTGGACCCCTCAAAGTGTATCCTAGGATAAGCCTGGCAGCATTCTTTCTATACCCACCTCAGTTGCACTCCAGCGTTGCTCTCTATGTTGATAATCTAGACAGCCCGTCTCTAGGTTCACCAGAGTTTAACAAAAATATTCAGAAACTGGGCCAGACCACCACAGAATGGGCTCTCTGGTTTCGAACCCAGAGCCCCTCTTGACCCAGTGGTCAGGCAAGTGGAGGTATCTATCATACAGACTGTTCAGGCGACTGTAACATCACTCATGGCTATGGCAGCCAGTTATTTTACATTTACGCTTCAGGTGAGATAGATATATAGCTAGAGGGAGAGCTATAGAGATAGATGGATAGATCTCTATAGTGTGTGTGTGTGTGTGTGTGTGTGTTTTTGTGTGTGTGTGTATATATATATATGTATGTATGTATGTATATGTGTGTGTGTGTGTGTGTGTGTGTGTGTGTGTGTGTGTGTGTATATATATATATATATATATATGTATATATATATATATATATATATATATGTATGTATATATATGTATGTATATGTGTGTGTGTGTGTGTGTATATGTATGTGTGTGTGTGTATACAAATATATATGTATACAAATGTGTGTGTGTGTGTGTGTGTGTGTGTGTGTGTGTGTGTGTATTTCTATGTTAAACCCCAAAACTTTGCAACCGTTTGACAGATTTGGCTGAAATTTTGAATACATGATCAAGAAACTATACGCCTTTGGGATCTTTCCAAGTTTGTGAGTGGTTTGATATACGGCTGCGGAGTTATTAAAGTTGATCTGTGCGTGCCTACGCTTTTTCTGGAATTTGCAGTCGCGCCTTACAGGTCGACGGTTTGCGCGATCGTCCGAAATCTTCAGGGAACGTGCGTCTGGTCCTCTTTGTGCTTTCAAGCTTTGAAAAATATTTAACGGTTCAAAAGTTATTCAAAAAGTTTCCATTATAAGTCAATGGGAAAAGTTAACAAAAGTTCAACACTTTCGCAAATGCATTTTTACTTTCGCAAATGGGCCTGTTACTTCGAATCGACCATTTTGTTTTCAGTTGGTGATCAGAAAATGGTTGGCATTTAAATTTGGGACCCTCAGCAACCTAATTCTTTTGTGTTCACCTAGTCGGACCCTAAGGATGCTTGCCATGTCTTTATTTTGTGGTAAAACACCCCAGAAATGTTTTTCAAATTTCTGGAAAAGTACTTGCAAATTACTTTCATGCTCTCAAAGTGTCTAACTTTTTAAGCTTTATCGCAAATTGCGTGCAGTAGTTTTCTCATCTGGGTAGTGACAGGTGATTCTTTGGCACTGTGCTGCAAAAGAACTGCTGGGGAGTTTTGGCTGAAATTTGGAGGAACGGAGCAGACATCTACAGATGTGCCTTTTCAGTGTTGTATTGAAAAATATTACACGCGGCAAAGTTACGGCACTCCAAAGTTGACGTTTTTTCCTAGGATAACATTACGGTACCAGACACATTACAGAAATCCTTTGGCACCTGCTGCAAAATAATGGTTTGGTCTTTTTTCCTGAAATTTGAGGGAAGACAGCCAACAGCCCCGTAGATGTGCTCTTTCAGTAGTTTGGTGAAAACATTACAGGGAGGCAAAGTTATGGCGCCCGAATTTCTTTTTTCCCATAGGATAACATTATACGGTCATTAAGGCTTTTCAGGGCCCATATCTCAGAACGGTGCGAGATACGGACTTTTCATTGGAAAATTTCTTAGCTCAAGATTCAAATTAGCCAAGACAGTTGTAAATGACTTAAATTTTTTTTCTACGTCGTACGGTTCCTGAGACATAGTGTATTTAGTATTCCAAGATCTCATTTTCTATGCCGATACTCATTATTATGCATACATTATTTGTAATTTCCACTGTCTTTCTATGCAGGTTTTGGGGAAACCAGCCTGTGCGCCATTTTACTGTTACTGTTGCCTCTTTCCGCTATGTTCCGCATCTGCTTATACTTACCATTGACGCCTGCGTTTACTATGTGCTGATCCTTTGCGCTTTACTTGCGCTTACGCTTGTTATTTTTTTGCCATTTCGTTCACAGTACTGTTTCTTTCTGTTTCACTCTTACGCCACCATGCCCATTGTCATTTCTGTTTGCAGGCACCATGTTACTATGTGACACCACATCACGTGGCATGACCATTCGCCTATGCCACCATGCATGTGCTACTCTTTTTGTCTCTTCATTCGCGCCAGTGACCATGTGCGCCACTGTTAAGATTTCCTGTTTGTTCGTTGTCCCTGTTAGTATGCCACAAGCACATCATGGAGGCGGGGCCCAAAGGGCTCCGCTATTCGCATTGGCCAGTATTACATTCGCTACTGCGATTCTCAAAAAGAAGGAAAATTAGAGGCAAAACTCCATTAATGCATTAGTTTAGGGTTGTTCCACAGCTGCCAAAAGTGAGGAAATTCGCTGTTAGGCTGGAAAACTCTTGCACCCCCCCACCCTCAGCCGCATTGGGTGTGCATTGGGATCAGGGTCCTGACTTTCACCCCATTCTCCTATACTTGCTGCTTTGCTTACACATGTCATGGGGTGAGTTAGGCTGATGATCCTAATGCACACCCCAATGCTACCAATGCGGCGCTATCCTTTGTATTTTCATTTGCGCTATGCTTGTTACTTTTTTGCCATTTGTGTACCGTGATTGTTTTCTTTCTGTTTCACTTTGCGCTACCATGCTCATTGACATTTCCATTTACAGGCACCATGTTACTACGCGGACAAAATATCACGCGGCACACCGCTCCCGCTTCACGCCACTGCAGTGCATCTCTTCTGTTCTCATCTCGGTTTGTGTTACCATGTGTGCCACTGTTAGCATTTCTGTTTGTGCTTGCTGCTCCTGTTACTATGCCTTAGAAGACATCATGGGCGGGAGCGAGGGCCTCCCGCCATCGCATTCACATTCACTATTTCTCATTATCATTCTCAAAAGAAGGGAATTAGGCAAAATCTGTCAATCGCATTGTTAGTTGTTCCACAGCGACAAAGTGAGGAATTGCTGTTAGGGTTGAAAACCCTAACCCGACCACCCCAGCACCACACAGACACACACACACATTCAAGCATGGGGGAGGACCGTCAACACAACCAATGACAGACATCCAGCAGCAGGTGACAGAAATAACAAACAATTGTCTAAATGTACCACGAGACATCCCCACCCACCTTGACCAGGTACTGCATGCTCAGTGAGATCAACAGCAAAACTGAGGCCATGTACACAAAACGATAATATCCCTGGGATTGCAGCTGCACACAACGCATTCACACTTAGTAGAAGTTGCATGGCCTTTTATCTACCGATGCCCTATTACCAGACCACACCACTTTGTGGTGGGCCACCTGATGGGGCAATAGAGTTCAGCAAAACTAAGGAGTTGTACAGGTATAATATCTCGATTATAACAAGGGTTTGAGAAATGCAGCTTCTAATTGACTGTAAACATTGTAATAGCCTTGTGTTTAGTTTTTATTAACATACATGAGAGCCTAACCATATGATGAATGATGGTTTAATGTTGTTTAAAACAGTTTTATTATGATAGCAATAAGCACTCCTAGGTATTATGTTAATGGTCAGTTTATCACTGTCTAGCTGACATGTGGCACTCGGCTATGCCTCATTCAACATTAAACCTTCTACAGGGTGATTAACAGACCATTTAACATAACTGTTGGTCATGCCTATTGCTTGATTGCCCTTGAGTAGATACTCTCTGCTAGGCACTGCAGCAGTTTTGGCAACATGCGTCCTACCCAGTTGTTCATACACCGTCTAGTTAGTGGAGAATGGCTGTGAATATGAACCTCATGAAGATGAACAGTGTAACTTGATCATTACAGTCATCAAAACCCTAGTGTGATTATAACTGACAGAGTCCATGATAGAGGATAACCCCTGCTGTCCTAGTACACTTACCCCATTGTGAGTTAAATCAATACTAAGACATTCTGTTTATATCTACACCATACCTACTTGATTCCTGTTGTACCACAGTTAACATTGCTATCACTTTGATAGCATCAGTGACAGAAGTTTGGCAATCCCAAACAGTAGGCATACAGCCTGAGTATGAAAACAACTGTAAAAAAAAAAAAAATCACACTGTGTCCATATGGCATAGATCATCATCATAACAACAATAGTAAATGGCTTACTATTTGACTGTTAGTCATCATAGATGCAGAGATTGTCTTTATCAGGTATGTAAATATACTCAGTAAGGGTTACAGGAAAATCATCCTATATACATCTCCTACAGGTACATCATTGTTGGCTCAGTAGTGCTATGATATTTAGAAGTTGCTTGGCCTGATTCACGTAAGTTACAATGTTTCTTACAAAGAATACTTACTGCATCTTTAGTATAAAACACACTGAAGGTCTGTGTATGTACATCAGCAGTACACCTTCATCAGTAAGAATGCATGTGATACCGCAGTATGAATTTCACAGCGTTGAACAGGCAATGCTTTTCCACACGTTTACATCAGCCTATCTTGCAGTAAACCATTGCAGTAAATGTACTACTATGTAACCACCTACCAAATGTATTACTGCTTTATCTTGAGCATGCAAGTGTCTTGTAGTTAATTTATGTATTCTCTTAATTAATGTATACTCACTCATAGTACAAACCTTCTACAACTGTCATCATGCACCTTCAGCATTTGTATTGAATAACAGCACAGTACCAGTTGTGGTGTGGTGTGGGGCATCAGCAGGTAAGGCCATGCAACTAAGTGAGGTATGCTGTGCAGCTGCAATCAGGATGTGACGTTGATGTAACCTAGCCTCAGTTTTGATGTTGATCTCCACTGAGCATGCAGTACCTGGTCAGGTGGGTGGAGATGTCTCGGAGTACATTTAGACAATTGTTTGTTATTTGTCACCTGCTGCTGGATGTCTGTTGGTTGTGTTGACTGGTCCTCCCCCATACTTAAGTGTGTGTGTGTGTGTGTGTGTGTGTGTGTGTGTGTGGTGCTGGGGGGAATGGAGTTAGGGTTTCATCCCAACAACGAATTTCCTCACTTTGTCGCTAGGAACAACCCCAACTAATGCATTAAATGGAGTTTTGCCTTTAATGTGTGTGTGTGTGTGTGTGTGTGTGTGTGTGTGTAGTTTAGTTTATTCTAGGAATTCATAACCTTAGAGCCAAGGCTTTACAAAGGTTCCACGACATTACAACAAAACATAGTAGACAGTGTTACAGTCAGTGCCGCTTATCAAGGCCACAACTTAAACAGTAACATTGTGTACAGAAAGAAAAGGAACTCTGAGGCAGTATCAAGGGCAAGGAATAAGGATTGGAGAGCTTGAGAGGGAGAAATAACAGTTTAGAACAGACAGAACCAGATTAGTGGTAACCTGAGTTGTCTTTGTCAAAGAGGAGACCATGGTGGTTGAGTGAAACAAATGTAAGTGCACCAGTGGGATGAGACTTTTAGTAAAGCAGTCACAGGAGCTGGAGGCTGTGAGGTGAGCATAAAGCATGGATTGAAAGCTCCCAATGTCGTGGGAGGAATAGGAGGCAGGTTAAGGGCATTGTAAATTAGGGGCACAGTATGTAAAGATCTTTGTCCCCAGCAGTCCGGCATCTAGGGACAAGGAGAGTTGGTGGTCAGCTTTCTGGTAATGAAAGAGCAATTGTTCAGGCAGAGCAGGTCGGATACATGGAGAGTGAGTCCAAGTTGATTTTTTGCCATCATGCAGGTAAGATGGGGAGGCTGGAAAGATGCAACCAACGGTTCCGTGTAGAATTATGACAAGTGGGCTCCATGTGCTCCAGTGAGGAGTCGACAGGTTTTGTTTAGTGCTGTTGAGATCGCTTTAGTGCAGTGGTAGTAGCTGACCTATAGACAATTAGACCATAGTCTATGATTGAGATGATGGAGCTTTGAACAGCAACTCGCTGCAGCTTGGTTGAAAAATTGACTGTTCCGCACAAAATTCCAGTGCGAGGTGGACTGTTTTGCAGTTTTATCGATATGGGCCAAAAAGTAAGACACTAGTCAAAGTGATACCAAGGTATTTGAAGGTGTCTACTTGTTCTAGTGTATTTCCCAAGAGAAGCTTTATGACAAGGAGTATGCCTCTATTTCTGTTGATGATCACAAAGCATGACTTTGTTTTTGCCTAGGGACCAGTTTAGCTCAAGGAACCACTTTTCAACACATGAGAAACCAAGCTGCAAGCTCTGGGTCGTAGTGGATTTGGATCATCATGGGACGAGAGAATTACAGCGCTCATCGGCATAGAGTATTAATTTTTCAGGGCAGGATTTGGGAAGCAAGTTAGAAATAGCCAAAGAGAGAAACCAAAATTGAGCCCTGGGGACACCCGAGAGGACCGTTTGGAGTCAGGAGAACCTTGAGATTTTTGCTGTGAGAACGCCGTACCAGGTAACTTTACCCAGGCTCAGGTCTCTGGAAGCTAGCCCGTAATAGTTGAGCAGAAGAGAGATTAGAAGGCTATGGTGAGACAGTGTCAAAGACTTTGTTAGGTCTATCAGAAAACAGCTCGCTAAATAACCCTTATCAAGGCTTTGTGAGTTTACTAGAAATAAGTAGGCCACTCGACTTAATGAGTCCTTCCAAATCTGTGTTTGAATGCAGAGTAGCTCGTACGTTTGCAGGTAGTCTGATAGTTGATCCGCCACGATCCGCTCAAGAGCTTTGGAGAGGGGGGAATATATCGATGATAGTTCCTGGTGGATTTGTCCCCTTTATGCACTGGTGTGACTATAGCAGCCTTCCATGTGTTGGGAATTGACTTTGGCACAGGAGAGGTTGAGAATTTTGGTGAGGGGTGGATCACTTCTTCCAAGGTGAGGGACAGAAGTTTTAGATCAATGAAGTCACTATTTCTAGATTTAGAGCAGGCCTTTTATGTATGTGTAGGCTTCATATGTCTTAACTATTTTAAAATGAAATAAGCATGCCTCTGGCTAGGTGGTTTGGGATCACAGCTTTTGGAACTGACAAGTCCTGGAAAGTCTGGAGAGAAGACACCGCGAGACTCAGTGAAGGTTTGTTGGGAGCCGGCCCATAGTCTTGGGGTCACGGGTAGTAGAGGCACCATCAATGTTCATTACCGTGGAGAGGATTTAGACTGTTTGCCCGGAATACACGTATATTGTCCCAGAAGGATCTCCCATCACCCCAGGTGGTTTCTGAGAGCATTCTAGAAATAGGACTCTTCATTTGCCTGATTTGTGAACTGCATAGGTTGCGCTCCTGTTTATAGTTAAGTGAGTCTACAGGGAGCCTGTTGCCCTGGCTATAGCCCAAAGATGGTCACGCGCTTTAAGCTGAGGCCAGTAGTTTGGCTGCAGTAGCCAGGGATAGAGGAGGCTTTGATTTATGTTTTTAGCAGAAGGTGCGTGGGTGTCACAGGCAGTGTTGAAGTTTTAATAGAAGAAGTCCGAGGCAGCGCCCACATCCAGCGTATTGCAGATAGGGAATCAGTCTTGTCAGGAGGAGGCAGGTCTTTAGTTTAGGCAAGGCTTCCTGCAAGGGAAAGATTCGGATTTAGGATGGCTGGAGGTGGTTTGTGAATTTATTTGTCCAGATACAGGATCAGGGAGTGGTCACTCGAGGGAGTCTGAGAGAACGGTGGTGAGTTTTATCCAGTCCGGGCGATTAGTAAGAATCAGTCAATGAGGAGTGCTGGTTCCAGTCTTGTAGTTTTTTTTTTCTAGTAGGAGTTGACCATCTGTGTTGGGTTAAGTTCAGGATAAGTATCCCTGCTGGGTCCGATATCTAAGGCAAGCCAATTTATAGCTGAAATCACTGAGAAGGAGGAGCTCAGTCAGGAGGTTGTAATCTTGCAAATTCAAGGATAGACTGGAGCCCGACACAGGAGTCTTTAGGGAGGATATAGACTCAGCCACGTAAGCAATTTATTGATGGGCACCAAGGAGAAGTGACAGGAGGATTGTACTGGGGTGTTTTCTGGGGAGAAACTGGCAAGGTGGCATGAGGTGATCCTCTATATAGATAACACATCTACCCCTTCTTTTTACCGGTCATGTCTGAAGAGGTTGTAGCCTTGGGATGAGATTGCATGATTTGGAGTGCTAGGTGCTAGCCAGGTCTAACAATTACAAGTATGTCAGGATTATGTTGTCCAATAAAGGCTTGAAGAGATGCCAGCTTAGGAAGGAGGCTGCAGGTATATAGGTAACAATGGATAGCCCGTTTTCAGTTTTTGCAGGCTTTATCTTAATGTTTGAGCCAGGGCCAGGGTTGGGGTGGATCCACACCAGACAAGTAGGAGGAGCAGCAGTTTGAGGGATATCTCCGTAGTTCATACCATGTAACGCTTTCCTCCTGCATGCTGCAGGTTTGGATACAGTGCAGTCTCCTAGGTCCAACAAAGGAAGGTTAATAACCACAAGTTTCAACATGATTTTCCAGCTAGGTGGTCAAGCAACTATCCCCAGTAATGGGTGCATCCAGAATAGAAGTAAAGGGTACTGCCATGGGTTCCACAATGAAGGTGGATGTCGAATGCTTACAGTGGGGGTTAAGTGGGGTAAGAGGAGAGAGGAAGACAGTGGATAACAAATGAGAAGAGAGATAGAAAGACAGGAGGAGATATTTATATGGTAAACCCAAGGCTCACACATGAGCAGGACAGATCAATTTCGTAGGCTCAGGGGAGACTTCCATTTGCCCCATTGACAAATGATGTAAAATAATCAAATCCACAGGAAAATGACCAGTAAACTTGTTTGATCTACAGTAACAAGACAAAGGATGTGTTAAACTCAGAAAGAACTGGAAGGGGGCAGGATCAGTTGTGTTCCAGGACAGTAGCTGCTGCAGGAATTTCACACAGGTTCTGTGGATTTTACTTAGTTAGTTCTTTTCTTTCTTACTTTTAAGGAGCTAGCGGTATTGTTTTGGGGGCTGCTGATGTTCGTAAACTGATTTGTGGCTAGTGGGGCTCATTTAGGATGTTCACTGTGTAACAGGCTGCGCTGGTAGAGCCTCATTTCTTCTGATTCAAAACCTATTTGGTAGGATTTGCTTGTGCCTGGCTCCTTGGCTGCTGGACTCTGGAGGAGACTGGGGCTGGTCACACTCTCTCTCAGGTCAGGTGTCTGCCAATTCCATCCCTCCTCCCAGAGTCTGCAGGTTATAGAGACACCTGCCCTGAGTGGAGAAAAGGCTGCTAGTGCAGCTCATGCAGTTCTAGAACCACTGGGGTTGAATTAAACGCTGGGAGAAGAGCTTAGGGAGTTGTTCATTTCCTATAAGTTTAATGTGTTGTACTGCACCCAGTAACAGGGATACTGGTGTACAGTAGGACTGTCTCTAAGATTAGTGGGTGACCTGATTAGGCAGTAGGGGTACTCTTGGACTAGGGGGAACCTGCCAGCTCACCAAGGAAACCTATTTGAAAGGGATGGAACCACATCATTAGGGCCGCATCTTGGGAGGGTGATGGGGGCACAGGGTGTGGAGCAGCTATATGCTGGACTGGGAAGCTTGAAAGTTCGAGATGGCAGTGTGCTACCAGCACAGCACAGCTTAGGGGGGAGGTTATGCAATTAGGAGAAAGCTGGGGAAGGGGTAAAGGGACATGGGGCTGGGAATCTCTCACAGGGTTGCACCAAGCACTGGGGGTGGGGGCATAGGGAAAGGTGCAGGGAGAATGCTCAGGGTCACATGGGCCACAGCAGGAGGGGGTCAAAGGACACCACCAAGGAAGCTGGCAGGTAACTGGGGACCCTCACAAAGAGGGGACGGAGGGACAAAATTCTCAAGGAAGCAGATGGCCAGGGCTGGACAGAAGGAAGCAAGGCGAGGTGGATCAGACCTTACACTCAGTAACCGCTTCAATTCTTTTCTGCTCAAGGATGGAGGAGTGATGTAGCTACCTACAGGGTGGTTAGGAGACGGAAAGGGAGTGGAGGCAGGAGGCAGGGCCAGATAGCAGAAGAAAGAGGGGACCTGGAATGCAGGGAGAATGGGGGAGCAGTGAATCAGAGCAGGAGGGTAGGGGAAGAGGAGGAAAGCGAAGGAGAAGGACCAGTTGGAGAGAAAGGTAAGAGAAGGACCAGAAGTACAAGGAGGATTCAGTAAAGGGAGCTGAGGGTTTGGGCCAGGAGCACGTACTAGCAAGGAGGAACCAAATGGAGACAGGAAGGAAGGGAGGATGAGCCAGGCTAGTTTAGCAGATGGGGAGAAGGACGATTCTGCAGTGAGGGGAATTAGTAAGAACAGAAGGATGCTCAGGAGGAGGAGGCGCATAGGATTGGAGGGAGAAATTGGCCATGAAGTAAATAAGGAGGGGGGGATGAGGCACCCAGAAAGGGGAGGAACACGGAGCCAGCTGGGTGGAGGGCCTGTAGAAAGGATGAGGGACATGGAGGGAGGAATGGAGGAAAGGGTGGTCAGAGTGCTCTGCTGAAGATTCTATGATCAGGGGCATCAAATGGGATAGGAGGGAGAAGCCTGGCCAGTTAAGAACAAGATGCTTCCCTGGACTAACGGGCACAGGGCCAAGCACCCAGGTGCATCAGCTGGCAAAGATTGTGGGGTTCCCCAAGACATACCGGTCCACCCAATGAGGACAAATGACATTGAGGGAAATGGCGAGCTGGAGATACAGGCAAGATTCAGGAGCTCGCCAGGGTCTGTCATGACATAGGACGACAGTTTCCTTCTCAGAAATCCTGCCAGTGCCAAGGGCTAGTGGGGACCACAAAAGGAAAATAGGAGATAAACCAGTGGCTCAGGAGTGGTGTGAGGCCCGAGTGGCATGGGTTGATGGGGGATTGGGGGGAGACCTGGGAGGATAAGGAGCTGTATGCTAGAGATAGACTACATCTCAATTTGGAGGGGAGGGGAATCCTTAAGTTGAAAATAGAGGGGTTCATTGGTGAAAAGTGGGGTTTAAACTTGTGAAGGGGGTGGGATGGGAGAAAAGGCTGTCAAGGGGGTGCCGATAAAGGAGGGACTCTGTCTCCACCCCCCTGGGGACCAGGAGGATTGCAGGAAAAGGCCAACTGGCAAAGTGCAGACCAGGGGAAAACAGAATCCCCATGGGAACACGAGCAGGGGAAATGGAATTATAGGGAAAGGGTGAAAGGTAGTCCTGCTAAATGCCAGGAGCTTGGGCAATAAAATGCCTGTGCTCCAGGCGATGTTAACTGAGGGAGCAGTGGATGTGGCAGCGGTCACTGAGACTTGGGGCCACTGCAAGACATGACTGGGACCTGAACCTGGAGGAATACACTATGTTCAGGAAGGACAGGGGAGGGAAGGGGAGGAGGGTAGCAATGATAGTCAAAAACTGCATTGGCATAGGGGAGTAGAGAGGCGGAGGAACCGGGAGGCAGTTTGGGTCACCTTGACAACAAGGGGGCAAGAGAGTAAAAATAGAGTGGTGTATAGACCCCCTGTCTCATGAGGAGCTGGAGGACAATCTGGTGGCAGATGTTGGGAGACACTGCAGACTGGGCAGAAGAATGGTGGTGGTGTTGGGGGACTTAAGCGTGCCAGGAACAGGCTGGGAGACTATGACATCCTCTGTGACCAGGGAACAGAGGTTGTTGCATGTCTTCAAGACAGCTCCTAACTCAGCAGGTGAGGAGCAACCACGGGAGGCACGAGGTACTGGATGTGGTCCTGGCAGACAGTGACCAGATTGGGGGCCTGGAGGTAAGGACCTATTGGTGGGAGTGACCATGCCACGGTCTGGTTCTGCCCTGGACCTAGGAGGGTAGAAGGCTGCACAAAACGAGAGTAACTACCGACTTCAGGGCGGATTTTAAGGAAATGGGAAGGATCCTTAGGAGCATTTGGATGGGATTGGGTCAGACATGGACGCTGATAGTAGGTGGAAATCATCAGGAGAGGGGTGCAGGATGCTACCAGCACCTGTGCAAGAGTAAGGACAATGTGGTAGGGCCCAAAAAACCTGTTGGTGGACCAGGGAGGTCCAGGAGGTGATGCTGAGGCAAAGCAGCCTATAAGTAATTCAAGTGCTCAAGGAGTGAAAGGGATCGCGAGGAGTAATGCAAGCTGATGGCTAGAAGGACCACTAGAGTGGTGAGGGGCAGCTAAGGCAAGGAAGGCAGAACCTGGCCAGGGAAATTAGGAGAGGAAAGGGTTCTTTAGATACATTGGGGAAAACGAGGGTGAAGGGCAGATTAGCAGGATTAAATCAGGGAGAGATGGGCACAAGACCCGGGGAGCAGGCTGAGGTACTAAACGAGTACTTCACCTCAGTTTTCACCAGGAAAATGGGGTGCTGCATCATACATGGGAGGAGACGGAGATACTGAGGAGGGGGGACCCCTACCTACTGGCAGGTCTGGGGAGAGGGGAGGCATCACTGGCAGGTGGGGAGGGCTAAGCAGGGAGAAGGGCACCGGAAGTGGAAATCACAGCAGAGAGAGTGAGGAAGCCTCGGTCCCTTAAGACGGAGAAAGCACTGGGCCGATAAATTACATCCCAGAGTGCTGAAGGAACTTGCAGATGTCCTGGCAAAACCCCTGGCAGAGCTTTTCACCATCTCTCTGAGGACAGGGTGGGTGCCCCAAGACTGGAAGGTGGCGCATAGTGCCTATCACAAGGGGGATCAAGGGAGGTGGCAGGGAACTACAGGCCTGTCAGCCTGACATCGGTGGTGGGCAAGGTGATGGAGGCATTGTCAAGGAGAGGAGCTGAGGGGACCTGGATAAGTCAGGGTGCCTGGACGATGAACAGCATGGATTCATCCGGGGAAATCGTGTCAGACAAACCTGGTGGAGTTCTGTGACTGGGTGACAAGTGCCTTGGACCTGGTTAGACCAGTGGATGTCCTCTTTCTAGACTTCAGCAAGGCATTTGACTCTGTTCCTCACGTGGGTCTGTTGGATAAGCTGGGAGAAATGGGGGTGGGGAACCAGATGATCAGATGGATAGGCAATTGGCTCCGGGACCGGACCCAGAGGGTCTTAGTTGGTGGGATAGTCTCATCCCCAAGGATGGTCATTAGTGGGGTCCCACAGGGATCAGTCCTTGGGCCCCTTCTGTTCAACGCCTATGTATCTGACATAAGGACAGGAATCAGGAGTGAGATGAGTCTCTTTGCAGATGACTCGAAACTGGGGGCGGTGGTGAATGGGGACGAGGGGAGGGTGGCCCTACAGGGAGACCTGGAGGCTCTGGAAAGATGGTCTAGAAAGTGGAAGCTGAGGTTCAATGCAGGGAAATGCAAGGTACTCCACCTGGGGGCCAGAAACCCAGGCCAAGTGTACACCCTGGGGGGATGCACAAGTCTCGATGGCTGAGAGGGACCTGGGGTGGTGGTGGATGTCAAGGTGAACAACTCTGAGACTTGTAGGAGGGCAGCAGCCAAGGCCAACAGGATGCTGGGATGCATTGCTGGGGGATCACCTCCAGAAGGAGGAAGTGATACTCCCTCTGTATAACTGCTTGGTAGAGCGCACCTTGAGTACTGCATTACAGTTTGGAGGCCACACTTAGAGGGACATTAACCTCCTGGAGAGGGTCCAGAGGAGGGCAACCAAAATGATTTGGGGGCCACTTGAGGGCATGGGTGGAAGCTGGGGGGGGGGAGATTCAGGGAAGAAAGGAGGAGGTGCTACTTCACTGAGAGTGTGGTGGAGCCATGGAATGCACTGCCTAGGTAGCTGGTGGAGGCAGAGACAGTGGAAGGGTTCAAGAGGGGGTGGGACAGGTACAGGGGAAGGGTTCTGGAAGCAAAATCCAATGCAGCAATGAAGAATGGTCAGGGGTTTGGCAGTTGAAATTCAATGCAAAGAAGTGCAAGATAATGCATATGGGCACAAAAACCCTGGCACAATATATCAGTTGGGAGGTGAGGATATAGCATGCACCAAGCAGGAAAGGGATCTTGGGGTTATCATCTCTGATGACCTCAAGGTAGGGAAACAGTGTGACAAGGCAGCAGGTAAAGCAAATAGGATGCTGGGATGTATAGGCAGGGCATTACCAGCAGGAAAGCGAGGTCATAATTCCGTCTATACAAGACACTAGTGAGGCCCCACCTGGAGTACAGTGTACAGTTCTGAAGACCATGCCTACGTAAAGACAGACAGGGTAGAGAAGGTTCAGAGGAGGGCAACAAAGATGGCATGGATTGCATCACAAGTCCTATGAAGACAGGTTGAAGGAACTGAACATGTACTCCCTGGAGGAGAGGAGGGAGAGACGGGATATGATAGACATACAAGTATCTTACAGGGAGGAACAGGGTGCAGGAAAACACTATTTTTAAGCAAAAAGATGTTCCAGGACTAGAGGCATGGCATGAAGTTGGAGGAGGACGATTCAGAGGAAACATGAGAAAGAATTTCTTCACAGAACGGGTGGTGGGCAAGTGGAACACCCTGCCAGAGGAAGTGGTGGGGGCTGAAACAATCACGGGATTTAAGAATGCATGGGATAGACATAAATGAATTCTGGAGGTCAGGGTTAAGGTGCAACAGACTTCTAGGAAAACAAACTGAACTTACAAGCTCAAATGGGCAGACTGGGTGGGCCATAGGCCCTTATCTGCCGACACTGTCTATGTATCTATGAAATCGGTGATGTATTATGCTCCAAAATCTCCTTGTGAATTTTGGTAAGGACCCATTTTCCCCTCCACTCAAGGATGGGTCAGAAATCTTCAATACGGCTTTTTGTTGCCGCCCCCTCAGGTGCCACCACTGTAGTTATACTGGTTACGGGAGGAGAACCATGCAAATTTTCCTGAAAAAGTCTCATTCTACCCTTACTGTAGCCGTGGGCACGAAAAAGCTTTCAGGCACCTGGTGACCAGCATTTGTTTCTTTCCCTTAAAGCTGCATGTGTACCTTCTCAGTTTCCTCGAATTCAGTTATCACCTCTTTGAGGGCGACTCCCCACTACTGGTTTCCTTCATATGGTGCATTAACCAGGTGGATTGCTGAAAGCACGTCTGCTTGCTGAGGTGCACAGGGCAGAGGATTGGTAAGACCTGGAATTTGCTGTGTTGCTGGCTGCTGTACTGTGGCGTGACGACTGAGCAAAAAATAGGCCAGGCGTAAGAACTGAAGTAGTTGCCGGATAGATATCTCACACACACACACACACACACACACACACACACACACACACTCTATATCTATACACACACACACACATGTCTTTGAGAACCATTCACAACTATTTAAACAAAGGGAAGACACTGACAAAGGGTTTTAACTTCCTGCATATGCCCCAGGCCAGTGTTCCAGGAATTTACTAACATACTAAAATGCCAGCAGAATAGGCCTAACGGTCTTTTGTGTCTGCTCGTTTGGTCAGTCCCCACCCTGGGTGCTGACCTTGCTGTCCCCCTCGCCTTCTCTGGCTTCTCCCTTCCCAGTTCCGGATATTCTTGCTGCATTGGATTTTGCTTCCAGAACCCTTCCCCTGTACCTGTCCCACCCCCTCTTGAACCCCTCCACTGTCTCTGCCTCCACCAGCCCCATAGGTAGTGCATTCCATGGCTCCACCACCCTCTCAGTGAAGTAGCACCTCCTCCTTTCTCTCCTGACTCTTCCCCCCTCCAGCTTCCACCCATGCCCTCTAGTGGCCCTTCCTCCTTCCTTCGAAGCACCCTGACTGTTACTCCCTATTTACCCTCTTCATGTACCTGAAGACCTCTATCATGTCCCCCCAGCCCCTTCTCTCTTCCAATGTGTACATATTTAGCTCTTCGAGCCTCTCCTCATAGGTCCTGTCCCCCAAGCCCCAAATAATTTTGGTTGCCCTCCTCTGGACCCTCTCCAGGAGGTTAATATCCCTCTTTAAGTGTGGCCTACCAAACTGCACGCAGTACTCCAGGTGCGGCCTCACCAAGCAGTTATACAGAGGGAGTATCACTTCCCTCCTTCCGGAGGTGATCCCCCCCCAGCGATGCATCCCAGCATCTTGTTGGCCTTGGCTGCTGCCTCCTACAAGTCTCAGAGTTGTTCATCTTGACATCCACCACCACCCCAGGTCCCTCTCAGCCATCGAGACTTGTAGCATTCCCCCAGGGTGTACACTTGGCCTGGGTTTCTGGCCTCCAGGTGGAGTACCTTGCATTTCCCTGCATTGAACCTCAGCTTCCACTTTCTAGACAATCTTTCCAGAGCCTCCAGGTCCCCTGTAGGGCCACCCTCCCCTCCTCCCCATCCACCACCGCCCCCAGTTTCGAGTCATCTGCAAAGAGACTTATCTCACCCCTGATTCCTGTCCTTATGTCAGATACCTAGGCGTGGAACAGAAGGGGCCCAAGGACTGATCCTGGGACCCGCTAATGACCCTCCTTGGGATGAGACTATCCCACAACTCGACCCTCTGGGTCTGGTCCTGGAGCCAATTGCCATCCATCTGATCATCTGGTTCCCCACCCCATTTCTCCCAGCTTATCCAACAGGCCCACGTGAGGAACAGAGTCAAATGCCTTGCTGAAGTCTAGAAAGAGGACATCCACTGGTCTACCCAGGTCCAAGGCACTTGTCACCCAGTCATAGAACTCCACCAGGTTTGTCTGACACGATTTCCGGATGAATCCATGCTGTCTATCGCCCAGGCACCCTGACTTATCCAGGTCCCCCTAGCCTCCCTTGACAATGCCCTCCATCACCTTGCCCACCACGATGTCCGGCTGACAGGCCTGTAGTTCCCCTGCCACCTCCTTGATCCCCTTGTGGATAGGCACTATATGCGCCACCTTCCAGTCTTGGGGACCCCACCCTGTCCTCAGAGAGATGGTGAGCTCTGCCAGGGTTTCGCCAGGACATCCGCAAGTTCTTCAGCACTCTGGGATGTAATTTATCCGGCCCCGGTGCTTTCTCCGTCTTAAGGGAGCTGAGGGCTTCCTCACTCTCTGCTGTGATTTCACTTCCGTACCTCTTCTCCTTGCTTAGCCCTCCCTACCTGCCAGTGATGCTCCCCTCTCCCCAGACCTGCCGATCGGTAAGGGTCCCCTCCTCAGTATCTGTCTCCTGCCATGGATGATGCAGCACCCCATTTTCCCTGGTGAAAACTGAGGTGAAGTACTGCTTAGTACCTCAGCCTGCTCCCGGGTCTTGTGCCCATCTCTCCTGATTTAATCCTGCTAATCTGCCCTTCACCCTTCGTCTTTCCCCAGTGTATCTAAAGAACCCTTTTCCCTCTCCTAATTTCCCTGGCCAGGTTCTGCTCCTTCCTTGCCTTAGCCGCCCTCACCACTCTAGTGGCCCTTCTAGCCATCCTTTCGTGCTCCCCTCGATCCCTTTCACCCTTGAGCACTTGAATTGCTTATAGGCTGCTTCTGCTCCCCACACCCTTCTGACCTCCTGGTCCACCAACAGGGTTTTGGCCCTACCACATTTTCGCTCTTTACTCATTGCAAGTGCTGGTAGCATCCTGCACCCTCTTCTGATGATTTCCCACCTACTATCAGCGCCATGTCTGACCCAATCCCATCCAAATGCTCTTAAGGATCCTTCCATTTCCTTAAACCGCCCCCCTGAAGTCGGTTACTTCTGTCTTTGTGCAGCCTTCTACCCCTCCTAGGTCCAGGCAGAACCAGACCGTGGCATGGTCACTCCCTGCCAATGGGTCCCTTACCTCCAGGCCCCCAATCTGGTCACTGTCTGCCAGGACCGCATCCAGTACCCGTGCCTCCCTGGTCAGTTCCCTCACCTGCTGAGTTAGGAACGCGTTTTGAAAGACATGCAACAACCTCTGTTCCCTGGTCACAGAGGATGTCATAGTCTCCCAGTCTGTTCCTGGCAAGTTTAACTCCCCCAACACCACCACTGCTCCTCTGCCCAGTCTGCAGTGTCTCCTAACATCTGCCACCAGACTGTCCTCCAGCTCCTCCGCCAGGGCAGGGGGTCTATACACCACTCCTATGTTTACTCTCTTGTCCCCCCTTGTTATCAAGATGACCCAAATCGCCTCCATGGTTCCCTCCGCCTCCCTACTCCCCTATGCCAATGCAGTTTTGACTATCATTGCTACCCTCCTCCCTTCCTCCCCTGTCCTTCCTGAACATAGTGTAACCCTCCAGGTTCAGGTCCCAGTCATGTCTTGCAGTGGCCCAAGTCTCAGTGACCGCTGCCACATCCACTGCTCCCTCAGTTAACATCGCCTGAGCACAGGCATTTTATTGCCCAAGCTCCTGGCATTTAGCAGGACTACCTTTCACCCTTTCCTATAATTCCATTTCCCTGCTCGTGTTCCCATGGGGATTCTGTTTTCCCTGGTCTGCACTTTGCCAGTTGGCCTTTTCCTGCAATCCTCCTGGTCCCCAGGGGTGGAGACAGAGTCCCTCCTTATCGGCACCCCTTGACAGCCTTTTCTCCCATCCCACCCCCTTCACAAGTTTAAACCCCACTTTTCACCAATGAACCCTCTGTTTTCAACTTAAGGATTCCCTTCCAAATTGAGATGTAGTCTATCTCTAGCATAGAGCTCCTTATCCTCCCAGGTCTCCCCCCAATCCCCCATCAACCCATACCCTCTGGTCTCACACCACTCCCTGAGCCACTGGTTTATCTCCCTAATTTTCCTTTGTGTTCCCCACTAGCCCTTGGCACTGGCAGGATTTCTGAGAGGGAACTGTGCATCCTATGTCATGACAGACCTCTGAGCTCCCTGAATCTTGCCTGTATCTCTAGCTTGCTATTTCCTCAATGTCATTTGTACCCAGGTGGACCAGTATATCTGGGAACCCCACAATCCTTTGCCAGCTGATATACCTCGTGCTTAGCCCCTGCAACCGTTAGTCTAGGGAAGCATCTTGTTCTAACTGGCCAGGCTTCTCCCTCCCTATCCAATTTGATACCCCTGATCATAGAATCCCCAGCAGGAGCACTCTGACCACTCCTTTTCCTCTATTCCCTTCCATGTCCCTCATCCTTTCTACAGGCCCCTCCACCCAGCTGGCTCCTTGTTCCCCCATGCTGCGCCACATGCCACCCTCCTTATTTACCATGGCCACCTCCTCCTCCAATCCTATGCCTCCCTCCTCCTGAGTATCCTTCTGTACCTTGCTTATTCCCCCCTCACTGCTCGCAACTGGTCCTTCTCCCCCATCTGCTAAACTTGCCTGGCTCATCCTCCCTTCCTTCCTGTCTCCATTTAGTTCCTCCTTGCTCGTCGTGCTCCCCTGGCCTAAACCCTCAGCTCCATTTACTGAATCCTCCTTGTACTTCCGGTCCTTCTCCTTTACCTTTCCTCCCAACTGGTCCTTCTCCTTGCGCTTTCCTCCCTCTTCCCCCTGCCCCTCCTGCTCTGATTCACTGCTCCCCCCATTGTCCTGCATTCCAGGTCTCTTCCCCCGCTCTTCCCTGCTATCTGGCCCTGCCTCCCACTCCTTTTCCGTCTCTAACCACCTCTGTCGTGGCTACATCACCCCCTCATCCTTGAGCAGAAGAAGAGAATTGAAGTGGTTACTGAGTGTAAGGTCTGATCCACCTCCCGCCTTGCTTCCTTCCCTCTGTCCAGCCCCGGCCATCTGCCTACTTCCCTGAGAATGTTGTCCCTCCCGCCCCTTTGTGAGGGTCCCCAGTTACCTGCCTGCTTCCTTGGTAGTGTCCTTGACCCTCTGCCAGGGTCCCTATGTGACCCTGAGTATTCTCCTCGCACTCCTTTTCCTATACCCCAACCCCAGTGCTTGGTGCAACCCTGTGGGAGATTCCCAGCCCTCTTCCCCAACCATACCACCCCCCTTCCCCCAGCTTTCTCCTAATCCCCGCAACCTCCTCCCTAAGCTGTTAGCTGGTAGCACACTGGGCAACCACCAAACTTCCAAGGCCGGTCCAGTATCATGGCTGCTCCACACTCTGTGCACCCCACCACCCTCCCAAAGATGCCAGCCCTAATGATGTGTGGTTCCATCCCCTTCCAAATAGGTTTCCTTGGGTGAGCCACCAGGTTCCCCCCTAGTCCAAGATACCCCTACTGCCTAATCAGGTCACCCACTAATCTTGAGAGACAGTCCCACTGTACACCAGTACCCTGTTACTAGGTGCAGTACAACACATTAAACCTATAAGGGAAATGAACAACTCCTAAGCTCCTCTCCCAGCCTTTAAATTCAACCCCAGTGGCTAGAACTACATGAGCTGCACCAGCAGCCTTTTCCTCAATTTCAGAGCAGGTGTTCCCTATAATTTGCAGACTTCTGGGAGGGAGGGGGAATTGGGCAGACACCTGACTCGAGAGAGAGAGTGTATCAGCCCTGTCTCCCCTCCATGCCCAGCAGCTAAAGAGACAGGCCCAAGCAAATCCCACCAAATAGGTTTAAATCAGAAGAAATAGGCCCTCTACCAGCGCAGCCTGTTACACAGTGAAACATCCACAAAATGAGCCCCACTTACAGCCACCAAATCAGTTTACAAACATCCAGCAGCCCCCCCAAACAATACCCTGCCAGCCCCTTAGAAGTAAGAAAGAAAAGAACTAACCTACCAAGTAAAATCCACAAGAACCCTGTGAAAACAACAGCAGCAGCTACTGTCCTGGAACACAACTGATCCTTTCCCCTTCCAGTTCTTTCTCTAATAGATAGGTTTTCTGTGTGGAACTTGTAATGTTTATCAGTTCGGTTTGAACCGATCAGATTATATTAAACCTCATTCTGAGCGTTTCAAGCATGAGAGTACGGTTCCAGTTCTTATCGGTTCTAAAAAAAAATGGATTTCATTACGGGTTTTCCACGACCCGTGACCAGTTAGGAACCCGATAAGGGTCTTCACTGGCACTGCCGAAAAAAGGCAAGTTTTTGGTTAGGCGGCATTATGTCTGAGAACCCAAAGAAAACCGGGCCACCGGGTTTCAACACTGTGAATATGTGGGGAAGCCTTTGCCAAGGCTGACCCACACACCACATGAGTTTGTGTCTGGGGTTTGACCACCTCAATGCAGACTGCCAGATTTGCAAGAATTTCCTTGCAGCTACCCTAGATAAGAGAGTTGGTAGTCTTAAGGAACGAGAGGCCAAAATGTCCGCTGACCTAGATGGCCAGCCCGGTTCGGTGCCAACCAAACCGGAGGGAGTGCCCTCTGACCAGGGCCAGACTTCCTCGGGCAACCGTAAAGCTGACTCTGAGGAGCCAGTTCCAGCAAAGAGAACTAGAAAGTCAGCAGGTGTGGAGTCAAAATCCCTTCTCCAACTGCTGCAGAGATAGCCAGGGCAATACAAATTGTCAGTCACTTTCCTCGGTTCCGTCGAACCACACTATCTGGCAAAAGTCGGTTCAGTCGGTTCCACCGGTTCAAGAATATGATACAGAGGTCTTATGAACCAGAGGAGGGAGGATGATTATGAACAATGTGAATGTGACTTTGAAAGTCTGGATGTGCCTTTTAACCGGACATCTCCCCAGACAGACCTTGTAGAGAATCTCCCCTAGGCTCTGAGTCCCTCTCATTTTCTGTTTTATAAAAAGTTGTTGAAACCCTCCAACTTCCTTTAGAGGAGGCTGTGATGAGCAAGAGAGCCTGACTTTGTAGAGATGATGGATATCCTAGAGTCCAGGAGATTGTCTGTTCCTTTACATAAATCTTTTAGGAAACAAACAACAAAAATTTTAAAGCTCCTAATTCTGTAGCCTCCTGTGGATAAAAAGATGGACAGGAGGTACACTTTGTCAGGTCCTGATACAGAATTTCTATCACAGCAGCAGTGCAGCCATGTTAGGTAGTTCAGGCTGCAGCCTGTGATAAGCTAATATTCTATACTACATCCTCCTGACAAAGGACTCAGGAAGATTGATGCCATGGTTAAAAACAATACATGTGCAACTGCTTTGGGACTCAGACAAGCAAACTATATGGCTTATGTTGCGAGATACCAAAAATCTAGATGGGATACTGTCATGGCTTTGGCCAAACAGTCCCCTGGCCAGCTTTCCAAGGAGCTGGAGCAGGTGGTTGCTGATGGTATTGAGGCATCTAAGGTGCAGTTCATGCTGCAGTGGATTCTAATGATGTATCCTCTAGAGTCATGGCTACATCTGTGGCTTTTCGGAGATTGGCTTGGCTCAGGTGTACTACTTTGTCACAGGATACCCAGTCTAAGGCTATGGATTTTGCTGTGGTGGGAAATTCTCTGTTTGGGGAGCAGACAGAGAATTATATGAAGAAAATGGATGAATATAGAACCACTTATAGGAGTGCACAAGCCAAGGAACGGCAAGCCACTCCTCAGAGGCAGGCCTTTTTACCAGACCCAGGCCGCCTCTTCTGCTTATGTTCAGAGGGGGTTCTTCAGAGGGAGAGGCAGACGGGGTACAAGCAGGCCTGCTCCCACCCCTCAGCCTAAAGCCCAGTGCCAAACAGGCACCCTGATGGGATTCCCAGGGCTGGTTCTCCATTACCTAGGCAGGCTGGCTTACCGTCAGGACTGGGAGTCTTCTAACATCAGACAAGTGGGTCCTGGTAGTAAGCCAGGGTCTGGTTCTCAGCTTCAAGGAATTTCCAAAGATGAGAATCAGATCTTTTCCATCTGCAAACCCTCTAGAGACTCTTGCCTTGAAACAGAAGTCTCAACCCTCCTGGCTCTCAGAGCTGTGAGAAGGTTTCTCCCTCACACCAGGGCAAGGGTCTGTACTCCAGGTACTTCCTTACCCCAAAAAGACAGGGAGAGTAGGGCCCATCCTGACCTAAGATATCTGAACAAACACCTTTAAAACCAAAATTCAAAATGGTGACTCTGGGAATGATTTTACCTCCCTAAGGCCAGGGGACTGGCTAGCTTCCCTGACCTCAAGGATGCCTACTTCCATGTTCTTATCAGAAGCTCCACCGAAAGTACCTCAGATTTGAACTGCCCTCAGGCCATTATCAGTTCAGAGCAATGCCCTTCGGCCTTACCTCTGCCCCAAGGGTATTCACAAAATGTCTGGCAGTGGCAGTTGCTCATTTAAGAAGGCAAAAGATTGCCATCTTTCCCTACCTGGACGACTGGCTCATTGTGGGTCAGTCTTCAGACCAGGTCAAATCACACCTCAAGTTACCCAGCAGCTGCTTCCTCTCGGGCTTTCTTCTCAATCTTCCAAAGTCAGTTCTGGAACCTGTCCAGGTACTCACCTTTATAGGTGCAGAGCTGGACACAAGCAGCCAGAGCCTTCCTTCCCCTAGAAAGGTAAGGACCCTGGTGGCCCTGGCCTCGTCCTTTCACTCTGCAGGTCTCTGACCAGCAAGGCATTTCCTGCAGCTCCTAGGACACATGGCTGCTTCCACAGCTGTAGTGCAAGGAGCAAGATTTCAGATGAGGGACATCCCTCTGTCTCACTCCTTGACCCTTACTACAGATGCGTCCCTCTTGGGATGGGGGAGCTCACATGGGCCCCCTCCACCCAGGGGTTGTGGTCCCTCAGGAATCTCTGCTCCACATCAATCTGTTGGAACTCAGGGCTGTTTTTCTAGCACTTAAGGTTTTTTTCTGCATCTGTTCAGAACAAGGTGGTACAGGTCAGAACAGACAGCACCACTACAATGTGGTAGATCAACAAACAAGGGGCACTCGGTCTTGACCTTGTGCACCGGCGATAGGAGTTATGGTCTCTGGCTTATTCCTGAACACTTTCCTCTAGCAGTTCACCTCCCAGGCAAGGACAGTGTCTGTGAAGATGCTCTCAGCAGGATTCCCAGGGCCATCACGAATGGTCACTGGATCCCCTAGTACTGGGGATAGTTTTGCCAGATGGGGCACCCTCAGATAAATCTTTTGCAGCCCCAGACAATCATCAGCTTCCACTTTTTGTTGCAGGCCCCAGTGTTGGGCTCAGTTCCCTGGATGCCTTTCTCCTCGATTGGGAAGGGAAGTTTCTCTGTGCCTCCCCCTTTCCCTCTCTTGTTCAAGGTGCTAGTCAAAATCAGATCTCAGCCCTGCAAGATGATCCTGATTGCTCCAGACTGAGCCAGCAGCCCTGGTACCCCTCCTTCTGTCCTTAGCAGTCCATCTTCCCCATGTCTCCCCAGGAACCACAACCTGTTAACCTGTGCCCAGGGGAGAGTCTGGTATCCGAATCTCAAATCCCTCAATCTCAAGGCTTGGCTCTTGTGGAGTTAGAGTTTGCTGATCTTCAACTTTCTCAGGGTGTTCTCGAAATCTTGAAAGCTTCTAGGAAGCCTTCCACCAGGGCTACCTATAACTCCGTGGAAAAGGTTTTCCATATGGTGTTCTCGGAAGCATATTTCCCCGGAATCTGCTGATTTGCCCACTGTTTTGGACTATATGGTCCATCTTAATTCTTTGGGACTGAGACCAGCTACCCTGAAAGTGCATTTGGCAGATGTCTCTGCTTTTATTTCAGCAGGAAGCCCTCTTCTTTTCTGCTCACCTGTATTTTCCAAGTTTAAGGGTTGTTTGATCCAATCCACCATTCAGGGACCCTGCCCCTGCCTGGGATCTTAATGCCATTGCTCAGCTGATACAACTCCCCTTTGAACCTCTGTCTTGACAAAGCTTAAGTATTTGACTTGAAAACTGTATTTCTAGTAGCCATCACTTCTGCCAGGCGCATAAGTGAGTTACAGGCTTTATCAGTGGAGACTGACTTTATTTCCTTTCACAGGGATAAGGTAGTCCTCAGGACTACGAGGAAGTTTTGCCTAAGGTGGTTTCAGATTTCACCTTAACCAATCTATTTCACTTCCAGTGTTCTTCACTGACCATTCCTCCTCTGGTGAGAGGAGGCTGCACAGCATAGATGTTAAGAGGGCCCTAAGTTACTACATAGAGCGTACCAAGGTCACAGGTTTGACTCCTCCCAACTATTTTCTACACTTATGGTGAGGTTGGGAAGGAAACCTGCCACCGAGGAGATCCATTGCCAGGTGGATTGTCTCTTGTATCCAATTTTGCTATCAAAAACTGGGTAAGGTTCCCCCTTCAGGCCTGAGGGCTCACTCTACCAGAGAATTTTAGCTAAATCTCTAGCTGCTGCAGAGACATCCTATCCTTAGTGATATGTCAAGCAGCTACTTGGAAAACAGTACTCTTTCACCAAGCATTACTCCTGGATATCCAGGCCAGGAGGATGCTCGGTTTAGCACAGCCGTGCTTCAGAGCCTATTCCTAAGTAGGTTCTGTCCCTCCTCCATGGAGGTGCTGCTGTGTAGTCTGCATTAGTCATATATATGGCAAGACTTCATGTTTGAAGAAAAATTACTCACCTTAGTAATGTTTCTTCTAATGGAGTCCTATATTATAACCTCCCAGCCTGCCCTCTCAGAACTTCTACTTTGGGTATGGGGTGGGCAGTTCACTGTTGGCACTTATTGATGCCCCCTTTTATGTTTTCCACCCCTTCTTGTTTTGGTGTTTGGGTGTTGTGTTTAATTTTATCTTATTTTTTCTGGTCCCCTGACTTGAGTCTTGGTGTTTGGACCAGAAAAATGTGTTAATATTTTAGTAGCCAGTTGGCTAGTGTAGGTTACAGCTTCCACGCAGAGCCTTAGTGAGTTTTGCTCGTAAAGATCTGACAGTTTCGGTTTGAAATATCCCTGACAGAGCTTTTCTAACAGAGCTCGCGCTTTAGGTTCCATGCCCTGCGTGGAAGTTAACTCTTTCACCTCCGGAGCAGTTCTAATGGTGGGACAAACTGCATTAGTCATAATATAGCAAGACTCCATTAGAAGAAACAACATTACTAAGGTGAGTAATTTTTTCTTCCCTACCTGGACGACTGGTTAATAGTAGGACAGTCTATGCAGCATGCAGTACAGTCACTGGCACTAGCAAAATCTGCTCTGGAGTCCCTGGGATTTCTGATAAATGAAGAGAAATCTCAGCAGGTGCCAGCTCAGGTGCTGGAGTTTACTGGAGCAGAACTAAACACCAGACCTGGCAGAGCCCTCCTGCCTCAAGACAGGGTGGCAAGCATTCTGCAGATTGCAAAATGCTTTGTGTCCGGGAGGCCCAAATCAGCCAGAGAATTTCTCAGGCTACTGGGCCACATGGCATCTGTCACTGCAGTGGTAATGGGCTCCAGGTTTCAAAGGAGAGTGATTCAGTTCCATCTCGGACAGTATTGGTCTCAAAGGACGGATCCTATGTCTAAACTGGTTCCAGTCACAAAAAGCTTTGTCCAGGCTTTACAGTGGTGACTGGACAAGCACAACCTCTGAGTGAGTGTAGCTTTTATACGGGAACAACCCTCCGTAATCCACACAACAGATGCCTCTCTGCTAGGTTGGGGGGCACACATGTCAGAACACACAGCAAGTGGCACATGGTTCCCCTAAGAGTCACTGTTGCACGTAAATCTCTTGGAGCTCAAGGCTGTTTACCTGGCTCGAAAAACATTTGCTCCTTACCTACAAAACAAGGTGGTGCAAGTCAGAACAGACAACACCACAACCATGTATTGCATGGACAAGTAAGGAGGTACCAGGTCAGATCTGCTGTGCACAGAAGCAATGAGACTGTGATCCCTTGTATATTCCATGAGAGTATCCCTGTCAGCCATACACCTTCCAGGGAAAAACAATGTGCTGGCAGACTCTCTAAGCAGGATAAGTATAGACCGCCACGAGTGGTGCCTGAATACCCCGGTACTCAGTACAGTTTTCAGGAAATGGGGCATTCAGAGGTGGATCTCTTTGCCTCTGCAGAAAACCACCAACTTCCAATGTAGTGTTGCAGGCCTCTCAAGGGGCACAATTCCCCTGGACGCCATGGCCCTGGTTTGGACAGGGAAGTTCCTGTACGCATTCCCTCACTTTCCTTTGATCTTCAGGACCCTACTGAAATTGAGGTCCCAACCAACAAAAATGATACTGGTGGCTCTGGATTGGGTGAGATGGCACTGGTACTTTCTCCTGCTGTCTCAGTGGTTTGCCCAATCCACCTGCCCAGGAGGCACAACCTGTTAACCTCCTCTCAGGGCAGGATCCTTTACCCCAATCTCAAATCACAGAGGCTCAAGGCGTGGCTCTTGAGGACTTAGAATTTGCTAACCTAAACCTGTCGGAGCAGTTGCTGACAGTGCTTAGGGGTTCCAGGAGGCCTTCTACTAAGAAAACATATTCCTCTAAGTGGAAAAGATTTACTATATGGTGTACAGGTAAGGGTGTGAGCCCTTTCCGGGCTGATTTGGCTATTCTTCTAGATTACCTTGCACATTTACGTTCCTTAGGTCTGAAGCCTTCCACCCTCAAGGTCCACTTAGCTTCAGTCTCTGATTACCTGTCAGTTGGTAAGGAGAGGTCTGTGGCCTCTCATCCAGTAGTTAGAAAATATTTTAAAGGCCTTAATCTTCTACACCCTACCCTAAGGGAACTGGTTCTGGCCTGGAATCTAAATGGCTGCATTGGTAAACTCATGGATGCACCATTCGAACCTATGGCAACCGCAGATTTGAAGTATGTCACTTGGGAAAATTTTTTTCCTGGTTGCCATTACTTCATCCAGAAGGATCAGTGAAGTACAAGCCCAGTGCACAGATGTGGACTACATCTTATTCCACAGGGACAAGGTGGTCCTTCGGATAAATAGAAAATTCTTTCCCAAGGTGGTATCTGATTTTTCACTTGAATCAGTCTATCACTCTACCTGTCTTCTTTACAGACAACTCCAGTTCTCCAGAAAGGAGACTCCATCTCCTTGATGTCAAAAGGGTACTTAGCCACCGCATTGACAGAACCAAGTCCTACAGGACAAGTCAATAGCAGCTCTTTCTCACATATGGTGAAGTTGGTAAGGACAGAGCTGCAACAAAACGTACAATTGCTGGCTGGATAGTGGCATGTGTACAGTTTTGTTATAGTAAGGTGGGTAAACAGGTATCTCTGGGCCTGAGAGCACGCTCCACCAGGGGCACAGCTGCTTCAGTGGCAGCTTCAAGAGAAATTCCACTACTTGAAATCTGTAAAGCAGTTACATGGAAAACAGTACACACCTTCATAAAGCATTACAGCCTGGACTTGCAATCCAGAGGTAATGCTAGGTTTGGTACAGCAGTACTGCAGAGCCTGTTTCCAAAATAGGTTCAAACAACATGAAGTCTTGCTGTATTCCGACTATTGCAGTTAGGTCCTGCCTTTCAACTGCCCCGGAGAACAAAGAGTTAAACTTTTCATGGCCGGCATGAAATGTTCACCGCAAGGTCGGTTGAAGCCCTTGTCTGCTGTTGTTTAAACTCCAACCGTTAGATTCTTTACTCCGCCTCACTGAACAGTCGCTCCTGAGATTTCTCCTTTGCTCGGTTCAAAAAAAAAAAAGTCGGTTAAAGTGTCATTTTCGCTCTGTTTCCACCAAATTTCTGCTACTGAATCTGTTGGTTTAAGTCTCTGTCTATGGTACCGTGAGTACTAGATAGGTTTTGCATTTTGTTTCTATGTGGAACTTGTAAATTTTGGATCGGTTCAGGTTTAGGTAAAAAAAGTGTGAATTTATTTAGTGTGGTAACGGTCCGTGTCGGTTCTAAAAAAAAAAAAAAAAAATTTTCTTACTTTTTTTTTTTTTTTCAAGACCATATCACGGTCCAGGAACCAATAGGGAGTCTTGCCTGGATTGCGAAAAAAAGTAAGTTTTGGATAGGATTGGCCTTGTCTGAGAAACCCAAGAAAAAACTGGGCCCACTGGGTTTCAACACTGCAGTGTGTGCGGGGAAGCCTTTGCTAATGCTGATTCCCCACACCACCTTTTGTTTGACCACCTCGATTCAGACTGCCAAATTTGTAAGAATTTTCCCAAAGCTACCCTAGATAAGAGAGTAGGTAGGCTGGGGGAAAGGGAGGCAGAGAAGTCCGACCGAACCAGAAGGAGTGCCCTCTTACCAGGGTGATACTACTTTGAGCAAGAGGAGAGCCGATTCTGAGGAGTCTGCTCCTGTTGAAAGAAAAAGAAAAGATAAATCGTCCGGTTCGGATCCAGAAATTCATGCTCCAACCACTGATGAGATGGCCAAGGCGATAAGAATAGTGCATTCGCTTACTTTGGTCCTGGCCGAACCGGCACCATCTGGCAGGGGTTCGGTTCAGGCGGTTCCCCCGGGTCCGGATTACACCTCAGAAGAATTTTATGAACCGGATGAGGAGGAAGAGGGAGAGTACGAGGATGATGATGATGGTGGTGATTATGAAAGTCTGGATGTGCCTATTGACCTGGACATCTCCCCAGACAGACCTTCAGGTGTTTCTCCTCCTAGGCTTTCTGAGTCCCCTTCCCACTTTGTTTTACAAAAAAGTGGCTGAAACCCTCCAGCTTCCAATGGAAGAAGCAGTAGAGGATCAGGAGGAGTCTGATTTTGTTGAAATGATGGACATCCCAGAGTCCAGGAGACTGTCCGTTTCCCTCCATAAATCTTTTGGGAAACAAAGACTCCTAACTCCATACCTCCTGTGGACAGACGAATGGACAAGAGGTACACTCTTTCAGGCTCAGTCACGGAGTTCCTTTCTCAGCAATGCAGCCATGTTGTTGTAGTGCAGGCTGCTGCCTGTGATAAGGCAAATATCCCCTTGGCATCACCCCCCAGATAAGGACTCCAGGAAGATTGATGCCATGGCAAAGAAACAGTACATGGCAGCATCTTTGGGACTCAGGCAGGCTAACTAATATGGCCTACACAGCTAGATACCAGAAGTCCAGATGGGACACTGTGCTGGCTCTGGCTAAACAGGTCCCTGACCAGCTTGCCAAGGAGCTGGAGCAGGTGGCTGCAGATGGGATTGAGGCATCCAAGGTGCAATTTCATGTTGCTGTGGACTCCAGTGATGTTTCATCAAGAGTCATGGCTATATCTGTGGCCCTTTGGAGGATGGCTTGGCTCAGATGTACTAGCCTATCACAGGATACCCAGGCTAAGGCCATGGATTTCCCTGTTATTGGTAATTCTCTGGGGAGCAGACAGAGAACTACATGAAAAAGATGGATGAGTACAGGACCACCTACAGGAGTGCTTAGGCCAAAGAAAGGCAAGCCACTCCCCAAAGGCAGCAGTCCAGGGGCAGGCCTTTTCAAAGGCCTTTTTACCAAGCCCAGGCCTCCTCTTCTTATGCTCTGAGGGGGTTCTTCAGAGGGAGAGGCAGACTGGGTATTAGCAGGCCTGCATCCACCCCTCAGCCTAAAGCCCCTGCCAAGCAGACACCCTGATGGGTCTGCCCGGGCCGATTCTCCAATACCTGTAGGGGGCAGGCTGGCTTACTTTGTCCAGAACTGGAAGGCTCTAACATCAGACAAGTGGGTCCTGGAAGTAGTAAGCCAGGGACTGGTTCTCGGCTTCAGAAAATTTCCCAAGATGAGAACCAGATCCTTTCCACCTGCAAATCCATCAGAGACTCTTGCCCTAGAGGCAGAGGTTTCTTTCCTCCTGGCTCTGAGCCATAGAGAGGGTCCCCACCCTACACAAGGGCAAAGGATTGTACTCCAGGTACTTCCTAACCCCCAAAAAGACAGGAGAATGGCGGCCCATCCTGGACCTAAGATATCTGAGCAAGCACCTTTTAAAACCAAAGTTCAAAATGGTGACTCTGGGAATAATCCTGCCCTCTCTAAGGCCAGGGGACTGGCTAGCCTCCCTGTACCTCAAAGATGCCTATTTTCACATTCCTATCAGGTGCTCCCACGGAAAGTACCTCAGGTTCGAGTTGCCCTCAGGCCACTATCCATTCAGAGCAATGCCTTTTGGCCTAACATCAGCCCCAAGGGTTTTCACAGAGTGCTTGGCAGTAGTGGTTGCTTTCCTGAGGAGAGAGAAAAAAGATCTCTATCTTCCCATACTTGGACGACTGGCTCATAGTAGGTCAGTCTCCAGACCAAGTCGAGTCACATTTGCAAATTACTCAGCAAGTGCTCACTTCCTTAGGATTCCTCCTCAACCTTCCAAAGTCGGTTCTCGAGCCAATACAGCTCCTCACCTTCGAAAGGGGTGAGCTGGATACAGTGAGGCAGAGCCTTCCTTCCCTGGACAGGTAGGGACCCTTATGGAACTGTCCCTCTTTCACTGTACAGGTGTCTTGACCAGCAAGGCATTTCCTTCAGCTGAGCCACATGGCCGCCTCCACAGTAGTGGTCCAGGGAGCAAGATTCCAGGTGAGGGACATTCGGTTCCACTTAAGAGCCTTCTGGTCCCAAAGAAAGGATTCCCTTACCAAACTAGTCCCAGTGACTCGAACCCTGATCCGGGCTTTGCAATGGTGGCAGGATCAGGACAATTTCAGATACTGAGTTCCTTTTGTCACTCAGTCTCATTCAGTGATGCTCGCCACAGATGCCTCCCGGCTGGGGAGCCCACCTAGGGGATCTTAGCACCCAAGGGCTGTGCTCACCTCAAGAATCTCTGTTTCACGTCAGTCTCTTGGAACTCAGAGCAGTGTTTATGGCATTGCAAGCCTTTTCCAAATCTGTACAGAACAAGGTGGTCCAGATCAGAACAGATACCACCACAATGTGGTACATCAACAAGCAAGGAGGCACTCTGTCTACGGCCTTGTGCACAGAAGCAATGAAGTTGTGGTCCCTGGCCTATTCCCTGCAAACCTCTGTGATAGCAGTTCATCTCCCAGGGAAGGACAATGTCCTAGCAGATGCTCTTATCACGAATGGACCCTAGATCCCCTAGTTTTGAAAGTGATTTTCTCAAGATGGGGCACTCCACAGATGGATCTTTTTGCAGCCCCAGACAATCGCCAACTTCCTTGCTTTTGTTGCAGACGCCCAGTCTTGGGCTCAGTCCCCCTGGATGCTCTGATTCTGAATTGGGAAGGGAAATTTCTGTATGCTCTCCCCCATTTCAGGTGCTAGTCAAGATAAGGTCACAACTATGCAAAGTGATTCTGATTGCTGCAGATTGGGCCAGACAACGCTGGTACCCCCTGTTGCTGTCCTTAGTAGTCCACCTTCCCCTGTCTCTTCCCAGGAATTACAACCTATTGACATCCTCTCAGGGGAGGATTTGGTACCCGAACCTCAGGGCTCTCAATATCAAGGCATGGCTCTTGAAGAGTTAGTTTGCTGACCTGCATCTTTCTCAAGGGGTTCTGGATATCCTTAAGGCTTCTAGAAAGACTTACAATTCCAAATGGAAAAGGTTCACTATTTGGTGTTCTAATAGGGATATTTCTCCAGAATCTGCTGAGTTGCCTAAGATTCTGGATTATATGGTCCATCTCAATGGCCTAGACCTTAGGCCAGCCACATTTAAAGTGCATTTGGCAGCTGTTTCTGCCTTGTCAGTAGGCAAGCCCTCTCCTCTGTCAGCCCATCCTGTGTTTTGTAAGTTCTTCAAGGGATTGCTGCACACCATTTCCACCCCCCCCCCCCTTTAGGGACCCTGCTCCTGCTTGGGACCTTAATGTTTGCATTGCTCAGCTTATGCAACCACCCTTTGAGCCTTTGTCCTCTGCAGAGCTTAAGTACTTGACTTGGAAAATTGTGTGTTCTAGGGACATGGATATGTTGTTCATCCACACTCATTGGCAGGTATCCTTGCCGCTTTAAATCTTCCCGGAAGGTCTTCAGGCTTGCTCCTCCCACCCACCCGGGTGGTATAACTCTCGGCTCCGCCCCATGACGCCAGATCTTCCTTACCTTGGAAGCTCAGGTTCTCCTAACGCTCTGCGTTGAGACTGGTTCCTATTTCTCCGCTTATGATTTAAAAAAATTTTGCAAAAGACTTCAGTCTTCATCCTCATGGTTCGCGATGGACAAATCGACTCGATTTCGGAGATGCCCATGTGGGCAGAAGATGTCTCGGACGATCCACACTCCACGTGTGTCTACTGCTTAGGCCTTGAGCACGACCCAGGGCTTGGCGCCTGTGCTCATCTTTTCGGCTCACGCCCTCGAAGACCGTGCTGCACGATTACAACTGGGCCGTCCCGAAGCGTCCCTCTGGTGAAGTCCAAGGAGGCCGGTTGGCGGTGTCCGGAGCAGGCTTGCGGCTCCGGATCAGCTCGAGCGGATGGTCGCCCCTCCCGAAGAGGAGGCGGGCGTGAGTCAGTGTCTTCCTCGGCCGCGGCATTTATCCCGCCTCTCTGGGCTCTTCTTCACATGGCTTCTTTTTAAAGAACTTTGTGTCCCTCTCCACTAAAGGGAGAAGGGTTTCCTACATTAGCGGAGCCTTATTCTCGGTCCAAATAGAGGGACAAGGGTAAGTCCCTCGTGCCGACGCTCTTGGGAGCCGGAAGGTCCCTCTCCCGGGCCGTCGACCGTCGGCTTCGATCGACCGCTCAAGCCTGACCCACTGTCCTCACGGTGTCCCCGTCAGGTCAGTTGACCGAGACTCCACCGATGAAGTCTAGATTTTTCTCGACCCATTGAACGGGCTGTCGCTTTAGCAGCCGAGATTCCCTCCCCGGTTCCCCGGGAGGTAGCAGATCCCGTGGGCTCGCCTGTGCCTCCGGTTCGGAGCCCTGGATGCACCATATCCGAGCGAGGAGTGCCGGTTCGGCCCGACACCTCCTCGCACCGACCTCGGAAATTCCAGGACCTCGGTCTCGGACCCTTGGCGGTCTGCTCGATCCCACCGCCATAAGCGGTCTCGGTCCGGCATGCACGTAGCGCGGCGTCGCCGCCGTCTCGCCTTCCTCCTCGGATGAGGGAGGCTTCGCGAAAGTCGTCGGGACGGCATTTAGGACCTTATGTTGCAACAGTCCTCCTGGCGGCGGATTCAAGCCGACCCCGTCGCCTTCCCCGCCATTAAGTGGCTGTCACCGGACGAGCCGACACAGCCCTCAGGCTTATCCGAGGCCTATACCCAGGCGGTTGTTCCGCCAAACCAGCTACTCACCGATTCGAGTGGAACCTCCTACCACAGCCACCAGTGGGGCTCCGACCAAGATTCTCGGTCGGCTAAGGGTCTACCCATCGCTGTCAGTTACCCTCACTCCCGATCGACCTCGGCAGGTGAAGGGTGGCTCAGGCCAGAGGCAGTTTCGAGGACTCCTTCCAGTCCGAAGATGATTCCTCCTTTTTCTCCAAGCGACTGGACTTGGAGTCTTCAGGAGGTCAGTCAATGGACGATAGCCCGTCGTCCTTCCTAGGACTACTTCGGCTCATCTCGGAGTCCACCGGGATGGAGCTCGAACCAGTTTCCAAACGGGCCAGGTATCCCCTCACGGAGATTCTGGACCGAGGGGATTCTCCGACGGAGGCCTTTCCGGTGGCCGAGGCCATAGTGGGTCCGGCACTGGAGCTTTTGGCGCCTCTGCTTCCTGCCCTCGCCTCGGCCAGGATGGCCAGGAAGTATCCGGTCCCTACCGGTTCCTTGTCCGGTTTTGTGAAACACCCCTCTGCTGAGGGGTTGGTTACCGACAGCGTTTTCCGTGCGCATAGCGCCAGGGATGTGGACAAACCTCCTGACAAGGAGTCAAGAAATGGACTATGTCGGAGAAAGTCTACGCTACGCCCTCTCTCAGTTTTCTCAGGCCAGTTCGGCCGTCCTCATGGCACATTTTTCTCATGCCCTGTTGGGCTCCCTGGATGAGGTCATCCTCATCTTCCCGCCCGATCTGCAGACTACGGTTAAGCAGGTGGGACCAGGGCAGGACAGTGGCCAAACAGCAGCTCCAGACTGCTTTGGATATAGGGGACTCATGTGCCAGATCGGTGGCGGACGCAGTGGCTATCACGTCGAAGGGCTTGGCTGAGGATATCCACCTTTCCTGGATACCCAGCACAAGTTGGCGGATGTCCCTTGGGGACTGACCTCTGGCCCTGGGGTGGAAGGTCACCTGCAGAGGATCGAGAAGTCCAATGCTACCTTGGACTCGGTCTCTTCCGCTCCAGAAGGACAAGGCATAAACCACAGCCCTAAGCCCTTCGTCCTTCTGTGCCCCGGCCCAACAACGTCAAGGGCCAGCAGGCTCGCCTTGGCATCCCAAACCCAAGCATGGCTTCCTCTAACAGGAGGCAGGGAGGAAAGGCCCGGAGGTCCCTCGGCGGTCCCTCCTCCAAGCCTGCCCAGTGACTGGCTGAGGGTGTCGCCCCCATTCCCGCCACCTTATCCCTTGGTCCCCGAGGAGAGGCAGCTCCGCACTTCCGTTCCGCCTGGTCCGCTGTTTCCACGGACAGGTGGGTCTTGGAGGTGGTGGGAAGAGGCCTGCCTCTGGAATTGAGCAGGCACCACCTTCAGAGCCGCCCTCGGGCCGGGATCCCCAGCCTCACTGGCCTCGTCGAGCCGACATCACTCTCCTCCTCCAGAAGGAGGTGGTAAGAGAGGTGGTGGACCCTCCTTCAGACCCAGGGTTTGTGTCCAGGTACTTCCTGGTTCCGAAACGGACGGGGGGCTGGCGCCCCATTCTCGACCTACACGCCTAAACAAGTTCCTAAGGTCTCGAACCTTCCAGGATGGTCACTCTGGCTCAGATAATACCATCCTTGGAGCAGCGCGTGTGGTTCTGCTCTCTGGACTTGCAGGGCCAGCGTTTTTCACGTCCCTATCCGTCCGTCTCACCAGAGATTCCTCGCTTCGGCGGAAGGATCCTCTTGAGTTCAAGCCATGCCCTTCGGCTTGTCTCCAGCTCCCAGGGTCTTCACCAAATGCATGGCAGTGGTGACAGCATTCCTCTGGCCGAGGGGTCGGGTGTACCCCTACCTGGACGACTGGCTGATAGCAGCTCCCTCCAGGAAGGAGGCAGAGTGGTCAGAGATCTGGCCCTCCAGGTCTGCTCTCAACTGGGCCTCCTTATCAGCAGGCCAAGTCCGAACTCGAGGCAAAGCAGGTGATTCTTTTCATCGGGTGAGCTACGACTCTCTTCGAGCCAGAGCGCGGCTCCGGCGGACAGGGCCGAGGTTCTTCCTCCTTTGCCCGATCACTTCTGGTTGGGCACTGCGCCTGCCGGGACTTCCTGCGCCTCCTGGGTCTCATGGCGGCCTGCACCAGCGTGGTCCGTTGGGCCGCTGGAACATGCGATCCTTCAGTGGGGACTGGCCAGCCAGTGGTCACACGCTGCGATCCTTTGGACCAGCTTGTGTCGGTGACACAGGGGATGTGGAAAGCTCTCCAGTGGTGGACCGTTCCAGATCATTTGCAGGAGGGCATCCCGTTCGTCCGCCCCGAGCCGACGGTCTCTCTATCGACCGATGCCTCTCTGATGGGTTGGGGTGCCCATCTGGGGGAACACCGGGCTCATGGCCTCTGGTCCCCGCGGGAGTCCCGATGCCACATCAACCTGCTGGAGCTCCGAGCGGTCCGCCTAGCTCTCACCGCCTTGCTCCGTTCCTCCGGTCCAAGTGGTCCAGGTCCAGACGGACAATACCACGACCATGTACTACCCTAAACCGCCAGGGCGGGACGCGCTCCATGCTTCTATGCAAGGAATCTCCCGCATTTGGTCACTCGTGCGCAGCCTGGGCGGATCTCCTAGCCATTCAGGTGGCAGGAGCCTCCAACACCCTGCCGATGCCCTGAGCCGGATAGGGGCTGCATCCCACGAGTGGTCTCTCCTGCCGGAGGTAGTACAGCATCTGTTCTCCCATTGGGGCACACTCAGGTGGACCTGTTTGCCTCCAGGGAGAACGCGGTTGAGTCTGTTCCATGCCGCCCCCTCAGCAGGGCTCGCTGCAGGGGGATGCCTTCTCGAGGCAGTGGACCCCGGGCCTCTTTTACGCCTTTCCCTGTTTCCCTTGATCCACAAGGTGCTTCTCAAGGCGAGGAGGGACAAGGCGCAGGTGATTCTGATAGCCCCAGACTGGCCTCGCCAGTTCTGGTACCAGATCTCCTCAGTCTCAGCTCCAGGACTCCGTGGCAGCTTCCAGCTCGCCCGGACCTGCTTCAGTCAATCAGGGAAGGTGTTCCATCCGACCTTCAATCCCTGCACCTGGCCGCCTGGTTCCTGGCTGCTAGAGTTCCAGGCCTTGGGTCTTTCCGACGAGGTCCTCAATGTAGTTGAGGCGTCCGTAGGAGTCGACAGAAAATGCTATGCCTTCAAATGGAAAAGGTTTTCCATTTGGTGTCAGACAAGGGCTTGGACCCTTCCTCCTGTTCCTTGGCAAGCATCTTGGACTATTTATGGTCCCTTTCTAGTCAAGGGCTTGGTCGGCGACCTAAGGTGCACCTGGCAGCCATCTCTGCTTACCAGGCGCGGGCGGGAAGCAGTCGATGGCGCAGGAGAAGGTGGTCTGGCGCTTTTCAAAGGCCTTGATCACATTTCCTCCAGTCGAGGAACCCCACCTCCGTGGGATCTACTGCTGGTACTGGCAAAGCTCATGGGCAAGCCATTGAACCTATGCACAGGTGTGCTCTCTCACCTGTCGTGGAAGACCGCCTTCTTGGTGGCTATCACGTCAGCCAGAAGGATGGGAGAGCTCCAGGCGCTTTCCATCGAGTCTCCTTACCTGGTCTTCCACAGGGACAGGTTTTCTGCTTCACCCGAAATTCCTTCCGAAGGTGGTGTCGAGTTTCACCTTAACCAGGTGTTGACTCTGCCGGTGTTCTACCCCAATCACACCGGAGGTCGAATATAGGCTCCATACTCTGGACCCTAGAAGGCGCCTTATTATAAGGAGCCGGCTGAAATTGGGAGAGGTTCGCCAGCTGTTTGTCACCTACGCTGAAGCCGCATCTGGCAGACCTGCAGCCAAGCGGACGATAAGCAGGTGGGTAACCTCCTGCATAGATCTCTGCTATAAGTTGGCGGGCATGGAGCCTCCCAGAGGATAAGAGCTCATTCTACCCGCCATACTGCTGCCTGTGGCTGCTTCCAGGGCGTCCCTATCCAGGAAATCTGCAGGGCTGCTACCTGGAAGTCAGCAAACACCTTCATTACCCATTACCACATCGACCTTGAGTCACACCGGGATGCTGGTTTGGGGCCTCGGTTCTCCAGTCTCTCTTTCCCAAGTAAGTATTGGGGTGTCGTCTTGCCTCCCTCCTCCCGGAGAACTGCTAGAGTCTGCCAATGAGTGTGGATGAACAACATATCCATGTCCCTAGAAATACAGGTTACTCACCTGTAACAGGAGTTCTAGGAATGGTATATGTTGTTCATCCACACGACCCACCCGACCTCCCCGGCTTCGACGCACAACCTGAGCTTCCAGCGGGCCAGATCTGGCGTCATGGGGCGGAGCCGAGAGTTATACCACCCGGGTGGGTGGGAGGAGCAAGCTTGAAGACCTTCCGGCAAGATTTAAAGCGGCAAGGATACCTGCCAATGAGTGTGGATGAACAACATATACCATTCCTAGAACTCCTGTTATAGGTGAGTAACCTGTATTTCCTGGGGTTAGAAGAAAAAATTACTCACTGTAGTAATCTTGTTTCTTCAAAGGGATCACTCATTATGATTAAAGACCCTCCCTACCTCCCCTACTAGAATCTATAGAAGTTGCTCTGCACCCTTGCATTGGAGTATTTTCTTTTCTCATATATTGGTTAAGGTAGAGACTCACATTGTTTAAGCAGTTGGTGTCCAAGTGGTCTTAAAGTTTCTTAGGTTTGTTGGTTAAGGATGTTTTGACCTGAAAGGGCAAAAATGTTGTTTTAATGTTAATTTTTAGCTAGTGGGTCTTTTACCCAGTCAGGCTCCGTAAGAATCTGAAGCACTCAGAGTGCAGCAGTTGCTAGGGCAGCAGTTTGAAAGTAGCATGAGCCACTTGAGAATTCCATAATTTGCATAAAATTCCATTTCTTCGAGCAGTTCAACACAGGAGGCTGACTACATTAAGTTTAATCATAATGAGTGATCCCTTTGAAGAAACAAGATTACTATGGTGAGTAATTTTTTCTTCATTCATTGGTCAGGGCGACCACCTAGAACATTCAAGTTCAGCCAGGGCATTCTCCATCAGGGTCCAGTTCTGCGCCTCATTTTAACAACTGGTCTCTCTCTCTCTCGACCTGGAAAGTGAGTGGAAAAACTTTCAAGGAGCTATGCGGTATACAGCTCCTGTTATTGACATGATGGGGAACTCGTGTGTCTCTTCTCCCTCCAAAGTGCATTGTAGAATCCGGAGGAAATTTTGGTTCTGGCTTCATTCCAGACACATACAGAATGACGCAATATAATCGTCTGTACTACTGCAGTTCCTTTAAGACAGATGGACAGAGGACTGCAAGCAGCCACCTTACAAATTAGTTTCTGCACTGGGGGCACTCTTGACTGACCCTGGGGAACTGGGGCTCATATCCCCATGTCTGGTAGTTCTTCAGGCAGCAGCATTAAAAGATCTTCAATCCACCAAAGTCAGCTCCTTGGAGTCTTAATATGGTTCGCAAGGCCGTAACCACAGCCCCCTTCAGAGAGCCTCAAGCCATCCATCATGCATCTCAAAATAAAGGTTGCCCTTTTTTCTCAGAGCTATTACTCCAGCCAGGAGTTTCAGCAGACTTAAAGCATTGCTTGCCCAAAAGCTGTACACTCGTTCATCAGGCTAGAACAGTTCCAGTTTTTGTTTGCCAAAGTTATGTCTCCCCTCTATTACAATCAAGGGTTCTTCCTTCCTTCCTTTTGCCCACTCTCTAAAAGCAACAAGGATGGAAAATTTCATACACTAGACCTGGGAAGAGGGAGAAAAATGTACATTGAGAGAGAAAGCTATTCACAAAACTTCAACTGTGTTCATGCCAGCTGGGGAAAAAGTGTGGGGGAATCGGGGCAGCAAGGATTCAATAGAATCCGTTTGGCTATAGAGCCTATCAGTCTCCTCTGTGGCATATGATCAGGACACAGTAACTTACCTAGCCCAGTGAGAGTCCATGGCCCCCTTCATGGACGTAATTCAGAGAAGCATCGACAGCACACTCACACAGAGTGGCCTTTTGATCATCCATTCACACACACACACACACACACACACTAGCGTGCAAAAAAAAAAAAAGAAAAGGTTCTCTGTGGAGGTGATGTCCTCGGCAGAGGCATCCTTTGGCCGCAGTGTGTTTCAAGCGGTGGTGAACCCTTAAGGGCTCTTGACCAGGGTATGAAATTTGTGAAAAAAAGTACATGCCCACTTGGGCATGTAATAAGCAAACGTACATGCCCAAGAAACTATTTACATACCGCCCCTTAGTTTACATAATTTTAAATGTCTTCACTGGACAAAAAAGTGACTATGTATTGTTTTCTTGCCAGTAATAAACGCAACAAGAAAAACAGACTGTGTGTGTGGTCCGATTTTATTTTTCAAGTGCTCTTTTGCTCACAGTTGCTGTTTATGGCTTCAAGCCTGAAAACTGCCTTTTTATTTAGATTTTAGGTGGTCCAATTCCAAGTAGCTGAAGCGTTTTGGATCTGAAAATAATTTTATTCAGATTAGGTAGTCCACAGAGTAGCTTGTATTATAATAATAATAATAATAATAATAAAAAGCTATATGTATATATAATTATATATATAATTTATTTTTTTTTTTTCGAAAATGGTATTCAGATTTTAGGTAGTCCATTGAGTAGCTTGAAGAAAAAACTGATACTTTTTTTTTTTTTTTTTTTTAAACAGATCCTTGTATTTATAATTTAGGTAGTGCAGAGTAGCTTGTAAAATACCATTCATTACCAATTTAGATTCTAGTAGTTGGAACACAGAGGTGATGGTTTACAAATAGCTTTAGTAGCGGAGCTCCCTTTAAAGTATACTACTAGCTCTGCTCCAATAAACAGTTTTTTATATGATGGCTGTCTTAGCTTCCAAAGTAAAGTAACACATTGCTTAGTGCTTTTTAATAGGGGAGAAGAGGAGACAGATTTTTACCTGAAATTCAGTTCCACGTCCCAGCAATTTTAGTAAGTAGATGAATACACACTCAAAGCTACTTCAGCCTGCAAAAGTGGCTGAGGATGACCCCTGAGACCCTCTCTGCTGCAGTCTAGCTGTGCTTTTCAGTAGTACTGTCTCTGCCTGTTGCAGCACAATCCACAAACTGCTATTAAATGTTAGGCAACACAGTACTTTTGGTGAAAGTAAGTAGTTGAACTTGTAATAGTAGGTAAAGAGAGAGCTTTCTCTCAGTGCCCCCCTCAAGACTTTTACCCCCATGCACCCCTCAAGTCTTTTACCCCCATGCACCCCTCCTGTTATAGTCACTCCTGACAACATCTTTCCCCACAGAACTCAATTAAACCGAGTTCTGATTATCTGTGTTGCACTTTTTTGTTTTTCTATTTCTTGGATGGGAGAGTTAATTTCTTTCCTCCCTGCTGCCCGAGACCTTCGCTGTTTCACTGTCACGCTTATATCCCACCTAAGTCCCCCACTCCCCTCATTTGCACACTGCCTCTAAACTAATACTGTTAGCTCTAAAGAGCTTCTTTTTCTGAGCCTAACCCAAAAAAAAAAAAAAAAAAATCTGAATCGCGATTGGTGATTTCAACTATGAGACCCTCTGGGCTGCCCCCCGTGAAAGCACGACCCATCGTTACAACTCACTTCGATAGAATGTCGCGCTTTGCCAGGAGCTCTTCGAGTCACATAGAAGGAAGGGGGTGAGCAAACTACCATACTAGTACTCACCAACTGGTGTCTGAGCCTGCAACCCTACCTCCAGCAGTGACGAATGGACCCCTTCAGACTTGCAGTCGGATGTTGTGGTTCACATGGCTGTGTCAATTAAACTCCCGCTTCAGCCAGCTCCTCTCCTCTGCAAACCACTCAGCCCTGAGCCTACGCTCAATTTTCTCCTGGCCGCCTCCCGAAAATGGCACGTGACATGTCCGACTCGAAGATGAAAAGTGTCCCAAACAAAACCAAAGGCACAGAAAGTACAACACACAAAAAAAAAAAAGCTCTGACTGCAGGAATACCTTAGGTGCCCCATGGGGCAGGCACTAAACAGCAGTAGGTGTCCTGAGACAAAAGTGCCTGCCCTGGGGCACCTAAGGTATAGGAATTTTGCACCCTGCTGTTGACATTCTTCCCACCCAGGACATCTGGGGACTTACTGCTTCTGTATATCCCAGGAGTAAGGAAGCCCGGAGACCAGCTTAGGAGAGAGAAATAAAAATTTAAATACCTGTAAATTTCTTTCTCCGACGACTGGTCTCCGGGCTTCAGATCCCTCCCAGAATGTATATAGTTGGCTGGACTCGCATCCATATATGCCTTAAAATTCTTGTTTTTTTTTTCTTCCCAAGTTCTTGTTGTATTACCACATTGGACTGCTTTTAGGAAGAACTGAGAACAGGAAGTGGAGGGCTGGATGTCCCCTTCTGCAGAGGTCTGATTCCTTCCTGTGGATCAGCATCAGGGGGTACAGCCCAGGAGTAAGGAAACCCGGAGACCAGCCGTCGGAGAAAGAAAATTTACAGGTATTTAAATTTCATTTTACGCTGTCAATGATAGCCTAGTGAGTAAAGCCTAGATGCATTAGGCAGCAGCCATCTCTGGTCTTGAGTAGAGGAGGCAGTGGTGGTTCAGTTGGTGGGAAGAGGGCACAGAGTGACAAATATTGTTATAAGTGACATCCTATCGGTTGAGACTTGACTTAGACGTGGCAGCATATGTAACACCATAGGTAAGCAAGGGTAAAAGTGTTCCACGAGCAATAGCAAGCCTAGTGGAGGGGGTTAAAACATAGCTAGTACAGTAGGTGATGCCTAGTTTGGAGTTTAGAGACTTGCAGGTTTGCTATATATGGAGATCAGAATTTAGTGATGGGTTCAAGGTGACACCCAGGTATTTGAGGTCACCACTCCAACCAGAGAACCGTCCAAGGCAGAGACTGTAAGGTTGTTTAGAGTGTTTTTAGTTTGAGGTTGGTCCTAAGCAGCATGACTTGTGGCTTGCCATCCAGTTTTGGAATTGTGTAAATCTGTGGAGTCTCGTCGATAAAGCCTTCAGTCATCAAAGGGACAGTAAATGTGTGTGTGTGTGTGTGTGTGTGTGTGTGTGTGTCTGAGTGTCTGAGAATAATGGTTAAGGGTGGTGGTATACAAGGATGTATACCCATCAACAGGGGCTGATTAGAGCTATAAAGCCACAAGCCAATTTCTGGGTTTCTGATGGCTTTGTGCAAGTGGCCCCCCCCCCCGGTTCTTTTGTACCTTGTTAATTGGTTTGGCTAGCTTCCTAATGCTGTTGGTGGTGTCCCCATATGGTTTAACAGGGCTCAAAATATTGCTTTACCACATTTGAGGACAGGCAGTTCTCCATCTGGAAATGCTGTTCGCGATGCAGAGTGTGCTGGAGCCTTTCTGTAGTAGTGTCTACATGTCTGGGTTAGGGGTGGGGCACTGAAAGTGAAAGCAAAAGCTCCACATGCAGGATTATTAACCTGCTTTAGAATTGGGCGCTCTGGACAGCTTTATTTTTGGGGGGGGGGGTCCTTAAGTCAGGCTTCAGAATCTAGCACTTTGGAAGGGGGGGGGTGTCCTTGACTTAAGCCAGCTGCATGAGGCGGCACGCACAAAGTGAACATGCAGCTGCTGTCTGATGCCTCAGTCTCGCTGCTGCTTCAACCCGCACTGACTCCTGCTGACTTTGCTGTTGAACTTTGCAAAGTGCTGTGCGGCTACTAGATGTTGCATCCACGTGGGCATGGTCCACTGAATGATGAGCTTTCATATCACTTGTCTTCCCAAAAAAAAAAACATACTTTAAAGGAGTCAAGACTGTAGGTTTCTCTCTCTCTCTCTAAAAGCACATGACTCCACATTAATGGGACTTGTAAGGAGGGGTTTCAGGGCTCCAGATAAGATGTTTTTGGAATGAATACTGTACTCGTGAAAGTGAAGTTGAGTAACACCAAATTTGGATGTGTACAAATGTCTGGACAGTGGAGTGAGGAGTACATATTTTTTAAAAACAATGTTTTTTCCTAGATAAAAATTTGATCAGGTACCAAGAATATGGCAGATCAGTTTTAAAATATAGTGAGTAAAATAAAACTCTGGGTGCAAGTGCTGTAAATCTGGAAAGAAATGCTCCTTTTGAATCTCCAGTCATGTTATCAAGTACTATTCTTTGGTGTGTGGAGTATTTACAAATGTTGAGTGAGTATTGGTAATCCATTAAAAACATTTTCTGAAAAGTGTTTCCTAAAATGAGGTAAGTAAAATAGGTTGGTACTCCCCTTATCTGGAGCCCTGAGGGGTTCAGTTATTTTATTTTTTATTTTTTTCAGTGGAAGTCTAAAACTTCCAAGAGTCGAAATCTGGAAGTCATTCCAATTTTTTGGAAGTCAAAATACTTACAGCATCCCACTTTTGGAAGTCTGTATTCTAGGAAGGATACATGTAAGGATTAAGCCACAAGAAAGCATGGGTCTACTGTGGTATTAATCCATGGTTGGGGGGGTTGGACCACGGGGCCGAAGGCCGAGTGGGTCCAACCAACCAACCATGGATTAATTCCACTGTAGACCCATCCTTTCGAGTGGCTTAATCCGCTTGTAACATGGCAATGACTGTATGACTGATAGTCTTTGAATAAATGAGTACAATCACACTGATTTACTTTCAGAATACTACAAATTGAGTTATTAAACATGATGTACATATACTTGAAAACAATTGGAACACACCTATTGGAAATATCGTTGCTACTATTTCACTTTTGTTAAAATAACTTTCATTACAAGCTTTAAGCTTTCTAACATCAAAACATATTTTACAACTTTTCAAAAACTTGCAATTCACTTTCTATTCTAGGTGCTTTGATTTTCCTCTCTATGTATTAGAAGATATGGGCTGCACTGCATGATGGGAGTGTGCTACGGTACATTTTAGTTTTTTCTCCAGTTCCTTTGCAGACCAACAGGTGGCTGTCACAATCCTAGTAGCACAAGCACCTTTTCTCCAAATGTACTGAACTAAGCCAATCTGAAAAACACTTTATTGAACAACTACTATTTTGCGGAATATTTTCACTTTTTTTCCCTCTAAACTACCTAACTCAGCAGGACATAGCACAACATAACGTTTACTGCTTTCATCTTTCAAATACTTGTTTTGACTACTATTGTTAGTCTGTTTCTTTGATTTCTTTTTGTTTCTCTCAATTTATTTTTCTTTTCACCCACAGAAGTATCCTCTCTTTAATTTTGCTTTGTTTATCTCAGTGTCTGTTGTTTTGTTTCGGTTATAGAAGCTGCATGCTTATCTTTACCACTGTGTATTCACCAAGAAAAGGCTCGGCCAGATAATGTTATTCAGTCATCCACATCATTACACCACAGTTGCTTAGAAAGCAGTAGATCAGAAGGGATGGTAACAGTATGTAACTGTTCACTTCTACAGAGATATTGCTGCAGCATAATTAACAGTATATGTGGAGTTTATATGTACAATCTTTAGTAACTCATGAACTTCTGTAGTAGTTACAATATAGAACAGTCTTGAAAAAGTCAAAAACCCTGTGCCAGGAAAATTCTTAGTAAATACAATTTGGGACAACTACACACTGCAAGTTATTTGCATATTGATTTCACTTGTATACTGCTTCTTACCTGTAGTGGATTGCCAAGGTATTACAATACAAACTATGATCTACTATGGTATTAGACCATGGTTTCTACTGTACCACATGGTGTGTTTGCACCTATCAGAGTGCTTCATTTCGTTTTCCTTTTTTATGCCATGTTACAATTATGGATATTAATATACTAGTGGTAAAACACAGTTTCTTTCAGGACAAGCCATCAGATTTGACTTCCATGCCTGCAATTTTGGAAGTCCTCTAATTTTTGGTTTTACATCCGGAAGTCGATTACTTCCTCCTTTATTTTGAAGCTTTTGCCTTATTTGTGGAAGTCGAACACTTCCAAAATGGAGTTAACTGAAGTCCTGCTTGTAAGCTTATTTTTTTTCCGTTTTTCATTGAAATACTGTAGACGGGGAGACCTCCAAGGGGCCCAGAAAATGGCTCCAATGGGGCCATAACAATATAACTGGTTAAACTGAGCAACAAATAGAACACAGCAATCACAATAGGATAGGGACTTGTTTAGCAGCTAGTGAACTGGGGTGGAAGGGGTTGGTTGGTTGGTTGTTTCTTCTGATTCTTTTTGCTTCATAAGTTTGACTGAATTTCATGTTCCTGAACCACTCGTAAGTGTATTTACAAAAAATGTGCATTTGTGTCAATGTAACATTTGCTCTGGAAATATATGCTCTACCACTTGTATTTCCAGAAGAAATATACCACCAAGGTTATTTCTAGCCCTGGTTTAATGTAATGCTGATATATACTTCTAATTGTTTGACTAGTGTAGGTTTATAGCTTTAATTAGTATATGTATATACCTGTAATTGTTTGATCAGTGCAGTATATGCTTGTAAATTGATGGACTAGTCAGAGGTATACTTTTAATTGATTAGTCACAGGTGTACGAGGACACTTACTTATTTAACTTGGTTGACTGGATGAGTGCACTAGCAACAAGTGCCTTTTTCAGGCACGACCCGAGTGCAAAAGCATAGACACAGGAGGTGTAGTACATCACGGTTTAGATACTTATTACAGAATTTTTCAAATATAGTTACAAATATGAGCTGTAACAGTCATAGGTGTTGTACTGGAATAATGTACAGAATATATACTAAGACAATGTACAGAGAGGTGGAAAGGCAGTGAGAAATTGCTGTAACTGACAGGAATAATAGAGGTGGCCGGCCTGGTAGTGCTGAGGGTTGAGGCGCTGAACGTCGCACCTCGCGCCATGCCAGCGACCCAGGTTCGGGAGTGGACTCTGGTCGACGGGGAAGGAGAGGATCGAGCCATCTGGAGGACTGCTGTCCTGTCCTGGGATGGGATCCAGGGGTTTCTCCGCCTAGTAGTGGTCCCCGGTGGAGATCAGGGGCACTGCTTTGGGTGGGACATAATTTGGAGGTGGCAGCAGACATCTGCAGGAGGCACCGTGCTGACATCATTGCATGTCTGCTGCCTCGGGGCAACCAAAAACGGAAAAATCCCCCTGGCGCCAGGAGGTAGATGGCGGTCCCCGGGGCAGGCACACACACCCACTTCCGATCCTTGCCCGGTTGACTCTCCCGGGTCCTCCCATCTCTCTGTGGGGCCTCGTAAGGGAGGACTCTGTCCCCGATTCCTCTCCAGGTGGGGATTCAAGCAGGGCAGTAGTGCCTGTTCAGCGGGTCTTGCACGAAGGAGCCCTGGTGTCCAGGGTACATAAAGTTGGCCAAAAAAAGGGGGGGTAGTAGTATACAACAGGGGTATGAGAGCTGGGGTGACAAACAAGTGTGCATGCAGTTTGGGTAGATAAGAGGAAGGGGAGAGAGGGGTTTGGCCTTTTCTATAGGGAATGTTCCCATCCATATAGAGGGGGGTGTGTGTGGGGGTGTGTGTGTGTGTGTGTTACATTCATGGAAAAAAACTGTTTAATGCATCAGTTAGGGTTGTTCCACAGCAACAAAAGCAAGAAAATTCAGTGTTAAGGTTATCACCCCTTGCACCCCATGCCCGCCTAGCCCCCACCAACGGGCATCGGGGTGTGCATTCGGGTCGTCTGCCCTAACTCTCACCCCATTCCATAGCTAAATAAACTGAGGTGGTGCAGTATAGGAGAATGGAGTGAGAGGCCAGACTACCCCAATTCACACCCCGATGCCTGTTGGGGGCGTGGGGTGCAAGGGGTGGTAACCCTAACACAGAATTTCCTTGCTTTTGTCGCTGTGGAACAACCTTAACTGATGCATTAAATTGAGTTTTTTTGCCATGAATTTCCCTTCTTTTTGAGTGTGTGCAGTGTAAATAGTGAATAGAATGTGGTGGTGGGAGCGTGGGGCCCGAACCATGCTGCCCATGTCTGCTTAATAACCGTAACAATAATGCTAACAGTAACGGTGAGTGAAACGCAAATGCCAGTGGTAACCAACACCAACAGAAATGTTAACGCAAATGCAAACGGTAACGCAAACAGAAATGCAAATGCAATTGGTAATGCACATGGTAGCAGCAAGGTGATTCAAGGTAACAGCAAAAAATCTATCTTGCTTCGTTTCCGAGATAATGGCACAAAGGCTAATGTGAACCAAACAACTGAAAGGCACCTCCATACCACTAGGGCTACCTACGCTATAAATTTCAAGCCACTAGCACCATGCATAACGCAATGCGAAAAACATTAACTGCGTCACAAAGTATCTCTGCAGCTAATTATTTTCCCAACATGTAAACACCAAATTCTCTCTCCTAAACTGTTCTCTGGGCTTCCTTACTCTTGGGCTGCACCTCCTGATGCTGATCCACAGGCAGGAATCAGACCTCTGCAGCAGGGGACATCCAGCCCTCCACTTCCTGTTCTCCTCAGTTTACTTCCTGCCTTCAGACTGCCAGGTCCTCTGCTATCAGAGCTCTGCCATGTGGCAGAGTTGAAGACAGTAGACTGTAAGTCAAGCGGTTTGGATTCTTGGACAGATGTATTTTAGAAATCCAGTATGGGTGCCTGTCTCAGCCTTGCAAGCTGCACAGCCTGGCCCCTTTTTTCACTGTGTTGCCCCCACTCCCAACATGTAAACACCATAATTCACATCTCCGGGACATCCACTCAACACTCTCCAAATTTCATGTTAAAAGACCAAACTGTTCCAGAGATTCAATTTTAAAATTTGTGCACATTTAAAAGTCTTCCACCACAAAATGGTGGCACTCATTAGCTGAAAATGTGCTGAGGCAGAACCTGAGTGGCCAAAAATCTTTAACCATGGAGGGGGGCACTTCAAATGGCCATATCTCTGGAACAGAACAACTGTGTTTTTTTGTTTGGGTAAAAAAAAAACAAACAAAAAAAAACTGACATCTTCCTTGAACAAAGGGCTTTCAATTTCCCAAATTTCAGACCCATAAACCACACAGTGGCTGCACTATGCGTCACGCAAGATAGTGAAAAATAGCAAAAACTGATTTTTTTGGGCACTTCACTACTCAAATGTATATACTAGTGGAATAGAAATTGGTAAATAGATGTACCATGCCACTCCATGTATACTAAACCTCAACGGTTGCAGAGCAGCACGAGCGTACAACTGCGCACGAGTGGCAGTCCATTTTGGCGCTTCATTGTGCAAAAAAAAAAGGCATGCAGCAGTCAAACAGAAATTGATAAATCCACAGAAGTACCACAGTAGAACAAGTATTACAGATGTCACACAAATCCATTCAATAGTTGTAAAGTTATAATCACACAAAAAAATGTGATGTTTAAGCACAAATGCAAACAGAATACACAAGCCTTAACAAACGCAAATGGTAACACGGCAAACTTGATAACGCAAACGGTAATGCAAGCGGAAACGCAAATGGTAACAATGGTGGCACAAGCGTAAACAGTAAGACAAACTAACGGTAACGTAAACGCAAGTGTAAATGCAGATGGTAATGGAAACGCTAACAGTGATGCAAATGGCAACACAAATGCAAGTAAAAAAGGGAAACTGTAACGCAAACAGTAATGTAAATGCAAGTGCTAACTGTAACAATAACAGAAACGCAAACAAATGAAAATGCAAACGGTGACGCACACGTAAACGGTAATGCACATGGTAATGGAAACACAAACAGAAACAACCGCTAACAGTAACGCAAACGCACATGCTTTTTGTCCCAAAAAGGTGCATTTAGAAGCACAGTGAATAGAAAGAATGTGGCCATAGTAATGGCCCTCGTGCAAGAAAATGAGCACTCGGAATACTAAATTGCTTATATCTCAGGAACCGTACAACATGGAAGAAAAATAAAAATCTCATAATTTGACTTTTCAGGCTAGTTTTGCACTTGGCCCCCTGGGGGCTAAGCATTTTTCCGATAAACTCTACATATGAAGAGTTTCCGTGGTGCAGGCCCGAAAATGTGGCAGTGTTAGTCTGGGGGGATTGTCAACGTCGGAGCATAGTAACTTGCATCCCTGCAATATTTTGTCACCAAACCATCAAAAGGCACATGTGTGGATGTTGGCTTTCTTCCTTCCAAATTTCAGTTCAAAAGACCAAACTGTTCTTTTGCAGCAGGGTAGCAAAGAATTCCTGTTATTTTGGCCATAGTGTTGCAAATCACACTTTCGCCAAAAAAAAAAAATCACAAGTGTCGCGAGTTTGACACTACTTTGCGATGCTACATATTACAAACATTTGAAAAACATATTTCTGGGGTGTTTAACCCCCCCCCCTCCAAAAAAAAAGATATGGCTAGCATCCTCAGGGCTCGACTAGGTGAACACAAAAAGAATTGTCCCTAGACTATCCCAAATTTAAATGCCAAGCATTTCTGTGACCAGTAACTGAAAAAAATGGCTGACTCACGACCCTATAGGGGTCATTTGCGGCACTAAAAACTGCATTTGTTACACTGTCAAACTTTTTAACTTTTCCCATTGACTATAATGGGAAACTTGTTGTTTGAATAACTTTTGAACCATTTAATATTTTTTTCACAAGGACCCCGGCTGCATGTTCCCTGAAGTTTTCAGACCGGTAGCGCAAACCGTGCGACCTGTAGGTGTGAGCAGAGAATGCTCAAAAAGCGTAAATGTGCTACAGAATGTTGCTTTATAACTTCGCAGCTGTATATCCGATCGGTACGAAACTTAGCAGATTCCAAGATCTATGGTACTGCTCCATGCCTGCCAAATTTCAGCCAAACCTGTCATATGATGGCACTTACTAAGCTATGACATTTCACACTTTAACCTTAAATGGGGTACTCAACTCTAACTATAATTATATATAATAAAAAAAAAAATACACGCACCAGGCTGCAGGTAGAGTGCGTCAGCTACCCAAGTCGTGCATGTATCAGAGCACGACAGCACACTGTAGAGTGGGTTATCGATCTTATAAAATGGCAAAATTGTTACGGAGGGAGTTAAAAGTGCAGGCATGCGGTCGTGCTGTGGTATATGCATGGTCCCCTGATGGTCTTCAACACTTGAAGTGCTTCTTTTTCCTAACCCATTTTATAAATGTGTACACGTATGTATGTATACATACAGATGTATTACATGGTCCCCAGAGGAGCCCATTATCTTGTTTTCTCCAGTATACCACACCAATTTTAAAGCTGTATACCTCCAATTAAAGCTCAATACTACTGTTTGGGGGGGCTACCAATAACAATTTACTAATCAACCCCTCGTTAACACCCAGATCAATTAAACCAGCAGACTTGAACCCTTAAACAGACCCTGCACTAATACCAGTTGATTTACTAAGTACTCACACACCTGTAAATAGTTTCACTTCATTTCTGTCTGACCTCTTTCACAACACCATGTATGCTTGAAACGATAGGTCAGTGTGGTGTACAGGTATATATTGAGAGGTGCTAATGAGATCATAATGAGAACCAGACTTCTACCCCGTATAAATATTGCAAATGTAAATGCTGTGTAACAAATGTAACTAATGTTAACTACTGTATATAACTGTTTTCAATATGTCCTTTTCTGTAACTAACTCCGGGTCGCTCCTGAAAAAGGGACCATTGGTCTCAGTGGGCTTACCCGGTAAACAAAATCTAAATAAATAAATAATGCCACTCGCCCTTTGGGCTGTGACTTATTGACCTTATTGTTGCCACTCTGTGGAATGATATCCCTATACGTACGCGTGTGTGTCTAGAGCGATATAAAATACATGACATGTGTTTTCCCTGTATACCGCAACAATTAAGTCTACATTCCAGAAAAAATTGCATACCTCCGCACTGTAACCTGAATATTGTGGGGTGGGGAGAACACCCATAGACCAACATTATGGCCACCCAAACAACTTAATGCTTATTTAATCGGTAAACACGTCCGTGAACACGGCAGCTGAACCATTTGGGAAGTTTCTGTGCTAATCAGCACACCTAATAAGCCTCCTGATCAAAACAGTCTTCAGGTACAAAAATAATAAGCACCATCCCCATGTATTATATAAAACAAATGATGGGTAAATGTGGTGCATAGAGACATAATCATCTTGGGGTCGTAATGCGGTCATAATTCCTCTCGCCTTTGGGGCTTGTGGCCTATTGACCTCCTTAGAACCCCTCGATGGAATTGTATCCCTGTACACCCCACTTACCTATCATTTATTCTGTGTATATCTGTTTAGGGTGTGCATGTGTGTCATATTGATGGGGGGGGGGGGAGAGATGTGTATGTGTGTTCTTTGCAAAATACTTCATTAATGCACTAGTTAGAGTTAAAGTGATTTACGGTTTCACCTCCCTTGCCTCTTTGCAAATCAGTCTGGTGTGCCTTAGGGGTGTCAGCATTAATACTCACCCCATTCCATCAGTAAAGCTAAGATGGGTACAGTATATGAGAATGGGGTGAGCATTAGAGTTGACGACCCCAAGGCCCCATGTCTCATTGACAAAGAGGCAAGGGAGGTTATGGTTTTTCCTGTGCTTGCTGTGTGGGGTGGGGTGTTAGGGTTGGAAACCATAATGCCACAGATCTCACTTCAAGGGGGAGCTCTTGCAGCAGGTAATACCATTAGAACTAAGGCTGTCAGGTGTTAGGACCCCACGGAAACATTTTCTAGCTAGCAGTCTGTGGCAGGGGACCGCCCCTGACATCTGCTCAGTCCAAGTCAGCCGTGGTATAAAGGGGCGGTCCACCGCACCATCCCAGTTTTCTCCCCTGTCGCCCCGCTTGCATCGGATCCACAGTCATTTCAGTCAACTGCCTTTTCTCCGCCTTCGCAGTTGGCTAAATTGTTAGCCCCCGGACAGAATTGCATGTCTTCTTTGCCTACAGTGCGATGGAAGTTCAAGTGTCTGTGTGGGGAAGCAGATCCCGGCCAGAGACTACCACTCGGCCTGCTTGATCTGCCTAGGCCTAGACCACCAACCAGACGATTGCCCACACTGCCAGAAATTCAGTAAGACCAGAATTCGATGCACGAATATGCTAAAAGCTTATCTTCTGGAGAAACAAGTGGCTGCCATGCAGAAGTCCCATCATAGGGAGAAGGAAAGGGTCAGGTTAGAATCCCGCCCCAGGTCGCGCCCTCCCCCACCGAGCTTCTGCTTTGTCTGTCTCTGGCGGGAGGTCAGAATCTGTCCCCAGGTGCCACTATTGTTCGGGGACTACTTCTAAGAAGGCATCCTCCTCGTCCCACGATAAAGGTAGGGAGTCTTCCTCCACAGGGTGTTTGTCCGCCTGCCCATGTTCCCTTGGCCCACCGACCCCGCAAGCCTTCACATGGGTCGACCCAGGAGGGACAGGTGTCTGCCTTGGGGAAGTCCTCGGACACTGTCCGGAAGCACAGTGGTTCGTCCAACAAACTTCAAAAGCTGGAGCGATTCTGCCAGATGCCGGGAGGTGGAAGTCAGACTTGAGCACTTCCTCTCCTGACAGAAACATCTGCCTCAGACTGCAGACAGACTACTGGCCCGCCTGACTCAGCCTTGGATCACGACCAGACTCTCCCAGTCGAAAAGCGGCTGTTGGCCCGGAAAGACCCGGCGTCTGCGACTAAGGACAAGCCACCCCAAGATAAAAGGCCTCTCCGCACGATAAGCCAGACGCCAGGCCAGAAGATGAGGCTGCCTCAGACATTGAGCTGGACCCATTGCCAGAGACGCCTATGGAAGAGGTGCCTGCAGACCAGCCAGACCCTGAAGGTCCACAAGACCAGATGCCTGGTCCGTTGAACCAGACGCCCCAACCCCCAGTCCTTTTTGTGGACGTCGGGGCATTATTCACCTCATGGTGGAACACCGTAAAAGGAAATCTGCTCCATAGACCCAGGGACCTGTCCCCGGTTACTACTCGGGGACTCTTTCACCAAGCTGCAGTCTCCACCAAAGGACCGACAGCCGCCTGAGGATGAAGACCAGCAGCCACCAGGTCCCGGGGCAGAAAACTACTCCCGTCGTCTGTGCTGTCATCCAGCAGACGCCTGCCATCATCCTCCGATGAGGATACTGGAGACTCCTCAGACTATACGTTGGAAGAGGAGCTGCCTATGCCTTCTCCTGGGCCGAGGAATTCCCCTTCATCCCCACCGGATGATCAGTCTTTGCTAGACATGTGGCACATTCAAGCTGTGTACCAATGGGATACAGAGGAACTAGACCTAGAAAGGTGCCACTTAGCAAAATTCTAGCGGGTCACTGACCCTAAGCCTCTAGTCATTCTCTCCCCCGCCCAAAATTAGTGGAGTCTTTCTAAAATGTTACAGGACTTACCTGGCAACACCCAGCCACTATGCCAGCGGTGTCCAGAAAGGCAGACAGACTTTACAGGATTCCAAAAGAGGAGCCCCTTCTAGAAAAAAAAAATCCAAAGGCTGACTCCATGGTGTTGGCAGCAGCTCATGGTTGGGCACAACAGCCCGGTCATATGAGTGCCCAGCCTCCTGACCCAGAGTCCAAGAAGCTTGACTATCTGGGTAGGAAGGTGTACGCTTCTGCCTCTGCCACTGGTACGATCGGTTCACTAAATTTCTTGGTCCACATGGTGACATACCAGAAATCTCTCTGGGCAAAGGCCATGGATCTGGCCAAGGCTCAGCGAGAATCGTAAGGGTAAGCAGAGCTCCTAGCACTTATCCAGTCAGGATGTTGATAAACACGTCCTCAGATGCTCCTATGACTCTGCAGACACGGCAGCTAGGGCAGCCGCCACTGGTATCTGCATGAGGAGGCATGCCTGGCTACAAGTGTCTGGTTTTCGCCAGGACTTCCAAGATGCTATTTTGGACGCTTCCTTCCAAGGTCCTGTCCTCTTTGGGCAAAAGGCAAAAAAAGTCCATCAGTCTACAGGACTGGGGGGGAGCAGTGTCAGAGGTCCACAAAATGTACAGATCGGAGCCTCAGACTGGTTGTCGTCCTTTTCGTAAGCAAGAACAGGGGAAACTGCAACCTCCACAAAAGGGAGCCTTCAAAGGCTTGGCCACCCAGTCCCTTCAGGCGCCCAGGGCCCCAAGCATCCCAGGGTGCCCATACCTCCCTTGCCCAACCCCTCTCCAATAGCATGACTCCCTGCCAGACCTCCCTCTCCCACAGCAAGTGCAGGGGGAGGCAGTAGGAGGGAGGTTCTCCCTCTACCTGTCAGAATGGTCCAATATAACATTGGACAAATGGGTCCTACAGATAGTGGAGAGAGTTTATTCCCTAAAGTTCACACACATTCCACCGGACAACCCTCCCTTCCCCTCCCACTGTTCACCCTCCCATGCCATCTTTCTGCAAGCAGAAATTCAGGCCTTGCTGGAGAAGAGAGCCATCCAGGAGATTCCCTTTGTTCAGAGAGGCAAAGGTTTTTAGTCCCCTTTTTCCTAGTCTCAAAGAAAACTGGAGACCTCCACCCCATTCTGGATCTCAGCCAGCTGAACAACTATACAGAGTACAAGAGATTCAGGATGGTGACGTTTACAAGCCTGTCGCCCATGCTCTATCAAGGAGACTGGCTCTGCTCCCTAGATATGCAGGATGCATACATGCATATCGAGATCCTGCTGTCCCACAGGAAGTTCCTGCGCTTCATCTTCCAAGGCGAACA